>JAWHQI010000234.1:637500-1237500 GCA_033032865.1 Dactylorhiza incarnata
GGTACATACAGATGCCTCAGATTTTGCAGTTGAAGGGGTCTTGATGCAACAAGGATACTCAATTGCTTTTGAGAGCCTCAAGTTGAACGAAGCAAAGCGGCGATATACAACACAAGAGGAGATGACTGCCACCATTCATTGCTTACAGGTATGGAGGCATTACTTGCTTGGTGCACACTTCATGATCAAGACCGACAATGTAGCAACAACGTATTTCCAAACTCAGAAGAAGTTGTCGGCAAAACAAGCAAGATGACAAGACTTCTTAGTAGAATTTGACTTTGCCCTGAAACACAAGCCAAAAAAAGCCAATGCTGTGGCAGATGCACTTAGCCGCAAAGCGGAGCTAACAACAATCTCTATGGTGAAGAGCGACCTGATGGAGAAAATAAAGAGTGGACTTGATGAGGACCCCCTCGCGGAGCAACTCATACAATTAGCTAAAGAAGGTCGGGCTAAGAGATTTTGGGTAGAGGACATGCTACTCTACACCAAAGGAGAAAGACTATACATCCCAAAGCGGGGAAACCTACAAAGGGACTTGATCAAAGAGTGTCATGATACAAAGTGGGCAGGACATCCGGGGCAGAAGCATACTTTTGCCTTAATAGAGGATTCATACTACTGGCCATATACGAGGGATATCATTGAGTTGTATGTGAAGACATGTCTTGTTTGCCAACAAGACAAGATGGAGAATAAGCAACCAACGGGACTCTTAGTGCCCTTACCGGTGCCAAGAGCATCTGTGGGAAATAGTGACACCTGACTGCATTAATGCTTTGCCCAAATCTGAAGGGTGTGTATCTATCTTGGTGGTGATAGACTGCTTCTCCAAATATGATATTTTCATGCCAAGCGTGAAGGACACCGCAACAAAAGAGACAACACGATTCTTCTTCAAATATGTAGTGAAGTATTGGGGGTTGCCTAAGAACATTGTGAGTGATTGAGACCCCCACTTTACAGTGAAGCTATAGACAAAGTTATTCAAGATACCGGGGTCAGAGTTGAACTTCTCCACTAGCTTCCACCCTCAAACGGACGGACAACCGGAGAGGGTAAATGCACTACTTGTGTGCTACTTGCGGCACTTTGTGAGTGCAAATCAACAGGATTGGGCAAAAATCATGAACGTGGCGTAGTTTTCTTACAACTTATAGCGGAGTGAGGCCACAGGAAGGAGCCTGTTCGAGCTTGCTACAAGAAGACAACCTCTTACACTGCACACCTTGGCGACCACGATAGATTATGAAAAGAGCCAAGAAACTTCGAAGATAGCTAAGTCGTGGGAAGAGCATGCTGACTTAACTAGGACATGCTTGGAGAAGGCCCGCAAGAGGATGAAAAAGTGGGCCGACACAAAGCGATGACCGGTAGAATATACTCTGTGGGAGACAAGGTGATGGTAAAGCTTCTACCCCAACAATTTAATGCTTTCCGCAACATGCAAAAGGTTTAATACAGAGATATGAAGGTCCATTCCGTTCGTGGCAAAGGTGGGTAAGGTTTCATATCGACTTGACCTACCTAATTCTTTGAAGATACATCTTTTATTTCACGTGAGTATCTTCAAACCATACTGTAACGCCCCTGATTTTTTGATAATGATTTAATTCAGTGATGACGTGTTTATGACGTCAGGGCGTTACTTTTAACGTCAAGTTGACTGCGCATCGCCGTTTGCGCGTTTTCGCGTCCGTATGGGTCAAGCCGACCAAATTTTGAAACGACCCGGAATTGGAAAATTTTACGCTAGGAAAATAAATTATTTAATTTTAGACTTGCTCGTAAAGCTTCGTTGCGATCCGGGCCGTTTTGGAGCCTCGGCGCTTTTTGGAAGTTTTGTAGAATTTATTGTTCACCGTAAACTTTGGGAATTTATATCTCGAGAATGACACGTCGGATTTTGATTTTGACTTCGCTGATGGATTCGTAGCGCCGGCGTTCACCTTCGGTGCGATTTTTGTCGGCTTCGGCGTTCGTTTAGTTTTTGGTGATAATATAATATTATTATATTTACTATCATTATAATAAATATACATATATAATAATAATTTAATAAAAAAAGTTTCATGTGAAATCCTTTTCCTCGATGAATGGCCTCCTAACGATTTTATTTTCACGTGAAATCCTTTTCCTCTCGATGAATGGCCTCTTGGCGATTTTATTTTCACGTGAAATACTTTTCCTCTCGGCGAATGGCTTCCTGGCGATTTTATTCCCCCGTGGAATTTACTTCCCCCTCTTAATATTATTATTATTATTAATATATATATATATATATATATCATCTTTTCCTCCATTTTTGTCCGGCCGAACCAGAGAGCGAGAGTCGGAGAGAGGAGTTTTCCGCGAATCTTTCGGTCGCCGCCGACGGAGCTCCGGTGGATGAAAATTTCAACCGAGCATAGATTCGGAGAGCTCTCGGCGAGAGCTACGCGTTCGTGGTGAGTATTTCTCATTTTGTGGACTTTTTCGCGCTAGGATTTTTGGCCCTAACCCCTCGTTTGGCCGTTTTTCTGTAGATTCTTCCTCCTCGTGTCTTCTTTTGGACCGATCTATGACGAGGAGTTGTTCGGAGAACGTTTCCGGTGATTTCAAGGCAAGTGGTGGTTTTTCTCTTTTCCCCTCTTATTTTGATCGTGGTATTAACCTTTACACTACTTTTATCTAATTTTGATCGAGTGTGATGCGCTTGAATCGCGTTCTTAAACGCTCGTAGTCACTTAAATTCCGTTGGCCAAGTCATTTCGTTCAAGTCCGTCATATATGTGTGTGTGAGTAGTTATCCACTTGTTTGTTTTTCCTACCCGTCGTGTCGAGGTTTTGACTTGTTAAATCGACCGTGTAATTTCGCCAAAGTCCGTGATTCGTCCGTCGATCGAGTTTCGTTCGTCGACTCAGTCTTTCGTGTTCGTAGTATAAGTCCTTCGATTGAGTCCTTGCACCCGTCTTGAGGTTGATCACTCACCGAGTGGGCCTCACTTTAGTCAAACTTGCGCGTCAAGTTTATTCGACGATGTCTAGTCGGTGATTTGACAGGGCTTGTCTGCCTTGGTGATTTTTCGTGCGTTAAGACTAGTGGTAATTAGTCTAGTTTAGTCGTGCCATTCTCGAGTTATAGGTAGTCGATTTGGGGATGTTGGTGTTGGTGGATTAAAACCACCGCCGCAGTGCCCTGCACTTAAATTGGATATTTTACAGAATTTTACCCGAGTTAGTTTGTTGGTTGTTTGTTGTTTTACTGTTGGTGTGCTGGCGGAGGTATCTCCCACCGCAGTTACTGGATATTTTTCCAGTTCGGGTGTATCAGACTATGAGACCACCTTACCCGTGGGCCCCTTGTGGAGTTTGTTCTGTGGGTGTGCTGGCGGAGGTATTCCCCCCACTGTCACCGGAATTTTACCGGTGTTGTTACTAAATACTTTATTTCGGTAATTTTATAATGGCGTTATGCTCTTATTATAGTCGGACATTTTAGCCCTAACTTTTCTACCGCGCTTGGGTAGTCAGGTATACGTGATTATTAACGTAAGTGTTTTCTATTGCTTGCTTAGCTTTCTTACTGTATAGCCGATCTTGGGTTGGTACCCCTATTGACCGTTGTTTACTTTTGTTTAGTTTTCTCCCGCCACTTGCACCTTCTTGCTGAGACGTTCTCTCTTGTGAATGCCTCAGGTTTAGAGTAGTAGCGGTCAGTGGAGCTAGAGCTGGTGTTTCAGTGTTGCAGTAGTAGTTGTGACTGTTTCACCTCACCGCTGTGAGGTAGTTGTTCGTTGTTTTGTTTTTGTTGTAGTTCAGACATACTTTTGTGGTCTGTGGGTTTGTGTCAGGTTGTTGACACCCACAAAGTTGTGTTGATTTTGGACACTTTGCTAGCTGCTAATTGTTTCTTGTTGTTTTATAATAGTTACTTGCTCCCTGGGAGGTTTTATGCTAGGACTGCATGTGTGGTATTTTAAGTATAAAAGACTTATATTATTACTTCACAACATCTTTTCAAAACGAATGTCAATTTATTTTAAAGGTTATAAAAAACTCTTTTGTACTTATAATAAACTTAGAGGTCTGCATATCATGTATTATTATTTGATTGTCATGCTCATGTAGGGTAATAAGTAAATAAAACCAAGTATTTTCCGCTGCATTTTCTACTTGCACCGTTATTCGTGGGTTAGTTGACCCACTGAACCGAGGGACACGGTTAATAAACTAAACTTAAATCATGTTTTTAAATTATAAATTCATGGTTTTTCAGGATAAGTAATAGGAGTAGGATTTGCCTGAGCGCATGCAGTTGTCCCCTGCACGGCGTGGCATCACGACACGTATTTTCTCTTGCTCTGACGTATTATTTAATACGGAGAAAATGCGGGTTATGACACATACTATGTGGATAACGATGATCTTCAAAGGGGTGATCACAACGGGCACCTCCAGTGATGACTAAGTCTTTTGACAAAGCCATATCAGAGGTGCTTCCGAAGAGAGTGGTACGAAGAAGAGGTGAACAACCATGCACACAATACTTAAATCAATTTAAAGGATTGCCGAAGTTTGAGGCAACATGAGAGACATTAGAAGACTTGTGGCAGTTCAAAGACATCCTTCAACAGTATGAGGCAACGAGGACGTCGCCAGGACAGGTAAGGGAGGATGTCACGGCTCGCCATCTTTGGTGCTAGCCCTGGGAAGATTCTAGAGAAATTTGGATTCTTGAAGACCTTTATACCAAGGTTGTTAGGATCGAGATCCTAGGTGAGATCATTTCGAGGTTGGATCGGATCGAGGATCGCAAGATCCTACAACTTTCATAAATTAAGACTAAAAATATAAAATTGAATTTTGTATCATCCAATTACATGCTCAATTTACAAAAAATCAATAAATTGAGCAGTATGTGAATAATTATATTAAATTTTTTTGAATAACTAAATCAAAAAAATAATATCATACTAATTTCACTTCCAGTTTCAGGTAGGACACCCAATGTCTACTAGCAATAAAAATAAATATGTACTGATGGATTGGTGGAAACTAGAAGCAAGAAGACCAACCCAGACTGTTGGATTACTCGTACGCTGAAAGCATGAAGCTTGAATTGCTCGTATGCTGGATTTCTAACCACTAGATTGCTCGTACGCTAAAAGGAAGAGAAGACGTCGGCCTGAAAGCAGGAGGAAGGAAGCCACTGGATTACCAACCACTGGATTGATCATACGCAGAAATATAAGATAAGACACTGACACCGCTTAAAATGGAACCTGGTAAGGAGAGAAAAGGAAGACATTGTCCGGACTGGAAGCGATCGAAGACGTCACTCTTGGCCTCCGTTTGCAATCGGCAATTGACACTTGGGATACGTTAAAACAACATGATATGATTATGTGATGGGGCATGAGGGCGGGATTGGGATATGGTTGAAGAATGGGTTATGGGCATTGAACCGGTTGAATGAGGTCGGGATAGGGTTGGACATGTTTCTAGTTCGCTTTGGCCAGATCAGTAGAATCGGGTCGGGATCGCGATCCTAAAGATCCTAAGATCCGGATCACGATACCAGCCGTATATGTGCCAATTTAGATCCTAGGTAAGATCCAGATCTATTTACTAAATCTGGGATCGTAGGATCCTATGATCCGGATAGCGATCCTTATAACTATGCTTTATACATAAGAAGAGGCATAAAGATGAAGGATAATTCTGGAATGGTCTCATGAGAATATTCTGGAATAAGATGGAGGATTCATGAATCTTGTAAATACTAGAGATGTATAAAAAATCTAGAAAAGTAGAGATTTTAGATCCTTCCATACTTTTGAGGGAAAATTCTTTGGGGCCTATAAAAGAGGAAGACATCCTCATTTAAAACATCCAAGTTTTGGACAAACAATAGAGTTCCTTGGAGTTCTCTTCACTTGAGCTTTCTTTTGAGTTATTTATCTACTCTTCTCTTCACATCACCAACAAGATCTTGCAAGATGCTGACTTAGCTAGGCTACATGGAGTGGCAAAGAGGAGTTAAGACCGCACGAGAGCTTGTAAAGAGACAAGTCCGTGACATCCTGCACTTCACCATTAGGTCGTCTACGACACCTCCAAGTTTCTTCCCTTCTGTCCCTTGAAGACCCGATCCATCATTCTCTGGTACGTTGCTCCCGCATTTTCAGCCCGAAGGGGATCATTTTGTAGCAATATCAACTATAGTTGGTGACAGAGGAAGTGTGTTGTATGTCCGGGGCATGCATTCAGATCTGATGGTAACCTGGAAAAATATCAAGAAAGCTCATTACAGGAGAACTGACCGCTTCATCAACCAACGCGTCGAGCCGAGGCAAATGATAACAATCCTTAGGAAATGCTTTATTCAATAAATAGAAATCAATACACATTCTCCACTTCCCCCCGAACTTTTTGACCATTACAACATTAGAGGCCTAACCTGGGAACTGAATCTCAAAGATGAACCCAACACTCAATAGCTTCTGGACTTTTTGTCGGATGGGCTCAGCCATTGTTGTTGCGATAGCCCGCTCTTCTGGCGAATGGGGTTAATGTCTGAATCCAGGTTGAGGCAGTGACATGCGACGCCAGCGTCAATGTCGGGCATGTCCGACGTGTCCCAAATGAAGATGTTGGTATTGTCCTAGAGTCATGAGACCAACTCCATCTTCTCCTCTACCGACAGCTCCTTGCTGACCTTCATTCTCCCGAGGACTCCCTTGCCGGTCGTCAGCTCGACCTCCGTCTCCTCGACAGCTTCCAGGCGCGTTGCTCTCTCCAAGGCTTTGTCAACTGCCTCAACCTCCTTCCGCTAACGACGTTGACGGTGCTGAGGTAGTATTCCCGAGCCACCTTTAGATTGCTGCGGACCCGTAACTCCATTCTTCCAATGTTGTACTTCAAATATTGGTGATAGGAGGATGCCATGGATTGGAAGGCATTGAGGAGAGGCTTGCCAAAAATGACATTGTAATTGCTCGGTGTTTTGGCGCTGACGAACCGACTGGTTTTCGTGGTGCCACCCAAGATGACCACTAATTCGACTCCACCCTCTACCTCTTTCCTCTCGCCAGAAAAGCCAAAAATATTTTCGTCTAAAGACTTAACCCTTATGCTTCCACTGTGATTGCCTTGAAGGCTTTCTTGAAAATAACGTTCACAGAGCTCCCTTTGTCGTCCATGATTCGGGAAACCGTGAAGTTCTCGATTGCCACGTTAATCACCATGACGTCGATGGTTTGTCGTTTACATTCACCTTCAAGTTTCTTCCCTTCTGTCCCTTGAAGACCCGAGCCATCATGCTCTGGTACGGTGCTCCCGCCTTTTCAGCCCGAAGGGGATCATTTTGTAGCAATAACAACCGTCATTGGTGGCAGAGGATGTGTGATGTATGTTCGGGGGATGCATTCAAATCTGATGGTAACCTAAAAAACATCAAGAAAGCTCATTACAGGAAAACCGACCGCTGCATCAACCAATGCGTCGATCCGAGACAAAGGATAACAATTCTTAGGACATGTTTTATTTAATAAAGAGAAATTAATAAACATTCTCCACTTCCTCCCAACCTTTTTGACCATTACAACATTAGAGACCTAACCCGGGAACTTGATGTAGGCCGAGTGGGCCAAGTTGAAATTTCTCGCTTAAATCATTTTCAACGTTTGAACTTCAATGAAATCGTTAATTATTATTTGAGTACGAGCATCTTGAGCATTTTACAAGTTGAATCGTTGCGAGATTCGTACATCCACAGGAAGAAATCACAAACAATAATTTATGAATAAAAAAAAGTAGTGCGAACGTCCGAGGCAAGCTTATCATTATTTAGTTGAATTGCATAAAGCTATACTAAATGAGTGGAGCAACCCGAGAGTGAGAGGAGTTGCCTCTGGGAATACCCAAACTGCTGCAAGAAGTGGGACTCTCTAAGTGTCGTATGCGCACAAACTCGAACAGCCTCCTGGGTCGAGTGTTGGAGAAGGGGTCGCAGTCGACGACACCCTAAATCGACAAACGAGCATGGACCAATCGACAGAGTGTAAGGCGTAGTCCACGACGACTGACCGACAGACGGGGAAGGCGATACGTCTGTAGTGGTGAAGGGTCGTTGTGCCGTCGGTGACTCTTGTCGGGAATCAACTTGAGGCACACATCTGGACGTAGGATGGAGGCAGGAGAGTTGTGGGCTGCTTCTCTCGAATCGTCGATGTGCTGAATCAGAGGTCGGGAAGGCGTCGTTGAACTGGTACGGACGGTGGCGGCCGACAATTGCAGAGAAACGAGATGTCATTTCTCTGCGCTGTTCGGTCCTTCCTCTTTTCTTCATGGTAGCTTCAATTTTTAAAGGGGGTAGACTCCTTTCTATCACCTTTCCAAATGTTTCTTTTTTCCTAAAATAATTTTGAATGATTTTATCTTTCCAAATAGCATTTTTATTGATTTCCAATTTAACTCTTTCCAAATAGCATTTTTCCGGATATAATTTCCTAACCCGCTTATGATTGATATCTTTGAATGAATTGGATTCCTTTTGAAATTTGAAATTTTCTCCCAATAAACTTGTGCGTTTTTAAATAACTTAAGTTTGTCTTTTCCGTCCTAACTACCTAAAATTACCAGATCTTTTATTCATGGTCTCATCGGGTGATCAAACCGATGAGTCGAATATTCCAAATAAAAACAGGTGTGTACAAAAAGAAATACATAACATAAAATAAATAAATAACAAAAGATATGTGACACATGATGGTGTCATGCGTCTTCCGATGCGACGAATGATATATCAGAACTGAATCTCAAGGATGAACCCCGCACTCAACAACTTCTGGACTTCTTCCCGGATGGGCTTAACCAGGGTTGTTGCAATAGCGCGCTCTTCTGGCGGATGGTGCAGACATGTGAATCCAGGTTGAGGCGGTGATAGACGACGTCAACGTCAATGTCAGGCATGTCTGGCGCGTCCCAGGCGAAGATGTTGGTATTGTCCTGAGTCATGAGTCCAACCCCCTCTTCTCCTGTACTAACAGCTCCTTGCTGACCTTCATGCTCCCGGGGACTCCCCTGCTAGTCGTTAGCTCGACCTCCTCCATCTCCTCGATCGCTTCCAGGCGCGCCACTCTGTCCAATGCTTTGTCAACTTCCTCAGCCTCCTTCCAGCCAAGGACGTTGATGGTGTTGAGGTTGCATTCCCGAGCCACCTTCTGATTGCTACGGATCCATAACTACATCCCTCCAATGTTGTACTTCCAACATTGGTGATAGGAGGATGCCACAGACTGGAAAGCATTGAGGAGGGGCATGCCGAAGATGACATTGTAACTGCTCGGAGCATCGATGACGAACCGACTGGTTTTCGTGGTGCCACCCAAGGTGACCACTAATTCGACTCCACCCTCTACATGTTTCCTCTCTCCAGAAATGCCAAAAAGAGGGTCGTCCAAAGACTTGACCCTTATGCTTCCACAGTCATGGCCTCGAAGGATTTCTTGAAAATAATGTTCAGAGAGCTTCCCTCCCTTTGTCGACCAGGATCCGGGAAACTGTGAAGTTCTCGATCGCCACCTTAATCACCACGACGTCGTGCAATGGTTTGCTGTGTGCCGACATGTCTCCCAGTAATCTTCCTTCTCAGTTCATCCTCTCCACCAGGTCTTAGAAACCCTGGAAGGCCGCCATATAGTGACCTTTCTCTTTATGGAAATTGCAGTAAGACACTACTCCTTTGTGTTGTGGTTGTCTTGCTCCCTCCTTAGCAACCTCTTCGCCGAGCGACCGCCATCGTCTCGCGAGGTGGGGAGGGGTTACACCCTCTTTGCTCGTCTCCTCGACATCATCCGGGCGAGGAGCGGTGATCTCGTATGAAGTCGCGAGGTCCACCCTGCGGCCTCCATGATGTCCTTGCGTCCGGCGCGCAGTATCTTCTCTCCACGCGCACGAGTCATGGTCGTGGCGCCTGACCACGTTCTTTTTTTCTCGCCTTCTTTCCGACCTCTTCGCTTCCTCGGGTCATTGTTCCTCGGCCGGCTCCTGCTCCACCCTCTCGTCAACCTCGTTAGCGAGTCGTGGAAGCCTCGATTCGTAGCCTCGCCCTCAATGTATCGGTTTGCCCGGTCGATAAGCTCTTCAAAGGGGGATCACTAATGATCTCCAACTTGAACAACCCCTCCTGAAGCCCGCACATCAGGGAGAGCTATAGGGTGAACCCATCGACCTCCATAACCTCCTTCTGGAAGCGGTCAACATAATTCCCTAGTGCCTCTTGGGCCTCTACTTGATTGCGAAGAGAGCCTGCGACCCCTTCTTCCTCTTCTTGCAAGTGGCAAACCTCAATATCAGCTCGTGTCAGAGGTCGTTGAAGCAGTAAATTGAGCTCACTGGAAGCTGGTGGAACCAGTCACTGGCCTTCCCTTTGAAGGTGATTTTAAACAACCGACACTTGAAGGCTTCAATAACGTTGCAAATCGACATGACGTCCTCAAACCACTGGAGGTGGTTGATCGGGTCGTCCTACCCAGAATAATAATTGAGCACCAATTCACGGAATCCTACGGGAACTGGGGCCGCGACGCGTATCCGCTCGAGCCTCTCGTGTTCTTCTGTAGTGGGCTCCTTTTCAATTCGTCGAGGATGCTTTGGTGTCTCGGAGGGGGTGAAGGCATGCTGGGGTGTCACTGTGGTCTCGACTCTGGGGGCTAATTGACCTCGCAGTAGGTCTTTATCTATTTCCTGAAATTGTCGAGGTCCGCCCGAGTGATGAACTCGCTCTGAGGGGATAGGTTCTCCAGATCCAAATCCCATCCGTTTTCTTGTGCCATGGTGTTCTCCCTTGACGTGTGTTTCTTCCTTTGACCAAATTCCAAGCTCACCCCACCAAGATGTTGAAGCCGAGAGTTTGACCTCAAAATTCGGACTTGGGTATAGGCCGAGGTTACTGCCCACCAAAGTAAACCCATAGGTCCAAGAGTGAGAATGGGAAGGATGTGGATCTGGTCACTCGAACGACTCCCAATGTTAGCTAGCCGCAGTTAGAAGGTCCCACCGCACACCCGTGAGTGTATATGAACTCCCCCTCCCAAATCAAACATTGTGCTAGGCTGGGAGAAGAGTCAGGCTTCAAGTGTGTAATGGAGAGCTCGCGAGGTCTATGCGAGGTCTCCTGTGGGCTCGTCAGAGGTGCCCTTCCCCTTCGACATGGGTCGTATTTATAGGCAACGAGGTCTAGTGAGGAGTGCCCAGTTGCTAGTGGGCGGACCCCACTTGTGTGCGAACCTGATCTGGTCTTCGATGAGGTTCGACGAGCTGGTGAAGACATTGGGTGAGTTGCTGAAATGGCCCATGAGGTCGCGATGAGTTGCTGAGAGGATCTTAAGCCAACTAATGGTGAGTTGTTGTCGAGTTATGTAAGCCCTCCGTACATCTATCCTTGGTGGGGGTATTCTGGTAGCTCTTTCTTGATCGCCTACGTAGGATTTCGATGAGTACGAGCAATACATCTGGTTTCAATAGTTAATTATGTATATGCATAATTATATATAAATATAATCATTTTTTAATTATATATATTGAAATATTAAAAATATCACATTTATTGAACTTTTAAATCTACCAAACTAGTATAATATTTTATGTTACACAAATAATAATGGTATACCGCAAGGAAGAAAGCCAGACGGAGCAACATACCATGAAGTCGTCGACGACAATGTATGATAAGGAACCCTCGGTCCAAAATCCAAAGGCCAAGCAAAATCGATTTAGACGATCGACGAGCGCATGGAAGAAAGCCAAAGGAAGCAAAAAGAGAGTCAAGAGTTATGACACAAAACAACTCGGACAATGTAGCGATTTTATTTTGTTGTCTATTAAACTATAGACGCTAAAAAAAAACAGGATATATGGGCCAACATATCGGCTCTAGTTTCTTGCTCTCTACGGATGCGAGCCGCGAATTTTTGGTCCATTGGAGAGGATTCAATGGTACTTATCTCACGGTCATTGTAAGCATTGGTTTTGGATTTGAGGAATCTCTCTCTACTCCATAGCGGCTCGTTGATTTTACTTTATTCTTCATAGTTCACACATACCATATGAGTTATTTCTCTTTTTCTCCGATCTCATATCTCATTTTCAAATATCTTGATATTTATTTCTCTAAGCCATTTCAATTGAATTTTATGGCTTATGTGGTGGTGGTTACCTAATTGGGTTCTTATGTCTATGACTGTATATTTAGTGTTTTGTTGTTTTTGTATTTTTCGGTACTTACTGATTTTTTCTTTTATATTTCATCTCATTGTGTACTGCAATTAGACCAGCGATGCTCTATGGTTTTGAGTGTTGGGCAGTGAATTGTGTACATGAGCAAAAAATGGGAGTTGCGGAGATGAGAATGCTTAGGTGGATGTGGACACACGAGACTGGATAAAATTAGGTATAAATGCATCAGGGATAAGACAGGAGTGGCACCAAATACAGAGAAGATGCGAGAAGCTCAACTAAGATGGTTTGGACACGTACAAAGAAGACCATTAGAGGCACCTGTTAGGCGTTGTGAGAGTTTAGTCACTAGGCATGTTAAACGGGGGAGGGGTAGCCCAATAAAGACTTGGAATTAGACTATAAGGAAAGACACAATGTACTTAGGCATTATTGAGATTATGACTAAAGATAGGGCACAATGGCGACAAAGGATCCATATAGCCGACCCCACTATAGTGGGATAAAGGCTTGAGTGTTGTTGTTGTTGTTGTATATTTCATCTCCTTGTGCGTATTTTCTGTGATTAGCAACTCTAGATTCATCATTCATTATATTATGTATAAGTGCATGAGAGATTTATGGCTTTTGATGATCACGACTTGTGCTTGCGTTTCAGTGATCAAAGACAATCATGATTTTATGAATAAATGCATGCAAGGATTTGGGCTTCTTGGATGTTTTAACCACCAATGTGGTAGAATGATGATATTTGTCTCCTTGTGGACATTATATTATGTATAAGTGCATGAGAGATTTATGGCTTTTGATGATCACGACTTGTGCTTGCGTTTCAGTGATCAAAGCAATCATGATTTTATGAATAAATGCATGCAAGGATTTGGGCTTCTTGGATGTTTTAACCACCAATGTGGTAGAATGATGATATTTGTCTCCTTGTGGACATTATGTGACTGTGTGAATTGTAACACCCTACCTTGTTTAGCAACAATTCAAAAGCCCGATCGACACTCATCTTTATGAAGTTAATAAAGCAACAGTAATAAAATTAGGACATATCATTAAAATTAATAGAGTACACAACGAAAACAAAAGACTGAAGCTAAGGTTAAAACAATACCTCAAATTCTGATTCACAAAGCCAACTAGAATTATAAAATACAAGAAGTCTGATAAACTGAATCTTTAAATGAGTCTGGTACATTTAAGTCCATAATAAGTAATACATCAAATTGAAAGAGAAAACATAAGCTAAATTTGAGGGAACCCTCAGAAGCTTATCCTAAGCGAATCTTCTGACTTGTGTTTCATGTAAAGAAATGTTCGAAGGCAGCTCATTTGGTGAGTAAGAAAAACTTTTGCTCTCAGTGATACTAAAATGACAAAGAAAATATGCATGGATGCTTTGATGTAATATTTTATGTTAAGGAAAATAATACTATGATTCTATGCATGCTTTTCTATAAAAGTACTTTTTGAACATAAATCATTTTTCTGTGTTTTGATCATATGCAAAATTTTCTCTAAATTCGGAATCATTAATGTGTAGAGATTCTAAGTTCTGTCTTTGTATCTAAAGTTGAAGTGTCTTATGTTCACTTTCTTCTTATTCTTAGTTGCGTAAATTATTAAGCACATTCTAGAGATTTGAGTCTCTAATGACGAACATAAGTGGTCTAATATGTCTCTGTCACAGACACAGACTCACATCTAATAATCTTCCATGGGGTGTCGACTCCCCCATTTGAGGCTCACACGGTTTACTACGCCTTATGAGTATGATAGTGTGAGTTCATCAATCACGAGAGAAAACACTCGACCGTGCCCCCGATTAATCTTCATATAGTGGTTGGCATGGTTAACATAAAGGAGTAACCATATAAGGCCATTATTCTTAAGTGTTCCATTATCCTTTTATCTTCATATTAGTGGTCGACATGATTACTCTTAAGAAAACACCCGCATAAGACCACTATCTTAAGTTACTTATTTCATCCCATTTACATTTTATGTCTTATCTTAGTGTTACTGGTGTTAACATGTTGAATCAATTATAATATACTTCTTGACTTTCGTTGATTTCTAAGTACGTGATACTCTACTTCATGTATTTGTCGTATTCATACATTTTTACACGCGTTTGAGAAATTGCATAAAGATTTTCTTGCGTCGTTACATACAATGTTCGTATTATGGTGATAAAAATGATTAAATTATGAATTACTATCCTCATCTATGCCTACAATGCAATTTTCATAATTACACGTTATTAACATATTTCTTCGTAACAAGATATAATACTTAGGAGGATGTACATGAAATGATCTTCATAATATGTCTAACTAAAAGGAATCAAATTTCTTACATTGGTGTTGCGACATTTGTAACCGCGGCGTGGCGGCATAGTTCCTATAGATTACTCTGAATTTCACACAAGCAAAACCCTTCCTTCTAAGGTTTCTATGAACCTAAACAAAGAACCTCATTGTTGAAATTAGGGAAATTCAGAAATTTCCTACCCCATGGTTAAACAAAACCCATCATCTATGAAAAAAGGATGCAATTTGTTGCCGTTGGAAGAGAGGAAAAATGAAAGGAAGCCTCAAAAATCATCTTAAACCTATAAGAGGATGAAAGGAGGAAGGAAATACTTGTGCTCTTCCTCAAAATGAAGACCAGAAATGTGAGGAGCTGACTGTTGGAGGAGAATGAGATCGATTGGCCTTACTGTGCTAAACAGTCGGGAACTACTACAGGCGATGCCGAGACTCCATGATTAGAAGGAGAAGGTCGGCGATGGCTTCTCGTGAGAGGGGAGAGGTCGGCGTCTCCGATCGAACGAAAGGGGAAGCCCTATTGCGAAAATCGTGATCCCATGCGCTATCGTTTCAGACAACAAAAGGAAATATCAGTTACGACCAATAAGAGGCGCGGTCATGAAGAGAGGGGAGTGTCGGTTATGGTAAGAGGTGAAACCGCAAGTCTCGATTTCTATCTATACGGCAGCCTAAGTTTAATTTGAGTGACTACTATTACGAAAATGCCATTGCTCACCAGAAACACTCTAATTATGTTTCTTGCGCTCTCACGAACCCTTGAATCGACATCGGTATCCTGAAGTAAAATTATGAAGGTAGAAATTAGAATTTCGGACTTTACATAAATTGTAATGTGGTACTGTGTGCATGTGTGACTGGAGTTGTGCAGTGTTAGTGACTACCGGCTGTGATTGTGAGTCAGTTTGATTGAGTGTGTTACAATGTACGCGTGTGATAATGGTTGTGTTATGTAGTCCTGGTGTCTGTGTGCGAATTGTGGCCACATTATATAATTATATATGATAGGAGCCGAGAAATATAATCCCGTGATTGCTACCTCCCTAACTATGAGCCTGTGAGATCATGAGTTTCTCAACAAATTATCCTTGCATTAAGCGTAGTTTTTATTTTTGCATGTAGTTAAGTTAATCACTAATTCACTATTCTTTCTTTAGTGCTGCTTCTTACTCAGCTACTCTCATGTCTCTACTATCTTGGTATTTAAGTAAATTATATTTTCCCCAATTCAGAACCTTAGTGGTCATTCCAGTAATGGTGGTGCTACTGAGCAAGAAGCAGATAATTTAGAAGGATACATGGTTGGGCCTCGCTTGAATTCTTCAAAGGATAATTTTAATATTTTGTAATGGTGGAAGATTTCTTTGAACTACAAAATTTTATCTTTCATGGTTAAAGATAATTTGTGTTGCATCTGAATCAACATTTAGTGCAGGTGAACATGTTTTAACTGATTATAAAAGTTCTTTAGCCTCAAAATTTTTAAATGCAGCCATGTGTATTGAAAATTGGTTGTCTTCATATAAAATCCTTAAAATCTGATAGTATGCGGACATTCTTAATATCTTCTATAACTTCTTGGCTCTTGCAATACTAATATTTACAACATATCTATCCTCTTCTTAATGTTTTTTAATCTTAATGTGACATTCTTGCTGAGAAGGACTTATCTATCAAATTCTAGATGTGCTTCTGCCACTACTACTAATACTCACTTGTCATTCAAATTATATTGTGTCCGATAGGAGTCGAACCCCATGTGCCAATGCTACTTTGGATGTTTTCAACTTCTGCGCCATGAGGTATTTGAGACTGTAGTAGTCCATTCTAATGATGAAATGATGACCTCGCAAGTATGGTCTCCAATGACGCACTGCCTTGACCAATCAATTCCCTCTCGTAGGAGGACAACTTCATATGATGTGCCACCAATTTTGGCTGAAGAATGTAATCAGGTGCTCATGCTATTGAAGGACTACGACAATCCCTTGTCCGGACTCATCACACTCTACCCAAAAGTCTTGTGCGAAGTTGTGGAGTTGCAGGACTGAGGCGACCACAAGAGCTGCTTTCATGGCCAGGAATGCCGGTGACACATCCGATGTACACTAGAACTTGTTCTCCCCGAGTAGGCTTGTCAGAGTTACTGCTATCACACTGTTGTTCTCAATGAACCCACGATAGTAACCTGACAAGCCTATGAATCCGCACAACTCCTTTGAGGACTCTAACTGTGGTTAGCTCTCCACTATGTCCAACTTGCCAAAGTTAGCTAAGACACGCTTCCTATGGATTATGTGGCCGAGATATGCCACCTGCTTGTCGCCAAAGGTACACTTAGTGCGCCTGAGGAACAATTGATGGTTGCGGAGAGCTCTATAGCTTCGAAGACTAGGTGGGTATGGTGGTGTCGACCCAAGTAGAACTCTATAGCAAAATGTCGTCAAAGAAAACAAGTACGAACTTGCGATGAAAGGGTCCGAGTACCTCATTCATAAATGCCTGGAAGTTCGACAACGTATCAGTCAACAACATTTGGAGTTTCTCTAGGTAATCATATATAGCTCCAATATACTTGAGGGAGATCAACTCCCCAAGGTCAACTTTCCAAAGTGCATGTGGCGGTACTGTTTGAAGTTGTCCCATGTCATGTGGGGTATCTTCATGTACAGTTGTAGGAACCACATCTGAGCTGCCCCCACCAAGTGGTAGGCGACCAATGAAATCCACTCCATGTTTGATGTCCACGATTGGTGAATAACTGCTCACATCGGTCAACCAGCCTAGCGGGTCACTCTTGCCATCGTACATTAGGAACTTCAGTTTGACGTAATGTGGCAGGGCGTTGTTCTCGTAATGCCCTCCATGAACGCCGTCCTTGTGATCGTGGGAAAGAGGCCCTCCCTGAAAGTGGCTTCGAGTTCCGCCATGACGGAAGTTGCCACTACCACGTTGAAGTAGAATGAGGCTCTCCATGCAGGCCGAGAGGTTGGCCAAGGCCGCCTGTTGCTGAGTTGATCCATCATCAATTTGCGCATCCTTTCAAACATCATCTCCATGGGGTCGTTATGTCTCATCATGGTTGGATCTGATACAAAGTTACACGTCTATGCAGAAAATCGGGTTACCGGACGAGGTGTGGGAAGAAGACGGAGAAGAAGATGGAGACAAGGTAGGGGTGTCTAGGACAGTTAAGAGTTACTGGACGAGATGATTTAAGAGTTTGGAGGCTTACCACGACGTCCTGAATGGGGGCATCGATAACTTGAGGGGAGACATAAGGGCGGAGGGACGAGGTCGTGCTCACCTCCAGTGGTATGCTGGAGTTATCTGCCCGCTGGAATGCTCGAAAGACACCTACAGGGTCGTGCATGGGCGCTTGCCATGTTGCGCTCTAAGGGAAGCCTCAGTGGGTCCTCAATATGTGTACCAAGCCCTCTTTCTTGTTTGGGAGTGTGAGAAGGGTCCCAGGCGCTGATCGGTGCCCAGTCCTGTTGCTGTACATGAAAGCAGAGAGATAGGAGGTAACACTTAGTCCGGACCAACCCAAACCGACCCATAAAATGCGACATAATGAAGTGACAAAAATACTGAAATAAAATAAATGCGGGAAATAAAAATGATCGCGGCGTGTTTGCGCCCTGCCACCATGCCGTCTCCTGCCACAAAAGACGTCCGACATTTGCGTCTGTGACTATATCTACTTTATATTTTAGTCTTCTGTGTCTAGGGTTTTTATTTCTTAAATGTGTTGTTCTTCGTTCTAATCCATGTAATTGCTCTTTATCTGCAGGATCTTTTGCAAGCTGTATTCCCATTTGATCTGTTGATTGATCGTAAGAAGAGAACTAGATTCGTCAATAGCCTCAAGAAATGCAATGAACCTGTAGTTGCAATGCCTAAAGTTGTTGGTGATGCTGCTATAGCATTAGAGTCCCTGACAGATTGTGAGGAAGCTCTAGAGCGGGAGTTGCTCATATCAAATTCGTATGATCTTCAACACACTTCCACTTTTATTTTATTAAAAAAAATGTTTCATTATTTTCCAAGCATTCAATATTTCAACATCTCTTCTAGAACCACATAGTTTTGTACCTAGATGAACTTTCGAAGGTTACATACTTACTGCTACATTTTTCTTATAGTAGACCTGAAACTTGCCTATCACCGATAGTTTGTTATTAAATACAATGACGATGATTAGTTTTCTTGGGCTTGATTTGAAAATATCCTGGATTTCAAAGACATCTGGTAAAAAAAAACAAGCGGTGTAACCCCACGCTGTTTTTATTATATTTTTTGTGTAGGTATATTCCAGGAATGGAGGTGAATCTATCCAGCCGGCTAAAAAGCTTGTATAGTATCTACTGTAAGGTATGTCACTTTTGATGAATTTAGAGCAGCGTGGTATGGTATTTTCAGTTACAGTGATTTCACGTGTGTAGAAAGTGCATCTAAAACATAAATAATGTTTGCCCATGTTGAAGCCCATTTGTAAAAAGCTCAAAAGGGAGCCCACTGTACATTTTGATCTTTGTTGTATTTAGTCCCACATCTCCAAGTGTATATTTCTCCTTCTCCTCTACTTTATATAAAGAGGTGAGTACTTGTGTAATAGTTTGAGATTCTAAAATAATAATAATTTAATTCTCACATGGTATCAGAGCAGGACGAAATTTTTCGCTGCACTTCTCAATCCCTCCTCTCGCATAATTTTTCCGGCCTCGCATGAACCTATGTTTCATGTGAATCTCCCAGCCCTACACAAGAGAGTGAATTCCATGCCGTTTCTTCCGAACCAGCTTCTGTGACCTCTTCTGCGAGATATTCCATCAAGCTCGCTAAGAGGAGTTCAACTATCGATTGGAAATAACAGGCCTTATCAAACCACCGTCATCCACCCCCTCATTTTTAACAGATCGACTAGTGGTCACTGCTTGCAAGCTCTTCCGCCGGTCTCCTTTGTAAGACCCCCCTCGGAAATTAGGCCCGATGAGAGGATCTTATCGCACACCACCACCAATCTACAACAAAGAAGGGAATAACGGAAGAGTAGATGTATGAACGTCTCAATCCCCTCCCATCATTATCACCTTACATTGCAAATTGATGATGGTGCTAAGCGAATAACCATCATACCATATATTTAGTATGTTATAAGTTGTAGGGTAAGACTAATAACCACATAATAGATCACATAAACATATGAGTAACAAGAGAAGACAGAAAGCAACCATAACAACGACACGATGTTCCCACAACTGATGCATCCTCCATCGCATTAAAAGGCGCATGACACCTATGCTTCTTAAATATTTATTTATTGGCATGTATTTCTTTTTCGCGCATTTGTTTTTTTATTTGAAGTTGGTCGGCTCATTGGTTTGACCATCCGATGAGACCCTGAACAAAGGGTCCGGTAATTTTAGTAATTATGACGGTAAAAAGCAAGCTTATAAATATTTAGGGACCCATAAAATTGACATTTAGGAAGGCATGGCGTGGAAATAACATAATATGGTTTGATTATAAAGAAGGAAGAAATCTGGAATTATAAAGGAGGAAATCTGGAATTTATTCTTTTCAAATAACATTCTTGGAAAGAGGTATTTTGGAAATAACAATTTGGAAAGGAGTTAAAGAGGCAAGGCAGAAAAGTCTCCTATTAAAAGTGCCCTGCCATGAAGAAAAGTAGGAACTGGACAAGCAGAGAAACTATTTCCGTTTCTCTGCCCTTGCCGGTCCCCAACACTACGCTAGACGAACTCGCCGCAACTTCAATCCAGCGCGCCGACTTCAGGAGGACCCTCATGCGTCAATGCCGTAGGGACAATGTTACGCGCACGCGTCCTCTTTTTATTATTGCTTTGCTTTTTTAAATGTATTAGGTTGTTGTGAGCCCCCCTCCCTATATAAGGAGGTGGTTTTGGGAGTTAGACTATCTTTTGGATCTATTGTCATTTGGGCTCTCATTAGAGAGATGCTCTTTGGAGGAACCAGCCTCCGAGAGTTGGCCAGAGCTTGCTCCGGATTGTATCCGTTGTTTCATTGATCCAAGCAATCTCCTTCTTGTTTGTATTATTTGGTCCGACCTGCCCGGCCGCTCGCTCTAAGCCGTCGGTTAGCTCCAGTCCCTCTCGCCGTTCGACTGCGACATCCAAAGACCGATCCAGCGCGAAGATCCAGCGCCTGCTTCGACCAAAGAGTCTTCTCGCTGACGATCCAGTCCGTCTCGCACGATCCAGTCCGTCTCGCCGCCGATCCAGTCTGATGCAGGACGGCGCGTAGGATTTGCGCGCCTGTCGGGTATTTCTAGGAAACCCTAAATGCATGCAATTCCAAAAAAATAAAAAAATTGAGCGAGTGTTGCACGAACTTTGAGAAATTAAGCAACTAGGTTTTATAAAGCACAAAATTACTATTTTGTTTTTAAAAATGAATTTTCTTGAAATTTGGTTCAATTCCAGATCCGGGAAAGGAAGCTCGCAACTTTCGTTTCGTTCCCCTTGTTGAAGCAAACGGAAATCGTGAACTCCAAATACGTTTCCGTTTGGAGTTTTCGACGTAGCGTTCGCTGACAAAATACCGGGCGAAAACCCACAAGAATCTAATATCCTAAAAAGAAAATTTATCTACACACAAAGGAAGAGAAAGGAACAAGTTACCCACGGAAAGAGGCGTCTTTCCGCAATCGAAGTCGACAGCGATCCCGCGAGGAATTCCTCGTCACCTTCGATCTCCCGCTCCGAGGTCGGCCGCTATCGCACAAGGGCACCACGGAATGATTTCGCTCACTCTCACACTAAGTGGTTCCACGGAAATCTCAAACACTCACTAGTATAAGGAGCCACAAACTAAACAACCTAATTTCTCACTCGCTCTCACACCTAAGGTGGTTCCACGAAATCTCACTCAAACGCGAGAGAATGGAACTATTTTGTTCAATGATTACGAGAATGAAACAACAAGCACCGCCAATCCCGTTCAGCAAACGGGAATCATGCCCCAAACAATGACATTGCTGTTACTATTCATCATTTCCTCTCAGCACTCAACAGGTGGCAGGAAGCACACAGCAACCAAGGAACTACAATTTCAGAAATCAATTAAGGAACTACAATTTCAGAAATCAATTAAGGACAACAGTACTGAACAGTAACATAAGCACTATTCCTCTTCTTCTCGTTCATCAACAGGAAACACAATAAAAAAATACAACTGGATTCGACGGGAATTCAATAGCAGACTCTCGAACTCAAAACTCGTTGTTTATCCTCACTTCTCACGGGAGCAAACGCAGAAATCGAACCTCCTTCAACTTTGTCCAGCACCCCCCACTGTTCATCGTCTCTTCCCCTTTTATAGGGTTGCAGCGGAGAACGCCATCAAGCCACGAACCACCTCGCCTGGTCGATCTCGTGGAGTAGACGGTTAAGGTCGAAAGTTGTCGAAACCGCTTGGAGGAGAGCTCGTGTAGGCGGCGTCGTGGGCGTGCGTCTGCGGGAATGTTTCAGGCCGATCGAGATGCGGGAACGGCTGGGAATGGCTGAACCGCCTACTGTACTTAACACATCTAAAAATATATATATATATATGTGTGTGTGAAACTATATATATATATCCTGGGAGAAAACAAATAAAGCTCCAAACATAGCTACGCACACAGGCGTGCACAAAAATAAAAATTCAAACGAAAATAAATTGCAAAATTAACAGATGCAATAATTCAGGGTCGGTAGAGGTCCGGACGGGTGCGACGTCGGGCACCTTTGCGTCGACCCGATCTAGGCTGGTCTCCACCACAGTCTGTCTCGCACGATCCATTCCGTCTTTGGCGCGTGCACGTCTTCTCGCCGACGATCGAGCGCCTACTTCGACGATCCGGTCCGGTTAGCGCCTGCTTCGCCTGCTTCGATCGATCCAGCACCTGCTTTGACGATCGATCCAGCGCCTGCTTCTCTAGCAGCGGTTCCGCCATAAACCGACCTTGATCGACACCATCTGCTCCGTCTCCAGGCCATCGCCACTGCGCCCAACCTGCTTCCCACGCCGCCCGCTCGCACCTATCCGCCCTCTCCGACACTCTCCGGCGACATCTATCCCTTGTGCATCCTCATTTGCCAAAGGGGAGGATGGAATCCCGCGTGGAAGCCCTCGAACACTCCCTCACCACCATCAACTCTCGTCTCGAGGCACATGCCGAGCAGTTCGCCTCGATTATGACCATGCTCCAGAACTTGCAGCCCAGCCAGCACATCGGGCTTCCTACCACCTCTACTGTGGGATCCCCCAGCACCGTGATCCCCGATATACCCGCATTGGTGGATTTACCTACTCCACCGTACCGTGGACCTGACATCCCTCCATTCAACGGGACTGACCCCCTCGAGTGGATTGCCCGCGCCGAACAGTTATTCGACATTCACCAGACCCCTCCGACACAACCGGTCTCCACAACACTTATCGACATGGAAGGGTCTGCCCTCCATTGGGTCCGTTGGCTCCGCCAGACCTCTCCCGACCTCACATGGACAGCTCTCACCGAGGCCCTCATACATCGGTATGACGACCGCTACTCCGGCCCCATGATCTAGCGACTTTGCGGGGTCCGTCACACCGGCTCCATTGACTCGTACATTGATGCCTTCGTGGAATTGGTCACCCATGTTCCCGGTCTCCCATCAGACCATTACTTGGGGTTCTTCATGAACGGCTTGCAACCCCACTTCCGCTCCCGCCTCTGCACCCTCAAACCGTCAACGGTCCACCAAACCATCAACCTCTCCCCCCTTGTGGAGGCGGAATTCCTCGCGACGTATGGCGACATTCCTTCTCCATCACCTCCCTGCAGGCATCCCTCCCAACCATATTTCTCGACCCATCCTAAACCACCACCTCCGCCACCTCCTCTACCCCGACCACCAATTAGGGGCCCACCCAACACTCAGCATATCCCTACACACCGCCTGTCCAGCCAGGAGTACGACTTACGGAGCAAGGGCCTGTGCTTCCGCTGCAAGCAACTCTACTCTCATGGTCATGCGTGCCCGATGAAGGAGTGTCGGGTCCTCTTCGACGACGACGTGGCCGCGCTCTCCGCCGCCGACTTTGACGCCCTGTTACTCTCGGACGGACTACCGGACGACGCCCCGGGCACATCACTGTACGGCGGGCGGCGCTCCGACCTTGGGGTCAAGGTCGCTTTTCTGACGGGATGTATTGTTACGCGCACGCGTCCTCTTTTTATTATTGCTTTACTTTTAAATGTATTAGGTTGTTGTGAGCCCCCCCTATATAAGGAGGTGGTTTTGGGAGTTAGACTATCTTTTGGATCTATTGTCTTTTGGGCTCTCATTAGAGAGCTCTTTGGAGGAACCAGCCTCCGAGAGTTGGCCGGAGCTTGCTCCGGATTGTATCCGTTGTTTCATTAATCCAAGCAATCTCCTTGTTCGTATTAGACAACCATCTGTCGGAGGAGTCCACCGCCGTTCTCTGCCTCCTGCGCCATCGCCTCCACGACGTCTGCTGGAGTCGACCACCCGGGTACCGACGTTCCTGTTTCTCGTGCCCTGCCGTTCCTGTTCGTCGATCCCGTCATCCGCCGCTATTTCCCATTCCACCGAGGTACTACTGCCTCACCTTGCGTAAAAGACTTCAGAAGGACTACTTCCCGTGTCGTATCCTTGCTGTATCCTTTCTTCAATTATTAGATTATGCTTATGCAGTCTCGTTAAATACTTATAAGCTTGCCTCGAACGTTCTGATTTCTTTTACTGCTGCTATTTCATAAATTATTATTATGGATTTTCTTGTGGATGTATTTATCTCATGGAAGATTTTATCCGAAAAATACGTGAGAGTTCACCCCGAGCATAATTAATGAATTTCTTAAAGTTCATAATGACGAGTTGATTTCACACGTAAAATTCGTTTGGCCCACTTGGCCTATTCTCAAAATAAAATCGGTTATAATTTAAAAACTAACTTACTTTTCAAAACCCTAATTTCGGATTACATCAACAACCCAATTACAACAGTCTATAGAAAGTCTGGAGACTCACAAGTAAACATGCCAAGCTGGATAAATAATATATAAAATACTGTAAAACTATAAACCTACTGAGCTAATTATCCTTTGTAAGTCTTCTATCTCCATGCCAAGTCCACGTTATAGCTCCTGGAACACTTGTGGGTGTCAACCGATGGTGAGGGTTAGCAATACTATACGTATTTGTTAAGTGGTTCTGCCTCTCCACTGAGCCCCTAATGTGCTCAAGGGAGGCGGTAAATTGTCCTGCAATAAGTGTCAGCACAATGCTATATATGTATATATATAATATGAAACAATATGAAGAATTACATATTTTATGGAAGTGCAGTAAACACAACGCACACACTCTCGTATGCACATTAACTAATATAAGTAAAGAGTGTCTATTTAAATAACCAATCATATAAAGACGCTCATTCGAGTTTATATGATTGACATCTTGCACAATCTAAACTACACTATCAAGTACAACGCTACTATATGTATATCATCAAAACCAATGTAAAGTTAAGTAGCATATCTTTATCAGAGTGTCACAACCCATAACCCACACGACTCATCTGAGTCATATTATGCAACTACACATATCGTTATCATCACATCCAAGCATACACAGACACAGACACAGACACAGACACACACACACACACAGACACCCACACGCACACGCACACAAAGACACAGACGCACGCACGCGCGCGCGCGCACGCACGCTCTTTCATCAAGCTCGCTAAGAAGAGTCTAGCTATCGATTGTAAATAACAGACCTTACCAAACCACCATCTCCCACCCCCTCATTTTATAACAGATTGACTAGTGGTCTCCGCGTGCAAGCTCTTCCGTCGGTTTCCTTTGTATGACCCCTCATCTCGGAAATTAGGTACGACGAGAGGATCTTATCGCACACTACCGCTAATATACAACAAAGAAAAGAATAACAGAAGAGTAGAGATATGAACGTCTCAATCCTCTCCCGTCATTATCTCCTAACGTTACGATGGTCCAACAACCCAAGTACAACAGTCTATAAAAAGTCTGGGGGCTCACAAGTAAACATGCCAAGTCGGATAAAATAGTAATATAGAAAATACTGTAAAACTATAAACCTACTGGGCTGACTATCCTCTGTAAGTCTTCTATCTCCAAGTCAAGTCCACTTCATAGCTCCTGAAACACCTGGGGGTGTCAACCGATGGTGAGGGTTAGCAATACTATACGTATTTGTTAAGTGGTTCCGCCTCTTCCCCTGAGCCCCTAATGTGCTCAAGGGAGGTGATAAATTGTCATGCAGTAAGTGTTAGCACGATGCAATATATGTATATATAATATGAAACAATACGAAGAATTGCATATTTTATGAAAGTGCAGTAA
Source organism: Dactylorhiza incarnata (assembly GCA_033032865.1). Lineage (NCBI taxonomy): Eukaryota > Viridiplantae > Streptophyta > Magnoliopsida > Asparagales > Orchidaceae > Dactylorhiza > Dactylorhiza incarnata. The sequence continues at coordinate 663,484 of JAWHQI010000234.1, forward strand.
TATAGTATAAAAGAGTGTAGTACTAATGAACAGTATGTAAACACATCATTATTTTTACCCTAGCGGTGTCCACAACGCACATACTCTCATATGCACATTAACTAATATAAGTAAAGAGTATCTATTTAAAAAACCACACTATCAAGTACAACGCTAAACTACAAATTTATATGATTGAGATCTTGCACAATCTAAACTACACTATCAAGTACAACGCTACTATATGCATATCCTTAAAACAATGTAAAGCTAAGTAGCATATCCTAATCAGAGGAGTGTCACAACCCATAACCCACACGACTCATATGAGTCACACTATGTAATTACACATATCGCTATCATCACATCCAAGCATGCACATACACACACTATGTTGACATAGATTCATCATGCACAATGTCAAGACGCAAATACCCTTAATCGAGTGCAAACTAATGACTGAGATCACTTATTTGTGGGGTCGCTACTCCCACAGACACCACCGTCGTGGCCAAACGGTGGTAGTGAGCTAGTGACACGTCCTGGCCACTTCCAGGGCATCTAAGCACAATTATCCCAATGCTTTATGTACGGTTGTCCAAACCCAATACTCATTCTTCACCCATACTGACGGTGTAACCAAAAGAATCGAGATATAGCTCATGTCGAACTCCAGGTGGCTAACACCTAAACAAACAACCACTAGGCTAGGGCACACACTGTCGGTCGACCATGACGCTATTCACGAGTCACTGTCCTAACCCTCCCATGTGTGCTGCTGATAGGACTAGTTGACCCGCCACATACATTCATATGCATCATCATTTCATACGGGCAGAGTACAATATAATCCATTACCAACTAGGGGAGGTGATTAACCAGCTACTATACTCTCTCAAGAGAACTAATCATCTCCACATCTGCCAATCAATAATCATGTTATTCGTTACATAAGTACAATTAAATTTAAATATAGTAAATCACATACTATTTTAATCTAGATTCGGTCTCATAAAAATATTGAACTAAACTAACGAACTGATTTGGTGATTTAGGAAGAGACCGATCTGTTAGACGTACAACCATTTATATATTTCTAAATTAGATCCATTCAAGTTCCTCAATCCAACCTCAATCTTTAATCACACTAATCGAACTCTATTCTAAATTCGTCGAAGAAATCTTATAGATTCATAGCCTCGAGACTGCAATCATCATTCGCACTCGATCCTGGTTTCATCATAATTGCCTAAACCTACGAATCATCCAAAATATAAGTTCATTTCATTTGTTTTGGTCATCGAACTTGCCTAAGCACTTCATGGGTTAAAAATATCCAAATCTAAACAAGGATTTGGAACTATCCGCTTCCTACTCCAATTGTAGGCAGAATCAACAATGCCCTTGGAAGACATCATGTCGTTGATTAAATACTATTGAAAATGGTGATGCTACCGGAGCTTGATTCGACGATTCTACCCTAAATTCAAACTATGTATGCAACAAACTTGATTACGTCTCCACCGCAAGTCCCAATGCAAGCTTCACCGTTAATTTCCTACGCACGATTCTCCGTTGATTTCTATCGCACGATTCTCTGTTGATTTCCATCACACGATTCTCTGTTGATTTCCATCACACTATCCACTGTTATTTCGATCATACGATCCATTGTCGATTTCCATCACATGATCCACCATTGATCACCCAATTCAACTTTATTTTCCACCGTTAATTAGTCATATGGATCACTAATAGTTCGATGTTGTTTTATGATAAGCAACGTGACAGTTAAGGATTTACACCGTTTTAATCATTTCTCTTTCAAGAGCTAACTGTCGCGATTATTAACCTTTATTGGCAAGAATGACTAAATGGTCACCGGAGATGGATTCTTAGACCCTCTACAACGCCGAGAGAGCCTTGTGGAAGCAAGATTGCTCTCGCCGTCGGTGAACCGAACCCTAAGCGCCATTAACGACGGAAAGATCTAAATGCAAGAAACCTAGATCTAAAGTCCAGAGGGTAGAGAGAAGGAACTCACCAAAGTCCATGCATGCTATCCGATTGCCGTGGCGGCGACATTTGTGCATCGCTTCCATCCATGGTCGGATGTTGAAGTCGGATCGGTCGCTCCCACTTTGTAATAGGCAAAAACGAAACCTCCGTCCTCGCCAAGTGCCTTTGCAATAGTAGAAAGCTTTCCTTCATCTACGCCCCAATTCGGCACAATGATTCAACAGCCTTATCCCGAACACAAGTTTCCTCTACAGTACACAGCCTCCAAAGGAGGGTGCAGAACTTGAGCATGCTCCACACCTCCAACAGCAGGCTGCTCTTCCTCGAGGGTCTGATTCATCGTATTGGACGCATCATCTCTTCCATCAGATTCGACTTTAACCGCATCTGCGGCGTACCAGTAGCATCTGTCTCAGGTGATGCATATTAAGGTGCTACTCTACTGCCTACAGTTTCACCCACGGGATCTGATTGTCCAAAACAAGGACTCTCAAATGTAGGAGTTGGCGTCTGAGCACCAAATAAAGAGTTCTGAGATCAAAACAGAGAGGATGTTGAGTAGTTGCTGTGAGGAGTTGTAGAGGGAGTAGCTCGTCGGATTTGGAGGTGGGGAACTAACCAGAGAATGAATTTTCAGTCTTGAAGGATCAAGAAACTCTAGCTCAGATTTGGAGTTAGCTCGCCGGAAATGGTGAGAGGGGCTGCGGTTTGAAGATGCTGCCGTCAGAAATAAGAAAGGAGTGCAAGAAGGCTCTCGATTGGGAGGTGGCTCGCCGGAAAAAGGAGCTTGGAACTTGCCGGAAATGGAAGAGGAGCTCATCGGCTTGTAGGGTTCACCAGAGAGATGGCTTCGCTGGAGGTGGAGTGCCGGCCGGAGACGAGGGAGGAAGGGAGAGGAAGCAGTCACTCGATTTGGTCTGTCGGGTTGCTGCAAAGGAAAGTTTGACGGCTGGATCGTGAAAAGGGAGGAAGGATTTTTGACCTAATTTTATAAAAGCATATTTATAATAGTATATTAGTTTTAGGAGAAACCATTCCCCAATAGCTTAAAACCTCGTAAATTTATCTACAGGACTTAAAATCTGTCCCGTACAGGCTCGTTGCAACCATCTCGTCAATACGTACCCACCGATACGATCTGAGGTCAATTTTGAGTTCGTTTGCTCATTTTACGCTTCTCAGAGCGTTTGCTGCCCAATTTAAATTGAACGTCGAAACCCTTCTAACGATGTCGAAATCACATACGGACGACTCTGTTGGACTCGTATTGTCGTTACGAGTCTAACGAAACTGACATATCAATTTCGCAGTCGTTTGTTCGATTTCACTTTTTTTCAGATAATTACCTTAGTTGAAAATCGCGTCCGAATGTCAAATTCTCTGATATTCATCAGAATTGAGCGCGAGTGATTCCATCGGACTCGTATTGACTTTACGTGTTTTAAGAAACCAACTGGGGTTGATTCTGAGTTCATTTGCTTGATGTCACCTTTTTGGGTAAACATGTTACTTAAAATTGTGTCAACCCATAAAATTCTCCGATACTCATCGAAATTGAGCACGGACAATTTCGTTGGACTCGTACTGACTTTATGAGTCTAATGAAACTAATTGAGATCGATTATGAGGTCATCTGCTCAGAAAGTCATATTCGAGGCGCCGCGTAACTCGATGCTACCCGTTTTGGTCAACTTTTACGATTCTCATCTGAATGGAATGAAACGAACATCGTTGAGTTCGTATGGGTTATACGAGTTTAACGCAACTGATCGGGGTTGATTCCGAGACAGTTTACCCCCAAAAAGTCATTTTGGGGTCATCACGCATCTCAAACTGACATATTTCGGTCAACTTTATAAATATGCATCAGAATGCGACGAAACGAACGTCGTTAAGTTCGTATTGATCTTACGAGTGCGACACCACTGATCGGAATTCATTCTGAATGCATTCGCTCAAAATGCATGTTTGAGTCAGTATAGTTCAACCCTGTTATAAACCTAGTTGTAGTCGGGTCACCGGGCCAGCAAGGTCTCGCTGGCCCCGAATAAGTTCACCAAAAGAGGTAGATTGAACCAGCTAGGTCCTCTAGGTGGTTCAATTAGTCGGGTCAGGATTTTGGGATGTTATATCCTTCCTGCGAGCTGCGACCGCATCGCCTGCATTAGGGATCCAACCGCATCGCCTGCATCAGAGCTTGCATGCAAAAAAGCTCCGACCGCGTTGCCTGCATCAGTGCTCGCCTGCATTAGAGACCGCATTGCCTGCATCAGAGACCACATCGCTTACATCAGAGACCACATCGCCTGCATCAGCGCGACAACTTCCTGCGAGCTGCAACCACAAAACGAACAACTTCCTACGAGTTGCGATTGCATATACGATCTGTGCCCGCATTGTCTGCATCCGTGATTTCTCCCGCGAGATCTCCCCGTCTGCGCGCTCTTTATGAGCTCTCGACCAACGACCTCTATGCGATCTCTTTGTGTCTCCGTCGAAGCACCTACTAGCGACCTCTGTCTAGCCTTCGACGTATTCCAAGAAGCTCTCGACACACGTGCTCTTCTGCTCTCTCTAAGCTATGGCGACACCACCACTCACTCTCGCTCCTAACCCCACCCACGTTTCTAGTGCCTCGGAAATCTGGGGACGACTTCTAAGTTGACTGGACCTACTTATCCCGACTAGTATGTCTCTTTTACCTTCCTTCTGCGCTCTTAACGCAAAAGACATCATCTCAATGACGCTTCTACGAACTCCTCGTCTCCTACTTATGTTGATTAGGACGCCAGTGATGCTCTTGTTCGCAAGTAGCTTGCAAACAATCTTTCTGATGACTGTTTGTGTATCATCCATCGTGATGACACTGTGAAGACGACGTCAGATCATCTTGCAACCCTTTACTCCATGGGTGACAAAATATCTTGCATCTACACCCTCTAGTCGGATCTCTTCGCTTGGTCAACCCTATCTCCCGATGCTATGTATCAGGAAATTCAGTCTCTCGGTTCAGAACTTTTTATGCATCAGTCTTTCTCCGCTGACCTTGTTACCCAACCGAAACATTTTCAGGAAATCCTTGCGGTCTGTTATCTTCTACGTCTTCCAGATTCCTACGAGATGACACACCAACAGATCTTGGGAGAACCCGACACTCGCACCTTGGATGTTACCACCACTCACATCTCTGCTGTTACAAATGGAGGTCGTGTGGGGAATCACCCTCTTTACTCACATTGTGGGAGGCTTGATCTTCTTGTCGAGAGGTCCGCATCTACTATGCCAGCCGAGCCCGACCGATGGTTCTCTTTAGCCGATATTGATGCACTGATCGGTACTTCTAAGCAATTTGTCTCCATTGTCAATTCTTCAGGTAGTGCGCATGTTGCTATGCATGGCAAGCGACTCGTCGATTCCGGTGCTACCAATCATATGACTGAGAACTCTCTTGTCTTCTCTCACCTCGATATGCATAATTAGTTACCATCGGTATTTGTAGCTGATGACTCTCCTGCTCCAGTTTGTTGTACGAATGATCTCCATCACAAGTCCTCTCGAATAAATATGTTTTTTGCAGAACTACAGGAAGTTTTTCCTCATTGCCTTTTCTTTTACATTCATATATTGACAGTTTCAACATGTCTCTTACATTTTTATTTTCCAGATGAACAGAAAAAACGTTGACATCCATCAGGTTTATGATGCCCGTGCCCTAAGGGTGATTGTTGGTGATAGCAATGGAACTTTGCATGGACCTGCTGTCAAGTGCTGCTACAGTCTTCTTGACATTGTACATAGGTGACTGTCTTTCTCTGCTAAATGCCAAAATATTAACCTCAGGTAGCTTTAATTAGAGCAGTAATAAATTTTTTCATGCAATTTGTAAGAACATCTCTGAATCTCCGTGAGAATTCTCTTCCCTCTTTTTCTCTCTAGCTCTCAGACTGTTTCCCCTGCTCTCTCAAAGCTACCTATGTTGATTTATGGACTTCTTTCGACTATATTGTTATATTTTCACATGAATCAATTTATGTCATAAAATGATACTGAATTTGATTAGGATTATCTGGTTGTTAGCATTCTAGAAACGTACTACTATTTGTCAAATTTATAATATATGATCAAAATTGCTGATTGGTTGTGTAGGCTCTGGACGCCAATTGATGGGGAGTTTGATGATTACATTGTTAACCCCAAGCCTAGTGGATATCAGGTAGCATTTACTTTGAGTTTATTAATTTGATCATAACTTGGTGGTTAATATCTTTTCTAGAGATTTTTTTTACCTCTCTCTTTACTTTGTCAAGAATACAATGAGATTGGTGTGCATCTCATGTTAAAGAGGATTTTTTTCATGAGAGTATGCCATTTATATTTGATGATACGGCCAAAGTACTGAGTTACATATTGACCAAATCCTTAAGGAGGATGAGTCGTGAATATTTTAAATTAGTTGGTTACTGGGCTGGTATGATTGTACATCATGTGGTCATACATGCTCTTTGACTAAGGCTCCGTTTGGCGCGGCTTTTTTGCTCCGGTGAGTTGGACAAAACGCCACAACCATAGAATGTAAGTTTGGCATGACAACAGTTATAACCGCTAACAAAAAGAAAACTAGTTTTGAACATAAAAGTGGATGAAGTTCCTTAGGTGAGGTCGGGAGTTCACGAACGTCGGTTCATAACCACCGCGTTCGTGACCGCCACCGCCGTGTCAAACGAAGCCTAAGTTTCAAATAACAGGCAAAATAGTTAATATGCCTATTATTGTAGATAGTTTTCACTGGAAAGAGCTGCAGGAATGAAGATAGAATTGGGGAGCCTTAACTTTGAGCTGCAGTACCTCCGACTCTTGTGGATGTTGTACTTGAATGTAATAGCTGTGAGACCTATGGATCCTGTTTTTTTAGTATTTATTGTACCAACAAATTTAATAATAGGACCCATCGCTCTCCCTCAAGTGTACGGAATTTTCATACATAACTTTCTAACATTTCGAGAGAATATTTTTTTCCACTGAAGTCTTTGGTAAATGCATCATCAATTTGTTCTTCAGATCGAATAAAATGAAGGTGTGCAAATTATGTATGTCGTTTTCTCCTTGATGAAATATCTTTTGATCTCAACATGTTTAGTGTGGTTGTGTTGAACAGGATCATGAGATATGGTTGTAGCTGCTTTATTGTCACAATACAAGCAAACTATAGATACAGTCGAGCTGAAAGCAAGAGAAGGATACTGAGTGTCTGGCATAGACTTGACGACACTCTCGAAGAGTAGTGGGAGCGAATATGGGAACTGCAATGAATACTCATATGATCTATATTTTCTTAATTAATTGTTCTAGGATTAAATAATTAATAATATAATTAGTTGATTAATATTAATTAATTAGTGGGCCTTCATCCTTTATAAGGAGCTTTATGAGTAGTATGGTCATCTTGGATCCTTGGTTTTGTGGCATCTTCTAGAGGGAAGTTCTTTGGAGGACCCATTCTTCGAGAGCTTGTCGGTGGCTTGCCTCCCAATTTGTATCTCGCATGTTTATTATCTTTTAATGCAATTACATTTTGAGTGGTCGTATTCTCTTTTGTAACAATGGTCCGACTTACCACTCTTCTCCCACTGCCTTTCCAACCGTCGGGTACTAGCACCTCCCTCCACGTACGCATCTTCACCGACTGTGCCACAACCCGTTACAACGAAATCATGTCCCTCCTTCACATCATCCACCAAAGCTTAGGCATTTTTGACAACCCCCACCTCTGATAGCGAATCTATCGATGCAATTATGATCCAAACTCTCGACCCCTCGCCACTTTGCTCCCCACTCAACCCTTGATCTCCCACTTAGCCCCTCTCTCATCAACAAAACCAACCCAGGCTCCACCTGTGCCTCCTTTCCCTGATGTACCCACCACCAACCCCTTCTCTGCAACCTCCAATGCCATCTTCCTAGCCGAACAAGAATTGCCCCCAGTTAACCATCTGGTTCGTCAGCTTTTGACTGCAGCTGCCAGACCTTTTCCGCAGACACTTCTATCTATTGTCGAACTCACCTTGCCTTAGCCTGAATCGTCCAGTCAACCACCTTCATTGCATATGTATAGGCCCAACTGCCACGATTGCAACAACCTGTGTCGGCGAGGACCCCTCTCACCTCAGTTGAACTTCTTTACTTGCTCCCAACCTCGATACATACGCATCTCCCTTCGTCTTCTGCTTAGCAAGGATCGTTTCCCGTTTCCTTCCCATCCCCTGATGCCATCCCTACTTCCACCCATTGCTGCGCTCACCTGCGTTCTTCCTCTTTACGCAAGGACGATCTATCATAACTTGATTCCGCGTTCCCAACACCTCGAGCGCCCCAACGAATTCTACAACACAATCCATTGGAGCCTCTATTCTGACCACATCTACACTTCGTTGTCATGTTTGCTCCTTTTAATGATCCCAATAAATGCAGTCGACCATCATCAATGTCGCAAACGTCCGGTCAATTTCCGTCCATCAAACCGAAGTATAACGTCGCACATAATTTCTTTGAGGAGCTCAACCTTATTGACATGATCGATTTTCAAGAGCGGTATATTGTATGAATACAATCGAGCAGAAAACAAGAGAGGAATACAGAACTTCATGCCTAACTTGATGATACCCTCGAAGAGCAGCGCCACTCTTGAAGAGTTGCGGGAGCGAATTTGGGAGCCGCGCCGCTCTTGATTTTTCTTGTAGTCTTTTTGTCTTGTAATGCGCCTTCATTCTTTATAAGGAGGATTTAGGATTATTATGGTCATCTTGGCTCATTAGTTTTGTAACCTCTTTTAGACGGGAGTTCTTTGGGGGACTTAACCTTTGAGAGCTTGGCGGGGGCTTGCTTCCCGATTGGCATCTCGTATGTTTGTTATCTTCTAATGCAATTACGCTTTGAGTGGTCGTGTTCTCGTCGTTCTGAATGCAAGCATTTCCTTGTTCGTAACACAAACATTTTCTTGCTCCAATAAATGTTGGTGTAATCGCATGACTTCACACATGCCCTGAACGATGCTTCTATATTTGACTTTAACACTTAACAACGACTTGACGCTTCTTGCTTCTCGAAGTCACAAAAATCCTCCAACAAATGCGTCGTTGCCCGAAGTTGGTTTTATACTGATGATGGAGTGGCGCGGTCAACATCAAAATAGAATTTGGCCCATATAAGATTATAAGTAATTGTATCAACGAATATTTTATTTTCGATCTCATTGTTAGTTATGAAAAAGAAAATGCTTTATTGGTGTTGCTTTTTAATACCTTAAGATACTTAGGATGGGTCCTAATGATAATCACTTGCATATGCATAAACTGGCCTCAACCATGCATTATATGTTATGCCTAAACTAGTATGGGACAATTATATAAGCTGACAAGCTAAACATTTAAAATTTGGAATATCATCAACATATTTTCCCATTTCATGATTAGGCTCAATTGGAAATGTCTGATCCGAATTAGTCTGTGGCCAAAGAAGACCCTGCTTCCGATAAGAACAATGAAATCAGAGATCGTCGGAGGACCCACCGAGTGCTGGAGAAATGCTTTGAGACCTCCCTCCTCTTGAGTATACCATCGATCTCTTGCGTTCTTAAAATTCAGGGAATCATTTGTTCTCTGTCGGGGAGAGGAATATATATTGCAAAAATGGTTGCTCATGGTAAAAGGTAATTAATAAGAACATAGTCATCATAGAAAGGTGTGTCGATAAGGCACAAAGTATTTTGCCACTGCGCGGGCTATCAGAGCAGATCGTGTGTGGTTATTCGGTAAGGACCACAAAGGGGAAAGACATGGGAGTATCCGTGGAGAATTTGTCGAAGAACATCTCGCGGACGGCAAGAAGGTCATCACCGAGAAGTCCGAGGGAAGATCATCACTAGGAAGGCTGGCGGGAAGGTCATCACGGATTCTGGGTAATGGTTGAGAGGTCCGCATCGTAGCTGCTTGTGTGAACCTTTTTACGGGGGGGCCCACTACCCATGTGTTGCTCCTAGAAAATTACAGATGGCCGCCGCCACATCAATCTCATATGTTATCTCAACTTTCGAGATTATTTGCAGGAAATGATGTCGAAAAGCACTGGGAATGAAGTTTCACCGAGAGGCTTTAAAAAGGAGGGTCAGAATTACTCTCTCATCTTCTTCCTTCGGTTTTCTTGAAAATGTTTTTGAGTTTTTAGTGATTCATGAATTCTGACATGATTTTTGATGAGAAGAACGAGCTGGACTGAAAAAATTTCCATTTGGAGGACTTCATGCCGTCGCGACTTCAATTCTGTGGAGCAATCTCATTGGATGAATTGACGACCAATAACGAAAGAAGGAAAAGAAAGCGGGAGGAGAGGAAATTAGAGAAGGAGGCTAGCAAGCCGACAGGGGGAGAGCAAAGAGGGGAGGACGATGAAGCTTCTCTAATCTCGAAGAAGAGAAAGGGAGTTATAGGTCAATGAACATCGTGCACACCTCTTCTTGGTGGGCATATCAAACTACATGTTTCTACAGATCGAGATAGGTTTTCCAAGTCGGTACCGAAATTCGTACTTTGTTGCTGCAAATGTTATGTTGGAGAAGGGAAAACTACCGAATGATCCGACGAGACTTCTCCAGGTGAAGGTTGGAGAATGGGAGCAAGTGAAGGAGGTGGTAAATTCTGCGGCGGAGGTCCCATTGACTGTCGCAGGAGGATTTGAGGACAATCAGATCAGCCTCAACAACCTCGAGGGGATCGGGGGTGAGCTGATGGAGAAAGGATTGTTTGTCAAGCTACTAGGATCCCTGAGACCTCCTCCTTCTACTCCGTGAAGATATGATGAGAAGGAGGGAGGAAGAGCGGTCACCCTACCTGATGCGGCAGTCCGATGTGGGCGGAGAGTGTTTTGGGGGAAGTGAAGCTCAAATAAAGTAGTTCTTGGCAGGTTTCTAGGATGACATGTTTCTAGGTGAAATGAGGTGTAGTAATGAATCAAATCTCACATCATAATTGGAAGGAAAATTGCATGGCCTAAGTAATAACTTGGACCATAAATATAAGAGACGCCTTTTCGGAGCAAGTGGGGGAGTTGTGTTGGAAAGTCCATAATTAAGTATGCTCCGATGGTAGTAGTCCTGGGATGGTTGACTTCTTGGGAAGTACTCTTAGGACACCTGTGAAAAAAGATAAAATTGTGCGGTTCAGCTTAGTATGTGTTGGGATGAACAAAAATGGACAATACTTCTAATATTATGAGGGTTGAGTTGTTATAGTGTTCACCAAGTTACTAGGATCCCTGAGACCTCCTACTCCACGAAGAGATGATGAGAAGGAGGGCAGAAGAGCAGTCACCATACCGAAAGCTGCGGGTGGCCATACGTCAGCACGCTGAATGACAATATCCTAGGAATACACTGAGCAGAGAGAAAACCTGAGTGCTTAGATGATATCTCCGGCGTCATACGTGGGAGCTCTGCCGAAGTAGTAGATGGACGCCTGGCAGTAAGGAGAGGTCACGAAGTTGAGCGTGAACAAGGTCACCACTGCTATCATGGAGTCAGCGAGCGTGAAGGTGGAGTTGTTGTCGGCGACTTGACTCAACTGCTACAGTGGGGGAAGGTGGTGGAGAGATGATGCCACTTACAAGTGGAGGTTGCCACACATCATTGGGAGGCCCATATGGGGCTGAATGCTAGGTTGGCGGGTTACACTAAGGAAGTTGGCAAGCTCAGCCAGAGGATAAGAATGAGCATGTTGTGCGGGGAAACGCGAGGAGGAGGCCGCGACAAGAGCAGTGTTGCTGGTGGCGGAGGTGAAAGCGTTGAAGGAGCATCCTGTGGCGTCAGCAGCACCCACGCAGACGACGATCAAGGAGGTAGAGGCGAATGCTCAACGCCTGTACTAAGCTGAATGGCAGTTGGCGTTAGTCGTTCACTGACCGAGAATCTGTTGGAAGTTAGTTGTAAGGTGGTACGCATGGTCCAGGAGGCGAATCAGGTGACGACCAAATTGGGAGCTATGTTGGAGGTCGTTTCTGCCCAGTTGGAAGCGGTGAAGGCCACAACAGAGGGTCAAAAATAGTGTAGCTATTAATTTTTCTTGTGTTTCTATATACTTTTTGATTATTAATAAAACTTTTGTTTAGATCTCTTGATTATGTGTCCTAAATGTGTGGTCAGATTCCTCTGATGTTTTTGATGTGCTTGTGTATGTATATATCCTTGTGTGTCGGAGATCGTCACGCGAGCGATCAGTGGACTGCTTCTAGCAAGATGTGGAACAAAAATATCGTGAATTAACTGCTCATTGTTAGTCACACATCATGTAATGTTGGGAATGCTCTAGTGAGTAGTGTCAGGATCACCTCGTGCAAGTCATCAACCCACTCTGGTAAGTGATAAATCTTCAGGAGAAAATATTGGGGAATCAACATGTTATGATTAATCTGTAGTGATCACTACTCTCGCGGACCACCCCCGACTAGTCATTATGTGTGGGGTATTCAGGTTGTAGAGGATCTTATCATGACCACGAGAGATAGCTTGCATCATCGTTCTTACACTGTCACTGTTACGATTAAGAATGAAGAACGAGACAAGATTGCATTAATCAGAAACACCGATACAATCCGGAGCGAATTCCGGCCAAGATCAAGGAGGCTGGGTCATTCAAAGATCCCTCTCTCAAGAATGAGAGCCCAAAACCCTAAATAACAAAGGATAAACCAACACCTAAAACCTCTCCCCCTTATATAGATGAGAGAGGGGACCCATACAAGAAAATATAAAATATTTAAGTAATTAATTAATATTAATTAATTAATTGATACATGTTAATTACAATAATTAATCACGGCGGTTTCCAAATACGCGCTCCAGTGGTCCCGGCGAGGGGTGGCTCCTCCGGTAAATGCGCGGGGGTAACAGTCACGATGCAAATGGGCGTCTTTCTGGTACTTGGGGAACATGTCGCGAGCAGCCATGAAGGTCGCTGTAAGCAAAAGGTTCGCACGGCTCGCAGTATGCGGCATGGTTTCATGCGCGAGATAGGTCGCAGCGTGGGCCTATCAAAATCTCATCTTGCGAGGACTCTCGTGCATAAGCGCAGAACTCGAAGTATCATATTTGAAAATCTTAACAATTGGAGCCGATTATCGAGAAAGTGTCAGTTGTCAGTCATGATGGTTCCAGGGCATTCTTGGAGAGGAGGCTTCTTTGGGAAACCATAGCTATATAAGGACATCAACAGAATGTGGACTTCTCGTGTTCTTTTGTTTCTAGAACTATCAGTTTTCTTCTTCCTTCGTTTCTCGTAAACTCAACCATTTTTTCAAAAACCTCGTGGCGAAGGGCGAGGTGTTGGTAACTAACTGCATGAAACTGTTCTTGCAGAGCAGGTCTGATGTCTGGTCGGTCGTTGATGACAGAAATCTAACGGTACTAAGGACATACTATAATATTCCGAAGGAATACATCTTGGATGTGTTGGGTGATGAGGAGTGGTACAACTCCAAGGAGGCGGGAAGCCTTGTCCTCTATGTCGATCACTTCCGCATGGGGCTATGACTGCCACTTTGACCAGAGGTAGAATTTGTTCTGGATTTCTACGACCTGGTTTCAGCGTAGGTAATGCCGAACAGTATGGGGTTGCTTGTTTGTTCGCCACCTACCTTCGGATGTAAATGACAAGGTGAACTATGCAAATGTTCATGGATGCTCCTTGCCATTCGTGGAAATGCGAACGGGGATGGTGTACTTATCTGGAGTACTGTTGAATTCAACGAAGGTGGAGAACAAGGTGCACGATTGTAAGGCACGGGCCTTCAGGGTTAGGATCCCCTTCAGTGTGGATACACAGATGACGTTGGCGGAGTAGTATAAATTTTTAACTACGCTTTGTTGGATGTTGCCTTCTACCGATAGTTCGTGAAGAATGTCATCGAGGTGGATGAATTCGTTAGTAAGTTATCCACTCTTAGTACCCGTTTGGTTGGGCTGATTGCCTGCTGTGCGTTTTCAAAAAAACGGAGGTTGGAGGATAAGCAGCGTTTGGATCGGCTTATTTCAAAAAACCCGGTGCTTTACTTCCGCACTTTCCTTATACCTCCCAGACGCAGCGCAAAGCCCCGTCCAACCGCAATCGCGATTTCTCCCCCCTTCCGCTCCCGTGCGTCCTCTCTCGAATCCCTAGCGGCGATCTTCTCGCAGGGGCGGCGCACTTCTCCCAGGGGATTCGACAGCGATTTCTCCCTCCGGCGTTGTCCTCCTATCTGCGACGCCATCTCCTCTCGGGCATATATCTGCGACGCCCAGGTATGACATCGACGGCATCAGAAACTTCCCGTGTGATCTCGCTTGGATACCTAGGTATTCTCTAATGGTTCTTCCTCCTTCCAGGTTCACCTTGACAGCGATTCCTCCCTCCGGTGAAGCTCCAGGTTCACCGTGCTCCATTCTACACTTTGGGTATTCCATCTTCCTCCTCTTTGTCTTTTATGTGCATGTAATATGTGTGTTGCTGTTGTTTGTGATGATCTTCGATGACAGTCAATCCTGCTCTTAAGGTTCCTAGATCTATGTATTCATGAAGTGTATGTGTGTGATCTATGTACGTGTGTTGCTGTTTTTGTGTGTTTGTTGGTGTATGTGTGTTGGTGTGTTTTATTCTTGTGTATATATATTGGTGGTTTATGTGTATGTGTGTTGGTGTATGTGTGCCGGTGAATGTGTGTGTTGGTGTTGTATTGTGTGTTGTGTTGTTGTTGTGTTGGTTGGTGTATGTGTTGTTGTGTTGTGTTGGTTTATGTGTTGTTGTGTGTGTATGTGGGTGTGTGTTGTTGTATGTGTTTGTGTATGTGTGTGTTGGTGTATTTGTGTGTGTGTGTGTATGTGATGTGTTGGTGTTGTGTTGTTGTGTATATATATTGTTTTTTTGTATGTATGTGTGTGTGTGTGTTGTTGTATGTGTTTGTGTATGTTGTATGTGTGTATGTGTGTTGTTGTATGTGTTTGTGTATGTGTGTGTGTTGTTGTATGTATGTGTGTTGGTGTGTGTGTGTTGTTGTATGTGTGTATGTGGGTGTGTGTTGTTGTATGTGTTGGTGTATGTGTGTTGGTGTATGTGTGTGTTGTGTTGGTGTTGTGTGTGTGTTGTGTTGGTGTTGTGTGTGTGTATGTGTTGTGTTGGTGTTGTGTGTGTGTATGTGTGTTTTTGTGTATGTTTTTTGTGTGTATATAGTAGTGTTTTTGTGTATGTATGTGTGTGTGTGTTGTTTATCATATTTGTTTTTGTGTGTTATTGGTGTGTATGTGTTGGTGTTGTGTGTGCGTATGTGTTGGTGTATGTGTGTTGTTGTGTTGGTGTATGTGTGTTGTTGTGTTGGTGTTGGTGTATACGTGTTGTTGAATGTGTGTTGTTGTGTTTGTGTTGGTGTATATGTGTTGGTGAATATGTGTTCTGGTGAATGTGTGTGTTGTGTTGTTGTTGTCGTGTTGTTGTTGTTGTGTTGTTGTGTTGTTGTATGTGTTGTTGTTGTTGTTGTGTTGGTTGGTGTATGTGTTGTTGTGTGTGTTTGTGTGTGTGCTGTTGTTGTATGTGTTTGTGTATGTGTGTGTTGATGTATGTGTTGTTGTGTGTGTTTGTGTGTGTGTGTTGTTGTATGTGTTGTTGTGTGTGTTTGTGTGTGTGTTGTTGTATGTGTTGTTGTGTGTGTTGTGTGTGTGCTGTTGTTGTATGTGTTTGTGTATGTGTGTGTGTGTGTGTTGTGTTGGTGTTGTGGTTGGTGTATGTGTTGGTGTATGTGTTGGTGTGTGTATGTGTTGGTGTGTGTATGTGTTGTGTTGGTGTTGTGTTTGTGTATGTATGTTTGTTGTGTTGTTCATATGCCTTCCAGAAGGCATGAACATCAAGTGGCTGAAGAACCGCTTTACTCGTGGGCGTAGTAGGAGACATCTTTTATACTTGCATTATGAGATGTTGTATTTTGTTTTATTTTGTTTATTAACATTATGAATGTTAAGATTATGTTGCATTATGTGGACATATTTATGTTGTATGTTAATGTAGTGATAATGTTAAATACTTGATGTGAACACTACGACCATTATGAGATTTTTACTTGGTGATAATTTTAATTGATTTCTTTTTTTAAACAGAAAATGTCTAGTTAGAAGAAATTATGTTATCGCCCATCAGCAAAATGTGGTGGCAGCAATATGTTACATCTCCGAACACACCTCGCTGTTAAACCAGCCAGTTCCATCCATGACTTCAAAGCAAACAGGCGATAAATGAGTTGGAGAGCTACTTCGTGGTACTCGTGTGAGATTTCATGACTCATTCATGATGAGTCAAGAAATTTTATGGATCTATTGCATTCTTTGGAGGAGAAGTGTGGTTTCCAGGGCACAAGAAGAACTGCAGCTAGAGAAGTCCTAGTATTGACAGTGTATATTTTGTCGCATAATGAATCAATGAGAAAAGCACGCGAGCGATTTCAGCACTCAACATAGACAACTAACAGATTTTTTGCTCGAGGTGTTCGCGCATTGTTGAAGTTAGCCGAGGAAGTGATTCAACCATCAGATAGGTCTTTCAGCTGCACTCCGCCAGAGATTATGTATGACAGGCGTTATATGCCTTTTTTTAAAGATTGCGTTGGGGCAATAGATGTAACACATGTCGACGCGTGCGTACCAGTGGGAGGTCAAGTTCCATATATTGGGAGAAAGGGCAGACCGACACAAAATGTCATGGCGGCTTGTGATTTCAATATGTGTTTCACTTTTGTTATGGCAGGTTGGGAGGGATCTGCGCACGATAGTCACATATTCAATTATGCAATTACTGATCCTCGTTATAAGTTCCCTCATCCACCTCAAGGTAAATAGTAAAAATTCAGTTCATCTAATTATTACTTTAAAAAAATATATCTATTTTTAAACATTTAATAATAATTTTCAGGAAAATATTACTTGGTTGATGTTGGCTATCATCTACAAAAAGGATATTTAAAACCATATCCAGATACAAGGTATCATCTGCCAGACTTTGCCCGTGGTGGACGTCGCGGAGAAGGACGTCGAGAGATGTTCAATCATGCGCATTCATCGCTTAGAAGTGTCATAGAACGATCGTTTGGTGTTTGGAAGAAGAAGTGGGTCATACTGCGGGATATGCCAAGCTTTCACTTTGACAAACAGACAGATATTGTGATGGACACAATGACTTTACATAATTTCATTCGTCGGCATCCTTTGCGTGTGGATTTTGATTTCAGTGAGTCCGAGCAGAGGGGTCGAGATGGAGTGGTCATACAAGAGCGGCAAGATACATGCTCTGACACTGCAGGTGGTGTAGAAGAGATGATCGCGCTACGTGATAGTATAGCGGATCAGTTGTATGAAGCTAGATCGTAGAAGGAGATATCATGACATATGGTTCTTGTGGACATTATTTTTTTGTGTTTGGTATTATATGATGGAAAAAATATTTGTTTTTCTGATATTTGGTGAGAAAAAAAATTTAGCTCAAATCTCAGTTTTGTTTCCAAACAGCTTTTTCAAAACACCGTTTTATAAACTCCATTTCACCCAAACAGTTTTTTAACAAAACTCCGTTTTCCAGAATCAGCAATTTCCCTATCAGCAGCTTTTCATCAACAGCTTTCCATCAGCAACAGCCCAACCAAACAGAGCCTTAGTGTAGTTAACGTGGATGCCTCGCTCGAATTTCCATCTAGAGATATTCCTTTGTGTTTTTAGAGGAGCGGAATTTCCCAACGGAGAAGCCAATTTGCAATTACGAGGTTGTCGATGGCAGATAGTAAGAAGACCCTGGATGAAGTTGGCCTCAGAGAAAGGCAAAGGCAAGAGGCATATGGAGATCTCGTTGGTGGATGAGGGAGTAAGCACTGTCAGGCTAGAATCGCCATTGTAGAGGTCATCACCGAAGAAGGCGGGGATACCCCCACCCTACATGGGAAGGAGGTATACTTGGATGAGTCGGTCAACAACCGGGATGCTGAGGGGAAACTCGTTTACAAAAAAATTATCAATGGATCTTGGTTGATGCTCAACGGGAAACTCGTTGATGGAGGAGAGCGACACTATCACCCACGACATATCGACCTCTGTCAGTTCTAGTGCTGACGTCGAGATGCTTTGCAAAGTGGGGCCGGCGAAGTTCGTGAGGAGCTTCTGCCGCACTGCACTCTTAGCCCTTGAGCATGCTATTTCAATGGCGCGCTGTGTCGTTGGGAAACAGGTGAGGGAAGCTGAGTTTGCGGCCCGGGTCAAGGATCCAATCGGCTCACTAAAGGTAATCGTATCTCTTCAAGCATTCACTAGTGGTTGACGAAGCGACTTAATGTAAGGTTGTGAGCCCGACTTTAGTGTCTCTGTTGTTCGCAAGAGCTCAATGACATGCACTGCAAAACGGAGGAGTCGGTCGCCCTACTGGTGGCAAAGTTGACTGAAAATCTGGAGGTCATCAAGGCGCACCTCTCCGAGAAGTTGCGTGCAGTGGTGACCTATGACATCAGCTGAAGGAGGAAATGTGGCGCACGGAGATGTTATCATAGGAGTTGGTGGCCACAATGGCTGTAAGAGATAGAGCCAGTCGGCTTGTACTAAATGGTATGAAGGGCATGAAGACGGGCTTATGGTGCATGTGGAGCGTGTTTTCTTGTCCGAGCCCCTAACTTCAGATACCTTATGCCCGGAGCTCGCCTCATCCAACAAAGTGGTCAGGGAGCAGTCGTTGGAGCATACCAAATTCGAGGAAGACAACTTTGGAGCTAAGTAGTTAATATAAGTGATATTTTTGTATTAGTTCGAATTGTGTTTACGTTGGTTTGTATATGTATATAAGACGATTGATCTTGAAAAGTTGGTATGAATGTCTTTCTTTGTTGTTGTGATTGATTTCAAGGTAGACACTAATGCCCTGCGGGAATGATAGCTCGACGTGATGAATGTTGTGAGAGCGTAGGTGTCCTCGACAGTTACCACGAGGACAAGGTGTTTTGGGTAATGGAGTGGACTTGACCGTCATCGTGAGGATGAGGTGCCTTGGTGATGGAGTGGTATCAACATTCACCCTGAGGACAAAGGGTCTTGGGAGATGGAGTTGTTTCGATAGTCATCGTGAGTACGAGTTGCCTTAGGTGATGGAGCTGTCTCGACAATCACTGTGAGGATGAGGTGTTTTGGATGATGGAGTGGTCTCGACAATCACCATGAGGATGAGGTGTCCTGGGTGATGGAGCGGTCTCGATAGTCACCGTGAGGACGAGGTGTTCTGGATGATGGAGTGGTCTCGATAGTCACTGCGAGGACAAGGCGTGTTGGGTGACGGTCTCAACAATCGTTGTGCGGACGCGATGTCGACAGTTATTGTGAGGACGATGGATCCTGGGTGATGCATCGATCTTGATAATCACTGCGAGGACGAGGTGTCTTGGGTGATGGTCTTGATAGTCACTGTGAAGACGCAATCTCCTGGGTGATGGAGCGATCTCAACGGTCATCGTGAGGACGAGGTGTCCTGGGTGATGAAGTTTTGTACCCACGTAGACGCGGTCAGTCTCAAGTTTAGATATGTACCCATGTGTTTTGCTAATGTAGGTATATCGATCGTTTGTTGCCGGTCTTATTGACATTGCCTGCGTGGAAGAGCTCACAAACATGGATGGTCTCTTAACACAAAGGTATGAATACATTGTTTGACGTCATTTATGTGAGAGTTAACTCGCGAAGCATATCGACATATTGAGCTGGCACATATATATGACAATTGCGTGCATCTTCTTCACCTAGCATGAGTGGCCGAGGGATGCATATATATGACGATGGAACATAGTTAAGAGTGGAATCTCTCCTTTTGGTCACCCGGTGCCGAAGCCGGATCCTATGTGTGAAGCCTAGGAAAATCCCTCTCCCTTCTCCTTGGCTCGCCCCCATTCCCTACCCCATTTCCCACTTTGAGCCACCATCACCACCAACCCCATAGCCAGTGATCATCACCTTCAGCGGCAATCCCTCCCCACCACCTCTCTCCCACTTTCCACTAAACTATCAAAGCCACCTCCGGAGCTCTCCCCACTACCTATTAACTACCTCGTAACTACAACTTCCCACTCCCCCACTTAATCCACAATTAACTATGAAAAATCACTATTAGAAAGAACGACTCTCCCACTCTTCAGTAGTACCCGCCCATATCCTATTTTCCTTCATAAATTCTGCCGCCAAACATCAGTTTCTCCCCTGTTGTCCCGTACCCGACCCCCACCTGCTGTTGGGTTCTAAAGGACTGCTGGACAGCCCTGGATCCTATCCAGAACACCCCAAAACCCACTACTCTCTCTCAGATTTCCCTTCCCTGCAGGCAACCTATCTCCCTGTACCCCTGAAAACCCCTCTCCCAGCATCTGTTCCATGCTTACTCCCTCACAGCCTGCCGGCCTTCCCTGACTACCCCTCCCATCCCAACCCGCTCCCTTATGCAGCCTTCCCCAACCTCCCAGATTCCTCTCCAGCCCAACCAAACACCTCCTACATCCCTCACTCCACCAGTCAGCTGGAACCCTTCCAGTCCACAGAAATCCCATCCCAGATTCAATCCAGCAGCCCTCAGGCCCCTTCCCAAGTCTGCAACTCCTTGGCAGAGTGCTGTTGAGCCTCGCCCTGCAAGTCTTCAGCTTCATCAAAAGTTCAGATTTAGTCCAGAACCACCTTTCCGTCTGCCATTCACTATGCAATATATCCTCTAAGTCCTCCACCCCGAAGTCATTGTAAATTCATTTATGGTTGGATCTCTATTTTAAATCTTGTATTTATTCTTAGTTTATGTGGATCTTTTCTTGTAATCCTTCTGCCAAATTAGTTCTTGTGATTTGGGGGGCCTATTTCGCTTACGTGTTTGTTGTTTCACAGTCTTGTATGTGCATACTCATAATTGTTTCTCCATTTGAAATTTTACTCGGGTGTGATTGTTGTCAAACTATTTACAATTCTCTTTATTACAAGCTTAGTTGTCGAATAAATTTTTACAATGCATAATCATTCTTCACGCCCCTCTAGATCCGTCTTGCATCATCACACCTTTGGGATCTTTTGCCTTTTGGGGCGGAGAGGGATGTCACAGTTTGAATGTATGGGATGTCTCACGATTCATGAAGAGGAATTGATCAGAATTTTTGAAGTGTTAATGCATGCCATCAAGCAAAAATTAATCTAGCTAAGCAATGCATCAAGCTTTATGGAGACCATAAATCGCATTTACCATGTCATGCCTTGTAGGGGCAATGACCTATTTGCGGAAGTTAAAATGTCATTCCTTATCCAGATTATCACCATGTCAATCTCCTAATTTTATAATATTTCCTACTAAAATTCAATTCTAAAGAATTAATCAAGCTGATAGAATATAGAAAGAAATCCCTAAACACATGAAAATAAAAATTCTTTATTTGTGAATTTACAAGATCAAAGAGTTATAAAAAACATCAGATAGTTGATTTGCTCCTACCTTGCACGGATACTTAAAAATGCTCTACGTATCGGCTCGGACGCGTATCGGATACGGGAAACGCTCGGAAACGCGTTTCCGAAACTCCAGGAAACGTAGTTTTAATTATTAAAAAAATATATTTTCGGAAACGCGTTTCCGAAACTCTAGGAAACGTAATTTTAATTATTAAAAAAAAAACGGATTCGCGATTCAGATACGCGATTTCCGTGCGCTTCTTTAGGTTTAATATGTCGCTTCTTTTTCCGCCGCTCTCCCGTGTGCTCTCGCTCCAGGCGATCTCTCCCGCTGCTCTCGCTCCAGGTCTTCTTCTTCTTCTTCTACTGTTTACAGATTTTGATTTACTTGTTGATTATACCCTACTGTCAAATTTTGATTTAACCCTGCTGCAGGTGGAGAATATTTGTTGTTTAAATTAGGTCTTATCTTGCATAATATGGATTCAAGTAGCGGTGCCGGTCATCATTACAAATTATGTGAAGAGTTTGATGACCATCATTACATATTATTGAATGTAGTGATTGAGATGGTAACTTAGTTTGTTAGTTATATTTTTTATATTAATTAATACTTGTAATAATATAATTAAAAAAAAATAAAAACGTTTCCCGTATCCGTATTTTTTTAAAAATCACGTTTCCCGTATCCGTTTCGTATCGTATCCCGTATCCCGTTTCCGTCCCAGTGCAAAATCTACAGTAAGTGTTGTGTTGATGCTTATTTGATGATGATGTAAGAACTTATAGATGTCCTCCATCGCAAGGGCTATTGAATCATTATTATTTTTTCAGATTCTACCCAGCACAAGATTGGAAAGTTTGAGGGTTAACATTGGTAGGAAACAAGTTATATGGATACAGATGCTAGACAGAAAAAAGTGAGATTTATCAGCCGCGCTTTGTGTACATGATTAGGGAGTGTACTATGATACAGAGTGAAAAGAAGAAACTCTAGACTATTAAAAGATAAATTACTTTAGATTGTACATATTTCGAAGAGATGTGAAGCAGGGTCATGCTATGTTGGATCATTATATTCAGTTGAATTCCAAGTCCGTCGCTATTATGTGTATTTCACCCATAAGGGTATTTGTGTCTTTTGTAATTGTTTCCCTACTCTATATATATGAGTAGTGGGTTTTATCATTCAATACAATATTATCATTTGGTTTCAACTTGGTATCAGAGCAAATTGCACGCCCTAATCGCCCACTCTCGCTCCCGCTCATATTTCGTGTACGCCGCTTCCGCTCGCCCCCCCCCCCCCCCCCCCCCCGTATACGCCGCTCGCCGCTCACCCGAATCGCCCGCTCGCCTCTCCTCACTGGGAGTTTGAGAGTCGTCTGCGCCTCTCCTCCCCTCTAATGCCGCCCTAGGCACCGACTATGGTTGCTAGGGACGGTACCTCTCACTTCCGTCTCAATGTCTGCGGCTCTTCTGTTTATCCACTGAGCTGCCGCTGATCTGTCGCTGTTTGCCGCTGCCGATGCCGCTGATTTGACGCTGTTGGCAAAATCTGCCGCTGATCTGCCGCTGATCTGCAGTTGCCGTTGGTTTGCCACTGCCGCTTCTTCCGCTGGTTTGCTTCTTCCTTGCTGACGCTGAACTGCTCCATCTTGCCGAGGTTCTCTGCTGCTGCTCCATCTTGCCGAGGTCCCCTGCTGCCTCTGAGCTGCTCCTTCTTCCTTCACTTGCTGTCTCGAGATGCTTGGACAGCCATTACTGTGCTACACCTAGTCCCCTTCTTCTGTTGGTCAGCCTCTCTATTCCATGGGGGATTCTACTGGGTCTTCGATACCGACGAGTGAAGTCATACCGACGAGTGAAGTCATGCCACAGATGGGTGACCCTCAGCGGGCCCATGGACACTCCGGCTCTTTGAAGATTACCACCGTTCCCCTGGATGGGACAAACTATTTGGAATGGTCCCGTGCTGCCCAACATGTGATTCGCAGTCATCAGATGTTCGGCTACATCGATGGGACGGTTAAGCAACCCCCAAAGGAGGACCCTACTTGGAAACGCTGGGACTCCGAGAATTCTCTGGTGGTATCATGGCTTCTTCACTCCATGTCCCCCAAGGTTTATCGCAGTTATATGCTCTTGGATTCTGCGTATGAGATCTGGACCCGAGCTAAAGACACCTACTCACAGATTGGTAGTTCCACCCAGATCTACGAGCTAACCCGTCGCATTTTGGAACTTCGCCAGGGATCTATGACCGTTTCTGCTTACTTCTCGGAGTTTGAAAGGCTCTATCAGGAGTTGGACTTCTTCGAGCAGTTCACTGCTTCCTGCACGGCCGACGCCGTGAAACTGTAGGAGAAGGAAAACCGATACCATTTGCATGTTTTCCTGATGGGGCTGAACATGGAGTCTGATACTGTCCGAACTCACATTTTACATCGATCACCCCTTCCGTCCCTGAGGGAAGCCTTCAGCATGGTTCTTGGAGATGATGACCGACGTCGATCCCTCAGCACGACTGCTCCCACTGTGGATCGGTCTGCCTTTGCGAGTGTTGGCAGTATGGGTCGTGGGAGTTCCAGCAATACCAGCACAATTTCTACGTGTGATCACTGTGGTCGCCGGGGGCATTCTCGGGAGGTGTGCTTCAAGCTTCATCCGCACCTTATCCCTCCGAGATCTGGACGTGGACGTGGACGTGGACCTGGACGTGGTGGATACCGTCATAGTGGCACTCGATTTCAGGATGCGGCCTACTCCACAGAGGTTCAGGAGGACCATCCCGGTCAGCTTCCCAGTCATTTTACCACATCTGAATTGGATGCTCTTCGACGTCTGTTGCACTCCCAGCCTGATTCTTCACTGAGTGGGACTTCTACTTCATTTGCTACTGCCTCTATGCCAGCTGCCCACTCTGCCGCGACTCTTTCGTCTGAGTGGATCATTGACTTCGGTGCTACTGATCACATGACCGGGTCACCCACAGGTTTTTCTTCCTATATTCCCCTGTCTGGTAAGGATAAAGTTGTCTCGGCTAATGGCACTTTATCCCCTATTGCTGGAAAGCGGAACATCTCTTGTTCCTCTTCCCTTTCACTTACTTCTGTTTTGCATGTCCCTTCATTCCCTCGCAGTCTCCTTTCTATTAGCAACCTTACCAAATCTCTTAACTGTTCGGTAATTTTTTTCCCTGATTCTCGTGTCTTTCAGGAACTGGGTACGAGGCGGTGCATTGGCAGTGGTAGGAATTGTGGTGGTCTATACTATCTGGATACTACTCACTCTGCTCTCTCTTCTTCCGCTGCCGCTACTGTGACCGATGCTCAACGCTGGCACTTGCGTCTGGGTCATCCGTCTCCTGTTTATCTTAAAAAACTGTTTCCTGCTTTATCTCCTTTTGTTCAGAATTTAAAATGTGATGTATGTGTGATGTCTAAACATGTTCGACACTCGTCTTCTCAGTTATCTTCACCTAGTAGTACGTCATTTGCTATTATACATTCGGATGTTTGGGGACCATCCCCTGTTATCTCTTTATCTGGTTATAGATGGTTTGTTACCTTTATTGACTGTTTTTCCAGGACTACCTGGGTTTATCTGTTAAAAAAAAGGTGAAGTTTCTTCTGTCTTTCAGAGTTTTCATAAGATGGTACATACTCAATTTGGTGGTACCATTCGCGTTCTTCGTAGTGACAATGGGGGGAATATGATGACCGTGGGGCGTTCGGGGTCTACCTTTCGAGTCAAGGTATTATCCATCAAACAACGTGTGTCTACACGTCCACCCAAAATGGTGTGGCAGAACGAAAAAACCGGCATCTTCTTGATGTTGCTCGTTGTCTCCTCACCACCATGCATCTCCCAAAATCTTATTGGGGTGATGCTATTCTCACGGCCACCCATCTTATCAACCGTCTTCCCTCCCGTGTTCTCGACTACCTGACTCCTTTGGCTCGCCTCTCCACTACGTCTGTTATCCATACTTCCTCTCTCCCACCCCGCATATTTGGGTGTGTTTGTTTTGTGCATGTTCACAAGCCCCTTCGGGATAAGCTAGACCCTCGTGCTCTCCGATGTGTCTTCCTTGGTTACTCCACCACCACTAAAGGGTATCGGTGTTATCACCCGCCTACCAGACGTTTTTTCTGCACCAGGGATGTCACGTTTCGCGAAGAGGAACCTTATTATGTGGCCTCGACTCCTCTTCGTAGTCAGGGGGAGAATGATGCCATTAGTGTTCCTGTTCCTCTTCCTCTTGCTCCTGTTCCTCTTCCTCTTGCACCAGTTACTGTTACTCCTATACCTTCTCCACCTTCTCCATCTACCACGTCATCCACTCCTCATACACCTACATCTACACCTTTTCCTACATACCATCATCCATCCCTCATCACTCCCCTGCCTCATGTCTATCATCGCCGAAAACCAGATACTCTGTCCACTGCTGCTCCGCCATTGCCAATGCCGTCGTCGGACTCAGATTCTGACGCTGACTTACATGTTCCCATTGCTCTGCTAAGAGGTAAGACTGTATGTACGGAACATCCTATTTCTAATCATGTTGGTTATGATCATCTCTCTAAGCTCCATCAGGCATTTATATCTTCCTTGTCCGAAATCTCTATTCCTAAGACGTGGAAGGAAGCGGCTGGTATTCCTGAATGGGCACAAGCAATGAAGGAAGAAATGTCCGCCTTGGAGAAGAATCATACATGGGATGTTACAGCTCTCCCTCCAGGCAAGAAACCCATTGGTTCTAAATGGGTCTTCTCAGTCAAGCAGAATCAGGATGGGAAAGTTGAGCGATATAAAGCTAGGTTGGTTGCTCGTGGTTACACTCAGACTTGGGGAGTTGATTACCAGGAGACCTTTGCTCCGGTGGCAAAGATGAACTCTATTCGTGTGATCATATCATGCGCTGTGATCTTAGATTGGGAACTCCACCAACTGGACATCAAGAATGCGTTCCTTCATGGTGATCTTAAGGAAGAAGTGTACATGGCCTTTCCCCCAGGATTTGTGAAAAAGGGACAAGAAGGTCTCGTTTGTCGCCTATGGAGGTCGTTGTATGGGCTGAAGCAGTCTCCAAGGGAATGGTTCGGGAGATTTCACAAGGCTATGATCAAGTTTGGTTATAAGCAGGGACACTCAGATCATACATTGTTTACCTGGAGGAATGAAGGGAAAATCGTTGTGCTCATCGTCTATGTTGATGATATTGTGGTCACTGGAAATGACCCGGAGGAAATTACTAAGCTGAAGGCTCTTCTGTCAGCTGAGTTCGAAGTAAAGGACCTGGGAAGGCTTCGTTACTTCCTAGGAATTGAAGTTACCCGTTCGGATAAGGG
Source organism: Dactylorhiza incarnata (assembly GCA_033032865.1). Classification (NCBI taxonomy): domain Eukaryota; kingdom Viridiplantae; phylum Streptophyta; class Magnoliopsida; order Asparagales; family Orchidaceae; genus Dactylorhiza; species Dactylorhiza incarnata. The sequence continues at coordinate 690,337 of JAWHQI010000234.1, forward strand.
TGTCTTTATCTCACAACGCAAATATGTGTTAGACCTGCTAAAGGAGACCGGTATGCTTGGTTGTGCTCCTGCTAACACACCTATGGAGGAGAACCATGGGATTGATGAAGATAGGAATGGTGATCGGATTGATGCTTCCAGTTATCAGAGATTGGTGGGAAAACTTCTATACCTCTCACATACGCGTCCTGACATTACATATGTCGTTGGAATTTTGAGTAGGTATATGCATGCCCCAAGAGCCAGACACCGGGATGCCGCCTTTCGTGTCCTCCGGTACTTGAAGAAGGCTCCCGGCCTGGGGCTAATGTTCTCAAAGAATGATCATTTAAAGATTGATGTCTTCACCGATGCGGACTGGGCTGGTAGTCGTGAGGATCGGAAATCTACAACAGGTTACTGCACATTCGTCGGAGGAAACTTGGTCACGTGGCGGAGCAAGAAACAAAATATGGTGGCAAGATCTAGCGCAGAGGCGGAGTACCGGGCAATGTCCCAAGGTCTGTGCGAAGGTCTGTGGTTGCGTATCTTATTGCAGGATCTTGGACTTCAGAAGGACATACCCATCTCACTGTACTGTGATAACAAAGCCGCTATCAGCATAGCTCATAATCCAGTGCAGCATGACAGGACCAAGCATGTTGAGGTTGATCGCCACTTTATCAAAGATCATCTTGAAAAAGGAAGCTTAGTTACTCCCTTCGTCCACTCTAGAGACCAGTTGGCTGACGTCTTCACTAAGAGTTTGGGATCCGATGCCTTCACTGATGATATCCTTAAGCTTGGAATGGAAAATATCTATCGTCCGACTTGAGGGGGAGAGTTGAATTCCAAGTCCGTCGCTATTATGTGTATTTCACCCATAAGGGTATTTGTGTCTTTTGTAATTGTTTCCCTACTCTATATATATGAGTAGTGGGTTTTATCATTCAATACAATATTATCATTTGGTTTCAACTTATTCCTCTCAAGGAATTCAGAAGTGTCAGGTATATATATGAGCTTAAGCAGATGCAGGAGGAATTAATGTTGGGACCGTGGGTTTGTTGAATCTAGAAAGTTTCAATTGTTAAAGCTTGCAAAATATTTACTGGCAAGTTTGCGAGTCCTGGCAAAAACAGAGTGGGCCTTTAAGTGGTACTTTCAATAATTGTCAAAAAAAGTTGTTTATCTAATAGAATTTTGATCTGAGTAGGATGATGAATATTTCTTGTCTAACTTCAACGTTTTAATTTTTATGGAACTGGGTAATAAAAGTTGCTCCAAGAGTTGCTTTTAAAACTAGGATCAAGTGAAATCGATATTTTCAGAAGTTTAAAAAAGCAGTAGGATTTATGGTGGCCATTAGTTATGTTTTTTTTTTGTATCTTAACGTCAGCAGCTGTATAACCACATTTCATGATTTTATTTAATTTCTCTTGGTAATGAGGTTTCCAATGAGTAAGCCTCTACCTGATGTCTTTTTCTTGCTTTTTTTTGTATTTATATTTGATATTGTCCAATACTGCTATTGTATTTTTATCAATAAATCTGTGTAAACCTCGCAGTCTCTTCATACTGCTGTGCAAGGTCTTGATAGTTCACCTATAGAAGTCCAAATAAGAACACAGGTATACCATTTATTTATAAACAATAGCTATACAAGATGAATAACTCAAAATATAGTAATGTATTAATCAAACTCCCTGTCCAGAGGATGCACAAGTATGCAGAATCTGGGCATGCTGCCCATTGGCTTTATAAGGAGAATAAGGTAGAAAATTCATGTTCTGTACATGATTCGAAGATCCAAGCATCTTCTTGCGGGAATGCATGTTTAGAAGAAGAGGGTTACATTCAAGATGCTGCTCATCAAAAACATGGCTCCCTAAAAGTGGGACATCCAGTACTGAGGATAGAAGGAAGTCAGTTACTTGCTGCTGTCATTGTGAGGTTCAGTAAGATTTGGACTTCAGTAGCATAAAATATGATATCAGGAAGCTTCTTTTATAGTACTTGTGACTCTTAACTATTTTTTCAGGGTTGACAAAAGTGGAAGAGAGCTTTTGGTTGCTGTGAGGTTTGGCCTTGAAGCATCTAACGCTGTAGCAGAAGGGAGATCTTCTTTCCAGCTAAAACGTTGGGAAGTGTATGCAAGGTTATATAAAAAAGTAAGCTCTAACTTCTCGCCATTTATCAAAGTAAGGAAAATTTCCTGCTGGAAGTCCTTACATTGTGATTGTGTTTAAAAGGTTGTGCGGTGGTAATGTGTTTGATAACATTCTAAGAGAAATTGCTACCATGTTAGTTCAGAAATTAACTACTGTTGATACCTTATGTGACGCTGGACGAATCTATAGGCGGCGGAAAATCCGCGACCTAACCCTACATGTTATGCAAAACCCGACGGATTAGTCACGAATTAGATAATAAATTAAACATCCCACGCAAAATAAATTAACAGCAAGGCAGAGTATTTTATTACGACGAAAACAAGCTTAGGATTTCCTCCGCGTGGAGGGCCAAAGCTAGAGCACGCGGCGAATAAACCCTGCAAATCACAATAATAATCTAGGGCAAAATTCCACAATAATGGTCTCCAAGCAAGTATAAAATGTTCAACTCAATAAATAAAATGCTGAAAATAATAAGTCCAATACAACGAAATCTCACCAAACAGTGGGCTGACCAAGGCACTGAAGAATCCGGAGCCGGAGATGCGTGAACGGCGATCCGAGGTGGAACCGTTGGCGTGGAAATGGCGGAGGTGGCTGTCCTTGGCGGAAAATGGGGAAATCGGGCCGGAAATGGATAGATCCGGCCACTAGGAAGTAGATCCGGGTAAGGTGATAGTAGATCCGATGTTTGAGAGCGGATCCGGGCTACAGAAAGATGTATGACGGTGGAAATAACGGATCGGGGGTGGAAAAACCTAGATCTGGACTGATCTAGGAATATAGAGGGGAAAGGAGGTGGATCCACGTGAAGGGGGGGCTGCTGAAGGCAGGCGGCAGGGAGGGGGTTGCTGGAAGTTGGCAGCAGGGAGGAGTGGCTGATGGGCGGCGGGTTTGGAGAGGGCTGCTGCAGGCAGCGGGCTGACATGGAGGAGAGGAGTGGTCGGCTAGGGGTGTGGATTGCCAGAAGGAAAAGGGGTGGCTGGGAGGCTTGCTGTACAGAAGGTGGAGGAGGTCCGCCGTGAAACTGGGGAGGGGAAAAGTACAGGGAATGAATAGTTCATTTCATTTTTGAATAGTAAATTCTGAATAGGAATTCCTGGACAGCAAACGGCAGGTTGCTGGACAGAGGGAAGGTGGCGGTTTGGGAGGGGTTTTAGGGTGGCCGGCGATGGATAGGGGAAGGGGAAGAAGAAGAAGAGGGGATGGATAGGGGGTACCTTGGGGGGAAGAACGAGCACCTAGGAGTCGTCACCTATGGTTCCACGGCGTCGGCACCGCGGAGTGATCGCTGGAATCCGGGAATGAGTTTTCTCCAAATTCTGCAATGCCAATAATCAGCCCCCTACCTATCTATTTATAATAAAAGGAGGGTTAGGGCATCCCCCATCAACGGCTATGATTGGCCGGGGGTGAGGTTACCCAAATACATCAAAATACATGCAAACATAGTAAAATAATATATCAAATCGATTCGCAACGCGAATCCGGACACATCTGTGGAGTCCGATCGTCGATCCGGGCACGCCATATATGGTAAGTCGTCAAATCAGCCCCGAGTTGGCCCAAAACTCGTCCTCGTGTTTGCTCCGCATCATTATGTCTATTCAATTATGGCAATCGTGAACTGTCACATATGTTAACCTTTCTAATTTGAATTATTACCATGCATGTTGATCTTATTATTAGCATGCTTATAAAAATTTCCCTTTAATTTTGAATAGTAGCATTATGTTCATTTCAAATCTGGTTAATATAGACACCCAGTATATACTTTTTCAACTTAAAAGAAGGAGATGTGCTTGGTTAATGTGTTAGGACAAAGATAGTAATATGTTAATGTTGAATACTAGCATATTCTTATTATAGGAATATCATGACCCGTTTGATTACATAAACCCTTCCTCTTGAACTAGAAGAGAAAAATAAATGAAATCTTGTCTAAACTGATAATTATCCAAAAAGAGAGTTCTTATTCTAAATAAATAAAAATAAGTTATTAATCATCCAAATAAATAATTATTTTTAATTCAATATATATATATAGGGGTAAAATGTCTTCACGGGTTGTATTAACTCACCCATAATGCAAAAATTCTTCTTTTGAAGATTTGAAGGTTGGTGGAACTTATTGATAAGCTGCACGATGATTTTCAAGATGGACTCCTGAAAGAAATCTTGAGGCTTGATGTCAAGATGAACCCCTTACAACATAATGAGCTCCAGTTTTGGCTGGCATGTCAAATGATGATATCTGAGCAACTATGTCGCATTTTGAACTCTACACAGAATAATGTATCAGAAAGAGAAAAAAAACTTGTAACATTCTTGAAGTTACTAGAGCTCATATAAACTTATCATGGATGCCCCAGAATATATGATGGTATAGGTTGCCTTAATAATTGTTCATCTGATCAATCGGATGATTTCCAAAGTTCCACAGTACAATTCTCCTATTCTCGTGTTGCTAACATATAACCCTTGTTCCATTCAATTTTTCTATCCCCAACATTTTTTGGTTGCACTGTATTTTTTAACAACTAATAAATGCTCACAGAATTCTCGTACTCAAAAATAATTCTGAGTGATACTTTTTCACTCTTAGACGTGTCTTTATATCCATCCATGGATGTTACCTTGAGTTCCACCTGTATTTTCCAAGTCTTCCCATTTAGCTTTTTTCATTTTTATTTCTCTCCCAATTATCACCAATGTTTCTGAGCCTATTTTGCCACAATATTAAGAAAAATTGAAAATATGTTGAACTAACCCGTGGTTGGGCAAACCATATTTGCTTGTATTCGTGGTGGAAAAAACCAAGTGTTGAAAAACCTGAGATTCTACCTTGTGGAGATTATGAGCTAAAACACAGCTCTAATGGGGAGTTCTTTGATCCCACACATTATAAGGATCACATGGCAGTATTCTAAAATCAAATAGATTTACGATAGCTCTCCGGAAAGAAACCACGTTATGCACTTATTATCCCATCTCAAAGTTTGTTTCTTCAATTTTTGAAAGAGTATCATTCTCTTTTTGTGATTTTATTGGTTTGATGTCGAATATAGAAACACCAAAATAAGCATGGACTCTTTTCTAGTCCTGAGTGGCAATAAGTTGTTATCAAAGAAATGATTGTTATAAAAACAAAATTACTTGGAAAGTGGTTGATCAGTTGAGAATAGGAAAAATTCTATTCAGTTACCCTTATACAAGGAAAGGCATACATATATAGGATGAGCTACACGCGACATCACGTGTAAAGTAATGCGGGAAAAATAAACTATATATTTGACTCTCCCCCTCAAGTTGGGAGTATATATCAATCATTCCCAACTTGACAGTATTGTCCATAAAGTTGTCATGACTTAGTCTTTTGGTCTTATTATTGGCCAGTTGATCTTGAGAATTCACAAAAGGTGTACAGATATTGCCCTTGGCTAGGTGATCTTTGATGAAATGCCTGTCCACTTCAACATGCTTCGTCCTATCATGTTGAACATGATTGTGAGCAATACTGATGACAACTTTATTGTCGCAATAGATTGTAACGGGTTTGTTCACCAGGAGTCCTACATCCTAGAGAATTGTCTTCAACCACAATCCCTCACATACTCCTTGTGCTATAGCCCTATATTCTGCTTCGGCACTTGAGCGAGCAACTACATTTTGTTTCTTGCTCTTCCAAGAGACGAGATTTCCACCCACAAATGAGCAATATCCGATAGTAGATTTCCTATCATCTTGGCTATCAACCCAATCAACATCAGTAAACACTTCAATCTTTAATTGATTAACAGAGAACATAATCCTACGTCTTGGAGACTTCTTGAGGTATCTCAACACCTGATATGCATCCTGCTGATGGCGAATTGTGGGAGAGTGCATGAATCTACTTAGGACACCCACGACATGCATAATATCAGGGCGAGTATAAGATAAGTATGAGTCTCCCAACCAATCGCTGGTACCTTGAGATGTCAACTTCCCCCCTTTAGTATCCGCATCAATCTTGTGATTAGCCTCAATGGGTGTATCCACAGGAGCACACTCAAGCATACCAGTTTCCTCCAGAAGATCAAGTGTATACTTTCTCTGAGAGATGAAGATCCCCCGACGAGACCTTACTACATCAATCTCCAAGAAGTATTTCAGCTTTCCCAGATCTTTGACTTCAAATTCTTTGTCCAATTGTTCTTTCATGTGCGTGATTTCCTCCAGGTCATTTCCTATAATGATGATGTCATCCACGTATACAATAAGTATCGATATTTGAGTTCCTCTCCTCTTGATAAAGAGTATGATCAGCATGTCCTTGAGTATAACCTAGTTGTAACATGGTTTTGTGAAACCTTCCAAACCAGACTCTAGGGGATTGTTTTAGGTCATATATGGATTTCTGCAGGCGGCAAATCTTTCCATTGGACCCTCCTTTGGTAAAGTCAAGAGGGATAGTTATGTAGACTTCTTCTTCCGGTTCACCATGTAGGAAGACATTTTTGATATCAAGCTGTTGTAACTCCCACCCAAGACATGCAGCACATGAGAGGATCACACGAATAGAATTCATATTTGCAACATGGGCAAATTTTTCTTGGTAGGCAAATTTTTCTAGGTTTGGGTGTACCCTTGAGCGACCAAATGTGCTTTATATCGCTCCACCACTCCATCTTGATTCTGCTTAACAGAGAAAATTCAGCGTGATCCAACTGTTCGCTTCCCAGGGGGGAGACACGCAAGTTGTCATGTTTCATTTTTTCTAAAGTACACATTTCTTCTTTCATAGCCCGTTTCCACTCAGGTATTTGAACAGCCTCCTGCCAGGTTTTAGGAATCACAATAGAGGAAAGAGATGAGATAAAAGCTCTGTGTTCATGAGAGAGGTGATGATAAAAAATGTAATTGACAATGGGGTGGTTGGTGCCACTAATGCTTTAAGAAGGGCGAGGGGAACGTGGAGGTCATCATCCAAATCTGGAGCATAAGCGGGCACCGACACTGGTGGAACATCCAGGGATGGTACTTGCTCAACGGTACAAGGCCTGCGAGAGTATGAATATAATATATGAGGAATAACAGTAGGAGGAGCAGTACTGGGAGGAATAGTAGCAATACTGGGAGAAATAAGAGCAGGTGTAGGAGGAATATGTGGGGAAGAAACAATCGGAAGAGGAGAGTCAGAGGTCCCGTCAATATGACTACTCATCTCCCCTTGACGAGGACCAAAATACGACTCTCCCTCACGAAAAGTAACAATAACAGTGCAATAGAAGTGACGTGTAGGAGAGTGATAACACCGATAACCTTTGGTGGTAGGAGAGTATCCCACAAAAACACATTTAAGTGACCGAGCGTCCAATTTATCTTGACGAGGGGTATGAACATGAACAAAACATACGAAACCGAATATGCGAGGAGAGATGTGTGAGGTTTGGACAATGTGTTTCCAGGATAAACGAGAAAGAGGCGTATCGTAGTGAAGGGAGCGAGAAGTAAGACGATTAATGAGATGAGTTGCAGACAAAACAACATCACCTCAATAGGACTTGGGAAGGTGCATGTCAATCAACAAACACCGAGCGACCTCTAGTAAGTATTTATTTTCTGTTCCGCCACTCCATTTTGAGTAGAAGTGTGGACACAGGTGGTTTGGTGAAGAATGCCGTGTTCGGCAAGATAGGCACCAAACGCCCCCCGATCATCATACTCCCCACCATTATCACTACAAAGCACACAGATTGCTCCATTAAACTGTGTCAGAATCATTTTATTAAAGGAACAAAAGCAAGTAAACACTTCACTTTTTCGTTTTAGCAAATAGAGTCACGTAGTACGGGAATAACAATCAATAAAAGTCACAAACATTTATAGCCAGATAAAGATAACACAGGGGAGGGACCACAAACATTAGAGTGAATCACATCAAACAGGCAAGAACTAGGAAAAAGAAACATGACTGAGAGTATGACGAACATATTTTGACAGTTCACCGGTATCACAAGTAAACGACTTAATTAAACTGTAAGCAGGAAATAGTTTGGTAAGATATAAAACAGATGGGTGGCCAAGACGAGGATGTTATCGCCGGATGTCATGGAGAGTAGGAGCACGGGTGGTGGAGAGAGCACTGGGAGACAACTGTTGGTTCAACAAGTACAGTCCGCCAACATTCCTACCACTGCCAAGCGTTCGCTTCGTAGCCAGATCCTGAAACCCACTAGCATCTGGTAAAAAATTCACGAAGCAATTTAAAGAATTAGTCAAATGACTAATGGATAGAAGATTACGAGGAAATGAAGGGACGTGCAAGACAGAGGGAAGAGAAAGGTCATGAGAACAAGAGATGGTTCATTTGCCATCAATAGAGGAAAGAGAACCATCGACAACAATAACCTTATCACGACCAGAGAGAGGAGTATAAGAGGTAAAACTTGAGGCAGATTCGGTCATGTGATCAGAGACACCTGAGTCAATGATCCACTCGGAGTGGGAGGAAGACGCATCATGTGCACTCGAGATACCTGAAGTAGTGATGTAGGCCGAGAGTGCTCCAAATCGAATTCACGCTCGTACAACTACTCTTAATGATAAACTTCAGCAAAACCATTAGTCGTTATTCGGAAAAAGTTCATCGGCGTCTAACAAATTAAACCGTAGCGAGATTCGTACGATCACAAACATAAACCACAATAATAATTTATGAAATAACGGAAAATAAAAGTTGTAGGGAAGTTCAAAGGCAAGCTCAAATTATCTAAGTGAAATGCATAAAGTAAGCCAAAGAAATCGGAGCAAGGATACGGGTTACGACAGAGGAGAATTGGCCCAGTCCAAACTCTTGCGCAAGGAGTGCAGTTGTCAAGGGTCTGATTGGTCTTAGAATGGAGCCGGAATAGCGGCGAGGTCGACGGCAGTGTGATCCAGTTCGTCGGAAAAAAAACGTGTCGAGGTCGACGACGATCTGGAGTTCGAAAACCGGCGGGGCAGAATGGCCTTGGGCGAGATCGATTCGCTGAGGCTTCTTTCGAGGAAGACGACGTGGGAGGTCACGAAATCTGTCGTCTGGTTGCGACTTCTAGTCGTTGGAGGTCTTGGAACAGAAGATCGGGGACGACACCGGCGACAGGGGTAGTTTTCGGCAATGCAGAGGAACGAAATTTAATTCGTTCTCTGCTGTCCGGTCTCCTCTTCTTCACAACAGCAACTTTATTAAATAGAGAACCTTCAGGATTTCTGCCTTCAATTTTCGATTGATTCGTGCCCTTAGTAATATTTCCAAAACAATTTATTTTCCCAAGTATTCCTTTCCAATTGAATCTTACTATGATCTGGCAAGCTTAAAAAGATTTCCAAAGAAAATATTTTCCTCCAACTAAATTTATGCATTCCTTAAATAATCTAAGCTTGCCTTTTCCCGTCCTAACTACCTAAATTATCGGACCATTTATTTATGGTCTCATCGGATGGTCAAACCGACGTGCCGAACAACTTCAAATAAAGTAGGTGCGCGGGAAAAGAAATACATGCCGATAAATAAATGCATAATCATAAAACAATTCATGATGCATGTTGGCATCATGCGTCTTTGAATGCGACGGAGGGTGCATCAAGTAGCAAAAGCCGCAGCGGAATCAGTGGATTTAGAATCGGAATGTAAACTCAACAGGCGGCGGAAGGCCTCCAACTCCTCAGCAAAAAGACCCCCAGAGGGGGGGGGGGAGGAGCTTGTCCTCATAAACTTCAGTCGAATGGGCATAATAATGTGAGTGGGCACCAGACGGACGACCACCACCACGGTGACTGCCTCTCCCACGGGCACCAGATCCCCGACCAGGTGGAGCAAGATGAGGATGTAAACGATAACATGTTTCTTTAGTATGTCCTTTCTTCCCACAGTGGCCGCACATAAGAGAGGAGTGAGGACCACGACCCATCCCAGCAAGAGCAAAGTGATCCGTAGAAGAACCAAGAGAGTGGCGATGATTCTCATCACGGAGGATCATACTAAAGGCATCCCTAAGAGAGGGAAGAGGCTCACGGTGGAGGACATGCAGGCGAACAACATCAAACTCCATGTTGAGCCCTATAAGAAAGATCTGAACACGAAAGTGGTATGTCCTTTTGAAGAGTCAGTGCATTTGCAGTGCATGCAGAAGTAAAGGTGTTGAAGTATTCCAGTTCCTGATAAAGACGTTTGAACTCAGAGTAGTAAGCAAAGACAGACAGGGGCCCCTGCTTCAGCTCCAAAACACGGCGAGTGAGCGCATAAGTTTGCGTCGAACTCCCAGCCTGAGAGTAGGTTTCACAGGCCCTAGTCCAAATTTTATGAGCATAATCCATAAGCATATAGCTGTGGTACATCTGAGGGGATATAGAGTGAAGTAACCATGAGACAACCAAGGAATTGTCCGCATCCTATTTTTTCCATGAGGGATCGGCACGCGGTGGCTCAACAATGGTTCCATCAATATGCCTGTATAGTTGGTGACTTCGTATAGCATGATGCGCTGCCCTGGACCACTCAAGATAATTTGTGTCATCCAAGGCGACAATAGTGATCTTTAATGAGCCAGATTGACCGTGGCTCCGAGGAGGATCACCAGAAGGAACTATTCGAGGAGAGGATGAGACGTCGGAGGAATCACCCATCGATGTCCTCCCGAAAAAAACAAGCAAGATTAAGCAATCAAGAAGGTATAAACCACATCTTACGAGTCTCCCTTAGATCATGCCACCAAAGAGGACACCATAGGATGTGACTAGATATCTCCGGCAGTAGCTATGGAGGACAAAACGGCCAGAAACAAATAACTGTCCGCAAAACGGGCAGAGAGAGCCGCTGGGTGCTGCGAACGGGCGGACGAAGCGAAGGAGAGGTGGCTCTGGAGGAAACCCTGGGCTTGACTGGCGGTGCTGGCGGAACCCTAGGTTGGAGCGACGGAAGCGCTGGACTAGATCGGCTGGAATGGTGAGTTGTGGAGGATCTGCGAACGGCGAGCGGTGGTCTGATCGAGCGAGTCGCCCTTGCGAAGGAGCGGGACGAGAAGATCGGAACATGCGGCTATGATACTAAGTTGAAAATAGGAAAAATTCTATTCAGTTATCTTAATACAAGGAAAGGCATACATATATAGGATGAGCTACATGTGACATATCACTTGTAAAATAATGCGGGAAAAATAAACTAAATACATATATTCAACTTGATCTACCTAAAGGGAAGAAAACCGTGGGATACAAGTGATCTTTATTGTTATAATTTTAATGGTAGTATTAATTAGTATAAGACTAGACTTGTTGCTAAGAAATTTACCCAAGTCTATGGCATAGACTTTCAGAAAACATTTGCTTCAGTTGCTAAACTCAACAGCATGAGAGTGTTTTTTCCTCTTGGTACAACTTGATGCCAAAGATGTGTTTCTCAATGAAAACTTGCACGAAGAAGTGTATATGGATCTTTCTCCCTATTTTACTAATGTAAATATTAAGGCATATAAGCTAAAAAACTCTTTATAGTTTGTGTAGAGATTATGTTATGTGTTTCTTCATGGTTTTATTTGGCACATATACTTTGTAATTACGTGTGGGGCCCTCTTTTTATGAATAGAAACTGTGTGGGGCCTCTCTTTTTATGAATAGAAACTATACGGTCCGTAATAATTTAATCAAATCATTTTCTTCATTTCTTCTGCATGGTATCAAAGCAACTACGGCCCTTAGACCTTGCTAGCCCAAATCGACAATGGATGCTTCCTTCACTGTGTGAGTTGAGGATAACGCCTCCTCCCTTCGGCGCTTGCATCATGTCTCTATGTTGAGCACTTGCTCAACCCCTTTCCATCTGACGTAGTTTTGCAGTTTTTGAATTTTCAATGATATTTCATCTGACGCAAAAAGTGTCTTTATTGCTAGGTTTCCTATAATCGATCGCCTCCATTAGCTTCTCCATCGGTTGTCAATCCACTTTAGTGCTCAGTTACATTGCAATCAATCGCATGATTTTTATTGGGCATCCACTTCCATCTATCAGGCCACCGATAGGATTCTTCCACCAATGAGACCATGTTCTCTCATTTTTTATCAGGTCAACGACATGATCTATAAGGAATCTGATAGATCTTGTTTTCCTATCGACAGAGACAATCTTCTATGCATGTTTTTTTATCATGGGAACTCCTTCTGAGGCCTTCTCTAGCATGATCTCGCCGGCCTCGTCTCATTACCCTCATGAGTTTATGAGGAAATTATGATTGTCGCCAACGATCATCTCGTTTACTAAACGAGGTAACTAGTCTCAGTGTGTTAATTATTTTCACCATGCACTGAAACTTTCATCATGGGACACTTGAGCCTCCAGCTGCGGCTTCTCACCAGTGGATTCAGGATGATGTAAGACTTCATGCTTGGATGCTAAATTCCATGTACATGGATATCAACAAGCTTGTTATGGAATGTGTTTCTTCCAGGAGCATGTGGGACGAGTTTTGCTCTTTTTGTTCTAGTCAAGACAATCTTCAACTTCTGAATGATCTTTTCAATGAGCTCAGTACCCTCATTCCTAGAGTTAAGGATATGCAGCCTTTGGTTGCCAATTTCTATGGTATTTTCATATCTGACTCTGGCATCACCCCTTGATTACACATCTAATTTTTGAATAGACCCAATGAAAGGTTGTTGCCATTGTCATGTTGATCGCCAGGATTTCACCGCACCTCCATATTATCCTATCAAGTGTGTTTTTTGCTATGATCGTTACTTTATTTTTGGACGTGTGTTCTACCTCCTCAAATTTACTCCTCATGCCAAGATACTTCATTTCTTCCTTGGATCCTTCTTCAACATGCTTCACCTACTACACCTTAGCCTACTAGTCATGTTGGTGGGCATCCTCAGAGGCGTGAAAATCAATGCGATGGACGTAGTACAGTACTTGGTCACAAGGTTCCCAAGGGTAACATCATTGAGTTTGCTCTTTTTGTAGACGATCGAATCATATAGAGGCTATTAGTTACCAGAAGCATGGGTACCTATCCCAGCAACCACAGTCATCTGTCTGTGTAAATTTCATCTCTCGTCGTGGACACTCCTAGTGTTAAGGAGCTTTTTCAAGGCATTTATGGATTACTTACTCAATATCATTACATGCACTCATCTCTTCGGCGCCGACGAAAGGTATTTCCTGCTTATCCCATAGACCTCTTGGATTTTTGATTATGGCGCTACAGTTCATTTGACACCTCATAATCCCTTGCATTATATAAAATCTACTTCATCAAGGTATATTATTGTTGCTAATGGTGCCACCATCCATGTTTTAGGATCAAGAATAGTGACTCTCATTCCTACTATTCAACTCCGCTTGTCCTACATGTTTCTTGTTCAATTCACCATTACTTGGTAATCTTACATGATATCATAATTGTTCGATAACCTTTACTTCTTCTTTTTGTATCTAAGATCTTCAGAAGTATCCTTACGAGAGGTCCGCTGGAGAATGAACTCTACTTTTGGAACACCATCCATCTTGTTCTTGCCTATGTATCCACTATCGGCTGCCATCGCCGTCTCGAACTCCCCTTTTTGATCATTAGACCAGCTATTGTCGATTTTCATTTATTTAATTTTGTTGTGAATCATGTATTTATCAAATTAGAACCACCGTCTCTCTAGCTTTCCTTCTCATCGATCTAAAAGTGATGCTCCATTTTTTAGTGCATTCCGATGTCTGGGGATCTTATAAAAGAACTAGTTTATCTGGATTTCAATATTTTGTAACATTTATAGGCAATTAATCCAGGTTCACGTAGATATATTTTCTATTGATCACTTTGAGGCTTTACATATTTTTCGCTCCTTTATTGCTGACATTCATACCCAATTCTCCACAACAACTAAAGTTATCTGGACTGATATTTTCAAGGGGTACTTAAGATTTCCATGAAATTTGTACTTCTTTAGGCATGATTAATAAAACATTTTGTTTCTATACACAACCAAATGGTATTGTAGAATGTAAGAATCGTCATTTACTTGTTGTTACCGGTCGCTTATATTCCAAATGAATGTTCTTATTCCTTATTAGCGTGGTGCCATTATAACTGGCTGCTACAATCATCAATCATTTACCTTCCTTTGTTCTTAACTTTACTTCTCCCTTCTCCATTTTTTTCCTACCATTGTCTTTCTTATAGCACCTCATGTTTTTGGCTACACATGTTATGTATATCATTTGGGACCCATCATAGATACATTGTTCTCACGTGCGACCAAGTATGTTTTGTTGGGTTGTAATAGGACTCAAAAAGACTTTGTTATCCGCCGACTACCTGGAAGATTGTGATCTATGCTATTATCATGTTCCTTGTGGATCAACCTTTATTCCATACTACCACAACATCTTCCTCTCATGGTTGGCCTCATCTCATACCTCCTGTAGTTGATTGTCCTAGCTCCATTAGGTTCACTAGCTCTGACAGCTCTACCGATTCCACTACTACCACCAACTGTTGTCCCATCACCTAGGCTACCTATAAAATATTTTGTATGTTGTGGAGTTCTCCATCCGGATCCATTGAATTACCTGCGTCAGAGGATTAAGAAGATTGTCTCATTTCCCTTTGCAATGGTACGCTCGCATGTTCTGCTCGTCATTTGTCAACTTTGTTTTTTTTTTCATTGCTTGACTTCCCCTCTTCATAGATATGTTTGTTCTCTCTATGCAGTCATTAACCCCTTCCTCCTTTCGTGAGGTGGCGGCGAGTTACAATGGATGAGGAGATGCATACGTTATGGGCTAATTGTATGTAGGATATGGTTCCTTTGCCTTTAGAATGCTCTTATTTTGATTGTGGATGGTCTTCATGGTGAAATACAAGTCAGACGGTTCTGAAGAGCACTTGAAGGCACTGTTTGTGGCACATGAATTTACTAACCACAAGGCACTGGCTATGAAACATTTTCCCCAGTTATGAAGTTGAGTATTGTTCGATTCTTCATATCTCGTGTCATTTATTATAGTTGGAAGTTGCATCAACTGGAAAGCAAAAATGTCTTCCTCAACAACAATCGGACTGATTGTAGAGATTGTTTCATCTATTTCTCTATTTTCTTTTGGGCTAAATGGTATGTTCCAGCTTGCGATTGTTCCAGCTTGCGATTGTTCCAGCTTACGATTGATTGTAGAGATTGTTTCATCTATTTCTTTATGTTTCAGTTTATCCACATAGTTTGTATAAATTACGCGTGGGACTCCTATTTGTATAATAAAGTCTATTCTGGCCACATTACTTTAATGATGACACTTCAATTCCTGTACAGTTTGAAACAATCTAAGAGAGTGTATTTTGAAAAGCTCACTCGAATTGTCTCTTACCAGCGCCGAAGTTTCTAGGGTTCCGGAGAAAAGCGTAGTGACATTACTCAATAATGGCATTACATCTCTCGAAGGTCGGGTCCTCCAAAAGCCTAAAAGAAACATTGATATTTTAATTAATATAACCAATATTAATTAATGCTCTTAACTACTTAATTGTTACTAATTAAGCATTAAAATACATATTATCATATTAATATTCAATGGATTTTTCAAATGCGCTCTCGTTGCTCATCTTGAGTGTCGTTAGGCATAGACACGACGCTCTGCGTGTCCTGTCTTAAATGCAAGGGAGTCCGCTCAAGTGTGTGCATAAAACACTGTCATAGTCCATGGGTAAACTTAAGCACAGATTGATCAAACTCTCTTTGTTAAAGGTAGAAATAACATATGTAGAATGTAAACTAGAAATAACACATGTAGGCACTTAACTATAATGAATGGGGAATGATTCTTATAGCCAGACCGGAGCATGAATGAGGAAGAGAAGTTTAGAAATCATAGCCATCATTAATAACTAATGCACATGTTGATTAATGGTTTTAGAAGCTGTGCATTGTCTTTATCAGTTGCCTTCTGTTTCGTTGGTTAGTGGTGATAAATTGATAATAGTGTGCTTGAGAGACATGAAGATTTATTGCCTCTTTGAAGTATGATCATGTGAACATTTGTCTGTGACAATTGCAATTTTCTTTGCCATCTCAGCATCTGAACCTCTTAGGAATGATACTCTATTATATTTACCATATGGGGGATTTTTTTTTCTTTTTTTATTATGCAGTTCATAAAAATAGTTAGTTTTGTTAATTTTTGAATGAGTAATGTATCCGTGTCTGTCTGGGCCTGTTCAGGTGTCATATTAATCTGTTTCATATTGTTTTTCAGGTCTCTGATCAATGGTGGTTTGAACCTGGACATGGGGACTGGTGCACATGCTTGGAGAAATACACTCTGTGCCGAGATGGGATGTTTCATAAGGTTCACTCTATACATGGCATCTTCTCAGAAATTTAGTTGAATAGAATCATGAAATATTATTGCACTGCCAATGTTTGTCAACACTCGCTGCATTTCTAATACAACTCACCTAACTAAAATAAGTTAAATACAGACCATGCATCTTTCTGTAAGATACATATGATGACTGTCATTTGAAGAACATTTTGAGTAGCTACTTTAAACAGATTGACTGCTAATTTCATCATCATATTGGACATGAATCACATAGGGATCGCTGAACTTTACGAAGATTTTAGGATACTTCTTTGCTGAAGAAATCACATGAAGATTCTTTATTGTTGTATGCTAATAATTTCAGTATATAATGTCAAGGACATATAATGTTTGCATTTTTTTTAGTTCAATGTTTTCCAATTTGTAAGCAATGATATTTTTATTTTGAGAATGTTAGTAAATGTATCTTTCAGGATGACCATAGAGATGTTTTCCATCTAGTGGAAAAATTTGAGTAAATCACCAACATTCACCTGAAGATCTTAATACAATAGAAGAATCATTGTATCAAATTAATTAGGCTGATTAGTACAATTGTAATCATTTTCTACCAAGTGATCTCTTAATAATAGGAAATGTAATAACAACAGAGAACAAGTAATTAGGAAAATAATAGCTTCAGAAAAGGGAAGCTGGTGAATATAAAATTTGAATATTAGGACAGCAGTTATGACCGCCACCCAACAAATAAAACTAGTTTTGAACATAAAAGCGGATGAAGTTCCTTAGGTGAGGTTGGGTGTTCACGAACGACGGTTCATAACCACCGCATTCATGGCCGCCACCGCCGTGCCAAACGGAGTGCTGATTTAGGAATTTCTGCTTTTACAGTATTTGCATTTTCGGGTGAATGTTGAATGCTTCTAGCATTACACCCTGCAGTGGTTAGAATAAGTTGATTAATATAAGGACTTGCTGTATACATGAATTTGGTTGGCTTAAATATTTCTTTTTCCATAAATAAATTTTACAAAGTAATAGCTTCTTCAATCTTCATCCATTAGCTTTTTGGATTTGGGATATTCTTGTTATAAACTGAGTACTTTTTTTTTCACCGAAACAAAATTTATTAAATAAAATTACCTTAATATTTAGTAGCTTTAAGGTAAAATAGATATCGCTCATTTTGATGATTCTGATGGTTTAACACAACATAGAAAACCTTGTTCATAAGTTTAATATTGTTTATGAAGTAAGAGTTTTTATTCAGAAGTTATAGAGGTAGTGGTTAGGTAACTAATTGGTTCCCTTTGGAATCGTAAGAATTGGTTAAAGGTAAGCACCAATCTCATGTCTTTGCAATTCTCCTCATCTGCAGGAGGACCAATTTCGCCGTTTATTGCCCACCTTCATACAGGTTATAGATATGTCGGAGAACGAGGAAGCCGAATATTGGAATGTCGTGTCGGCTGTGTTCGAAGGGAAACAAGTCGTTCATGTTCCATCTACTTCAACCTCCACCGAGAGATCGGGCCGCGAGTCTCTTGCGGATAACGGCATCAATAACAAGGTCGGTTTCGCTCCGTCTTGCACGTATATAGACTCCAAAAGATTATGTAATCACGAGTGATGCTAGGTTTGGCAGGTGAATTTGTTGAGGACGATGCTTAGATGGGAGGAGCAGGTTCGGCACGGAGATCGGAGTTGTGGCGGCAGAGTCGCTCTCGGAGAAGTGGCGATAATAAGATGGCCGAATGGAGAGATCATGAGGTTGAGATCGGGCAGCACCGCAAAGGATGCCGCCATAAGATTAGGGGAGGAAGGAAATCTGGTGCTGTTAAACGGGCAGCTTGTTGTGCCCCAGACTGAGCTCAAGGATGGAGACATACTGGAGGTGAGAATGTGATGTGCTCTCTTTCACCATTCCTTTTATACTGCTATTTTGCATGTACAGAAATGTGGGTGGTGGGTCTCAATTTGTATATAATATTTATAGATATCTTCAGGAATTAATGTATTGAGCACTCTGCATTTAAATTTCCTGGGGATACAAAAAAAAAAATTAAAACTGCAGGTTGCTAAATAGACAATAATTTGCTAGTCCTATTATTCTCTTTGCTGCTTCGAACTGTCTGATATAAAATGATCATATAATCGCCAAATTATCTCTTAATTTTGTTCTCTCTTTAAAAAATATAAGATTTTATTATCGTTTATTCCATTTAATTCTTTTTTCTGTAAAATTAATGTACATATGGACCGTTGGATGGAGACTGAGGCTTTTCAACGCCAATGTTGCTTGAGGTATGGTTGTTATTATCGATCCAATTTCGAGCTAATTTGGATCAAAAGAATATGGAGGGGGGAAGGAATTCATTTTTTTTTTGAGTTGGTTCCACTCATTCTCATTCGAACACCAACTCAATTGCTGGTTTTTAAAATTCATTGTTTTAGCACTTCAAATTCTCAATCTTCTGTTTTGCGAGAAATTATTGGATCTCATGGTGGAGCGGCCGCCTCCAATGCTGCGGTGTCAAGTGGTGTGACGAGTGAGCCCATTTTCCAACCAATGGGATGAGCCTGAAGCTTGTGTTCATCGACAGGGTGGGGATTGAAAATGTTGGGATCAATGTTTGTGTAGTGTTTAAATGAATTAAGATTAAGATGATAGTTTCATAATTAGAGAAAATCTGAATGTTTTATTATATATAGTATAATCTAATATTTGAGTAGGACGGATAATTCCCCTTATCATCAAAATGTTTGTAAAAAAGAATAAGTTTTGATAAACACTTTGCCGCAGATTGCCTAAATTTATGCATATGAAGAACAAATCTCAGAATTTGCGATCGTATTTTAATAATTTGAACCACAATCCTCAAAAACAAATGCATAATTTTGTATATTATGGCCAAATTTGTGACCATAATATACAAACATATACATTATATAATTAATATTTTGAAAGCTTTTACTTTTTTATACCAAACATCCGAATATAACATTTCTTCAAATAATGTTTTTCATGTATTTATGAAAAAACATTTCTTCAACAATAAAGTTCAAAAAAATAACCGACACTTGATGTTTAAAATTCTAAACCCTAAATCAGAAAGTAGAAGGCATACAACAACAATACAACGAAGAAAATATTGAGATACAGAGAATAAAAGCAGGTGGGGAAAAAAGAGGGGGGGGGGGGGGGGGGGGGGGGGGGGGGCATGGAAACTAATCACCAGAGGTGAAAAGATGATGAGCCCATTCATTATCTGAGAGTAGTGAGAGGAAAATTTCGCAATGGATTCTCTTTCAGCAATTCAGTTTCACTGCTCAATTGCAAAATATAAATGTTAGTCAGCCCCCATTTATCAGACTACAATACATCTACACTATATATATATCATAAAATAAAAAAACTACATCTTTTAGGGTGTCCTACTATTATTCAATTAAACAATAGTTAAATATTATCTAATGGTTAGAATAAACTAAAGATCTCGGGCAGGCGGGCGGACATGATAATGTTCTTTCGCCGGGCGGGCATCCGAGCTAAGCTAAACGGGGCTGAAAACAAATCATTGTTGTCCTACCATACCCCCAAGCCAATTACCCAAGTGAAGTGGCAAGGGAAAAGATCACTCACTATTCAAATAAACAAATTTGAGGTAGGATGAATATTTATGAAGGCGTTTCACTACAAAGCCTTTATCCCACCACAGTGGGGTCGGCTATATGGATCCTTTGTCGCCATTGCGCCCTATCTTTAATCATAGCCTCACTAATGCCTAAGTGCATCATATCTTTCCTTATAGGAGACCATTAGAGGCACCTATAAACTAGCAAAGTTTGTTTTATGTATAGCTTGGTGGGGAAAAAAGCATGCATCACATGCAAATCTTTTCATGTTTCAAAGTGTATTGCTTCGCATGCAAATCTTGGTCGTGAAAATAGTATGAAATTTCAGATATTGCTTACTTCTTAAGGTTCGTGTTGTTCGCTTCACGGAGTCGTGGGGCCTCCCTCGCGTCGGTTTTTGCGACATTTGGAGGTTTCATTCTGCAGAAGAACATGAATCCAGACAGAGATATGAATGCATCAACTATACTGACGAGGACAGAAGAATAACATCTAAAGGTGGAGGGCATGGATTCATGGAGGATACAATATATGTAAAAAAATGTTAAAAATGTGACAAAACAGGAACAAAAGAGAAACAAGGGCAAAATGAAAACAAAATAATATCCAACATAGCTACAATGTCTTTTGTTGCATGTGGGAGTAATAAAGCTATGAAAGTACGGATGCGAGAGAGATTGAATTGATACGATCATGTTTCCGCGATTTCATAACATGCACAAATATTGGCGGAAATAAAGTTTTTTAGAAGTTTTTTTTTGTCGTTGGTTATGGTGTATCTTTATATTTCGCAAACTTTGGAACACCAAATCTACTCAATTTTATATCATTTCGAATACCATATTGGAGTCGATCATAATTCCCACAATTGACTACTCCAATACAACATTAGCCCGAGAGGCATTCATCTCAGAAATACTCAATAAAGCATTCAATACAAATTTGATAGCATAATATCCGGAAATGAAAAAAAACATATCGCATATTCGCTTTCTTTGTGCTGAAATTGCTAAGAGATAGAAAGTTAACATACCTGGAATCTTCATCGACAAACACCTCAATAGGAGCACTCAATGTTGCTAACTCGGCCCTAATTCCCATCTTTTGTGGAACCTGATACGAAGAACCATCGCAATTTGATTGTAAGAAATCTTATGCACAATATAAAATCAGTTATAGCATTGAGGCTATGTAAAGCAAACAACAAACCTTGTATGTTGTCCACTTCATTGGGACTGAAATATTTTCCTTGTTTCGACTCGATCTACTTTCAAGGATTGTCCAAGATGGATCATTTCCGGATGACTTTGCGGCTAGAAGACTCGCTCCTGTATTTTTCTCAGTGTAGATTGATATAGGCTTACTATTATCAAGTCTGCAAAATTATAAAACCGAGCATGTTAAAATAATATTTTAGGGCCACCGAATGAGAATGTTTATATGTTTAAAAGCAGCTAATTGAAAATGTAAAACTTGAAAGGTTGAATTATAATTTCAATTGGTTGCATATCTCTCATGTCCATGAGCTTTAGACAAAGCTTGAGGTAGGTATGAGTTCTTTTAAATCTTGCATTTTGGCTCCACATACAAGATTTATTCATGAAGGTCCTTCTGTTTACAGAAATGGCAATTGAGCAAAAATGATATGTATTTTCGGCCCATTTCTTCTTGTGAAAATTATTGTAAATTGTGGTGTAATGTTGTCACCAACTTCCGCTGTAAATTGAAGTGTAATGTTTTCACTCGTTTTCCAATATATAGGAGAAAGAATCATGGATTACAGGTTCCTAAGATTTGAGAAAATACAAAAGAATACAATGTACAGGGACAATAAATACAGTACAATTTATGGATTATAAATAAATAATCCAATACCATCATCAAGGTTTCAGCTTTGGCCTGAAGAGTAAATATCATAAATACAAGTTTACTAGAGAGATCCCGCTGGGGTCAACCGACATGGTAAAAAGATCAGCAAATTTACTAGTAGAAGAGATAAAAGGAATCATGAGAGAGGATCACAAGCCATCTCTCAAACAAAGTCAATATTCACCCCTACATGTTTTGTCCTCTCATGAAGAACTTCATTGGACATCTAAATCGGTGTGATTTTCACACGAAAGGGACAATCTCACATGAACCCTAAGCAAGAAATTTATATCCTGCTTTTACACTAGAGCGCACTACTAATTATTTATTACTCCTCTCGAAGAGACAATGTTGCCTCAAACAAAGGCACAATATTAATATATTGATTTCCTATCACAAGTCTACCAACTCCAATCAAAAACCTCCAAGTATATATGAGCATTGTGCATTAGCTCTTTCTTTGGATGTACCTTAATATACCTAAAGATCCTTGAATAGTGGCGAAGTGGCTAGAATAGGGGCTCACGAAAATGACATTTGAATGAATGATTGATAATCAGGTAAATCAGATTCTCAAGCAGTTTCTTTTACTTGAGAACATTAGTCAAAAAGCTATTCATCATTTGTAATAACCGAAGCATGAGGATCAATGAGTGTCTACGAGAGATTGCATCCGAAGGAAGATAGGCATATTTGTGTTGATTCAGAGAGACCTATTGAATGAAATATAAATCACAATTATACCAACAAAAACAAGTAGAGTAATGCATACACCAATTCATGTCTTGTGAAAAAACATGTGGGTATTTATATCACCACCACACTAAAACAATAAAATTGTGCCTGGGGCCAATGTAGGAATCTATAAACAAATTGTAGAATATGATAGACTTCCACCGCCACCTTCCCCCTCAGGCCAGATCCATGAGAAACCATATAAGCCTCTTCATCAAAAATAAGAAAAATATTGCTAACATCTACTCTATGTAAAAGCAACTCTAAAGAGACGGCAAGAACAATAACTACCCGAACTAAAGCGAACTTCATTATATAAGCGAACATGGCAAGGTAACATAAGATTGGGTTAAAGTCACACACTACCAGTTAAAACTTATATCGTTCCGCATAACCATCGGAGCTATATTTAAGATTGAATACCCACCAAAGGTAATATCGTCTTCTAAGTAGGTAGTGGAACCCATTTTCAAGTCTGATTATCAGTAAGGGTAGTCATTTTTTTCCCAAGATAGTCTTCTTCCATTCTATAGCAAGGTTATCAACCAGCATGACGAGTTATGACCCACGGATACTTAAAAATGAGATGTAACATCCTAATCCCTATAGAATTATTTGGGTCGATAAGACTGTAATTCAGGTGACCCAGAGATGCCTAATCCTGTTTAGTCTAGCGTCCTTTGAGGACCAAGTATGGTGCGACGTGATCCCGATGGATGTCGCACACATATTGTTGGGAAGACCCTGTCTCTATGACCGAGACGTGACTTGTTTTGGAAGATCGAACACTTGTGTCCTTTACGACAAAGAGCGCAAGATTACCCTTGTCGCCAAGCCCAAGGACTCCCCCGGGGGAAAGATCACTCATGTGAGCACTAACACGTCGAAGCCCCTCCAGCTCTTGAGGAAGGGAGAATTTTTGAGGGAGAGTCGTGAGCCTGACGTCATCTACGTTGTGGCTTCCTCGCAAGTCATTGACAACTCCACCGAGTCCATTATTATTCAACCTAGCGTACAGAGTTTATTGGACGAGTTTGCGGACGTCCTACCCGATGAGCTTCACGACGAGCTACCTCCCCCCCCCCCCCCCCGGGGACATCCAACATGCTATAGATTTCGTACATGGGGCATCCCTGCTGAAAGTGCACACCTCTGAGTATTCTCTAGAGGCGGGGTGAATAGAGATTTAAATCTTTTATACAAAATATGCACATACAATACAAAACTTCTAATGACTATGCTATCAGAAAAACCAGCACAAAATAAATTAATCACAGAATGCAGAAATTGTAAAGGGGACAGCACAGAAAATTCACAGCACAAGACAAAAGCTATAGTGGTTACCCAAAATATGGGTACATTCATTCTTCTACCACCTTGGTAGGAATACACTAAACAGTGTATGAGTATTTTGATAAGGAGACTCTTAAAATCACGCAATCTTTTGACAAGGAGACTCTTAGAACAAACTACTGAGTTTTTTGATAAGGAGACTCTTAGAACCAATTACTGAGTTTTTTGATAAGGAGACTCTTAGAACCACTGAATCCTTTGAAAATGGATTCTTAAAACTTTTTCTACAGTTACAGAATGAAACAGAGAGAAAAGAGAAAGAATAAGAAGTTTCTTCTGTTGGTGTTCTTCAGGATCTGTTTTGAATGAACCCTTGCTTAAGGTAGAGAAGAATGCAAGGGTGATGAGCTTGTGATCCTGAAGATCTCTCTGTACTCTTGATGGCTTCCTGCTGTAAGTGAAGGAGAAGAAGCAGAGCCTGTATATATTTGCTGTACAGAGATGTTCTTCTTGTTCTAACTGAGAGAGAGAGCTTGAGGAAGAAGATGACTCAATAGAATAACTTATTATTGTGTTGTCTTTCTTCCTCTGCACTTATTCTCTGTCGAATAGTGTTTGAATTTGTTTCATCTTCTATTCTGTACTTAGAAGGAATGTCCATTGGGTAATGTATATCTCTTTCTATTTCTGTTCACGACCCGTCAATCTAAATTTGAATAACTTCCAAGAATGTCTTTGTTGTCTCTTTGGACTACTCTAATCCATTCTTGGCAATAAACGAACCGTTAGAATTTGAATTATATCCTTGAATACCTTCTAAAAACATCAGAAAAAGGACAGCAGAAAATGTTTTATTTATGTTTGTATTCGACGTAGCGTCGAATTCATTTTCCTTCTAATCGACGCACCTCTGAGTTCTAATAGAAGCTGCTCGAATTCCTTCTCAGCATTGGACTGAACTCATATATCGACGTTGCGTCGAATCCTTATCGACGTATCTGTTGAGTTGAAGACTTGGACTTTGAATTTCATCTTCTGCGTCGACTTCAAGTCGCAGTTGCGTCGACTTCTAATATTGTTTCGACTGACTCTGTCTTCTGCGTCGAGTACATCTCGATGTTGCGTCGACTTGAACTTCAGTCTGAGTTACTTCTACTTGTATTCGAAGTTGCTTCGACTTTCAGTCGAAGTTGCGTCGACTTCTATTCGACGCAAGTTTAACTCAACTGAATTTTGCACTTATTTTGGACAGGTCTTGACACTCTAGTGTGAGTGTGATATCCTAGGACATCTAATAACCAAATTACCCTCTCTATACATCATGAGTAATACGCCCTAGATTATGAAATCACTTGTAGGTAATTTGTAAGATAAATCAAATGGTGTTTTTCCCAACACTTGCCACACTACAAAATGAATCCTATTGAAAATGCCGAGTTGAAGCGGCAAGTGGACGAGCTTCTTCGAGAGCAATTCATCCGAGAGAGCCTTAGCCCTTGTGTCGTGCCAGACCTTCTTACCCCTAAGAAGGATGGTAGTTGGCGAATGTGCATTGACAGCATGGCTATTAATAAGATCACTGTAAAGTATCGATTCCCCATTCCCCTCCTAGATGACCTCCTTGCGGGTTAGCTGGTGTCCAAGTCTTCTCCAAGATTGACCTACGAAGCAGAAATCACCAAATTAGAATGCGTGAAGGCGACGAATGGAAGACAGCCTTCAAAATGAAAGTCGGCTTGTATGAGTGGTTGGTGATGTCGTTCGGGCTTTCCAACGCTCCGAGCATGTTTATGAGGATGATGACTCTGGTTCTGTGACCGCTCATGGGCAAGTTCTTAGTAGTTTACTTCGATGACATCCTCATCTATAACAGAACACATGATGAGCATCTTCATCATTTGCGTTTCGTGTTCGATATACTTCGTAGGTTGAATTTGTATGCCAACCTGAAGAAGTGCATCTTTTTATCAGAATCGGTCCACTTCTTAGGTTACATTGTATCTTCATCTGTCGATCCTGATAAGGTTCGATCCATTCGTGAGTGGCCCGTTCCATCGAACATCCATGAGGCCCATAGTTTTCATGGACTCGCCACATTTTATCAGAGGTTCGTCAAGAATTTTAGTGGTATCATGGCCCCCTTTACTAGTTGCCTCCGTAAATGAGACTTTGTATAGACTAAAGCGGACACCAAGACCTTTGAATAGATCAAGGACAAATTATCCACAACCCATGTTCTTAGATTACCCGACTTTACCAAGGTATTCGATGTCGTGTTATGCTTTGGGGGTAGGCATAGGTGAAATGTTGAGCCAAGAAGGTCATCAAGTTGCTTGCTTTAGTGAGAAACTGAATGAGGCCCGACATAAGTATTCAAACTATGATAGGGAATTCTACGTCGTGGTTTAGGTCTTGCGCTATTGGCGTCACTACCTCCTCTCCAAGGAGTTCATCTTGTATTCGGACCACCAAGCTCTGCGATACTTAGAATCGCAATGAAAGCTGAGTCATTGACAAGGAAAATGGATCGAATACATGCCAGAATTTCACTTTGTTCTTAGGCACAAAGCTGGTGTCGAGAACAAGCCAGCAGCCTCCCTTAGAGTCGAGTTAGCCTTTTACATACGCTTAGTATGAAAGTGACTGGATTTAAGCAAATCATTGATGATCACCCATCCTGTCCAGGTTTTGGTGCGGTATATGCATCGCTTAGTAGAGTGCCCCCAAAATCCATTGATGGGTTCGTCATCACTGACGGTTACCTTTATCGGGGATCTCGATTGTGTATTCACTTACTTCATATCGGGATTATTTGATCTGGGAGATGCATGTCGGTGGTGTTGCAGGCCACTTCGGTCGATTGCTTTAGTTGAAGATCGCTTATTGGCCGAACCTGAAAAAGGTTGTGGCCCGTGTCATTTGTCATTGTCGAGTATGACAGACCGCTAAAGGAACACGACAAAATACGAGCCTGTACACCCCGCTATCGGTTCCTCATCAGCCTTGGGTAGACATCAGCATGGATTTCGTATTGGGACTTTTGTGTACATTTAGAAAGAACGACTCCATATTCATGGTTGTCGGCCAGTTCTCTAAAATGGCTCATTTATTGCATGTAGCAAGACGTCAGATGCCTTTCAGGTTGCCTCGCTCTTTATTCGAGACGTTTTTAGGTTGCACGGACTTCCCAAGACATAACCTCTGATCGCGACGTTCGGTTTATGAGTTATTTCTGGAAAACCCTTTGGCAAACAATAGGGACGACCCTTAATTTTTTTTCTTCCTACCACCCGCAGACCGACGGCCAAACTGAGATGGTGAACTTGTCTAGGAAATCTGTTGAGATGCCTTGTAGGTGAGCATGCGATGAGTTGGGATTCAATTCTATCTATAGCTGAATTCACATATAATAGTTCGGTCAACAGGTCCACGGGTCCAAGTCCATTTCATGTAGTATTAGGATACGAGCCTAGGAAGCTGATTGACCTGATCCATGTTCCCATTAAGTCACATCCTAGTGCATCCGTTGAGTCATTTATCCATCATTTGCATGAATTGCATGAGTCAATCCGCGGAAAGATAGCAGCTATTCACAGGAGTGAGCAAATATTTTGTGAAGGTGATCGAGTGATGGTTCACATCTGTGCGGAACGGCTCCCCCACGGGCCCGCTAGAAAGCTAAATACTAAGTGTATGGGTCCTTTTACAATTTTGAGAAAGGTTGGGACAAACGCTTATGAATTAGACCTCCCTAAGGATATGTGCATTCACCCTGTGTCCAATACTTAACACCATACAATGAACCGCGCGAGTATAGAGATCCGCATTCCGACTCCACTATGGATTCCTCTCCTCAGCAGCCTCCACCTCCACTTTCTCCTCATCCTTCTCACCCCACCACTACCGAGCCCCGGGCACTCCAGGATACTGAGATACCACCGTGTGATCCACCATTTCCACCAGAGCAGAGTGAGAGCCCCATGAGTGCAGGACACCCCTATCGACCCGACTTGGGGAACTTGGTCCATTGGAAAGGGCGCCCAACCATTGACGACACATGGATTACACTTCCTGAGTTGGATTTACTCGCCCCCTCCCTACGCCAACAATATGATCATCTTCATTCGGCGGAGATGAATGCTTTCGAGTCGGGGGGAGTTGATGGGAATCGCTACCGTGAGCATGTTCCACCAAGATCCACTCGAGTTTATACGCGTCGTAGGCGTTGAATGGGATTTCATTTCGTCGATCTGGGCCACATCTGTATTTGGCCTACTGTGTTATATTTTTGAGTTTACTTTATTTCAGCCTATTTTGTGGGTTTAGACTCCTATTATTGACGTGCGATCTTAGTCGTCCATAATAAAAGTCCTAAATCCCTCCATCATTGATCATTATATATATGCTCATTAGAGTTGTTTTGAGGTATTCAAATTTTGGGCGAGCATTTTGTTTCCTCCAAAACTAGGTCACGCGGTGCTGAAGCCGCTCCTCTGGGTGTAAACGCCTAGGGCCCGCCGTTCCTAACCATTCCACCCATCACTGCTACCTATTGAGCCCTCATGTTACCTCCTCAGTACTTTCCGTGGCAAGTCCCGACCCCCAACTCCGCCTCCTTCAAGCGCCAGCTCTCCGACGCCGAGCTCTTCGAGCTCCCAGCTCATCGACTCCGCACCCCCACTAGCTCCTAGCTGCCCGACGCCATTTCCTTCGAAGTCCCCAGCCCTTCCTTGCTATTCCCTTCACTTTCCCGTCTTCCCCACTACACACCGCTCTCTTCCATCCCAGCACCGCTGCAAACCAACGCTGCCTGCTCATTTCCACTGATGATACCTCTTCCCAACCCCTTCCAGTTGTCGTATACCGCCTCCCATCCCCTTTCCCTACCTCTGCCACTCTCAAACAACATGTTCCACCCATAGCCATGACCTCCAACCCCTCCCCTCTACAAATCATAACCTTTAGTCCCTTCTAGTTGCAAAGGCAGACCCTTCCGGCCCTGGTATAACCACTACCATCCTGTCTTCCCACTTCAACCACGCCCACGCAGCTCAAGACAGTCTCAATGCTTATGAGTTTCATAGTTTTTTGTTGTTTAGTCTCTTTATTGCATGCACGCAGTTGTTGTTTGAATTACTTGGTGAAGGTTGATTTGTAATTGTTTGCCCTCTGAATTGATCGATATAGATTGTGGAATTTATTCGCTCGGTATCTTTGCTTGTGCACTCCAAGTGAAATGACTTGAACTCGTTTATTTTCACTGAAATTGCAAGCTATTGTGAAACTTTGCTAAATGTTTATTGCTTTCATTATCAGTGCTAATTTTCAGCGGAATATATTAAAGTTACAAAGGGAAAAATCAGTGAACTTACTGAAGAAAGAAGAGCTACAATAAGAAGTTGGGAGCAAAGAAATTCAACAAGAAGCGTCTCAGGAATTCGATGGAGATTGGAGAGTGGCGGAGCTTTGACGAAGTTGTTGTTCGAAGAAGAATTGTGTTGGAACACAGTTCAACCCTATTACTGATTTGGGCTAGGATGTCTATTTCTAGGTATAGAATTTGTTTTGACCCATCATGTATAGTATAAGGGTCATAGGCTAAGTCTAGAAGAGATTTGAAGATTAGCTAAGTCAAGGTGTTCGACGAACTTCGAACACGTTCGACGAATTCAAGAATCCGTTCGACGAACTTGGTTCGACGAACTTCAAAGTTCTGTTCGACGAAAGTTTCTTCTTGTTCGACGAACTTCCCAGTTTAAGTTCGACGAACTTTCCCTCAGGTCGACGAACTTCTTCAGAGTTTCTATATTCAGTGACCTCTTCTATTCAGAGTATTATTTTGGAGTTATCCTCAGGATTTCTTATGAAGGCTGACAGCTGTTCTTATTATAATATCAGTCAGTTATTGCAGTATTTTCTATCAAAGATTTTATGGTCGTTGCTGCATTAATTAAGGGCTGCGTGCAGATTATTTTATAAGGCAGATTGCAAGTTTCAAGGAATTTAATATATTGGTATTCCTTTTTCTGTCAGAGGCAAATCTTTCCTTTTTGTCTCATTCCTTTCCAGCCTTGTTTGAAATTTGAAAGAGGATCAACTCTCTCCCGTCCAGAGATTATCATTGCTATTATTCTAGAGAGAGACACAGATACAGAGAATAATCTTTTGCTGCTCAGTTTTCATTCCTCTCAAGAACTCTCTCTGATTTTCTCTGAAGTCTTCATCTTCTCCAGACACCTATTCTTAATCTCTAGGAATCATCTGCATCAATTCCTTCTAGAGAACTTTTGCTGGAGATACTCTGAAGATCAAGAAAACCTACACCCTGAGCAGATTTTCTCTCTTGTTTTTCTTACTCTTATTCACAGGGGGAGATCTGACAATCATTCAACAATCCACTAGTCTTCTCTGTTGTTAGAGAAAAGAGAAGACACCATCATCTTTATTTTACTTTTATTTTATAACTGTGTACAGGGTTGTAATTCCCTTCAAAAGTTGATTTTTGGTTTTGAGCACCTGATAAAAAGCTCTGTGATGGTTTTGAGCACCTGATCAAAAGCTCTGTGGTGAAGGCTCACCTGATCAAAAAGCCTTAGTGGATTTCCTACCAGGGTGGTAGAAGAGTAGATGTACCCAGGTTGAGGGGAACTACTATAGATCCTTGTGTCTTCTATGTTTGCCTTTATTATTTGTGATGTGCTGTGTGTGTTGTGTTTTAGTTTATGTTTATATCTGTGCTGCACTCACTTACACATACTTAAATAACTCAAATTGTTTTCTACAGATTTCTTTAAGCTAAGTAAAATTATTTTAAAATACTCTATTCACCCCCCCTCTAGAGTAATCTTGATCTATTCTCACTTTCAATTGGTATCAGAGCTTGGGTTGGTTATTACAGGCTAACACCTGGACCAACAGATCTGATAGATCTAGACTACTTTAAAGGTTTTTTTTGTTTATTAGAGTCATGGCACAGAACAAAGAATATTCAAGCACAAGACCTCCTATGTGCAATCTGAACAAGTTTGCACTATGGCAAGCAAGGATCAAACTTTACATGAATTCTATTGATGAGGAAATTTTTAATTCTATTTTGACAGGACCTCCAACTGCATCAACCTCAACAACAACAGGCACAACTGCTGTCCCTCCTCCAGAATGGACAGAAACACAAAAGAAACAGAAAACTGCTGATGCAAATGCCATGAATATCTTGGCACAAACCATGTCTGATGACATATTTCAGAAGGTGGTTGACTGCACCTCTGCCAAAGAAATTTGGGACTCCCTCACAAGAATGGTGGCAGGATCAGCAGATGAGAGAAAGGACAGAAGATCACATTTGATCTCCCAGTACGAGAATTTCAAAAAGGGAGAATCAGAGACTGTTGCAGAGATGTATAACAGAGTCAGCCTCATCATCAATGAGCTGAGAACCCTGGAAAAAGTGATCACAGTCACTGAAATTAATGACAAGATCCTGATGTGCTTCCTCAGCACATGGGACACAAGAATCTGGCCAATTAAAGATGCCAGAGGACTAAGTGAGATTACAACTGAGAATCTCCTTGGGAAGCTCAAATCTTATGAGCAGCTGATAAAGAGCAGAGAAGCAGAAGCCTCTCCATCTTCATCCTCAAAGAAAGAGAAGAGCATTGCCTTTCAGGCAACAGAGGAAGAAGACAAGATTGGTGATCAGGAGATGCTGAGTCTCTTAGCAAAGAGATTTTACAAGATGGCAAGGAAGGACTTTAGAAGAAAGTCCAACAGGCACAATGAAAAGCCAAGGTATGATAAAACTCCATCTAAAGAAATAATATGCTTTGGTTGCAGGAAGCCTGGACACATCCTCACTGAGTGTCCAGAAGCTCACAAGAAAAGTAGGAGAAAAGAGCAGGAACACTCCAGCAAACACTCATCAAAAGGCCACAAGAAAAGAGAAAAAGGCTTTGTTGCTGAAACCTGGAGTGACACTGAATCTGAGTCATCCTCCAGTTCCAGTGATAAGGAGAAGGAAGCAGAAGACAAGGAATTCTGCATGATGGCAATCAATGCCTCCTCATCAAATGACAACTCAGATGATGAATCTGAAGCTAATGGGGATGAGGTAATTTCCAGTTTTGATTTTCATTCAGAACAGTTTAAAGATGACTTTAAACAGTTGTGTAAAGATATGATTAGATCAGAGAAAGAAATTATTTCTCTGAGAGATAAGTTAGCTAAGATGGATGGAATATCCACTAAAAACACTAAGCTCAAAAATGAGCTAAGGATTTCCAGGGAACAAGTGAGTTCTCTAGAAACACAGCTAACTGAGGCCAAGCAGCTAGAGAATTCTCTAAATGGGAGAAGTCTCAAGCTGATGGATATCACAAGCACAGTGAATGCCAGGCTGAATGGCAAACTAGGCTTGGGGGCATCATCTAATCAACCTCTTCTTTTGAAGAAGAGTATGTTATCTACCCCAGTAAAATTTGTATCTGCAAAAGGGAAAGAAGCAATACAAGACACAGGAAAAATTCCTGAAACAAATATTGCTCAAGCAAGTTCGTCGAACGGCGATCGACGAAACCAACAGGTTTTGTCGAACATAGATCGACGAAAACCAAGGCCTGAATCTAAGCAGAAAACCTGCTGCAGACAGAGCTCGACGAATGCCACATCTTTCGTCGAACCAGGTCGACGAACACTACAAAGTTCGTTGAACACCAATTTTACTAAGGACAGACAACATACATCCTCTTCTAAACTGAAGAATTCCTTTAATGATTGGATTATCCCTCCTAGAAGATATCACCCTCTAGGTTATCATAGTCAACCTGCTGTCTCATATATTTCTGCATTTCAAGGTTACAAAAAGCAACCCAAGGTAACCTGGGTTAAGAACACCTAACCCTCCTTATATTGCAGAAAAAGAACTGTCCTACCACAGAGGAACAGTGGTACTTGGACAGTGGATGTTCAAGACATATGACAGGAACAAGAGCCAAATTAATCAATTATAAGGCAAAGCTTGGACCAAGAGTGATTTTTGGAGATTCCAATTGGGGACAAACATAAGGCTATGGATCAGTCCAGATTGGGACAATCACATTCAAAAAGGTAGCCTATGTAAGTGGACTCAAACATAACCTCATCAGCATAGGTCAACTATGTGATGAAGGATATCAGGTATGCTTCAACCAATCTAGATGCATTATCTTTTCTGAAAATAATATTGTTATTTTAGGAAATAGACAAGGTAATGTTTATTTAGTAGATTTTAATTCAGCTAAACCTGAGATCTGCTTGTTTAACCAAGTCAGTAAAAATACTGATTTGTGGCATAGGAGACTAGGTCATATGAACCATAGGACCCTAGCCAAGTTATCAAAGGGCAACCTTGTCAGGGGACTACCTTCTGGATCATACAAGAAGGAAAGCCTTTGCAGGGCATGTCAATTGGGAAAGCAGACTAAGAGCAGCTTTAAGTCACTATCTAAGAGTGATTCTCCTAGGATTTTGTACTTGCTGCACTTAGATCTTTTTGGACCCCTTCCCATACACAGTTTGGGAGGTAAGTCTTACACCTTAGTTATTGTTGATGACTTCTCTAGATTCAGTTGGGTATTCTTTCTGAGAAGCAAGTCAGATAACTTCAAGGTTCTTACAGACTTTCTCAGGAGCATCAAGATTGAGTATTCTACTCAGATTGCATTGATCAGAAGTGATCATGGCACTGAGTTTGAATCTCTTCTGATGAGAGAATTCTGTGAGAAGGAAGGTATCAGGCAATCCTTTTCAGCTCCTAGAACTCCTCAACAAAATGGGGTAGCTGAAAGGAAAAATAGAACACTGATTGAATCTGGAAGAACATTGCTTGCAGATGCTGTTTTGCCCCAATCCTTTTGGTCTGAGGCTGTCAGCACAGCAAACTATGTCTTAAACAGAAGTTTAATTCATAAACAAAAGGGCAAGACACCTTATGAACTGCTTAAAGGGAAGAAGCCTAGAGTAAATTACTTTAGGGCTTTTGGTTGTAAGTGCTTCATTCATAATAATGACAAGAAGCACCTAGGAAAATTTGAAGCAAAAGCTTCAGATGGCATTTTCCTTGGTTATTCAGTTAGTAGTAAAGCTTACAGAGTATTTAACAAATCTTCTTTTAAAATAGAAGAATCTATTCATGTATCTTTTGATGAAACTAACTTGAGTTGCAAGGAGAGAAATATCTCTACCTCACAAGATGCACAGGTACCAATTCTCTGTGAGAAGTTAGATAATCTAACTCTACAGAAAGAGGATTTAATAAATCCTTCTCTATTACCTAATGAGGACAGTGAAGAAGAATGTCCTATTGCACCAACATTGAATACAACAAATATTCCTACAAATCTTGAGGCTGTTAATGCTGAAGTTCAGGAGGACATAGAAATTCCTCATAGAGAAAATGAACAAGCTCAAGGAGAAGTTATTTTCCCTACTGATTATGTCAACATAAGAGATCACCCTAGATCTCAAGTAATTGGTGACATCTCAGTGGGTGCACACAAGAAATCAACTAAATCAAAATAATTTGCACACATGTTTCCTCTCTCAAATTGAACCTCAATCCATCAAAGATGCAGAGCAAGATCCCAACTGGATTACTGCTATGCAAGAGGAATTAAATCAATTTGAAAGGAACAAAGTATGGGAACTTGTTCCAAGACCCAAGAATCATCCAGTGATTGGCACTAAATGGGTATTCAGAAATAAATTGGATGCTCAAAGAGTCATAGTCAGAAATAAGGCAAGACTAGTGGCTCAAGGATACTGCCAAGAGGAAGGCATAGACTATGATCAGACTTTTGCACCTGTAGCAAGGCTGGAAGCAATTAGAATATTCCTAGCATTTGCTGCATACAAAAGATTCAAGGTATTTCAAATGGATGTAAAGAGTGTCTTTCTAAATGGAGATATCAAAGAAGAAGTATATGTGGAACAACCACCAGGTTTTATTTCTCCAACTCAACACTCTTATGTTTTTAGATTACATAAAGCTTTGTATGGTCTCAAACAAGCTCCTAGAGCATGGTATGAGACCCTTACAAACTTTCTTTTGGAGAATAAGTTTTCTAGAGGCAAAGTAGACCAGACACTGTTTTTTAGAAATCATAAATCTGAAACCCTATTGGTACAAATATATGTAGATGATATAATATTTGGTTCTACTGACTCTAAGTTATGCAAAAGATTTTCAAATCTAATGCATTCAAAATTTGAAATGAGCAGTATGGGAGAACTGTCTTACTTTCTTGGTTTGCAAGTTAAGCAAACAACAGAAGGCATCTTCATATCCCAATCTAAATATGCTAAAGAGCTTGTTAAAAGATTTGGGATGTCAGATGCCTCCCCCATGAAAACTCCCATGCCTTCAAATGCAGCTGTTGGCACTGATGAATCAGGAGAACTGTTGATCAGAAAGTATATAGAGTCATTGTGGGGTCTCTTTTATACTTAACAGCCAGTAGACCAGATATCATGTTTGCCACATGTATTAGTGTTATATTTCAGGTAAATCCTAAAGAATCTCACTATATTTTATTAAAAAGGATTTTAAGATATATAAAGGGTTGTCCAGATCTAGGACTCTGGTATCCTACAGAATCAAGATTTGAGTTAACTGGATACTCAGATGCTGATTATGCTGGATGCAGAATAGACAGGAAAAGCACCTCAGGGACTTGTCAGTTCTTTGGAGATAAGCTTGTGTCCTGGTTTTGTAAGAAACAAACCTATGTATCTACATCAACTGCAGAAGCTGAATACATAACAGCTGGCAGTTGCTGTTCACAAATTTTGTGGATACAGAACCAGCTCCTAGACTATGGTTACAATCTAAATAATTCCAAAATCTTTTGTGATAACACCAGTGCAATATCAATAGCACAAAATCCAGTACTCCACAGTAGAACTAAACATATTGAGATCAGACATCACTTTATCAGAGATAATGTGGAGAAGGGAAAAATATGTTTAGACTTCATACCAACTGATTTGCAGAGAGCTGACATTTTCACCAAGCCTTTGGATGAAAAGAAACATCAATTCTTTATAAATCAGCTTGGAATGATAAATGGGGAGTCAATCTAATTGGCAAAGTTTTCTACCCAACAAAATTTTTCAATATATTAAGATTCAGAAAATTCGTCGAATGCGCTCGACGAACGACATCTTTTTCGTCGAACGAGGTCGACGAACTGGTCAAGATTTCTTTCTAAAGTTCTGAAGAATTTTCGTCGAACTCGATCGACGAAGTCTCGATTTCGTCGAACCCGATCGACGAAGTCTCTGACGTTCTATCTTCCTTATGAAAGAAGTTTTGAAAAGTTATTAGTCGAACGAGATCGACGAAATATTTCATTCGTCGAACGGGATCGACGAAAGACAGGTTTTTATTTCCCGCTAACACGTGTCTTCTCGTTGAATCCGTTCCGCGCAAACCCTCGTCTTCGCCGAACCCTAATATTTAATCTCTATTCGTCTGGATTCTGTCTTTTGCGCTCTCAAACTCTTCTTCTCCCTCCAGTTCCCTTTGCACTTGATCATTTTTCTTTCTTTGCAGGAACAATGTCGATCACTGCTGGAGTCCTCGCCTCAATAAAGTTCGATACGGGATTCGATATTGATCTGGAATCGTTTGCCCAGTCAGGAGAAGGCTTCACAGACATTCTGAATCTCTTTGAAGACCCGAAGTTGCGCAAGTTTATGACTTGTCGGCCCAAGATTCATATC
Source organism: Dactylorhiza incarnata (assembly GCA_033032865.1). NCBI lineage: Eukaryota > Viridiplantae > Streptophyta > Magnoliopsida > Asparagales > Orchidaceae > Dactylorhiza > Dactylorhiza incarnata. The sequence goes on from JAWHQI010000234.1 coordinate 727,105, forward strand.
AATGAGATAAAGGAATGGGCATTCACTTCTGAGATTCGAAATGGCACAGAAATTGCAGGAAAGGTTTCAGGGAATGAAGTTGTTCTGAGTGCTGCTGTTTTGTCTGAGATATTTGAATTTGAAAATGGAGATGATGATTTGGAACTCACTGGGGAAGAGTTCAATCTGATGCTGGACAGGATGGGGTACTCTGGGAGTAACCCTAAACATCTTCTGAAACCTGATTTTGCAGTGGAATACACCTTCCTGGCAGATGTTGTGGGAAAGGTTCTGATGGGGAAGAGCTCAGCACATGACTACACAAACAGGCAGCAATTTCTAGTCATGAGTGCTTTGATTGAGAAGAGGCACATCAACTGGGGTCTGACTCTGTTTGATTCCATCAAAAAGAAAGTGACCTCAAGGAATGTAGGCTATGGAAGGATTCTGGGAATCTTCCTTCAGGCCAAGTGTCCAGCCCTCTCAGTTTCTACTGTTGTTGGCATTAATGCCTCAAAGAAACTGACTCCCCTTCTTTTCAAGAAGTGGGATAGGACATTCCAGAAGAAATCAGCTCCAGTGGCTCCAACAGTTCAAGCTTCTGAGGACACCAGGGTTGTAATAGCCACTCCCCCACCCCAGATTCCTCCTCCTCTCTCACAGACTCTTCAACATTCTGAAGAGCCTGCCTCCTCTTCTCTTCCTCCTCCACCTCCAGAAAACCTCTCCACTCTATCTCCACCTTCACCTCCTCAAAATTCTCCTCCTCCTCCACAAGACACTTCCATTCCAGACTTTTCTCAGGATGAAATCCCATCAGATTTCACTCCTCCTCCATCCACTTCTTGTGCTCATACCACATCTTTCATCCCTTCTTCTTCTTCTCACCCAACTCCAGATGTACTGGTTGTGGATGTCTCACAGATAGCCACCCAGGTGTTTGGTCACATAGCTTCTAAATTACAGGAGCTTATTGATCAAAGTCTGGCCCCAGTGCATTCTAAGCTTGATCTTATTCTCTCTCAACTTGCTTCTCTCTCCTCTTCCTCTTTCCCTTCATCTGGGGCCCAGACTCTAGTTTCCCAGAGTCTAGGCAGGGGGAGATGTTCCAGGATGAAGCTCCAGAGGCAGAAGTTCCTGAAGAGCAAGGGTCAGACCTAGCTGATGTCAGCACAGTCTTGGTCTCCCTGGCTCAAAGCACAGAAGGTGCTCCTCCTCCTCCTCCAGAAGTTCCTCCCAGCAGCTCTTTCAAATCCACCCCTCTAGTGGATCAGATTCTGCAGCTTACCATTCTGTCCCTCTGCTCAGACCCATCTTCCAAAGAATCAACTGAAGACCTCTCCAAGGCCATTGTCTGCTATTCCCCAGACTTGGAAGCCAGGCATGGAGATTTGCTAGTGTCTCCAGTTCCAGAGCCAGTTATCTCTAAGGCAGATCAGGAACCTGCTGTTCCTGAACAGGCAGTTCTTGATGAACAGATGCCTGATGCCTCTGCCTCTGCCCCCTCCTCTTCTTCTGAGCCTGTTGTTGCTGCTGTCAAGAATGTTGATGATGATTTAGAGAAAAGAACGATTGAAGCATACAAGGAAATTGATGAAATGTATGAGAATGTGTCTTCATCTTCAAATTCTGATGATGATGATGACAGTGATGATAGTGATGCCAAAGTCAAATCCAAGAAAAGAAAAGCTCCATGCAAGAAGCTGTCAGCCCCTTCCAAAAAGCCTGATAAAAATGACATTCCCTATTATGTGCAGAAAAATCTCAAGCCTCATGAAATAACTCAACCTTGGATGCAATTCTCCAAGAATGAGTTGAAGAGAAGGAAGTTTAAAAGAAGATACCAGAAGGATCACCCTGCTGTGTTCAAGAAACCCCCTCCTCATCCACCTCCTCCAGGTGCAGGTTCTGCAGGAGGACTTTCTTCCACATCCAGGACATCTCAGTCTGCTGGCTCCAAGCCATCTGGTCAACCCTCTTCATACAGGGAAGGAAGATCTTCAGGCTATCAGGTTTATGGAAGAAGGCTTAGCCAATTATCTGAACAAGAAATCAAAGATAAGGAAGCTGAAGATAAAGCTGAAGCAGATAGATTGTACAATATGGCAAGGTTTAGAGAGCATGTTGCTCTATCTCAGATGAAAGAGGCCAGAGAAAAAGGTATGGATACCTCTCATATTTCTACCATATCTCCCTATAGAGAACAGGAATTTCAACAGTACCAGGTGAAGAATATATTCAACACTTCTGCCTACATGAGTCTCCACCCAGAGGCTGTTCTGCCAAATGTTTCCAAGAAGGTAACACTGGGTGATGAAGACTGCAAGCTAAGCAGAAGGCAATCTGAAGATACTAGCAGGAAAATAATCTTCAAAAAGCCATCTTCAGAGGACAGGAATCCTTAAAATTCTCTCTCTGGTTAATTGACTCTTAATTATTCTGTGATGATATCTGCTTGTGACAATTGATTTATATCTGCTGAATTTCCTTTCTGTCAGATATTTTTCCTATAATTCTGTTATGCATATTTGTTTAGTTGATAAATGATGTACATAGGATCCTAACCCAAATAGGGGGAGATTGTTGGAACATAGTTCAACCCTATTACTGATTTGGGCTAGGATGTCTATTTCTAGGTATATGATTTGTTTTGACCCATCATGTATAGTATAAGGGTCATAGGCTAAGTCTAGAAGAGATTTGAAGATTAGCTAAGTCAAGGTGTTCGACGAACTTCGAACACGTTCGACGAATTCAAGAATCCGTTCGACGAACTTCAAAGTTCTGTTCGACGAAAGTTTCTTCTTGTTCGACGAACTTCCCAGTTTAAGTTCGACGAACTTTCCCTCAGGTCGACGAACTTCTTCAGAGTTTCTATATTCAGTGACCTCTTCTATTCAGAGTATTATTTTGGAGTTATCCTCGGGATTTCTTATGAAGGCTGACAGCTGTTCTTATTATAATATCAGTCAGTTATTGCAGTATTTTCTATCAAAGATTTTATGGCCGTTGCTGCATTAATTAAGGGCTGCGTGCAGATTATTTTATAAGGCAGATTGCAAGTTTCAAGGAATTTAATATATTGGTATTCATTTTCTGTCAGAGGCAAATCTTTCCTTTTTGTCTCATTCCTTTCCAGCCCTGTTTGAAATTTGAAAGAGGATCAACTCTCTCCCGTCCAGAGATTATCATTGTTATTATTCTAGAGAGAAACACAGATACAGAGAATAATCTTTTGCTGCTCAGTTTTCATTCCTCTCAAGAACTCTCTCTGATTTTCTCTGAAGTCTTCATCTTCTCCAGACACCTACTCTTAATCTCTAGGAATCATCTGCATCAATTCCTTCTAGAGAACTTTTGCTGGAGATACTCTGAAGATCAAGAAGACCTACACCCTGAGCAGATTTTCTCTCCTGTTTTTCTTACTCTTATTCACAGGGGGAGATCTGACAATCATTCAACAATCCACTAGTCTTCTCTGTTGTTAGAGAAAAGAGAAGACACCATCATCTTTATTTTACTTTTATTTTATAACTGTGTACAGGGTTGTAACTCCCTTCAAAAGTTGATTTTTGGTTTTGAGCACCTGATCAAAAGCTCTGTGGTGGTTTTGAGCACCTGATCAAAAGCTCTGTGGTGAAGGCTCACCTGATCAAAAAGCCTTAGTGGATTTCCTACCAGGGTGGTAGAAGAGTAGATGTACCCAGGTTGAGGGGAACTACTATAGATCCTTGTGTCTTCTATGTTTGCCTTTATTATTTGTGCTGTGCTATGTGTTGTGTTTTAGTTTATGTTTATATCTGTGCTGCACTCACTTACACATATACTTAAATAACTCAAATTGTTTTCTACAGATTTCTTTAAGCTAAGTAAAATTATTTTAAAATACTTTATTCACCCCCCCCCCCTAGAGTAATCTTGATCTATCCCCACTTTCAAATTGTGTCTCGCATCTTGAAGAGGATGACTGAAGCAGAGGAACTCAATCTTGACTAAGAATCGCAAAAGGGCTTCGGCGAAGGAAGAGAGCAGAGAAATTGTTGCTAAGACAATAAATATGATGCCAAATATTGTTTTCACGCTCTAACTTTCCATTATATAGGAGAGAATACAAAATTACAAATAAGTCCCTAAGGCTTAGAAAATAAAAAATAATATAATGTACAAGGACGAAAAATATATAATATAACTTATGGAGTAAAAATACATAGTCCAACACTTCTCTATTATGATTTTGAGAATGAGGTTGCATTCAAAAAACGTTTTAAAAAGGGACATTCAAAAGATCATAAACCTTTGGAGACTACAAGGAAATTCGTAAAATGCGCAAGAGACCTGAGCGAAGAATGTGGACCTACACAAAGCATGATCAAAATTTACCCACTTCAATTTCATTATGAAGATGAATGGTTTAGGTAACATTATTTCATCAGCACAATTCCCATTCATCAATCATGATGTTTTAGCTGTGAGGTTGCAACAAAATTCTCATAGATTCTCATAGATGAACGCTACATTATTTACCTTTGGAGTGGCTTCCTAATCTTCCTGTTAAGTTCAGCATTCTCAGCAGGTACTCTGCCTACAGTATTAGAAATATCATAAGTAGGCAATAACAAAATGGAGAGGAGCTCGCAGATACCTGAAATTTATCTGAAAACTTACTGGATCCAGTATCAGTTAAAACAGTTCCAAAAGATCGAATATGCAAGTGATTATCCAACACTTCATCCTAAAATTGTAACGTACATAATATCAAATCAGCAACAATGTGCAAGATTAATAAGCAAAATAAGAAAAATAGTAACATAATAAGTAGCATACTTCTGTTGCCCTCTTCCTCATCATCAACCGTCCAAGAAACTTCCTATATTGAGCTTCTAACTTCTCTAGTGGTTTTGCCTTCCTACAATGTGAAAGTCAAATCTAAGTACCAGCCAAAGTGAATAATTACCAAAAAGTATTGTTACAGGTGGTTCTAGCAGCATTGGATAGCACAAGTTATTTTTAATAAATCAGATTCATATTATATGAAAGCAAATAACAGATTTAAGTATTGTTGATGTAACGGGTGTGACATGGAGGTTATGAGAAGAAAGATTTTCAGAATAATGGAGGTCAATTCGACGAATAAGTTAATCAATGCCGCAATTGTGAAGAAGGTTCGTACAAAAAAGGAGATGATGATGTCTTTATGAGGTCATAATAAGTTAATCTACGTCGTAGTACTCAAGGCATAAAATATTTGAGGTTGGCGTGTACGTTAGTGCATGATTAAAGAAAGATGTGGATTACAAATAAACAATATAAGAAGCGCAACCGAGAAAATTCTGATCCTTCAAAATACCGAGGGAGATTAAGGACAACACTTAATGAAATAAATGTACCGTGAAGACAGAGGGGATTTTGCGAACGAGTTCTCTACGAAAGAAGGCGCGGAAGCTATCATATGAACTCATCTGGTGAGTGGATCTAGCAACCGGTGAATAAGTTGTGTCGTTGGTTAGTAAGTTGTGTCGTTGGTTAGTTAGTTGTGCCTTTGGTTAGTAAGTTGTGCCTTTGGTTAGTAAGTTGTGCCATTGGCAAGTAAGATGGTTGTAGATGCGGAGTAATTCATCCAAGGGCGGCAAATAGTCTGTCGAGTACTCTCATGAGATTCTCAAACTTGCAGTACAAATTGGGAACTTATATTACTTGTTCTTTCACTCATTATTTACACTTATTTTGTACCTCACTATGTAAAATAGGTGGGAAATAACAATACACAAAGGAAGGCGATAACTCTTAACTTTTATTATGGATTCATATGTATGCTGACTAAGGCTTGAGACCTAGCATGTGGTTGAATCTTTGATTTTCAAAGATCATTTGTTTCCTCTCTGCATCAGAAGACGGGTAGTTCACTATAAGAGAAAATGACTATAATTCTCCCCAAACTATTTAGTTGTGTTGGCATTGACGAGACCTTTTTCTCCACTTATGTGAAAATTACTTACCTAAACATGACCATTAAAGCCCCGCTCGTTTGGGCGGAATTGGGGGATAGGAATTGGAATTAGCCCCCCAATTTCAATTCCGCCGTTCGGCATACTAAATAAAAGGTGGGAATTGGAATTAGTCTCAATTACATAGGAATTGTCAATAGGTTAATTCCTTCCCCCTTGAATTCCGACCTCATAAGCTCTGACTTCACATTTCCATCCGTTCTCGTGACCCGCAGCAACCCGCAGCAACCCGCGCGAAGCTTCTTTCTTTCGAGGAAGGAAACGCTGAAGCTGACTTCCATGGCTTCCCCTCTCCATCTGGCGATTCTCCCCCTCAGGCCATCATTTCTTCCCCTTCGGCTCGTCTTCCCTCTTCTAGGTCCAATCGCATCCCCTCCGGCAGTGTTCGCCTCATCGTCCCTCACCGGCGCATCAATATGCAGGAAAGGAAGATGAAGAAGGTTTCTATGTTCTTGAGAGAGTGGAGATCGTCGCCGCACACAACGAGATCTTGGGATTTCATAGGGCTTGAAGAGGACTTGCCAGGTTATGAGAAGGATTTGTTTGAAGAGAGGGGAAATTATGGTGATGGGGTGATCATTGGAATGCTTGATTCTGGCAATCTATCAAAAAATGTTGTCCTTTTTTTATATTAGATGTGGGACTAAAAACTCATAACATGTATATGGCCGGAATCAGAGAGATTCAATGACAGAGGAATGGGGCCTGTACCCAAGCATTGGAAGGGAGTTTGTGAAGGAGATGCTTTCACTTCCTCTTAGTTATTCTCTCTTCACCATGTTTTCGATATAACCTTCAATAATTAAACATGCAAAATACAATTTTAGTAAAGACCGGACTGCATCATGGTTCCAAGAATATTTGACTAATCCAACGGATCAAGAGTTGTGATGTAGGGGTAGGCTGTGGGTGCTCAAAAACCTAGGACTCTAGTGAAAGTGCGCATGCGGGATACTAAACCTATGCTAAATGCAATGCGACAGTTGGCAACGACGATTAATAATTAGAGCAATGAAAATTTTGTAACACCACACAAAATCACAAAGAGTTAAAGCAATATTTAATTTAGCGGGTGAGCGTGGATTTCCTCCGCATCGGAGGGCCAAAAGCGAGCGCGCGGCGAATTTGTCCCACCTGCAATTACAATAGTATGCAAACAAACATCCACCAGTATAATTTCCAAACAAGCATAAGGAAAACACCAAATAATAATACCGAATCAAATGCCAAAGTACAACGAAAGACTCACAAAATAGTGGGCTGAACCAAGACACTGAAGATTTGGGTTTCCGGATGTATAGATCGGCGAACGGTGGTGGAACCGGAGGTGTGACGGGTTGGGGATGGCTGCCTTTGGTGGAGTTTGGGTAGATCGGGTTGTTGGTGGATAGATCCGGCCACTAGGAGGCGGATCCGGGTGACGTGATGATGTTTGGTGGTAAAAACAGCGGATCGGGCCAAGAAAACCCTAGATCTGGACTGATCTAAGGTCTTAGGGTGAGGGGGAGGTGGATCCACGTAAGGGCGGGCTTGGGAGAAGGGGGGAAGGCCGGCGGCTTGGGGATGTGCTGGGAGAGGGGCGACGGCCAGATCTGGACGAAAATCAGGGAAGGGGAGGGTTGGCGGCGGCTTGGCTGGCAGCAGGGCCGGGAGGCGGCGGAAGGGCTGCTGGGAGGGGAAGGGGTGGCGGCAGCAGGGGAAAACAGGGAAGGGGAGGGGGCGGGCTGTATGCAGGGAGGAGTGGACTTGTGGTGGCTGGCGGCAGCAGGAAAACAGAGCTAGGGAGGGGCGACAGCAAGTGAAAACAGTGGAGAAAGAGGGGAGGGTTAGGGTTTACCTTGGGGAAGAAGATACACGCCTAGGAGTCGTCACCTAGGGCTCCACGGAGTCGGCACCGTGGGCTGATAGCAGGATTCCGGAAATGCTTTTCTCCAAAATCTACAATGCCTCTTTCAGCCCATACAACCTCTATTTATAAAATAAGAAAAGCCTAGCGCATCCCCATCAACGACTATGATTGGCCGGTGGGGATCGGCCACTAAATATATGAAAACAAACTCGAAAATAATAAACTAATATATGATTTCGACTCGCAACGGCGCGCCGGACGCAACCGCGGAGTCGGATCGGCGATCTGATCACTTCTTCCTGCGTGAATAGATAAACGTGGATCCCGCCTTGCGGCGAACCCCTCCGGGTGCAACAACGGATGGATCCCCATCAGCTCCCCCCGACTGAAAAGCCTTCATCTCCGATGAATGGAGACGGTCGTACTGAAGTCGAAGTCCAGGGGCGAGTCGATCGAGCTCCGGCGGCAATATCCAAGCGTCGTCAGCATCAGGGCGGCTCCGCCAGTGTACCAAGTAACGGCAGCGCGTCCCATCCGTAGTAGAAACAAACTGGTGGGCTATGATCTCAGTAATGCCCTCATCTCTCATCTCTCTAGTAATAGAATCCGATGTGATCGGTGGTGCCGAAGGTGAAACCTGAGAAGACGAGTCTCCGAGTGGGTGGGTGGCAACAGAAGGTGCACTATGGTGGCTATCGGTCAGTGGTGGGGTATGAGTGGTGGCAGATAACAAAAGTGGAGGTGGAAAAGACTGGGCATCTCCACCGCTCGGGTCCACATACTCGTAAGGTTCATAGTACAGTGTCAGATCCTCGACATTAAATACTGGATGAATCCCCATACTCGCCGGAATATCAAGCCGGTAGGCGTTTGTCCAATACGATTTATAATAGAGTAGGGGCCCATTCGCCTGGCGCTCAACTTTTTGGCAGGTCCGGAGGGGAGCCTCTCCGGTCGGATTCACACAATCACTCTATCGCCTGCATTAAATACTTGTTCTCGCCTATGCTTATTTGCATTGTTTTGTAATTTTCATTGCTCATTATTATTTTTCGGCGGACCGACTCATGCAACTCATGCAAATGCTGTGTGAAAGACTCAGCGGACTCACTAGGGAGAGACTCTAAAGGGCTCGGCAAGAGGTCAACGGGCTTCCTAGGGTCGTATCCTGATACTACGTGAAATGGACTCAACCCAGTGGACCTATTGACTGAGCTATTGTAGGCGAACTCTGCAATCGGTAAATCTAAGTCTCAACTACCTACATGCTCACCAACTAGACATCGCAAGAGGTTCCCTAAGCTCCTATTTACTACCTCGGTCTGTCCATCCATCTGTGGATGATACGCCGAGGAGAACCTAAGAATAGTACCGGTCTTGTGTCACAGGGTTTTCCAAAAATAACTCATAAATCTCACATCACGGTCTGACACAATCGACTTGGGTAGGCCATGCAATCGAAATACATCCCTCATAAAGATAGACGCTACGTGAGTCGCGTCTGCCGTCTTGCGGCAAGCGATGAAGTGTGTCATCTTTGAAAACCGATCGACCACCGCGAAGATGGAATCGTGTTTCCGCAGAGTGCGGGGAAGTCCGAGAACAAAATCCATGTTAATGTCCTCCCAAGGACGGTGCGGTACAGGTAGTGGAGTGTACAGACCGGTGTTCTGTTTGGTACCCTTAGCCGTTTGGCAGATACGGCAGTGACGGACAATACGAGCTACATCTTTCTTGGGCTGGCCCAATATAGGCGGTCCTCAACGATGGCTATAGACTTGTCCTGGCCAAAGTGCCCGGCGGCCCCGCTCGCATGCAACTCCCAAACCAGATAGTCACAGTATGATGTCTGGGGAACGCATAAGCGGGAGCCTCGGTATAGGTATCCCTCAAAGATATGATACCCCTCAACAGGGTCTGGTGGATCTCTGGATAGGGCGGTGTAAATCTCGCTGAAGTCAGGACACGTCGGGTAGTCCAAGATCAACCTCGCAAGTCCATCTACGCTCGAGGTCATCGTCTGCAGCAAAGAGACACGGCGACTCAACGCATCAGCCGGTTTGTTCTCAACACCAGCTCGGTGTTTGAGAACATAGTGAAAATCCTGCAGATACTCGACCCACTTCGCATGTCGGTGTCCCAGCTTGCGCTGCGAGTCAAGATAACGAAGCGCCTGGTGATCAGAATATAAGGCAAACTCCCGTAGGAGGAGGTAGTGCCTCCAGTAGCGCAGAGACTGGACAATAGCATAAAATTCTCAATCATAATTCGAGTATTTTTGCTTGGCCTCGTTCAACTTCTCACTAAAGTAGGAGACTGGATGTCCCTCCTGGCTCAATACGCCACCGATACCCACACCGGACGCATCACACGCAACCTCAAATGCTCGGCTAAAATCCGGAAGTCTCAGAACAGGGGCCGTCGTCAATCTCTCATTAATCTCCTCGAAGGCCTAGTGGCGGCGGGGGTCCACTGAAACTCACCCTTCTTGAGGCAGCTCGTGAAGGGGGCCATAATCGTACTAAATCCATGGACGAACCTCATATAGAAGGTGGCAAGCCCGTGGAAACTGCGAGCCTCATGGATGTTCTTCGGCACAGGCCAATCCCGAATGGACTTGACCTTATCAGGGTCAACAGACACGCCAGTCGAGGATATAATAAAGCCTAGGAAATGAACGGACTCAGAAAGGAAGGAACACTTCTTCAGATTCACATACAATTTCTCTTGGCGGGGGGTGCCAAAGAGAAGCCTCAAATGATCGAGGTGAGCAGCCTGAGTCTGGCTGTAGATTAGTATATCGTCAAAATACACAACCAGAAACTTGCCCATGTAGGGCCGCAACACCTGAGTCATAACTCGCATGAATGTGCTCGGGGCATTCGATAGCCCAAATGGCATGACTAGTCACTCGTATAGACCGTCTTTGGTCTTGAAAGCGGTCTTCCACTCGTCTCCCTCACGAACTCGAATCTGGAGGTACCCGCTACGGAGGTCGATCTTGGAGAAGATTTGGGCACCGGACATAGTGTCTAGTAAGTCGTCGAGTCGTGGGATCGGAAAACGGTACTTGACTGTGATTTTATTAATGGCGCGGCTATCAATGCACATACACCAACTGCCGTCCTTCTTAGGGGTAAGAAGGGCGGGGACCGCACAAGGACTCATACTCTCACGGATGAACTGCTTCCGAAGAAGCTCATCGACCTGCCTCTTGAGCTCAGAGTGCTCATCAGGGTGCATACGATAGTGGGGCAGGTTCGGAAGAGAAGCTCCCGGGATCAAGTCGATGGCATGTTGAATGTCCCGTGGGGGAGGCAACTCATCAGGGAGCTCATCAGGCATAATGTTCGCGAACTCGTCTAAAAGGGGACGCACCGCTAGTGGGTGGTCAACCGGGGTGTCCTCAGAAGCCTGAGTGGCGGCTACAATGTAGATAACACCTGTCTCAACACTATCTCGCAGAAACTCGCTACGTCTCAAGATGTGCAAGGGCCTCGAGGCACTCGTACTCACAGACGGCTCAACCACACCCTTGGACCTATCCCGGGGCTGGGTGGGCGTCAACGTAATCTTTCGCCCCTTGTCATAAAAGACACACGTGTTCGAACGGCCGAAACACGTGACGTCACGATCAAATAGCCAGGGGCGGCCCAGCAACACGTGGGCGACGTCCATGGGAATGACATCGCACCAGACCTTGTCCTGAAATGATGCAATGGTAATCAGGACAAGGCAACGCTGGGTAACCTGAATCGCCGTCTTATCTACCCAGACGACACGATAAGGTTGAGGGTGAGGTTCTGCCTTCACCTGCATGCGATCAAGCCCCTTTTGGGCTACGATGTTCACGCAACTCCCACTGTCAATGGCTAACTTACAGGGCCCACATGCGCTAGGAAAATACGTGTAAAAGATGGTGGTGCGGCGCCAGTCCTCGTCTACACACGGGGTGTGTAGGAGGCGCCTAATCACTCCCACCTCCAATGATCTCTCTGCGTCGCTCTCCCAACCCTCCTCTACGGTGGCCTTAATCTCTTCCGTACCTTCCTCTTCCTCTTCTACCTCGCACTCCTCACCATCAACTAGCAGGGTCCGCGTGGGGCACTGCGCCGCCACGTGTCCTCTGCCAGAACATCTATAACACAGAATACCCCCAGAACGTTGGTCATCAGTGGCGGCGGCCTTTCCCTTAGTGTCCGTAGGAACACGTGAGGGCGTGGCCGAGGTGGTCTGGGGTGGAGCGGACTTCCTAAAAGTCGAGGAATCAGTCCGAGAGGGGAACTGCCTCGCGGTAGATGACCGAAGGTACTGCTCGTACTCGAGGGCGAGCTGGAATATCTGATCGACGGTCTCTAAACGGTGGGGAATCAGTTCTCTTCGAATCTCAGCGCGTAGGCCTGCCTTGAAACGAGATGCAGTGGCAATGGGCTCCTCCGAAACGTCGCTCATGACGACTAACTCGTCAAAGCGAGCCATATATTCTGCGACAGTGAGTGTTCCCTGTCGAAAGTTCTGCAACTGCTCAAATAACTGGTCTCGGTAAGACGTGGGGAGGTACTTCTCACTCAACCTCTGCTTCATCTCATCCCAAGTGGCGATGGGGTAATGCCCATCTCGCTCTAATGCTCTCTCTACGCTAATCCAGAACACTTTAGCCTGTCCGATCAGCTTCATCTTTGCAAAGCGGACACAAAACTCGTCACTCATATCGTACCACTCGAAATAGTGGTCCATGTCCAGGAGTCAATCACTGAAAGCTTTCGGGTCCAGATGACCATCGAACGTAGGAGCGTCGAGTCGAATACGACGAATAATGTCCAACTGGTGGCCACCTCTCCGGGGGTCGGGGTAGTCCTCGGGATAATCGTCATGGGCATAATCGTATCGAGCGGGTGGGGGTCCACGCTCTCTCCGAACCGGGGGATAATACTCATCTCGGTGATGATCTCGGCGGTCGTGCGAGGGTACACGACCTCTGGGTCCGGCTGGGTATGACGTGGCATACGGTACTCATCACGTGGGTGTGGAGGTCTATCACGTACCGGAGCTGGTCTACGCTCGACCATAGGGTCAGGGCCTCGCCTCACCGGTGGAGCTGGGGCTCGACGAGGGGCCTCACTGTTGGTTATGGAACGTTCACCTATAGGGGGGGAGGTCTATCACGTACCGGAGCTGGTCTACGCTCGACCATAGGGTCAGGGCCTCGCCTCACCGGTGGAGCTGGGGCTCGACGAGGGGCCTCACTGTTGGTTATGGAACGTTCACCTATAGGGGGGGTTTAGGTGATCTTGATGCTTTTTGAATTACGAGCGTGAGTTAACTAAGTAATGCACAAAAGAAAACACGCAAACAAATTTCACCAGACGACACAAGATCTATAGAGGTTCCTCAAGACCGGGTGTCTTGAGTAGTCCTCTGTCCCTCTGCGCCTACCCAGCGATCCGCTAGGCTCGGCAAACACCGCCAAAAGATTCAGGCCCTCAAGCCTTACAACACGGACCCGCAAGTCCCAACAGCCTAGGCCCTCAAGCCCCTACTGCCCCCGAGCCCGCAAGCTCGACACTCAGGCCCTCAAGCCCTACCTTTCGGACCCGCAAGTCCCAACAGCCTAGGCCCGTAAGCCCCTACTGCCCCCGAGCCCGCAAGCTCGACAAATCGCACCCGCGAGTGCACTGCCCTGGCCCTCAAGCCTCACAGCTCTCCAGCCCTCAAGCTAGACAATATGGCCCGCAAGCCTTACAAGAGATTACAGATATAAACTGTTTCTTCTGCCTGATGTTGATCGGCAACCTTAGCCTGATGATGATCGGCTTCTTGAGAATGAAGAGAATGCTTCTGAATCAGATCTTGACTCCACGGTTCTTCTTCAATTCTTTCTTAGCCGAATGTGGATTGACATCTTAGCAGTCGATGAGGATGACTGCTTCTTTCTTTCTTGCAGTGCTTGTGTTGTTCGATTTGCTTCGTACGCAAGTTCTTTCTTGAATGATCGATGTTTTTAGGGCAACCTCATATGTCCTTTTATAAGACTGAGAGGGGTCACCCAACGGTCTTCTGAAAAGTTCCTTTATGTGTCAGATCTCCAAATCTTTTTAGCACGCACAAATACCTCGAAACTTTAAGTGCACGCGCTGATTGAACAATCAGGCGGCGACATTAATTGCTGACAGCACGCGTCCACAAGATTTGAATTTGTCTCGACGATATATTCCATCGTTACGACGACATGGAATATCTCTCGACGGCATCCCTTTGTCGGCTCCTTGTGCTTTGGAAATTCTTCTCAGATCTCCTTGCTTCTGCCTCCGCCACTTGCATTCCAACGATATGGGACATGTGTCGTTGGGACCTTCCTTTGTTCATTCTGTCGTTGTAATTGTAGTATTGTCTTGTCGACATGACCGCTATTTTGATGTCGACGATACTCCATTCTTCTCGACGACACGCCTTTCTTTGATAGTATCTCTGCGTTTGCTTTGCCTATCATTACAGCGACAAGCATACTTTGTCGGTCATCCCTTCTGTCCTTCTCGACGATATATACTTGTATACTTGTATTCTCCTGAGATTATGAACTAGATGTGTGATCAAATACAAAGTGAAGTATTCTTGACATGATGACTTCTTCAAATCAGGAATCATGTGGGCACGATTCTCAACACTCACGACGGTGGCGGTCTACTGGAGGTTGGCCATCTCTCGGGTTTGGATTAGGACGTGGAGGATCATCGGGATCGTCCTCAAGCGACTCATCAGGTTGTGCAGGAGTGTCCCTGACATTCTCTAAGTGGTCTAGGCGAAGATTCACCTCGGCGAGATCATGACGCACGTCGTCGAACTGGGCACCTAAGGTGTCGAAACGATCTAGGAGAAGACGCTGAAACTCAGCGAAGGCGGTACCGGTATTCGAGCTCGCCGTTCGGTCGTCGGTGACTTGAGGATCTACCATGCTTCTTCTAAAGAACCTACCACTACGGAGCATGCAAAGGCCTAACCTACCTCTAATACCAATTGATGTAGGGGTAGGCGTGCACGTGCGGGATACTAAACCTATGCTAAATGCAATGCGACAGTTGGCAACGACGATTAATAATTAGAGCAATGAAAATTTTGTAACACCACACAAAATCACAAAGAGTGAAAGCAATATTTAATTTAGCGGGTGAGCGTGGCTTTCCTCCGCATCGGAGGGCCAAAAGCGAGCGCGCGGCGAATTTGTCCCACCTGCAATTACAATAGTATGCAAACAAACATCCACCAGTATAATTTCCAAACAAGCATAAGGAAAACACCAAATAATAATACCGAATCAAATGCCAAAGTACAACGAAAGACTCACAAAATAGTGGGCTGAACCAAGACACTGAAGATTTGGGTTTCCGGATGTATAGATCGGCGAACGGTGGTGGAACCGGAGGTGTGACGAGTTGGGTATGGCTGCCTTTGGTGGAGTTTGGGTAGATCGGGTTGTTGGTGGATAGATCCGGCCACTAGGAGGCGGATCTGGGTGACATGATGATGTTTGGTGGTAAAAACAGCGGATCGGGCCAAGAAAACCCTAGATCTAGACTGATCTAAGGTCTTAGCGTGAGGGGGAGGTGGATCCACGTAAGGGCGGGCTTGGGAGAAGGGGGGAGGCCGGCGGCTTGGGGATGTGCTGGGAGAGGGGCGACGGCCAGATCTGGACAGATCTGGACGGAAATCAGGGCAGGGGAGGGGAGGGCTGGCGGCGGCTTGGCTGGCAGCAGGCTCGGGAGGCGGCGGAAGGGCTGCTGGGAGGGGAAGGGGTGGCGGAAGCAGGGGAAAACAGGGAAGGGGAGGGGCCGGGCTGTATGCAGGGAGGAGTGGACTTGTGGTGGCTGGCGGCAGCAGGAAAACAGGGCTAGGGAGGGGCGGCAGCAAGGGAAAACAGTGGAGAAAGAGGGGAGGGGTTAGGGTTTACCTTGGGGAAGAAGATACACGCCTAGGAGTCGTCACCTAGAGCTCCACGGAGTCGGCACCGTGGGTTGATCGCAGGATTCCGGAAATGCTTTTCTCCAAAATCTACAATGTCTCTTTCAGCCCATACAACCTCTATTTATAAAATAAGAAAAGCCTAGGGCATCCCCATCAACGGCTATGATTGGTCAGTGGGGATCGGCCACTAAATATATGAAAACAAACTCGAAAATAATAAACTAATATATGATTTCGACTCGCAACGGCGCGTCGGACGCAACCGCGGAGTCGGATCGGCGATCCGATCACTTCTTCCTGCGCGAATAGATAAACGTGGATCCCTCTTTGCGGCGAACCCCTCCAGGTGCAACAACTGATGGATCCCCATCAAGTTGTCTGATCTCTTCCATGGAATACCAACATCAAAATCCGGTCAAGTTGCAGAGTCTATGAGTTCTCAGATTTTGGAATAGAAAGTAGAAATTTTGGTGAGAAACATCAAGTTGCAGAACTACAGTGAAACTTGAATGAACTGCAGAAGTGCAACAAATCATGGCCATAAGAGGAAGGGAAAATATCGTCTGAAGAAAACAGGAGAACTCAGAGATTGGAATCCGCAGGAGAACCTTTTTTTAATGTATAGGAGGCGGTGTGGGGTATGTTAAAAATTTATTCTTGTTCATAGTTTTGAAACTTAAATTTCAATTCTTGTCATTGAATTTTTGATTGCAGCTGAACAGCAGAATTGCTAATTCCATTCATATATGTGAATTTATGTATGGGAATTGGAATTGGCCTCAATCATTTCCAATTCCCACCTCTAAATTCTTTCGAAATGAACGGAGCCTATGGTCAGCTCCACCATCAAAAACCAATGGAAAAAGGCTCATGGGAGGAACATTCCTAGGGAAAATTTGAGTTTTCATG
Organism: Dactylorhiza incarnata; assembly: GCA_033032865.1. NCBI lineage: Eukaryota > Viridiplantae > Streptophyta > Magnoliopsida > Asparagales > Orchidaceae > Dactylorhiza > Dactylorhiza incarnata. Next base: position 743,806 of record JAWHQI010000234.1, read on the forward strand.
ACCTAAGAAAAATGCATATTTTGTACCTAGCCCCGTGAGGATAAATTTATTATTTAATGCAAGAATCAATATGGTCACTTTTGTTTAAAATTTAGAACACATTGGATAATAAGAAAAGTATAGATTCAAACCTAAATTTATCAAAACATAAACAGTACGGCCTTATGTTAAATCTGTCGTCAGAAGCCAATAGAAAAAGACTCCTGTCAGAAAATTACAAAATTGTCCTTTCATGACCCGGAAAAATTGCATGGTTATGCTTGGGCTTAGCAGTGTTAAGATATAATCCAGAGTTTAATGGAATTGTCAAAATAGTGGTGATTGCTTAAAATTTAGGATAATCCAAGAATATGTATGGTGCAACAATATATCTTAAATAATTTGGGGAACTTTCTTATTATGTTATCATTTAATAAAATCCAAGAACACTGAAAACATCCAACCACATTCCAGACTACTTTATTGATTTGTAAATCACAATCATTGCTCCTAAAGTAGATCATTAAAATTTCAGTCCATTTACAAGATCATTAAAAATTCAGCAATTAAAATAAGCAAGAAAAATCTCTCTAAGCATTTTTTATATTTCAATTAGTCAAATTTCTCACTTAACAAATGGAAAAAATCAACGCATGCCATTATTATACTGAAGTATTATGAGACAACATTACCTAGCGATACCAAGATTAAAAATTTCATCGGCTGTTTGCAGTTTCTTCTTGGATTCTACGTGAAGAGCATATGCTACATAGAATGCAGAATAGATTTGACCAATTTGGTTAGCCTGAAGAAACTGGTAAATTACTTCAGCATCCACACAATTCTCTGCCTGAACCCAAAAAAAGGAACAGATTGTCCTCAAAAAGAGACATATATGTGAAAGAAATGCTTCAATAAGCAGAATTTAAAATATTTGAACTTGCGTGAAAAGTTAAATAAGTCATACATATTGAAGCCAAACTCTAAGATATCGTTGGTCATCCTTGTATCGCTCATCATGCCAAAAGGTACGCACACATTGTTCATAAATCACAATCAGCCCCGAACAGTCCCCTCCAGTCGGAAATGATTCTTGAACCCATTTGATGCAACTTCACAGCACAGAAGAAGAAGGATATCTCAGCTGAAATTCTAAATAGTGACCTCCAAATCTTATGAGTTGTTTGGTAGAAAGTTGACGCAGGTAAGGTCTCATTGTGAATCCACTCTTGAATTGTGATCCCCATCAGAAGTTGTTTTAGCACTGAATTTTAATAAACCCTATAAATCTAAACTTATTAAATCTTGGGAGTGTTCAATCACAATAAAATCTTTGGGAGTCAATATCTACAGGCCAAATGATACTGGCATGGAGGTAGCAACTTCTATAACATCCCGAATTTTTGTGCATTAAATTAATAAAAGAAAATCGCAATTAATCACTTAGAAATGCCGCATGGACTTGAACAATAATGATTTCATAAATAACCTAGGATCAAGATCAAGTTCAAGGATATCCGAGATCAATATCTACATGCCAAGCGATACTAACAAAAGGAGCGCTGTTGATGTTTAACAGACTATGTTATATCTTGTAGAGGGAACTCAGCGAGAAAGAAATGAGAGGGAGGCAGAGGATATAGAGAGAGAAGAGGGAGGAGAGAGATAGAGAGAGGATATAGAGAGAGAAGAGGAAGGGGAGAGACAGGGAGGTTCTGTCCTAGGACAATTGAGAAAGGAAAACTTGGAAACTTGCATGCCTACAATTATTTCAATATTCAAATATGGTCAAACAGCATGCAAGCATCCTGCATTTATAAGAGCATTCTGTAATCTAAAGAAAAATAAACAAAGACACTACAATCATCCTGTATTTAAAACAGTCCTTTTGTCATCTGCATAAAATAAATAACAGAAAGGTAATTAAATATATCATGAGGGATCTTTCATGTAAGACAAGATGAATGAAGCATTTTTTTAGGGTGTTGTTATTAGCGAACCCAAAAAATCAGATTTTTTAGAGGCCTTTTTTCATTTCCTATATTTTATATTAACAAACCACCCGCTAATCCAGTGACCAAAAATTTCCACCCAGCTCCGCCGATTCCTTTTTCGCAGAACTGCCGGCCGACCGCGTCCCAGGATAGACTCTCAACTCTGGTGACGGCAGAGTTGCTATCGAGGAAGCCAACCTTCACAACTTCATGTTTTCCGGCACACACTCCGCCGAGTGCGATAAGGAAATGGATAAACTCGCCACAAATATCTTTGCTAGAATCTCCTCCATTAAAGCTTCCTACGCCCTGCTCCAGATTGCACAGGCACTGTATGACCCTGGCGCCTTCTAGTCCACCGACTGCGTTGTGGTACAACTTCAAGTTTTCCAGCACACGCTCCGGTGAGACGTGCAGCCGCTGTTCTACGCTCAGCTCGACGAGCAGCGTAACCTTCCAATACATACAAGATCACCACCGCGAAGCTCTATTCCGAGCTGCGGTCCAAGGAATCCGAGATTGTCTCTCTCTAGTCCAAACTCCAGATCGCCAAAAAGCAATGCCAATCCCTCTAGGAACGACTCCGATCCGTCCAAACCCTCGCCGCTCTCGCCGATCTCCACCTCTCAGGCCTAAACCCTACCAACTACCTCACTCTATTCCGCCTAAATTCAGCCTCGGAGTCCTATATCTCTGCAATGTTCTCTGATTTCCAGAGTCCGGACTTCGGACTCAGAGAACCACCGCATGACCGCCGGCGATTCTTCAAGGAGTTCTCCGAATTCAAGTTTATCAAGACGAAGGAGTACTTTGAGAAATAATTGCAGGAGTTCTCCGAGCTCAAGCTTCTCCACTGCCTATTCTTCTCCTTCGGGACAAAGAAGAAAACAATCTTTGAGGCAAGGAGGGGAGCCGGTTCTCCCAGGTGGACATGGAGAGCGTGGTGGGCGAGGAGGTCACAGCAACGGACGGTTGCGGCACTCGCGTGCCGGCGATTGGCTTCACGGCGATCAGGGGTGGTTTGCCAGTATAAAAAACTAGGGAATGAAAAAAAAGGACTGTTTTAGGCCTAGATCTACTAAACCCCGCTAATGGCTTGATGTACCTTGAATCCCATTAACACCACCATAAGTAGCCGACCAAGCAGTCATAAATTTCACTAAATTAGCGTAAACAGTCAGCAAAGTGCTACAAAGTGGTGTTAATTAATCTAAACAAGTATATCCGAGAGAGAAAAAAAAGGTCTAAACCCTCGGAGCAAGATTAGAGAAGAGGGATTACTCACTCGACCCAGGGCTTAAGAGGATCCTCCCCCTTGTACTCCTGGATCGCCTCGATCATCCTCCTGCTTCAAGAAAAGCGAAGAAGAAAGGGGTTGATGACTTAAATGAAGATCTGGGATGAATTATGGTAAGGAAGACCTTCGGGTCTCGAGAAGAGCCTTCCTTCCGTCGTTGTCGGCGTGCGACGTGAGGGCGTGGTTGAGGATTTCGATTTTGCGGCCCCGTTTCAGAGGCTTCACGTTCTCCTTATAGAGCTCCCATTCGTTCCCAGTCTTCCTCTTGGATAGAATGAACTCCGCCTCCGGATCGAACTCCGCCTCGACCGGGACTGAGGGTTTCTCCATTGTTGCTCGGAGAGAGAAAATCAGGGAAGACACTCAGAGAAAGAGTGTGCGTGTGTTAGAGAGAGAGAGAGATGTCGAGCTCCCGAGGATTCAAATTGTGCCGCCCGTTCTATGACAAGGCATGATTCCAGCTTATATTTATATTTATAGGCAATTATTATTCGCAATCCACAAATGTCTATTCGCAGACCAACTTTTTATATTTTATTTGAATTTACAAATTGTTATCCGCAGACTAATTTTAAACTTGATCAGCCGCTATCTTTGTTCTCCAAGAGCAAGGCCCGACAACGAAGGAACATCTCTGACGACCTTCTGAGCACTTCAATGTGTGCACGGATCGTGATTCATAAAATAAATGCGTGGATAGAGACCGAGTTGAGGAAGAAAAAAGATTTCTTCAGTGTTCGTGGGATTTCGATTTGTTTGAGAAGATTTAGATAGCTAGGTGATGGCGCCGCTCCGGTTCCAATCGACGACGCGCCGCATGGTTACGGTCTCCGCCCCAACACGAGGAAATCTTATCGCGACATGGTCCGCTAAGTTGAGCAATTTCTAGTTCGTTATTTTATAAACTGTTGTGCTTCATTTTATTTTAATTGTGCGCGTCCGATCGACCAAAATGTTAGGCGGTCACGGACGTTTTATCTCTCTTTCATTTCATGCATTTATCTTAATTCAAAACATTTGAGTGGCTAGGATGAGATCTAGGAAATGTGTGGAGTAGGAGTGCTCTATGTTGTGAGTATAAATACTCCTCTATTTTGGTTTAACCTAATGAAAAAAAAAAGAAATTGATTTGAGAAGAAAAAAAAATCTTCCCTGCTCCGCCGGCTAGGGTGCGACGCCCTCAACCCCGGTTCCTGCGACGACTCCGCTCGGTGCGACGCCGGCAGCCCATCCTCCACCCGGTGCGACGCCGGCAGCCCCTCCTCCACTCGGTGCGACGCCGGCAACCCCTCCTCCACTCGGTGAGACGTCGACCTCCATCTCCCCGTTTGGTGTGACGCCGATCCTCCTTCTCCGCCTCCGCCCGGTGCGATTCCTGCGATCCCGCTTCCCGTCCAGGCCAGGAAGAGGAAGGCTTTCCTTGTCCGTGTTCCGGAATCCACCGCTCTCGGCGCCTCCGCCCAACTCGCGAAACCTCTCGCGTGGGGTAACGATTCCTCTACTCCCATCTCGTGTGATTCGTCTATTTCCTTGTTCTTGCGGTGGTGATTGGTTTGGTGTGTGTTCGGATAACTTGAAAACAAATCGGAGCGAGTTCCGCCCGTCGCCGCATCCCCGCTCAATTGATCGGAAAGGAAACGCGCGTGGTTGAATTTTTTTCTTATTGGGATTTCTCCGAGCCCGGACGAATCTTAGCGCTCAAACGCTGCGCCCGCGAGTTCATCGCGAAAACGTTGATATTAACTTGTAATGGCGAATTTCCGTAGAAGGATCACTTGAGTGCATGCTAAGGGTTTACCGCAATATCTTCTTGTGTGTGCGTTGGAAAGTTGTGTGCGACCTTCTAGGGGTGGTGTGGTTTAAGTTGTGAATGTATTGGAATTTTATTTTCATTACTGTTTGCGCTTCGATCGGATCGGGTGGGTCCATTTCGCTTGATTGAACATTGACTTCATAGCCCTTGGGAGATCTAAAGAGGCTTAGCGAACCTTCGCGTAGTAATTAATTTTAATAATCTTCATCCGTAGTCGTGTACGCCCGGTAGTGCTACATCAATTTGGTATCAGACTTCGGCGCATAGATTTCTTAATCTTTGTCGGTCCTCTCGTTTCACTTTTATGCACACACGCTCGGGGAACGAGTATCCCCGCACTCTTCCGCGTCCAATAATATGGCCGACAATCCGGATAACCGTGAGGTTACGCAAGCCCAAGTAGCGGCCGTTCAACGTGATCTCACCGATCAAATCGCTCAACTCACCGCGGCCTTTACAAACCTCACTCACACGATCCAAAACGGTGTTCCACCGCAAAACCAACCTAATAACCCTCCACCACGTAATCCTCCGCACCGCCAACAACGTCAACACACTGACCGTGGCGACGAGGACTACAATGGCGTTTGGCCCAATGACCTCACCCGCAAAATAAAATTCGATGCACCGACGTTCGACGGCTATGGTGACCCAAAAAATTTTAAGGACTGGCTGATGAAAATTGAATGTTATTTTGAGTGGCATAACTTGGATGACCACCAAAAAGTAGTTGTCGCGCGTATGAAATTAGAAGGGCGTGCCCAAGTATTTTGGCTCAATGAGGAGCGTCGTGTTGGTGGGATTCCACACACATGGCCACAAATGCGTAACATCCTCACTAATCACTTTGTCCATGCCTACCACCGAACAAATATGTTCGACGAATTCACATCTTTACGCCAAGGCACTAAATCGGTGAGTGAGTATATGGGCGAGTTGAATGAATTAATGATCCGATGTGATATTAATGAGATGTCCGAGCTTACCGTCTCCCGCTTCTGAAAGGGCCTTCGTTCTGATATTCAAAATCAAATCCGGCGATATGAGCACCATGACCTAGACTCGGCAATGAATGCCGCCCTTGACATTGAAAAACATCTTTCAATGACCGCCACTTCGCGGGCATCTTCCTCCAAGAGATTTTTCCACTCCAAATCCACATCCACACACCATACTACTTCTAAGGGCAAAAATGTCTCGCACGATAATTTCAAATCCGTTATCATCACCGCTGGAAAAGCCAATGATAAAACGGGCGAGCGTCTCCCCATCGGCAAAACTAGCAAAGCACATGTTACTTGTTACGCTTGTGACCAGCCCGGGCACTACGCGGTTGAATGTCCCACCCGCAAGAAATTGGTCACTTTGATTGCACCCACGGCCGACGACGACGATCTTATCTATGAGGAGGTTAGTGATGCTGAGGAATCCGATATTCCTAGCGGCATGGAAGAGGATTATACCTCCAACAATCTTGCGGTTATGCGTTGTATCTTGACCACCCCACGTAGTAGTCATGATTGGAAGCGCTCTAGCATCTTCTCCTTATATTTTAAGAGTGGTGAGAAGACTTGCAAGCTCATTATTGATAGTGGGAGTTGCATGAACGTGGTTTTCGAAGCCGCGCTTCTCCGAATGAAATTGACTCCCGAGCCACACCCCACTCCTTACCAAGTCGCTTGGGTCAATAAGACATCCATTCCGGTTACCAAGTGTTGTTTAGGACCTCTCGTCATCAATGATTATGTCAACCAAGTTTGGTGTGACGTTCTTTCTATGGACGCATATCATGTCCTTCTAGGCCGCCCTTGGCTCTACGATTACAATGTCACTCACTACGGTCGTGCGAACACATATGAATTTAAATTTAAAGACCAACGCATCACGTTACGTCCCGCCGCACCTAAGGACCTTAAAATAATGGACATGACCGTTCCCGCCGTCAAGCACCCACTCACTCTCATTCATCCTAAAGCCTTTGAAAAGACTAGCTTTTTCGGTGGTATGCTCTATGCGTTAGTCTTACTTCAAGCTAACGACATTCCTCTCCCCACGTCATCTTTTCCCGCCGATATCGTCACACTACTTGGATAGTTTAAGGATGTCCATCCCGAGGAACTCCCTTCTGAATTACCGCCTCTTAGGAGTATCCAACACGCCATTGATTTTATTCCGGGCTCCTCTCTCCCCAATTTACCTCATTATCGTCTTAATCCTAGTGCTCACGCCGAGCTTCAAGCCCAAATCTCCGATTTGCTCTCCAAAGGCCTTATCCGACATAGTTTGAGTCTTTGTGCGGTGCCAGCACTTCTTGTCCCAAAAAAAGATGGCTCTTGGAGGATGTGTGTCGATAGCCGGGCGATAAACAAAATCACAATTAAATACCGATTCCCCGGTTGGACGATTTATTGGATATGCTTAGTGGTGCCACCATTTTTTTCAAAACTTGATCTTCGAAGTGGATACCACCAAATACGAATTAGAGAAGGGGATGAATGGAAAACCGCATTCAAATCGAAGGCTGGATTATATGAGTGGCTTGTAATGCCGTTTGGGCTCTCCAACGCCCCAAGCACATTTTCCCGTATGATGACACAAATTTTCAATTGCTTTATGGGAAAATTTTTGGTGATCTATTTCAATGACTTACTTGTCTATAGCACGTCCGCACATGACCACATCTCCCATTTACGACAAATATTTGAAGTTTTGCGGACGAAAAAATTGTATATTAATTTAAAGAAATGTATCTTTATGGATTCTTCCGTATCCTTTTTAGGCTATATTGTTAGTGCGGATGGTATAAAGGTCGACCCCGCGAAAATTCAAGCGATTGTTGACTGGCCGGAACCAAAATCTATTCGGGATGTTAGAAGTTTTCATGGGTTGGCCACATTTTATCGGCGTTTTATTCGTCACTTTAGCGCCATTATGGCTCCGATTACCGAATGTATGAAACTTGGTGAGTTTACTTGGTCTAAATTCGCTTCTCTCGCTTTCGAAAAAATTAAGACATTGATGACCGAGGCACCGGTTCTCCGGTTACCCGATTTTAATAAAAATTTTAAGGTATCTTGTGACGTCTCGGGTGCGGGTATAGGTGGCGTGTTAAGTCAAGAAGGCCACCCGGTTGGCTTCTTTAGTGAGAAATTAAGTGGGCCCAAACTCAATTATTCAAACTACGAACGTGTGTTTTACGCACTTGTCCAAAGTCTACGTCATTGGCGTCACTACCTTTTGCCTAAGGAATTTATTCTCTTATATCAGATCATGACTCTCTACGTTACATTAACTCTCAACATAAGCTTAGCCCGCGACATGCCAAATGGGTCTCTTTCCTACAAGAGTACACGTTTGTGATTAAACATTGCAAGGGCAAGCATAACCGTGTTGCCGATGCGCTTATGTAACATCCCAGTGCGCGCTAGACCCCTATGATGAAAATATAAATCAGTGTATGAATTTCTTTGATATTTTGTAGCGCTCGAAATTTTAGCAGAATATGAATTTTATCCTATAAAAGATTGGCAAATTATATAAAGAAATATGTGTATGCTAACCGAAAGGTTTGGTTTGGAGTATATATGTTGAATGTTGTTATGTTTATTATCATGGTTTAATGCTTGCCTAGCTGCATGTGGTGTCCTAATACGGGTTTGCGTATAGCTGAAAATGGGGTGCCTATAAGGCTGCATGTGGGCATTTGTAAAGAGGGCTAGAGGTTGTATGGGCTGCGAATAGGAAAATGGCTGGCATGCTATTAAGCGGTGGATTTTGGTTCCTTTCGCCTCTTAACCGACAAGATATCAATTGATTCTTTTTATTTCCTCCCCCTTCCTCGACGGTGTCGCGCTAGGGCACCGCTCCGAACTCAATCTCCACCCTCCTCCTCGTACTCTTGTATAGAAGTAGTAAAAAGCTGCGGCTAGTTCTGAAATTGGTGGTTTACGGCTTTGCTGGATCTAGGTGTAATCGGGTTTGCGATTTGGTACTGGATCAGGGACCGATTCCTGTTAGCTCGTTGTAAGTTGTCTTTTCCCTGTTGTTCTTCCTTACTTCTCTACTCCCGATATTTCATTTTCTGGAGCCTTGCCGATCTTCTGCCCTCTCCTTCCTGCTTTGTCCAGTGGCGATGCTAGGAGCTTCTTCCCGTGGCTGTGCTGGGAGCTCTGATTAAGGCTTTTGCTGCGCTCCTAATTGTGAGATCTTCTTCTTTGTCTTTACCCTCTTCTCTTTGTTTTAGAGATGGATGTTATGCTGCTGAAATTGGTAGGGGAGGAGTTGGGGTTTTAGTAGTTGGGGGATTTAATTCCTTTGGATTGCTAGAGTTTTGATTTATTACATCTCCCTCTCCCTCCATTTTTGAGCTGATTTCTTTGTGTTATTGCTATTGACCGAGTTTTGCTTTAAATTGCCTTGGAATTGAAGGGCTTATTTTGAGTTATTGTTGGTTGTTTTGAGGACTTCCTCCCCTCTCCTTCGGTGCTAGCGTCTTAGATCACAATAGGAGAGATGAAGGATCAAGAGAGCTTCTCGTGTGAGCTTTAATGGAGTTTCCTTAGGAAGACCAAGCCGGAACCTCAATATTAGGGCATCGTTCGCCGCGAGGTTCTAGGAATCATTTCTTCTCTTCAAAAGGAAGAGATGGGATTTGATTTGAGGCAAACCCATGGTCGTTGTGGGAGAGTGAGGGGAATGATATTTAGGGATTTTAAAAGGGGGTGAAATGATCTAATTCATGTTTGGGGAAGATGAAGGATGATGCTCTGTTAAATAGGGTTTTAATTATGTATTATTTTGTTTGGGGAAAGATGATGGATCATGCTCTGTTAAATAGGTTTGTCTTTTATTGTATATTATGTAACAAGGTTGAAAATAGCCCCTTGCTAAAATTCATAACATTGCACTTGATTTGTTTGGGGAAGATGATGAATAACCCTCTGTTAAATAGGGCTTTAATTATGTATTACGTGATCACTTCTGTTTAGTTTCAGAATTTTTGGATAGATATTTACCATGAAGATGCTTGTCCTATCATATAAATGCAAAGCACCGTAAATACGTATTGCATAATACAATGAGGTCGAAAATTGGTGGAGACATTTGTGATAATAATATGTACATCCCTGTTGAAATTCATAATTTATGATTAAGTAGAATTAAAGCTATTGCCGCTTTATTTGATGATTGAAGGAGATATAAATGCTGAATGTGAAGCCTGTTTGGGCAAAATTTTGTATGAATAATGTATACGCTGGTATTGGCTGGTGATGATAATGTCAGATTTACTTCTGTTAAGACGACTCCTTGGATGAACCTTCAATTGTAGATTTATGTGGAATCGTTAAAAGGACATGTATGAATTAATATTCATATCGCTTGATAATCTATTGGATGATGTAGATTGGTGATAATCTCTCCATAAGCTTGATAGCTTTAATCGTGTTGAATCACGTTGTGATTTGTACTTAAGGCGATTGAATATTGGCGATAAGTTGGGGATTACATATTTAGTAAAATATGAATATGACACCGTACACACAAGTAGTCCCACAGATTTTCGTAGAGTAATTTTCATGATATACACTCGCCACCGCAAAAGAGTTATGATAACTCGGTATGGTTAGCATTGACGGCTTAGTGTGGATTATAAGATATTGTTATATCTTGTGGTGAAATGTGAAGGACCCGGTGGTTGGGGGCCTTGGATGCTAATTAGCATCAGATGAGCTGGTATGATGTGAAAGGTAAGAAGGCTCCATTTGTGAGTCCTTGGGTGCTCGATAACACGGATTATGCATGGGAATTACATGAATGTGCATGGTTTACACATGGTGGTGTAGTGACACTGATTGGAGTATACTTGTGGTTGGGGGGATTACTTGTGGCGGGTCTACGGGCCTGCTAGTCGTGACACCGACAGAAGCCGGCAGTTAGACTCTAGACCGGTTGGGTTGGACCCTTGGTGCACACCTACCCAAGTCCCCTTCTGTGTCCTTGATGGCTCCGCTGTGTGTTCTTAGCGTCGAGTAGTACGCGGGGGATCCGCTGTGTGTTCTTAGCGTTGAGGCGTACATAGGCCTAGGTCTGGTAGTGTTCATACCCACCTAGTTGTGGAGGAGCCCGGTCCACAGTCTCCGTCTGGCCACGATGCGAGGTGCCTGAGTGGTTAGCTACCCTCGAAAAGTGGGAACTACAGGTCTTTGTCGACATAGCAAAATATGCATGGGTGAGTTCATCATATCATAATCATTGTATTGCATTCATTCTACATAATCATAGCATTGCACCGCATCAGGTCCATCATATAAATTAGTATGGGCTCTTTTATATGATGGGTCCCAAATTAGAAACCTTAACTTATAAGTTTGTATGAGCATTCATATAAGTTAAGGTACGATATGAACTGCTTACTCATGTACTATTTCATTACTTGCTTACACTCTGTCATTGCCTTATTACTTGTTAGCTGTGCTTATTATACCTGTTACTAGTACTTGCATTTACAACCATTGCTACATATATATTTATGAACAGCTTAGTCAGCGTCATTGCAAGTACTTGTGTACTTAAACAACCGACATATATGAACAACCATTCATGTCACCTGCTTGTATATATTATTGCTTATATTGCAGCTTTTCTTCCTTTCCTTCCGCCCGGTGCCTTGGAGTCGCCGGGGGAGCGGATGTGAAGCCACTTAGTCTTTATGACTAACGGTTGCTACGTCCCACTTTTTAGGAGTGTACCTTAGAGCAGCAGTGCACGGTGCTGAAGGAGGATAGTCAGGTCAGGGTGACAGGGCCGGAGACCATGATACCTTGGCTACCGTCAGTGACAGAGGCGAGTGAGTGTTTTGAGATGTAGCCCTTGGGGCATTTAGCTTGATACTCTGATGATTTGCAGGAGCTTGTGTAGCTTTCTGTTTTTCTTATACTTACTGTTTGGACATTCTTACTTATTGTGAATCTGTGGCTTTTTGATGCTTTCTTTTATTGATGGGTTGATGCTGTTTAGTTGGTTTGGCCGGCAGGATAGGCGTCTTGTGGGGGAGGCTAGCTCGTGTGCTGGCGCTCCGCAAGGCGGCTGTCCTGGACATAAGACTCCCCTCGACCGTGTCTTGTGTTCCGGGAGGGGGGTCTTACAGCTGAGCTGTGTTAACTTACTTTTGACCACCCTTGACGTGAAAGTCCTAGGCTTTGAACGTAGCACTACCGGGCGTACACGGCTACGGATGAAGATTATTAAAATTAATTACTACGCGAAGGTTCGCTAAGCCTCTTTAGATCTCCCAAGGGCTATGAAGTCAATGTTCAATCAAGCGAAAGGGGCCCACCCGATCCGATCGAAGCGCAAACAGTAATGAAAATAAAATTCCAAGACATTCACAACTTAAACCACACCACCCCTAGAAGGTCGCACACAACTTTCCAACGCACGCACAAGAAGATATTGCGGTAAACCCTTAGCATGCACTCAAGTGATCCTTCTACGGAAATTCGCCATTACAAGTTAATATCAACGTTTTCGCAATGAACTAGTGGGCGCAGCGTTTGAGCGCTAAGATTCGTCCGGGCTCGGAGAAATCCCAATAAGAAAAAAAATTCAACCACGCGCGTTTCCTTTCCGATCAATTGAGCGGGGATGCGGCGACGGGCGGAACTCGCTCCGATTTGTTTTCAAGTTATCCGAACACACACCAAACCAATCACCACTGCAAGAACAAGGAAATAGACGAATCACACGAGATGGGAGTAGAGGAATCGTTACCCCATGCGAGAGGTTTCACGAGTTGGGCGGAGGCGCCGGGAGCGGTGGATTCCGGAACACGGACAAGGAAAGCCTTCCTCTTCCTGGCCTGGACGGGAACCGGGATCGCAGGAATCGCACCGGGCGGAGAAGGAGAAGGAGGATCGGCGTCACACCAAACGGGGAGATGGAGGTCGACGTCTCACCGAGTGGAGGAGGGGTTGCCGGCGTCGCACCGGGTGGAGGAGGGGCTGTCGGCGTCGCACCGGGTGGAGGAGGGGCTGTCGGCGTCGCACCGGGTGGAGGAGGGGCTGCCGGCGTCGCACCGGGTGGAGGATGGGCTGCCGGCGTCGCCCCGAGCGGAGTCGTCGCAGGAACCGGGGTTGAGGGCGTCGCACCCTAGCCGACGGAGCAGGGAAGATTTTTTTTTCTTCTCAAATCAATTTATTTTTTTTCATTAGGTTAAACCAAAATAGAGGAGTATTTATACTCCCAACATAGAGTATTCCTACTCCACACATTTCCTAGATCTCATCCTAGCCACTCAAATGTTTTGACTTAAGATAAATGCATGAAATGAAAGAGAGATAAAAACGTCCGTGACCGCCTAACATTTTGATCGATCGGACGCGCACAATTAAACAAAAATGAAGCACAACAGTTTATAAAATAACGAACTAGAAATTGCTCAACTTAGCGGACCATGTCGCGATAAGATTTTCTCGTGTTGGGGCGGAGACCGTAACCATGCGACACGTCGTCGATTGGATCCGGAGCGGCGCCATCACTAGGGTTACTCACTTCCTGTGGTGCGGAAGGTGAAGAGTACGACAACAGTTCCTTTTTAGTTTTCTTGACTAATCTGTGAATAACAAAAAAATTTGCCAATAGACAAAATCTGTAAATAGACAAACACGGTTTGCGAATAACAAACACCTATTTATATCTAAACTCTCACATTTATGATGGCCCCTAGTTTTTTCAACTTGGCTCCATTTTAAAATTTTTGTCCGGGATCAATGAGGAGAGGACATGTGTCATATATTTTTTTGCACGTGGGGCCTGAGAGAGTCTGATCTCCTAGGATATCAAAATAATCTTCTAAGAGATCAAATGATCTCCTAGGAGATCTCCCAGGATGGAAAAATTTTCAGTTGAGGTATCGGTTCCCAAAAAATTGCTAAGTTTACGGGAATTTTTTGTATATGGCACATGTTTTCACATTTTCATCCCAGACGCACATGATTAAAAGAACACGATTGTGGTGCGTAATTCCAAAATTAATGTGAGACGACCACTAGAAGATTACTTAGAAAGAATATGAGAACTTTTTTTGGAGATCATTGATTCGCAATAGAAAGAAGTAAAAAATGTTCATCATCTAGTATTAAAAGAGCAATGATCATTTCTCGTGTCACTTTTAGAATCACGCTATGTTATCGCGTTGTTAAGTTGTTGCCACGTGTCCTAATACTAGATGATGAACATTTTTTTTAAATTTCTTTCTGCTGCAAACAAATGATCTTGCCATGAGATATTGCATGCTATCAAGTGATCTTCCAAAATTTTATCATGTTTTTGATGCTTGCAAGGTGATCTTCACATGATCGTCTGAAGCTCGCCTGATGGTTTCCCCGCGTTAATTTGGATTCTCGCTCCATTATAGTGTTAAGTTTTTGACACACATCTTAATCGCATGGTGTGACGATCTAAATTCTGTGCAACGAAAGAATTTTAAAATTTTCCCTGATGATGAGAACGCAAGGCAGTAAGGATTTTACGTAATAAATTTTCGCATTTTCTTTAGTATTTACAATTGTTTTCATGTAGTTCTTTTGAGTTGAGGGTGCTAATAGCCAAGTTAGTAGTGTCATCTTTATGTGATGGCTCATTCTTTTTGTTTGTAACAAATAATTAGTTATGTGGGTTGTCATTAGTAATTCATTAAGTGAGCTGGCAGCTAAGGTGGTCAGATTAGCTGTGAGTTTGACTTGTGTGTGGTGTGGTGGCTGAGTTGGAATGACATTTGACACTTGGCCAAGCAAGGTGTTGGCCGGTGGTATGGTTGAACTTGTTTTGTGACACCTGGTATTAGTTTTGGGTTGAACCGCTGACCGCTTATATGGTTAATAAAAGGAGTCGGCCGACCCATCATCCGCTAATTTCATTTTTTTTCCCGACATCTCCTGCTCCCGTTTCTGTGTGTGCTACTGCTTCTTCTTCTTCCCGTGCTCTGCTTCTCCTTCCTGGTTGTTGTTCTTCTCTTCCTCTTAATAGTTGTTTTGTGTCGCCGGATTAGGGCTTTGTTGCCGCTGGTTTTGCACTACAGTTGCTTGTCTCCTCTGCCTCCTACCTTCTTCAGTGCCTCCTCCGGAGATTTTGGAAGAACTTCGTTGCTGCTCTGCGTATTCGAGAAGGATAAGTAGTGCATCGATTTGCTTCCTCTCTCTTTCGCTGTAAGGATGCTTTTTCTCCTTATTTTCTGCTACCTTGTTGGTTTGGAACTATTCTGTTTTGGGATTCTTGTCATTACAAATTTTCTGTGATTGCTGTTTTCTGGACTGGTTGTTGTTAGGTGTATAATTGTTGTTTTCTGGACTAATTTTACATGTTGATTGTGCAATTTGGAGTATCTTGGGTTGTTGAGGGTGGCTGTTTTAAGAGCTATTTCATGACAGTTTTGGAGGAGCAATTGCTCTTTCGACTGCTATTTCGAGGCTGATTTTGTACTGGACAACCTTGGTTGGAGACTGATTTTGTGTTGGCAGCCTTGTTAAGGGGTTGTTTTGGCGTTGGACAGTAAGCATTTTTGTTAAACAGCAAGAATAAATAGTTTTTGCTGTTTATTGGAGTTGATTTTCATATTTGGACGAATTTAAAACGTCTTTTCCTAAATCTTTTTAAACGTTAACGCTACGAATATTAAGTGATGCAACCCAATTAAAGTGCATACTATTTCAGTGGTTTCTGAGGCTGAGAAACCCGAGGATGGTGTCACAAGGTAGACGTGGCAATGATGCAGAAAAGGATATGGGTAAAGGAAAAGTGTTGGTGAGTTTCTTATTTCTTGATTTATGTTTTATTCACGTACTTTTCATATTTCCTGTTTTTTTAAAGATAACACTGCATGTGCATATGAGATACTCAATGATATATTGCTATGGAATAAATGTGGGCGAGGAAAAAAGGAAAGCGATACAAATTTATTAGGGAAATGTTTATTTTCAACACTTGTACTCATGAAAATTATGACAAGATAAGAACAATATAAAAACTCTGCATAAGAAAATGTTAAGGATTGAATCCTATGATGTAGAGGTTATCTACTAATGGATTTACCAGTAGAGGTTTGCCTACATTTTTGCCCTAAAGGGGTGGGGCCCAATTCAAGTTGCATACCTTAATATTTCTTACTTTATGTAACTAAAAATAAAGGGGAGATCAAGAGTCAGTGTTGAGAGTAAATATTAGGATAATTATTACTTATTGTGATGCATGCATATTGTTATCTCTCATTGCCTGTATGTATAATAATTCACAAAATACTTTGCTCGCATAGTCATATGTTTATGACTAACTCATTGTGGACCCAATTTTTTAGGCAACTGGAGCATCTCCCAGTGCACGCCGAATGGTTCCCCCCCCCCCCCCCCCCCCCCCCCACAGAAGAAGAGAAACAAAAGCATGCTGAGGATCTGGCAATGATATGGTTAAAGATCTTTATCGGGATCGAAGAAGTGCAAGAAATGCATAAAGCTACCTGCGGCGATTATGAGTGTGTCTCTTGTAATGAGTATAATTAGATCTCTTATGTTATGTAAATTTCATCTGTAATCAAATGTAAATAAATGGAATACTAAAATGTGGTGTTATGGTTTCGTTGTGCTAATGGATACTTATTCATTGCTACGACACTTTTATTGAAACTACGCTCGATTCTCGAATCATTTGGGAAGATCGGAGTTAAGGTCTTCACAATTTGGTTTCAGAGGTAGTGGTTTTCAATAAATTGTGTCGTAGGCAGTGCGAAGTCATAACACAAGTAATGTAGCATATTTAATTCAAACTTCCTTTTAGGTCCCTATCCAAGTTTATTCAAGTCGAAGACGACATTACGAGGGACGAGAAGAGCCTGAAGTCCATCATAGTACAAGATCTGAGGGAATTGATAATGGGCATCATCAACGCCCTCCTGAATTTGTGTTAGCAGTCGCGGAAGCACTCAAATTAGTATTCCACACACTAGTTGCTTTAGGACCAACACTTCCACAAGTTGCTCCTATTCCTAGACAACACCCGATGAACCCACCTCCTGATCTTCCTCCCATAGCACCATTACCACAGCAACGTCAATTGGATGTCGACTTATAACAATTCCTAGAACTGAAACCACCAACGTTCCTCGGAGGCTTGTCTCCTTTGGAGACTAAAGATTAGATTTTACGTATAGAAACAATCTTTCAAGTTATGGAGTGTCCAGAAGATCGAAAGGTTGGATTAGCCTCTTTTCTTCTCGAAGGCGCAGCAAAACATTGGTGGAATAATATCGTCGCCAAGAAGTACGTCGGACATGGCAACGTAACTTGGACAAACTTTCTTCAAGAATTCACCAATTTGTTCCACGACCAGAGAAGAGAGTGTTGCACGATCAATTCCTTCGACTTGTTCAGGGAACAAAGTCAGTCATGCAATACGAGACATAATTTTCTAAGTTAGCATATTATGCTGACTCTCTCGTGGTTACCAAAGAAGATCATTGTCGACAGTTTCAACAAGGATTACAAGATGATATCTGTAATCTAATAGTCCATTTGGATATCTTAGAGTATGGCAAATTAGTTGAAAGAGCGCGATTAGTGGAAATCGATCAAGAAAAATCTCAGAAATTGCGAGATAGCTGTAAGCGAAAAACTACTTAAATGTCAAGCCAGAATGAAGAGCAAGGCAGAGAAATAAAACAGCCAAATCTGGCCCATCTACTAGTAATGCATCCCAAGCAACCGTAACGAAATGTGTGAAATGTGGCTGAATGCATCGAGGAGACTGTTTAATTGGACTATGTTACTACTGTTGTCAACTTGGACACACGGAGAAAACATGTCCAAGCTCCTGATTAAAGAAATCAACTCTCGAGGACCACCACTCCTGCCACAACCCCAATTATATCAAATGCATGATGAATCGTTAGCCTCAACACCTGCTCCCGCTCCTGTCCCTGCGCCAGTTCCTCCTCAAGAAGTTCCAGAGGAACGTTTGATCCAACCGCGAGCGTTTAATTTAGAACCCTATCACAGGAAATAAAGTTATTTTCTGTTCTTGAACATTGATGTAATCGATAAGGTTTTCGAGGACGTAAAAGTTTTTAAGAAGGGAAGAATTGTGACGGTCTAAATTTTGTGCAACACAAGAATTTTAAAATTTTCCCCGATGATGAGAACGCAAGGCAGTGCAGATTTTATGTAATAATTTTTCGCATTTTCTTTAATATTTACAATTTTTTCTTGTAGTTCTTTTGAGTTGGGGGTGCTAATGGCGAAGTTATTAGTGTCATCTTTATATGATGACTCATTCTTTTTGTTTGTAACAAATAATTCATTAAGTTATGTGGGTTGCCATTAGTAATTCATTAATTGAGCTGGCAGCAAAGGTGGCCAGTTTAGCTGTGAGTTTGACTTGTGTGTGGTGTGGTGGCTGAGTTTGAATGACATTTGACACTTGGCCAAGCAAGGTGTTGGCTGGTGGTGTGGTTGTGTTGGGAATGAGATCTAACACTCCCGACCAGAGCACCTATTGCAAATTTGAGCGAGCACCTGTGCGACCGCGTTGAGCGGTATGCAAATACGCAAACGAAAAATACGATGCAAAATAATAAAAGCACACAGGAAATTTTAACGTGGAAAACCCAATTGGGTGAAAAACCACGGGACGATCGGAGTCCAACCCGGAAAGCCTCCACTAAAAAGTGTGATAAATCACACGCACGGAATACAGGCTTTCCCTCCACCGATCCACAAAGGAACTCCACTCCTCCACCACCACAACCACAAAGGTTTACACAGTCTCCTTTCAAACCACACACAATCACAAGTATTTGAAAGAGATACAGAAATAGGTGAGAAGCGTTACCCGGACGGATTGAACAATCCGTCCCAACGTCGAAGATGACGTTCCAAATCCACGAACAAGAACGGTTATGTTCAGCCCCTTTCTCCTTCGTCTTCAACCTCCAAGATCCGAACAAGATGGGCGGCTACAGCCCCCAAAACAGCGACGGCACTCCTCCAAAACCAGCGGCAATAGTACCTCCAACAGCGGCGGCAGAACCTCCAACAGCGGTGGCAGAACCTCCAACAGCGGCGGCAGAGGTCTCCTCTCTCAATACCGGCGGTGATCTTCCTCCAGGCGGCCGTATCTCCACCAACAAGCGGCAGCAGATCTCCACAACAGATGATGCGACGACCCTCCTACTCCTCCCTCTAGGCGGCCACACTCCAGGCGGCAGCCCCTCGACGACAGCCCCTCCTCCAACGGCGGCGACAGCGCCGGTTCCAAGAAAAACACGAGAGAGATAGAGAGAGAGCGGCGGTTCCTCAAAGCAGCGTGCGTGAGAGGGAGAGGGAGAGAATACCGATTAGGTTTTAAGATTTCCTTTTAATGCCTTTTGTATTCCCAGCCCGGCGGTTACGAATCAGAAAAACGGAATTAAAATTCGCAGACATGTTGCAACACCCGATTTTTGGTGTTGCAACACCTAGCTGTCCAGGAAATTCAGAGGGTAGCAAGTTGCAACACCCCATTTTTGTGTTGCAACATCTTTGTCAAAAAAATTCAGCAAACGACAGACCACGTTCCAGATTAAAACTAGCGCGTGCCCGGTGGTTTTTACCGACTCGGATGGGAACCACACCCAACAAATCTCCCCCTTCACATCGAGGCGGAAGAAACCGCCATCCCAGCGATTCTAACGCAATGCTCGAACTTCCCCCTTGGCACGGACTTGGTCAGCATGTCTGCCCCATTGTCATCAGTGTGCACCTTCTGAAGATCAAGCTCCTTCTGCTCCAGGACATCTCGTATCCAATGATACCGAGTGTCGATGTGCTTCGACCTCGAGTGAAATGTGGGGTTCTTCCCCAAATGGATAGCGCTCTGACTGTCACACAGGAGTGTGTATCGGTCCTGAGTGAAACCAAGTTCTTTGACGAACCTCTTCATCCAAAGCAACTCCTTCCCATCCTCAGTAACCGCAATAAACTCAGCCTCCGTAGTGGACAGTGCAACGCACTTCTGCAATCTCGACGCCCACGAGACAGCTCCCCCTGCAAACAGAATCATGTATCCGGACGTCGACCTCCTGGAATCCAAATCTCCAGCCATGTCCGCATCAGTGTAGCCCAACAGCTCTGGCTCACTGCCTCCAAATCTCAGCGTCAATTCTGACGTTCCCTGTAGGTATATCAGTATCCACTTCACTGCGCTCCAATGCTCTCTCCCAGGATTGGAGAGAAATCTACTGACTGTCCCAACCGCATGCGCAATGTCTGGACGTGTACACACCATCGCATACATGAGGCTCCCAACTGCAGATGCATACAGAACCTTCTGCATAGCCTCGATCTCCTCGGGTGTGCTGGGGCACTGATAAGTAGTATTTTTATAACTTTTTAATAGAAAATTTTGTAAATATTTAATATGAATTTTCCTTTTTATGTCAATTTTAGGTTATAAGTAGTTCTTTTTGTAATTTTGATTCTAACTTAGCTTAATTTCAAATTTTGCAGAATTTTGGGACAAATCGGGAAAAATGGCATGTCACGCCCTCGGTCACGCCCGTGACCAAGGGCGTGTAACCTGAAGATCAGTCCAGAATCGATGCCGCGCTGTTTGAACCAGTCCACACCAAGTCACGCCCCAGGTCACGCCCATGACCCAAAGTCACGCCCGTGACCGGGGGCGTGTAATCTTAGAATCTTCCACGTAGAGCCGCCGTCGAGACATGGAGCTGCAGTCGAGTAGTCAACTTGAGTCACGCCCGTGACCCACATGTCACGGCCGTGACTTGCCCGCGTGATCTCTGCTTCGCCGCCGCGCCAAATTCCAGCCCAGGCCGATTTAATGCAGCCGTCCAAAGTCACGGCCGTGACCCGACATGTCACGCCCGTGACATGTCATTTCTCGCCGCGCCGTCCAGAAAGCCCACGTCGTTGTCGGATCCGATGTGATTAGTGCAGTCACGCCCTTGGTCACGCCCGTGACCAAGGGCGTGTAATCTGAAAATTTTTCCTATAAATTCAGAGGTTCTCCTTGAGTCCAGGGTTCAGAATTTTGGAGTGGGGGAGGTGCTGTTGGAGCCAATCTTGAGTATTTTTCCACTTCCATGTTCATGTTCATGTTTCTTTCTTTTCATGTTCTCTTCTTTTTCCCATGCAATGTACTGGCTTTCTTTCAATGCAATAGCCTAGTTTAAGTTTGTAACTTTGTTTTTCCTAAGCTTGCAATCTCTTCTCTTAAGACTTGTAATAGTTTTCATTCAAATAAAAATTAGTTGTTCTCTTTATTTTGTCTCCTCCTTAGTTAAATTTTCTTATTATGCATTTTTATTTTTCTTCCTCTTTCCCCTCCACCATGATTAACTAATCCTCATTAGTACTCGATCAAAATGATCCAAGGATGAGTTAGACAAGTTATGATTTTCTAAAGTTTTCTTTTTCCGTTTTTATAAACACTTGAATTAACCTTGATTTTTAATTAGTGAGGCCATATTTTCGATATATGGTTTTCGCTTATGTTTTCATACTTAGTTAGTCGAGAGGCTCAAAGTATGAATCGATCACTCAAGGGTAAAGAGAGTTGCACGCACCCCTCGAGAGAGGATGACGTAAATCTCCCGGATTGGAGTCAAATCCAATAGTGGGGTTCACTTCGTAAAGCAAGTTTTAGGTAATCGATTATAGGACGAGAGTCCGGTTGATTTTTCCTAAACTTAGTTGGGCATTAACCTCGAGAGAGGCATGTTCGAGCTTCGGGAACCTCCACGGTCAAGTAGTTCAATTTAAACGGAATTAGATTTAATCTCTTTTCACTTGTCTTTTCTCACTCCAAGGTGACTTTTGATTGAGTACTAGCCTCTTTTATCATCATCTAAACCCTTAATTTAGCTTACAATTTCTCTTTTTTTTTAGCTAAGTACCAAAACCCCAAAATATCATTGGATAAGATAATATCGACTTTCCTCAAAGTAGAAGTAATCAACGCGCCCCGTGGAATACGACCTTGGTATTTCTTAATATCCTATACTATAGACGATAAGGTACACTTGCCTTTATCGGATATAGTTTTGGAGAAAATCTCAACCCTTCACTAAATTTCAAAACCTACCAAATTAAATATCAGGCACTGATCAGCGGTAAGCCTGAAGTGAGCTGCAAGAGGCACGCTCACCTTCTTCGCCTGATCCATATCAAATCTCTGTAGCACCTTGCGGATGTACCGCTCCTGCGATAACCAGAGCAATCTGGCTCCCCTGTCTCTGCGAATGTGCATCCCCAAAATAGTCTTCGCAACACCCAGATCCTTCATCTCAAAGGTAGAACTCAACTGTCGCTTCAACTCAGCAATGCGCGTGATAACTTCCTAAAATAGAAGTTATTTGGTCTATGAATAACACATTTTGCACTATGAAATGATGAATATTAATATGAAACTTTGATATAATAAACTTAATTAATTATAAATTACAAAGTAATTATTTCATGGTGATTCTGCTTAAATTCGAGTTTAATATGCAGGAATTAAATGAGTGTTCAGAATGGAAAGAAAAGAAATTGAGGAATAATTAATGCAGACGGATTTGTCGCAACAGGGTTACAACAAGGTTACAACAAGCGAGCGCTGAAAACATGGCATAAATGGCGCGATTATTTAAAACCATATGATGAGGTGACAGCAGTTATGCACAGGCGGACAGCTGGCTGGAGACGGAATTAGAAGGCTTATTATGTGATTCTAATGAGGAGAATTAAATATAGAAGATGGCGATTACAAGAATTGAAATTGGGAAGTTACTTAATTTGAATTATAAAATAGAGGGAAAGGAGAGCAAGACAAAAGAAGGAAATTGGGGGGAGAACGACGAAATTGAGGAGAAAGGAGAAGATATTTTCGGCAAGGAGAATTCTTCCTACTTGGAGAGCCGAACCATTCCAATCTGGGAGAGAGATATTGCAACTTTGGAATGAAAAACTTACCTTCTTCAACCATGTCTTTGAGCATGTCTTGTAAGGATGTTCTTATTTGTTATTTTATTCCAATTAGCATGAACAAAAATCTGTAGCTTTGTGTGTGGAAAAGTACTTTGTCTTTTGTGATATGTATTAGAACACAATTCTGTTAAATTATTTGCTTCAATTTTTTGTCCGTTTTAAGTGTGCGATTACATTTTGAAGATTTTGTGTCAAGCTTTGTATATCTCTTTGGAGTGTATTCATAAATCGAGAGAGGAGTTGCACGCAAGGTTATACAAACCATTTTCTTATGTGGAATAAATCGAGAGAGGAACCACATAAATCTTTAACCAAAAATTCTTCATCCAAATACTGCGTCGCGAAATTCGAGAGAGGAGTGACGAAAGTAATTCGCATATTTTAATTTAATCATTGGAAGTAGAAAGAGATTTCACTTTCTTCATGATTAGTCGCTGTGTACGAATTTCGGAGACCGAGAGGTAATGAGTCCTACATTTAATTTGCGTCAGGAGAATAATTTTACAAATATTTAACTAAATCTTTTGAAATTTCATATCACATAGACTTAGAAAATCCACATGCAAAGTTTTCTCTAAAAATTGGTATTTCTAAAAAATAAAAATAAAAACTCATTGAATTAATTAATTAAAGTTATTTTCCTATTTTAATTTTTCTTCACGCAACCAACTTTTGAATTATTTACTTGGATTCAAAGAAAAGGATAATATTAGTACTTGTGAAAGTTAAATTAACACTTCCCTGTGGAGACGATCTTACTTACACTTTATTACTTGAATCGGCACGTGCACTTGCGTAACACTCATTTTCACTGTATCAAGTTTTTGGCGCCGTTGCCGGGGAGGTGTACTAATTTAGCGTTTTCTTGCAATATTAGTAAATCCTTAGTAATTGGAGCTCAAGTACTGTTTTTGTTTTATTTCATTGTTTGTCTGTTTTACTTATTTTAATTGCATTATTTTAGTTTATGTCCAGATTTCGGCCTATTGAATTATTCCCGCTAAATTTAGAAATTGAGCGTGGGTGTAGGCAAAATAGAAGAGCTTTTCGCTTAGAGCATTCTAGTCATCCTACTATGAACCCAAACGGTTTAAATAACGGGAATGTGAATGGTCATGATGGTCATGATCATGGGGGTCAGGTGGACCCTAATGGTCAAGTCGAACACAATGGTCATAATATTCAAAATGCTGCACCGCGAATGACTTGTCGAGACTATAACGCACCGTTAAGAGGAGGTTTGCAATTTAGTATAGCGCGACCCACAATCGCCGCTAATAATTTTAAAATAGACTCTACCACAATGCAACTAGTACAACATAACAAGTTTGGGGGTCTTAATCATGAAAATGCAAACGCTCATTTAAGAACATTCTTAGAAATCTGTGATATGTACAAGGTAAACGGGGCTTCGGATGAAGCTATTCAATTGAGGTTATTCCCATTTTCTTTGGAGGGTCGAGCTAAAGATTGGCTTAACTCTCTACCTCCTGGTTCCATCACTACGTGGGATCAATTGGAAGAGAAATTCCTGAATAAATATTTCCCACCTTCTAAAATAGCTAAGCTGGTTAGAGACATCACCACTTTTGTCCAAAATCATGGCGAAACACTTTATGAAGCATGAGAAAGGTTTAAAGAAATGCTTAGGAAGTGTCCACATCACGGGATGGCCCAACACCAACAAGTCACAATTTTTTATAACGGGTTACAAACCACTACGATGATCCTAGTTGACGGAGCTGCGGGAGGGTCTTTATTAAAGAAATATCCAGAAGATGCTTTTGAAATATTAGAAGATCTCACTTCTAACAATTACCAAGAATTCGAAAGGCAAGGTAATAACCATCCACCCGGTATTCATCAAGTAGATCAAATCACTTCGTTAGCAGCTCAAATGGCCACTCAATTTAATTTAATAAATAAGAGGTTAGATTCTTTATCTACCCCTTCAACAAGTGTGCCAATGACAGTGGAACAATTAAACCAAGTAACTGAAGAAGTACATTATCTTGGAGGCCAACAAAGGCAAGGACCTTCAAATTTCGGAAATCATTATAATCCAGAATGGCGAAATCATCCCAATCTTTCTTGGAAAAATTCACAAAATGCAATTCAACCACCAGGTTTCAATCAAAACATTAATTCTATACCAACCCATATGCATAATCAACAAACCAATAATAGGAAATTGACTGATGAGTATATTGTAGGTTTGTTTTAAAAGAATGAATCTAGGATGGGTGGTATTGAGTCTTCACTCCGATCTTTAGAATCCACAATTGGCCAATTGGCCAATGCTTTAAATCAAAGAACAATATGATCTCTACCATCTGACACCACACTTAATCCAACAAGAGAAGAGCCAAATAATCATTGTAAAGCTATTGCATTAAGGAGTGGGGTAGAGATCTCAAGTGGGGATGGATTGCTAGAGAAGTTAAGGGAGGAAGAGGCAAGAGAAAATACGATTAGGAGAGAAGAGTCTATAGAAGTTAAGGAGCCGGAGGAAGTGGAAGTAGATCCACATAATAATAAAAAGAAAGAAATTATTTACCCTCCTCCACCTTTTCCATCTAGATTAAATAAAACAAAACTTGACAAACAATTTCAAAAATTTATGGAAATTTTTAAGAAGCTTACAATTAATATTCCATTTGCCGAGGCATTAAAGCAAATGCCTATTTATGTCAAGTTTATGAAAGATATTTTATCTAAGAAAAGAAAATTTCTAGATAGAGAAATAGTTGCATTAACGGAAGAGTGTAGTGCAATTTTACAAAAGAAATTGCCTCAAAAACTTAAGGACCCCGGTAGTTTTACCATACCTTGTTCCATAGGAGTGAAATTTGTCGGGAGAGCATTATGTGATTTAGGTGCAAGCATTAATTTAATGCTCTTATCTATTTATACAAAGTTAGGTCTAGGAGAGATAGCTCCAACAACTCTTACTCTCCAATTAGCCGATAGGACTTTAGCATTCCCTAAGGGAATAGTTGAGGATGTATTGGTTAAGGTGGAGAAATTTATTTTTCCGGCCGATTTTGTAGTGTTGGACATGGAAGAGGATAAGGATGTGCCCATAATCTTAGGGAGACCATTTTTAGCAACCGGAAGAACTTTAATTGACGTACAAAAAGGGGAGTTAACAATGAGAGTTAATGAAGAGGAAGTAACATTCAATATCCTAAAAACTATGAAATTTCCAAATGAAAAAGAAGATTGTTACTCTATTGAAGAAGTAGAGTTTAAAAATCAATTAATTAAGGGTAATGAAGATGATCTAGAACAAAGACTTCTCACAATTTTGACAAATGAAGAGTGGGATGATGATTTAGAATTGGATGAATGTGTGAAGGTCTTAGAATCCCATTATAAATTGCCTATCTTTAGGAGTTTTGAATCTATAACTAGGTCAAGCGAACCAAAAATTATGAAACCCTCAATTATTGAACCTCCAACTTTAGATTTGAAACCTCTTCCGGAACATCTTAAATATGCTTTTCTTGGAGAAGAAAATACTCTTCCGGTAATAATTGATGCATCATTAAAATTTGAAGATGAAGAAAAACTACTTCTTGTTTTGAAAGAATTTAAGAAGGCCATGGGATGGACTATAGCAGACATTAGTGGCATTAGCCCCTCGATTTGTATGCATAAAATAATATTAGAAGATGAGGCTAAAGGGTCAATTGAACATCAACGTAGGCTTAGTCCACCCATGAAAGAAGTAGTTATGAATGAGATAATAAAATGGTTAGATGCAGGAATTATTTACCCTATTTCGGATAGCAAGTGGGTGAGTCCGGTACAATGTGTACCGAAGAAGGGAGGAATTACGGTGGTGAAAAATGATAACAACGAGTTGATACCAACTAGGACGGTTACCGGTTGGAGAATATGTATGGATTATAGAAAACTAAATAAATCAATTCGGAAGGATCATTTTCCACTACCTTTTATTGATCAAGTACTTGACAAGTTGGCGGGTAATGATTATTTTTGTTTCTTGGACGGAGATTCCGATTATAATCAGATTATGGTTGCTCCGGAAGATCAAGAAAAGACCACATTTACATGTCCTTATGGTACGTTTGCATTTCGCAAAATGCCATTTGGATTATGTAATGCACCCGCCACTTTTCAAAGGTGCATGATATCTATTTTTACTAATTTAATGGATGAAGGAATAGAGGTGTTTATGAATGATTTTTCTGTGTTTGGGAAGTCATTTGATTGTTGTTTGGAAGTTCTTAGGAAGGTGTTAACAAGATGTGTTGAGACAAATTTAGTGCTAAATTTGGAGAAGTGTCATTTCATGGTGAGAGAGGGAATTGTCTTAGGCCATAAAGTATCAAGCAAGGGTTTAGAGGTAGATCGGGCTAAAATAGAAGTTATTGAAAAGCTTCCTCCTCCTAAGAATGTCAAAGGCATTCGTAGCTTTTTAGGTCATGCGGGGTTCTATAGGAGGTTTATTAAAGATTTCTCTAAGTATCAAAACCTTTATGTAACTTGTTAGAAAAAGACACTCTCTTTATATTTGATGACCACTGTTTGCACGCTTTTGACACATTAAAACACAAGCTAGTTTCTTCACCTATTGTCACAACACCGGATTGGTCGTCACCTTTTGTTCTTATGTGTGATGCTAGTGATTATGCCGTAGGAGTTGTTTTAGGACAAATCCGGGATAGAATTTTTCATACTATATATTATGCTAGCAAAACACTTAATGATGCACAAATAAACTACACTACAACCGAGAAGGAACTCTTAGCCGTAATGTTTGCATTTGATAAGTTCCGTTCTTATTTAATAAATTCTAAAGTGATAGTTTATACGGACCATTCGGCTATCAAATACTTGGTAGAGAAAAAAGATGCTAAACCCCATCTTATTAGGTGGGTGTTACTATTACAAGAGTTTGATATAGAAATTAAGGACCGTAAGGGGGCTGAAAATCAAGTGGCCGACCACCTATCAAGGCTAGAACAAGAATGTGAAAGGAATAGCCAAGTAGAGATTAAGGAAAACTTTCCGGATGAGTATATTCTTGCAATTACTAGTGATAATACTCCATGGTATGCTGATTTTGTAAATTATATTGTTAGTAATATTTTACCACCGGATTTAAGTTTTCAACAAAAGAAGAGATTCCTTCATTTAGTGAAATCTTATTTATGGGATGCACCACATTTATTTAAAATTTGTGCCGATCAAATGATTCGTAGATGTGTCCCCGAAATAGAAGTCCCAAGTATCCTTCACAAATGTCATGCATCTCCTTATGGAGGACATTTTCAAGGACTTAGGATGGCTATGAAGGTCTTAGAAGCTGGATTCTATTGGCCAAATTTATTTAGGGACTCCCATGAATTTGTAAAACAATGTGATAGGTGCCAACGCAGTGGTAATATGAATAGAGGAGCGAGTATGCCCCTTAATAACATCATAGAAGTTGAGATATTTGATGTTTGGGGGATAGATTTTATGGGTCCATTTGTGAATTCAAATGGACATCTTTACATTCTACTAGCGGTTAATTATGTTAGCAAATGGGTGGAGGCAATTCCAACTCAAAAGTGTGATGCAAAATCCGTACTAAAATTTCTAAAGTCACATATTTTTAGTAGGTTCGGCACACCAAGGGCTATCATTAGTGATGGGGGGGCACACTTTTGCAATTATCATTTTAAATCCTTGTTGAATAAATATGAGATAACACATAAAGTTGCCTTATCTTACCACCCACAAACCAATGGTTTGGCCGAAGTTTCAAATAGAGAAATTAAATCAATCTTAGAAAAGACAGTGAGTACAACTCGTAAGGATTGGTCACACAAGTTGAATGATTCACTTTGGGCTTATATGACTGCATTCAAAACACCTATAGGGTTGACTCCATATCAGATGATATTTGGTAAGGCATGCCACTTACCGGTTGAGCTAGAGCATAGAGCTTTTTGCGCAATTACAAAATTGAATTTTGATTTTAATAATGCAGATAAAAATCGTTTAGCCCAAATAAACGAACTCGATGAAATACGATTTCATGCATATGAGAATCATAAGCTCTATAAAGAAAGGACGAAGAAATGACACGACGCTAGGATTTCACCTAAGGAATTCCGGGAAGGACAATTAGTATTATTATATAATTCAAGGTTGAGATTATTCCCGGGTAAACTAAAATCTAGGTGGTCGGGACCATTTCGTGTAACAAAGGTACACCCATATGGGGTTGTGACCATACAAAATGAGAAAGACAAATCTGAATTTAAAGTCAACAGACAACGCCTTAAGATATATTTCCAACAAAATGAGCAATGTGAGGCGGTGGTAACCATATTAGCATAAACACTATCATTAGGTCCTGACGGGACTTTAAATTAGGCGCTGGATGGGAGGCAACCCAATAAAATGTAGAATAGGAAGCTATTTTTAAATTTTAATATAATTTCTTTGCATAATTACTGCTTTTTGCTTGAACCATAGATGTGTTTTGATTGTTACTTTCTACACTATTCTGCTGGGTTGGTTATGTTTTTCTGAACGAATATTGTTGTGGAAGCTAGGACCCACATGTGACTACTTGTGGTTGATCATTATGCTGCTGAATATTATATTTTGTTGGGATATTGCTATGCACGTATTGTTTTTGGTGAGTTTATGTTGCAGGAAAATGTGACATGCCGAGCCCAAGGTCATCTACTACATGGAGCTTGGAGCTAGTTGAATGGATCCAACATACTCCTATGTTTGGAAGGGGAGTATTTTGTTCAATTTATATCGTTATATGAATACATTTGTTTTAACTTGAGGGCAAGTTAAATTCTAAAGTGTGGGGGTGAGTTGGTTATATTTGATAACCTTTGTCACTATAAAAATTTACCACCCCGTTATTTTCATAAGTAGCAAGGATAATTATTTTGCCAAATGAATGTATATTTATTTTCCAAAGTTAGGGAATAATGGGAGTATTCTTTTGAAAAATTTGTTGAACACTACTTCTCTTTATTTCATGAGCTCTAAAATAAGTTGTATATATTTTAAATTTCTATAAAAATTAAATTCAAAAGTAGTCAAGAGCAAAATAAGCATTGTTTAGTCCAAAGCAATAATGAACTAGTAAATATCATTTATCGAACCATCACTTGCTATCATCTTGGAAAATCAACTTCATTCTTGAATATTAATCTTGTGGATTTTCTCAAGTGACATCCATGCTAGTGTGTTAAATCATGAAGAAAAAAAAATCAAAAGTAAAAAGAGAGAAATTGCTTATGGTGATATGTGGCCTGGATATTTGCTTGCTTACTTGGAATGATCCCTGCTATGTGAGTATATGTTAAAAAAAAGGTGAACGTGTCATAATGATATGTGGCCTAAACATGCATATGTTTGGAATGATCCCTATTATGATGATATATTTATAAAAAGAAAAAAAAATATTTAGTACCATAGTGATACGTGGCCTAAGTAAGCATTTAAATATTTGGAAAGATCCCTATCATGAGTACATAAAAAGTAATAAATGTGTGTCTTCATGACCTAAGCACTAGGGGATTGTTGCTTTTTGAAAATCCTTTCTCATTTGTTATAAAAGACCATATTGTTGAGAATCCTTTCCATTCCTTGTTTTTACTAAATTATTGTTGTAATGGACTAATCATGGTTATTAGCATTGTTCTACTCAGAATTATTTATTTTATAGATGTTTAAATGTATTAATTTGGATTGGAACGATTGATTTAAAAGAGAATCGCACACACACACACTATGTGAAGTCTCATTTGAATATTATTCCCACTATTTCCCTAACTTACTCAAATATGTTTATTTGGCAAATTATACAATGCTGTTGCTTGCTTAGCCTCCTTATATTATAAATCTTGAGCATGCAAGCTCATATGAATAAAAAAATTTGTATGTAGTTTTGCTAGGGGCTAGCAAAAAGCTAAGTGTGGGGGTGTGATAACTTCCTAAAATAGAAGTTATTTGGTCTATGAATAACACATTTTGCACTATGAAATGATGAATATTAATATGAAACTTTGATATAATAAACTTAATTAATTATAAATTACAAAGTAATTATTTCATGATGATTCTGCTTAAATTCGAGTTTAATATGCAGGAATTAAATGAGTGTTCAGAATGGAAAGAAAAGAAATTGAGGAATAATTAATGCAGGCGGATTTGTCGCAACAGGGTTACAACAAGGTTACAACAAGCGGGCGCTGAAAACATGGCATAAATGGCGCGATTATTTAAAACCATATGATGAGGTGGCAACAGTTATGCACAGGCGGACAGCTGGCTGGAGACGAAATTAGAAGGCTTATTATGTGATTCTAATGAGGAGAATTAAATATAGAAGATGACGATTACAAGAATTGAAATTGGGAAGTTACTTAATTTGAATTATAAAATAGAGGGAAAGGAGAGCAAGACAAAAGAAGGAAATTGGGGGGAGAACGACGAAATTGAGGAGAAAGGAGAAGATATTTTCGGCAAGGAGAATTCTTCCTACTTGGAGAGCCAAACTATTCCAATCCGGGAGAGAGATATTGCAACTTTGGAATGAAAAACTTACCTTCTTCAACCATGTCTTTGAGCATGTCTTGTAAGGATGTTCTTATTTGTTATTTTATTCCAATTAGCATGAACTAAAATCTGTAGCTTTGTGTGTGGAAAAGTACTTTGTCTTTTGTGATATGTATTAGAACACAATTCTGTTAAATTATTTGCTTCAATTCTTTGTCCGTTTTAAGTGTGCGATTACATTTTGAAGATTTTGTGTCAAGCTTTGTATATCTCTTTGGAGTGTATTCATAAATCGAGAGAGGAGTTGCACGCAAGGTTATACAAATCATTTTCTTATGTGGAATAAATCGAGAGAGGAACCACATAAATCTTTAACCAAAAATTCTTCATCCAAATACTGCGTCGCGAAATTCGAGAGAGGAGTGACGAAAGTAATTCGCATATTTTAATTTAATCATTGGAAGTAGAAAGAGATTTCACTTTCTTCATGATTAGTCGCTGTGCACGAATTTCAGAGACCGAGAGGTAATGAGTCCTACATTTAATTTGCGTCAGGAGAATAATTTTACAAATATTTAACTAAATCTTTTGAAATTTCATATCACATAGACTTAGGAAATCCACATGCAAAGCTTTCTCTAAAAATTGGTATTTCTCAAAAATAAAAATAAAAACCCATTGAATTAATTAATTAAAGTTATTTTCCTATTTTAATTTTTCTTCACGCAACCAACTTTTGAATTATTTACTTGGATTCAAAGAAAAGGATAATATTAGTACTTGTGAACGTTAAATTAACACTTCCTTGTGGAGACGATCTTACTTACACTTTATTACTTGAATCGGCACGTGCACTTGCGTAACACTCATTTTCACCGTATCAGCGCGCAGTGTTCCTCCCGACGATCAACATATCGTCCACGTACAACAGCAAAATGATGAAATCCTCTGGAGCATACTGCTTGATGAACACGCAGTGGTCAAGGGTGGTCCTCCTGAAGTCGATCTCCCCCATGAAGGAATCAAACTTCCTATACCATTGCCGCGGGGCCTGCTTCAGGCCGTATAGACTCTTCTGCAAGCGGCACACCAGACCTTCCTTTCCCCTGACACCAAATCCCTCAGGCTGCTCCATGTAAAGCTCCTCGTAAAGATCGTCATGCAGAAAGACGGTCTTGGCATCCATCTGCTCTATCTCCAAGTCTAGCCTCGCAGCGAGGCCAAGTACCACACGAATAGATGACATCTTCACCACTGGTGAGAAGATCTCATCAAAGTCAATGCCCTGTCGCTGTCCAAAACCCTTCACCACTAGCCTGGCCTTGTATCTAGGAGGTGTGGAGGAATCTCCCTGCTTCACCCTGAAAATCCACCGATTCTTCAAGGCCTCCTTGCCCTTAGGCAATCTCACCAGGTCATATGTGTGATTTTTCTGCAGCGACTGCATCTCATCCTGCATAGCAACCATACACGTGCGCTTCTCAGCACTCTCCACAGCCTCATCATAACTCTCAGGCTCCCCCGCATCAGTCAACAGTATGAACTCTGATGCAGAATATCTGGCGGACGGGTGTCTGGCACGATCTGATCTCCGCAAGACAGGCTTAGGGGTCGGTGCAGGCACATCATCAACAATGTCCTCAGCGACTCTTGGTTCACCATCAGTGGTGATATCATGATCCGGAAGGGTGTCAGTACCCTGTGCTGGCTCAGGCTCAGTAGCCTCCTCAGTCTCGCCATCTCCAACCATAGGTGACTCTGCAGCAGTGCGAGAGTTAACCTCAAACTCAACAATCTCCTCAGGATCACCAACAGTTTGATCCTCACAGAAAGCAGCATCACTACTATGTACAAGCTTCTTCTCAACTGGATCAAAGAACCTGTACCCAAACTCTCCACTGTAGCCGTACCCTAAGAAAATGCACTGCCGGGTCTTCGAATCCAA
Organism: Dactylorhiza incarnata; assembly: GCA_033032865.1. Classification (NCBI taxonomy): domain Eukaryota; kingdom Viridiplantae; phylum Streptophyta; class Magnoliopsida; order Asparagales; family Orchidaceae; genus Dactylorhiza; species Dactylorhiza incarnata. Next base: position 777,392 of record JAWHQI010000234.1, read on the forward strand.
CTTCGATCTCTCGTCCCTGGGGACGTGCACAAAGGCTTTGCATCCAAATACCCGCAAGTGACTGTATGAGGGGTCCTTTCCGTACCAGACCCTATCTGGGACATCCTCCTGCAAAGCTGAACTCGGCGAGAGGTTGATGACATGCACTGCAGTAAGAAGAGCCTCGCCCCAAAACATCCCTGGCAGCTTCGACTCAGAAAGCATGCACCGAATCCTCTCCATCTGTGTCCTGCTCATCCTCGCAGCTACGCCATTCAACTGTGGCGTCTTCGGCGGGGTCTTCTCATGTCAGATACCATGGTCCCTGCAGTACTCATTAAAGGGACCAATGTACTCTCCCCCGTTGTCGGACCTGATGCACCTCAGCCTCTTCCCAGACTGTCTCTCCACCTCAGCGTGTAATCTCCTGAAGGTATCGAGGACCTGATCTTTGGTCTTGATGGCATAGACCCAAAGCTTCCTCGAATGGTCGTCAATGAAAGTAACAAAATATGAAGCTCCTCCTCTAGTCTGGACCTTCAGAGGTCTGCAGACATCAGTGTGAACTAGCTCCAATGGCTCAAACCTCCTGGTGGACGTGTGGCTGTGAAATGAAATCCTGTTCTGTTTCCCAGCCATGCAGTGGTCGCACCTCTCTAAGTGATCCCCAGAAATATCACTAATCAGCTTCTTCTTCACCAGGCATCCCAAACCCTTCTGGCTAATGTGTGCCAGTCTCCTGTGCCATAAGGAAGTGGATGCCTCATCCCTGACGGAGTTGGCCTGAGCAGCTTCAGGCCTCCCCTCCATGTAGTACAGTCCAGAATCTCTATAGCCCCTGGCCATCACAAGAGATCCCCTGATCAGCTTCCAGAAGTCTCCTCCAAAGACACTCAGGTGTCCTTCGTCTCCAAGTCTGCCAACTGATATCAAATTGAAGCGAATATCTGGCACATGCCGCACATCCCTCAGAACCAGTAGGGCACCAGTACTCATCTTCAAGTGCATGTCTCCACGCCCAAGCACTTTGGACGTATCCCCATTGCCCATCCTCAACACCCCACAGTCATGAGTGGTGTAGGTGGCAAATAACTCCCTGTTGTGGGAGACATGCGCAGAGGCTCCCGAATCAACAATCCAGCATCGGTCGTCATACGCGAGTGCAGCAGTGACGTCGTCGCCAACAATAATGACGTCGTCCTCCTCAGTAGAAACGGTAGCTGCCGTGTGACCCTCATCCTTGCCTTCAGTGGCAATCCCCTTCTTCTTCTGATCGTTCATCAACGAGTAGCAAAACTTCTTGATGTGTCCCTTCTTGTGGCAGTAGTGGCATTCCACGTTTTGATAACGTGACTTCGACTTGCCCCTACTCTGACTCCTGTCATCCTTCCTGCCTCGGCTCTTGCTCCTTCCTCTCCCCCTGGACTCAGTATAAAGAACATCAGCTCGTGAAGAAGAGCATGAAGTCCCCTGAGACTTTCGTCTCACCTCCTCATTCAAGATCCCACTCTTGGCGATCTCCATGGAAACAATCCCCTGGGGGGAAGAATTGATCAGAGAAACTCTGACCATCTCCCACGAGTCTGGAAGTGACTTGAGTAGCCACAAAGCATTCACTTCGTCTTCAAACGTCACCTTCATAGCAGTCAGGCGATCAATAATTCCCTGGAACTCGTTGACATGATCCAAAATGGGTGAGCCCTCTCGGTATCTGAACTCTCCAAGCTTCTTCAGCAAATACAGCTTGTTGATGCCCGTGCTCTTGGCATACAACGTCTCGAGAGTCTTCCACAAAGTCTTGGCATCAGTGATGCTAGCCATATGGTTGTAGACATTCGGCTCCACGAACCGTCTAATGAACCCACACAGCTTCCGATGCTCCACCTTCCATTTCGTCGGATCCGTGTCCTTTGGCATCTCCTCAAAGACAGGAGCATGCCAACCCTTCACATATATCAAGTCTTCCATCAGAAGATGCCACTGGTGGTAATTGGCACCATTCAACTTTACCATCTGCTCTGAACCTGATGTGGACTCCATCCTGCTCTGCCAACTGGTCGGACTGACCACTGATCTTTGAGTCGACTATCTCAAAGTATACAACTGGAGAGGATAGCCAGCGGGCTAATGGTCGTAAACTACCACTCCCAATTGCACACCCGAGATCACAATCGACTCGTCCTGAAACCCAGAAAGGTCAGCCCGGTACCTGCTCTGTCACTGAAACGGCTATGTCACTGAACCTAGCTCTGATACCACTTGTTGGGAATGAGAGCTAACACTCCCGACCAGAGCACCTGTTGCAAATTTGAGCGAGCACATGTGCGACCGCGTTGAGCGGTATGCAAATACGCAAACGAAAAATACGATGCAAAATAATAAAAGCACACAGGAAATTTTAACGTGGAAAACCCAATTGGGTGAAAAACCACGGGACGATCGGAGTCCAACCCTGAAAGCCTCCACTAAAAAGTGTGATAAATCACACGCACGGAATACAGGCTTTCCCTCCACCGATCCACAAAGGAACTCCACTCCTCCACCACCACAACCACAAAGGTTTACACAGTCTCCTTTCAAACCACACACAATCACAAGTATTTGAAAGAGATACAGAAATAGGTGAGAAGCGTTACCCGGACGGATTGAACAATCTGTCCCAACGTCGAAGATGACGTTCCAAATCCACAAACAAGAACGACTATGTTCAGCCCCTTTCTCCTTCGTCTTCAACCTCCAAGATCCGAACAAGATGGGCGGCTACAGCCCCCAAAACAGCGGCGACACTCCTCCAAAACCAGCAGCAACAGTACCTCCAACAGCGGCGGCAGAACCTCCAACAGCGGCGGCAGAGGTCTCCTCTCTCAATACCGGCGGCGATCTTCCTCCAGGCGGCCGGATCTCCACCAACAAGCGGCAGCAGATCTCCACAACAGAGGATGCGACGACCCTCCTACTCCTCCCTCTAGGCGGCCACACTCCAGGCGGCAGCCCCTCGGCGACAGCCCCTCCTCCAACGGTGGCGGCAGCGCTGGTTCCAAGAAAAACACGAGAGAGATAGAGAGAGAGCGGCGGTTCCTCAAAGCAGCGTGCGTGAGAGGGAGAGGGAGAGAATACCAATTAGGTTTTAAGATTTCCTTTTAATGCCTTTTGTATTCCCAGCCCGGCGGCTACGAATTCGAAAAACGGAATTAAAATTCGCAGACATGTTGCAACACCCGATTTTTGGTGTTGCAACACCTAGCTGTCCAGAAAATTCAGAGGGTAGCAAGTTGCAACACCCCGTTTTTGTGTTGCAACATCTTTGTCAAAACAATTCAGCAAACGACATATCATGTTCCAGATTAAAACTAGCGCGTGCCCGGTGGTTTTTACCGACTCGGATGAGAACCACACCCAACAGGTTGAACTTGTTTTTGTGACACCTGGTATTAGTTTTGGCTTGGGTTGTACCGCTAACCGCTTATATGGTCAATAAAAGGAGTCGACCGAGCCATCTTCTGCTAATTTCATTTTTTTCCAAACACCTCCTGCTCCCGTTTCTGCGTAAGTTGTTGCTTCTTCTTCTTCTTCCTGTGTTCTGCTTCTCCTTCCTGGCTGATGTTCTTCTCCTCCTCTCTTTCTCTCTTCCTCTTAATAGTTGTTTTGTGTCGCCGGATGAGGGCTTTGCTGCTGCTGGTTTTTGTGCTACTGCTGCTTGTCTCCTCTGCCTCCTACCTTCTTCAGTGCCTCCTCCAGAGATTTTGGAAGAATTTCACCACACCTCAGCGTATCCGAGAAGGATAAGTTGTGCAATGATTTGCTTTCTCCCTCTTCCGCTGTAAGGATGCTTTTTTCTCCTTATTTTCTGCTAACTTGCTGGTTTGGAACTATATATTCTGTTTTGGGATTCTTGTCATTACAAATTTTATGTGATTGCTGTTTTCTGGACCGGTTGCTGTTAAGTGTATAATTGATGTTTTCTGGACTAATTTTACGGGCCGATTGTGCAATTTGGAGGAGTATCTTGAGTTGTTGAGGGTGGCTGTTTTAAGAGCTATTTGGTGACAGTTTTGGAGGAACAATTGCTCTTCCGGCTGCTGTTTCGAGGCTAATTTTGTAGATAGCCTTGGTTGGAGGCTGATTTTGTGTTGGCAACCTTGTTTAGGGATTGTTTTGGCGTTGGACAACAAGCATTTTTGTTAGACAACAAGTATAAATAGTTTTTGTCTTTTAGTGGAGTTGATTTTCATATTTGGACGGATTTAAAACATCTTTTCCTAAATCCTTTTAAACGTTAACTCTAAGAATATTAAGTGACGCAACCCAGTTAAAGCGCGTACTATTTCAGTGGTTTCCAAGGCCGAGAAACCAGATGACGGCGTCACAAGGTAGACGTGACAATGATGCAGAAAAGGATATGGGAAAATGAAAAGCATTGATGAGTTTCTTATTTCTTGAATTATGTTTTATTCACGTACTTGTCATGTGTCCTATTTTTTAAGATAACACTGTATATGCATATGAGATACTCAATGATATATCGCTATGGAATAAATGTGGGCGAGGGAAAAAAGAAAGCGATACAAATTTCTGAGGGAAAGGTGTTGAAGCCAGGAAAATCCTAGCTCCAAATATTTGGATCAATGCAACCAGAGGCTACTTGCCCAGTGACCCAACTAGATGGCTTGGCAGACAACAACGAAGAGATTTGAACAGCAATAACAGGACCCCAGGTGTTGCGGCAGGGAAGTCCCACCACGTACCCAGAAGCTCAGAAGAGACTTCTCCTCCACAACCAAAAATGGTTGAGCAGGGTACGAGGGAAGCACCAGTTTGGCGAGTATCTAGGATGACGGTCGAGGGTGACAGTCAAGATCTCACGGGGACAGGTCTTCAAAAATATATGGGGTTCCGAAAGCTCAGCCAAAAGTGTCAATCCAAGTACCCCTTGTAACGGCCCAATAATATAAAACTCAATTTAAGTTATTATATATATCCCCTATGATGAAAACCAAATCAGTGTCAACGAGGTGTCGCTTTGACTGTCGAATATGAGTGTCGTTATTACGTTGCGACATTCGTCATGGTTTAGCGAAATATGAATTTTCCTATATTCAATAATTACCCGGATGGTTTGAGTTGGAATATATATATGCTGACTGCTGTTATGTTCTTCATGGTAACTGTCATTGGTGTCTTAAAAGTGGATATTAGTAAAGGAATTGGTTGTGTTGGTAGATATATTGATGGGTTACTATTATTTGCACGTTAGTGTGCCAATAGTGTTTTGGGCGACAACATAAGAATAAAGATGATGTTATCTTAATATAACCAGGCCATGTTCCAGGATTAATGATAAGTTATATGGGAGCTGCTAATAAGGAAAGAAATGATGTGCGGATAGCAATAGCACGGTTTAATTATAATAAGATGGTTTGGAGCATAGTTTATTAATGTGGCATGCTAAATGAGGTATTAAATGTATGAAAATGCATTTTTTTGCGTGAGGCGGTGGGGGTTGCGGGAATAAAAGCTGCGTGGCATCTTTTCCTTCTCCAAAAGTCTTTTCTGTCGACGCTCACCTTTTCCACCGAACTCGCAGCTAGGGCTCCTGGATCGGAGCTGCTTCTCCTCCTCTTTTCTCCCCTCTTCCACATCCCTGTTCAAGGAATCTCACAGGAGAGTTAGTGGACTGAGTTGTGGGACTCAAGTGGGTTGTGCTATATCTGTCTATGGTTCTTCGATTAAAGATTCACTGTAAGCCATCCTTGTCCCTTCATCCTCTCTGGGTCCTTTTGATTTTGAGTCGAATTTCATGTTGTGGCAAATGGGGTTTTTGATAGTAAGATTTGTCATGGTTTTCACAGGAAATTATTACTAATTGGTTTGTTGGGGTTTACCCTAGCTGGATTATATGATGTTCGATTTCTTTCTATTCCCCCTTCTTCTTGTCGAAATCTCATAACTTGTTGGAGTAGGTCTGGGGGGCCGGTTAATGTTGCTCCTCTTTGCAGCTTGGTGGTTGTTCTGAGCCTTACTGCTTTCGTTTTAATTGTTAGTCGGCTACTACCCTGCTTCAATTTGTTGCTCCTCTTTTAATGGTTGTGACCGGTGCTGTTTCCCTATTAGCTGAATGAAATACATGTAATTTCAGTATTGACCGACTGTTTTATGAGGAGAAAAGCTGTAATTTTAATGTTCTTTAGCCGATTGCTAACACTTCCTTTTATTGGGGGCTTTCTGCTATTTGTGGCCAATTAGTCTACCCTCTTTCTAGTTATGGTTACTGTTTAAGGGAGGGCTAATGGAGTCCCAGTTACTGTCTTATAGCCCTATTGCAGTCTAGTTTTGCTGTTTTATTGCTTTTATACAGTTCCTTTTCATTGTTGGAGCGGTTTTGGATGGTTTAAAAAGGGGGTTTTGGAACTCTATCATGCATACTAATTAGGAAGGCCTAAGCTAGACCGGCTGCCAGTTCCCCTTTTCTGTAGTCTTGGGTATGAGCTTTTAGTGTATGGTAGGAGCTTTGTAATTTATTTTGAGCTTTACTTTAATCTTGGCCGGCTGCTGTTATGTAAACAGTGAGGTGGACTTGGGTTATATCTTTATTTTGAACTTGCCATTTTTTGATATGGTATACAAACTAGAGGGTCGGTTAAATAGCTTCCAAATGATGTAAACATAGTAGTTAAACTTGTAGCTATAGCGAGGTGCAACCCCGATATAAACGACCCTAAATGATATGACGCTGATACAGATACCACGGAGGATGACACCTCAAAATAGACATGACAATGCTATGACCACTGATACTGATGGTGAGAGCTACCTGTTTTACTTAAGCTTTATTGCTTTATGTTCCCTTTACATACGCACTCTTATCATACTGAATGTTAAATGTATATTACTGATACTAAATGTCGCTATATTGTATGGCCTTGAAAAAGGCAAACAGGCGAATGATATTTCTGAGGGGATTATAAAAAAAATGACTCACTTTATGTAAACGTGTCGACACGAGGTTATATTACGGGCGACTTGAAATGCATGCACATGAATGACCCTTCGGGGTAAAGGACCCTTCGGGGTAAAGGAAAAGGAAAAAGGAAAAAAGGAAAAAGAATTCGAATTGCCCATAATATATCCAAAGAAACGAAATATTCATGGAAGTACTGATTTAAATGATTATAAAGGTACATTGATAAATGCTTATAGACATGAAAACCGACGTGAAGTTATGTATTTGCACTGCTTCCATGATATAGAAACAGTTATGATACTTGCATTGTTTACATGTTCCATAGTTCATATGAGTGTTATAGCTCCTTATACTGTTTATGATTACTGATATGTTTCCCCCAGTCATTATGTTCTTTCATAGATACTGATACATGGACACAGTACTGCTTTTATGTTATATTGTACATGATATGGTTATGATCTTATACGGCCCAAAATGTTTTAGTGATACTAACATGTTCATGTAGTAATATGCTTCATAAGGACACTACTGAGACAGAAAACGGTTAGTATGAAAACTATGTTTTAAAATGTGTAAGTTTTTTTTATTGTATATAGAAATGAAAGAGGTATATCCTCACTTAGTCATATTTTTATGACTAAGTCCGTCGTCAAATTTTGTAGGTAACGGACGTGACTTGGGATACGCAAAACCAAAAGAACTGATTAAGATAAAACAGAAAAGATTCAGCGAATAATGCAAGGTATGAAAGCAAATTTATATTATGTGTTGTTTATTTCATATTCACTAGCCTTACTTCAACCTGGGGCACATGTAAGAACATAGCTTAGATACAAATGTATGTGGGGTCTAAATAGGGGCCTCACACCCCTGGGGTCCTATTTATAGGAAAACCAAAGGGGAGGGGAGTCTTATTTATAGCCCAGCCCAACCCGACGACTATGCGACATTGAGGGAATTTTGCCTGGCTTCGGCGAGTATCTACTATGGTCGCTCACCTGACAAGTATGAGGGACTGCTCGCACATATCTGCCCATACTCGTCCAGGCCTTCTAATGCTCCTACTAGCTGAGTTGTTCTTAATCTTTGATTTCTGGCTTCTACTTTGACTTCCACCTACGTGGCCTGAATTGGATCCCACCCTCGGAGAATATGGGTTGTATAGAAGGTTTATTTTCAACACTTGTATTCATGAAAATTATGACAATATAAGAACAATATAAAAACTCTACATAAGAAAATATTAAGGATTTAATCCTATGATGTAGAGGTTATCTACTGATGGATTCACCAATAGGGGTTTGCCTACATTTTTACCCTAAAGGGGTGGGGCCCAATTCAAGTTGCACACCTTAATATTTCCTACTTTATGTAACTAAAAATAAAGTGCTGGGGATCAAGAGTCAGTGTTGAGAGTAAATATTAGGATAATTAATACTTATTGTGATACATGCATATTGTTCTCTCTCATTTCCTGTATGTATAACAATTCACGAAATACTTTGCTCGCATAGTATATGTTTATGACTAACCCATTGTGGACACAATTTTTCAGGCAACATGAGCATCTCCCAGTGCACCCCGAAGGGTTCCTGATGCGCAAATCTCGCACACCGCTATAGGCGGTAGCTAGACTGCGGCACGAAACGGCAGTGTACCGATCGTTCAAGTAATATAAAACAAGGAGTAATCCCCGAGTATCGAATCTCTCAAGGAACCAGTAAGGTGGAGTTAACGTTCGAGGAAGGACTTGAGATTGAAGTCCTTTACGTCGGATGGATGCGGAACGGGGGATTTGGTTTGTGGAAAATAAAGAGAAAATATTACACTACTAGTATGCAATGCCGCTATGCAATTCTTCGCTTGGCGGGATGGAGACTAGGCAGGCCTTGAGCCCACTGCGTCGCAAGGGCGGATGGACGAGTAGGCAAATGGAGTGAGGGTCGTAATCACCTCTTCGACAAGCACGCCACTAGCAATTGCTAGTGCGGCGACGAACGTGATGGCAGGATGGAGGATGGAATGGGGCGCACCTCAAGCAACATAAATCACAAAGCATTTCACATAGACATGAAATATATATAAATACAAACTAGTTTAAGTGCTCTACTTCATCAAAATACAAAGATCTACACATATACACTTCAATAAGAGAAGAACAAGGCAAGAAATCGACCGAATCCGAAGGCTCGTTGGAGATTCACGGTTGGAATCGCTGGGTTGTCAGTCCGCGTCCAAGCTCGGTCAGCAACTGCGTCCGGGGTAGAGAGAGCTGTCACTACTCTCCAATGGACCCATCTTCTTCGTCTCACGATCCGGTGGAGGTTGCAAACTTCCTCTTGCTTGAAGGAAATGGTGGCTAGATCTCCCTTGAAGCTCTAGGATGAAGGAGGAGGCCAAAGGGACGAAACCCTGGTGGAGATGGCGAAATCGGCGCAGCTGTACAATGCGTACGGAACTCTCCAGTTTTAGGTCGAATCTGCAGCTTTTATAGGAAAATGTTAGAAATTTGGTCACGCACGGTCGAACGCACGACCGTGCGTGGACCGTGCGATACTTAAGCTCAGCAGGCGTGCAGGGGAAGAAGGCCAGCGCCCGTGCATTTTGCTCACGCACGACCCACACCGCCCGTGCGTTCAAACGCACGGGTAAATTCCGACGCTCTGAAATCATCAAGACACAGGTCTACCGTGCGTTTTACTCTCGCACGGGCGAATCTGCCCGTGCGTCAAAACGCACGAGTAAACTCCGACGCTCCGTTTTCTGCCCAGACACAAACGCACGACCGCCACCGACCGTGCGTCAAGGAAACGCACGACCGTGCGATATGCACAGAAATTACTTTGGGGAGAACGGGACGATCAGGTCACCTGCATACAAGAGACACAGGATGGGAAAGTACTACCAGCAGCACAGAGATAAAGAGGATACAATGGGGAGCACGCAGTGCTTACCCCCAACAACAAAGTGCGCAATTGCACACAAAAACAGGCATACTATGTACTACAATAAAAAGCATGAATAAGGGAAATATGAACAAAACTGAAGCATAAAAGCAAGAAAACTAGCCTAAATGAGTCCGAAAATATATATATAATAGGGACTCATCACACCCCCAGACTTAAACGATTGCTCGTCCCGAGCAAATCATCTCAAGGCGAAGAGGAAGAAAGCTAGTTGGCTAAGCAATTGTACGAACGAAGTACCATGCGAAGTCGCATCCTCATGCACAAAGAGAAATATCAGAAAACAATTATAAGCATACCCAATAATTTCTATTTTCTATAAGCGTAAAGAAGATATTACTTGTATTCCTACTGTGAATCACAATGAATCATCCGGTTACGCGTTGAACGAAAGTAGACGGACAATGAGGTGAGCATTGCCAAAGATCGAGTCTCGGGCGGATCTCCAAAGGAATCCACCAATGTCGATGACCATACGCTTGCCCGTTCACACTCTCTCCACGGCACTGGTTTAACTCAAGCGCACAAATCAATAGGACTAGTAGGTTTATAGCATGGCTTAGGTTCAGGTGCGGAAAACAACGGTAAACATGAAGGCTAAGCATGCCCAACCCAAATGAGCAAGTACAAGAAATCAGCTAACACCACAACATGAAAGCGCGGGTGCACCACACCACCAAACTTGGCTTTTACAATGAGGTGTGTGCACCGCCTACTCCAATATACAAAGCTCATAAAGTTTTCAATTCAATTTGCCTTTTTTACTTCATTTCTTTTTCAACATTTTCATTTTCATTTTTTTTAACATATATATATATATATATATATATATAATGAACACATCCACGCATCTGCAAAAATGAACACTACAACAACACCACCACATGATACCATAAAAAGAACTAAACTCGACTGGGTGTGCGACTAGGATAGGCTATTTGGCTTTGGTGAGACATAAGTGGAGCTGAATCAAAAGGAGGGGTAGGCACAACTGGGCTAGCGAGGGTAATGTGGTAGGAACGGGTACAAGGCTCAACCGGGCCAAAATGAGGGCCTGCATCACATTTGCGCGCTTGACTAACCGTATACCCATGCTTCGAGAGTCGCTTGGGGCAAGTTCTTAGCCACCGAGAAAGATCAACCTTCCTCCCGACTCGAGCAATACGAGGCTACTGAACGCCTACACAATTCTACGCCACCGTTTGATTCATGACCGGATTCACAACTAGAGTATAGTAAACAAAATTTACGCTAATAGAAAAATAGAAACTAAAAGCATATAAAGAATTTTAATCTATACAAACTCTAAGTGAACATGAGTGTACGACTAGGAACACTCTTGGAGTCAACATTTTACTCCGCCATACAATACTAAGCCAACACAGAATTCTTCGTCTTGCGCACAGGTGATAAACAAGCTCGGTACGTGCAAAAATTTAAGCACGCGCTCAAGTGGGTGATGTGGTGTGCGACGCAAATGAACAAAACCAAATATCATAATAAAAGCTTCTAGCATGCAAAAGATGTGTGAACGTGAGTGGGTAACGAAGCGCGGTTCTCCCTCCAGACTTAATCTAAGCAATACATCATATGATATGACAGCAGAAATAAAAATAGCGGCTAGGAGAGAAGTTACCCCATGCTCAGCAAGTGAGCATACCAGAAGATTGGCGATAATACTGCAATGGAAATCCAAGTCCGCCACCAAAAGATCACCACCCTACAAAAAGGACGCACCAAGCAATAGCAAAAATGATATATTAAGGCATTAGCGGATTTGAAATGAATAAAAGCAACAAAAACTTGGGTTGTCTCTCAGCAGCGCTTTTGTTTACCGTCCTTAAGCTGGACTTAATACCTGTATTATGCAGTTTTAATAAAAGTTTAAGCATAAAAGAGAAAACTAAAATATCCTAATTATTACAACCATTCCAAAAAAATCAACTGTAAGTTGATTTAAAGTAGTAACTGCAAATAAAAGAAATGGGTCTGAAGACCCAACAACAACAGTCCAGAAGATCAGGAGCTTTCCATCTTCAGATTTCATCTTTCTTCATCCTCTTCCTCTCCTCCAATCGGCGGTCATGGATGAAGCAGCGTTTACCACCCTGCACCCAGTCTTTCAAGGAAAACGCAGGCAATGATGATAAGGTGGAATAGACGATGGATTTCATCATTGCCGGTTGCTTTTCCTTCCAAGACTGCCACACAGGATCGCCCAAAATGGGTCTAGATATTCATGCACCTGCAAAGGGATAAATGAAATATCAGACAATAAAGTAGGCGAGGAAGCAGGAAGGATGAATTTATCGACATTAGCATTAAAAGAATGATGATTAGGAAATAAAATAGATGAAGAACTAAAAGGTTCAAATAAAGGAGGAGTGGCCCCGGTTTCACTCCTGGCAGGTTCCACAAAAGGCTCATTGTCGACCGCATTAAGAGCACTGCAGGAAGGATATGAGCAGCTAGGAACTTCGATGATGAGTTGGACCTTCTCCTCCGGTGATGAGGTAGAAACCTCATCACTAAGGAAAATGTCCTCCTCAGTGCAACTCAGCATAGCTTCAGGCTCCATAGGCTTATCCTGCACATCTAAAAACTCGACAATAAGAGCAGAAGATACATGCATACTGATACAAGAAAATATCTGAGTAGGAATAGGACTCAAGATAGAGTCCGATAGGAGTGAAGAAATATCCTAAGATACAGAATCCACAGGAAAGGATGGCACCAAAGAGGAAGAAAACTCCAAAATGTCATCGTATGTGTCATCAGCGACGCTGATCGACGCATTCGTTGTGCTCTCAAGATGACCCGGGGGCCTAACGTATGTGTCATCAGCGATGGAAGGAGCAGAGGCATAGGAAGGCAGTGGAATTAATGGTGATAAGTGCTGGCTCATCATCCTCTCCCAATTGCAATTTCCATTGCTCACAGTCCTTCAGCACGTGATCAAGACTTTGACAACACAAGCAGCGCTTCCCGGTAGGTTTTGACTGTAGAAAAGCCAAACCACCCGGTGAAGGCGATGCTCGCGATGGGGACGCATACTTATAATACGTAGGTCCATAGTATGAACTACACGGATTATAATTATGGCTTCTTAAATGGCACTCATCACTAGAGTGACTAGACGCTCTACACCACCTACATTGTTGATAAGCAGACATATTGGTGCAAAGAAGGATTCACTAATAATATAAGTTGAAAAATAACTCAGTATGCACGAAGGGAAAAATTAAATCAACAGGAACCTGATTTTTGAAATACTTAAAAAGATAATAAGAGAATTTACAAACACTAAATTAAAACAAATGCGATAAACAAATGGAAAAGACTTTATCTCTTGTCGCTCTCTCTCAAGTAACTCACACGACTGTGTTCCCCGGCAACGGCGCCAAAAACTTGATGCGCAAATCTCGCACACCGCTATAGGCGGTAGCTAGACTGCGGCACGAAACGGCAGTGTACCGATCGTTCAAGTAATATAAAACGAGGAGTAATCCCCGAGTATCGAATCTCTCAAGGAACACAGTAAGGTGGAGTTAACGTTCGAGGAAGGACTTGAGATTGAAGTCCTTTACGTCGGATGGATGCGGAACGGGGGATTTGGTTTGTGGAAAATAAAGAGAAAATATTACACTACTCCTATGCAATGTCGCTATGCAATGCTTCGCTTGGCGGGATGGAGACTAGGCAGGCCTTGAGCGCACTGCGTCGCAAGGGCGGATGGACGAGTAGGCAAACGGAGTGAGGGTCGTAAGCATCTCTTCGACAAGCACGCCACTAGCAATTGCTAGTGTGGCAACGAACGTGATGGCGGGATGGAGGATGGAATGGGGCGCACCTCAAGCAACATAAACCACAAAGCATTTCACATAGACATGAAATATATATAAATACAAACTAGTTTAAGTGCTCTACTTCATCAAAATACAAAGATCTACACATATACACTTCAATAAGAGAAGAACAAGGCAAGAAATCGACCGAATCCGAAGGCTCGTTGGAGATTCACGGTTGGAATCGCTGGGTAGTCAGTCCGCGTTCAAGCTCGGTCAGCAACTACGTCCGGGGTAGAGAGAGCTGTCACTACTCTCCAATGGACCTGTCTTCTTCGTCTCACGATCCGGTGGAGGTTGCAAACTTCCTCTTGCTTGAAGGAAATGGTGGCTATATCTCCCTTGAAGCTCTAGGATGAAGGAGGAGGCCAAAGGGACGAAACCCTGGTGGAGATGGCGAAATTGGCGCAGCTGTACAATGCGTACGGAACTCTCCCGTTTTAGGTCGAATTTGCAGCTTTTATAGGAAAATGTTAGAAATTTGGTCACGCACGGTCGAACGCACGACCGTGCGTGGACCGTGCGATACTTAAGCTCAGCAGGCGTGCAGGGGAAGAAGGCCAACGCCCATGCGTTTTGCTCACGCACGACCCACACCGCCCGTGCGTTCAAACGCACGGGTAAATTCCGACGCTCTGAAATCATCAAGACACAGGTCGACCGTGCGTTTTACTCTCGCACGGGCGAATCTGCCCGTGCGTCAAAACGCACGAGTAAACTCCGACGCTCCGTTTTCTTCCCAGACACAAACGCACGACCGCCACCGACCGTGCGTCAAGGAAACGCACGACCGTGCGATATGCACAGAAATTACTTTGGGGAGAACGGGACGATCAGGTCACCTGCATACAAGAGACACAGGCTGGGAAAGTACTACCAACAGCACAGAGATAAAGAGGATACAATGGGGAGCACGCAGTGCTTACCCCCAACAACAAAGTGCGCAATTGCACAAAAAAACAGACATACTATGTACTACAATAAAAAGCATGAATAAGGGAAATATGAACAAAACTGAAGCATAAAAGCAAGAAAACTAGCCTAAATGAGTCCGAAAATATGTATATAATAGGGACTCATCAGTTCCCCCACAGAAGAAGAGAAACGAAAGCATGCTGAGGATTTGACAAAGGTATGGTTAAAGATCTTTATCGGGATCGAGGAAGCGCAAGAAAAGCATAAAGCTACCTGCGGCGATTATGAGTGTCTTTTGTAATGAATATAATTAGATCTCTTATGTTATGTAAATTCCATCTGTAATCAAATGTAAATAAATGGAATACTAAAATGTGATGTTATGGTTTCGTTGTGTTAATGGATTCTTATTCATTGCTACGACACTTTTATTGAAACTACACTCGATTCTCGAATCATTTGGGAAGACCGGAGTTATGGTCTTCATACATGGGTACTGGAAGACGATTTGAAAATGGGCGCCGTATACAAAAATTGCCCTAAGTTTAGGGGTTTGTTATGAACACATGTATAGCCAACCACACACGCTAGTGATAAAAAGGTCAGTTCACCGTAAGGCAAACTGTCGTGGGAGCTGAATAAAGTAGCTACGCAGTGAAGTATTCATCAAATAGTCAATGAGTTGTAAGGGGATGATGGGGTTGGGACTTCAGTCGAAGAGTTTGTCTAGGTGAGCCGATAGGCGAACAACACGAAAGGGGTCATGAGCAAATGAAGCTACACAACAAACAAGCAGAAAAGAAAAAGTAGCTACGCGATGAAGTGAAAGTCAATATAGCTGTCAACAGTGGAGCATGTTGAACTCTTAAGCGAAGAGGTTCGATCCTAGGGTTAGCCACTTAGTCATTAGCCGAATTCGAGTAACCTCCTTTTCGATCAGCAACAACATACGAAACAAACGAAGCCTTACTCTCAATACATTATCATAGCCGAGTTCATAATTCATAACCTATAAGATTTGTTAAGTTATCTGAAGACCCTACATGTTTAAACTTAGCTTAAAATTTAAAAATAGTACCCTCGGTGGAACCCCTAAACTTAGCATTAAAAAGTACTTTATGCTATAATTAATGCATTAATGCTATGATACATTTATTAATTAGGACCTATAGACTTAAACTTAGCTTCTTCAGATACCCTTGGGGCCTCAGTAAATTACGAAAATACATTTTCTTCTCTATTTTCAACGTTATGGATCCGATTCTGACATCCGTTTCTTCAAATTCCGGTTCTTATTAAAATTACACTTTTTTTCATATTGGGGACAACTTTGGCAAATGATATATCAATTTGTAGGTATTTAGATGTCTGAGTCTAACATCGAGCTTTGTTTCTCGAATGTCTCACCGATTCATTCCAAATTTGCATTTTTTTTCTTTCGAGTTCTTTTTCGGCAAATGACATATCAATTTCGAAGTAGTTCGACGTTCTGAACCCAACTGCAGACTCCATTTTATAAAATTTGACTCCGTTGGGTATTTTCATGCGCAATTGGAGATTTTAGGCTTTTTCAGACTTTGTTGATGTCGTGATCACATATAATGCATCTATGATCATTGTATAAATACTCATGATATTACAATCCCTCGTGCTCATAAATGAACCATTGATCTTGCGTAGACATCGTCCAACGGTTGCATACACTCCTCCAAAATAATATCTTAATGAGTCTATAATATGAGAACTTTCTCGATCTAATTCTCAAACGTACGCCAGCTTGGTGTCCGAGATCAATGGCAGTGCACGAGGTTGTGCACTAGCATGGATCACACAAATGGGTGCAATGCTCCCTGACGGTCAGATGGCCGCCCGACACTCGGTCGCAAGAATTAGGCCTATAATAGATTGATCTCATGACTACCTCTGTCTTCTTATAAAAATTTTATATTAGCATTCAACATCAATTTCTTTTTAAAAATCTAACACCATGACTGTAAAATTTTAATAAACATAAATACACAAATCCCTAATAATTAAAAAAGGATTTTAATATTTGCTTTTTCATAACCATGGTCCATGAAATAGTATATTTATACTTAATATTTGTATATATTTAATAATATTAATCACTCGTTAAATTCATGATAATGCTCAAAATTCATGATGACTTATGAAGCAAGGAGATTTCAAAGGGCAACTTCTTCATCTTCTTCCTCCTCTTCTCAAGAAAATGTCTCAACTCTATTGTTGGAGAAATGGGAAGAACCTCGATCTCCTTTGAAGCTATATTTGTTCAAACATCTTAGTATCTATTACAACGAAGAATCCAATATAACGCGAGTTTCCTTAGTATCGCTATATTTGTTCTTCAACTTTAATTTTATATTTACTTCAATATTGTAAATGTTGTGGTTCGTCTAAGTGAATTTTTGTGATAATCTAATGTTTTGGACAATTATGTTAGTTTAACTCAGGGTCATCAAATTCGTCCTAGGTTGCGATGACAAACCTCGTTTGATGTAGGTATGCGATAATTTCCCTATTGGGGGCGTATAAGTCGGTTGACATAACGAGCATTTGATGTTTAAGCTGTTCATATTTTACTAATATGATTTAGTGTATTGCAATGATAGTGCCAAATAGATTTGATTTCGCTATCCCGGGATAAAATCATTATTTGTATGTTCACTCTCTATTGCGCAGACGAAAATAAGAGAAAAATGTTGTGCATGTTAAGCATATTTTAGTAATATTCATACTTCAATCCTCGCTATTGTTATAACATTGTATTGATTTTAACTCAGATGTGCATATAATGTTTAAGAATCGAGTATTGATTGACGTTTATTGTAGCCGACACGTAAATCATTATTCTCATCATTGTTCTAACACAAGCATTTTACGAGGGTCGAGCCCCAAATCACTCACTTGTTCATAGGCATGAATTGAAATTAGGAGTTTTTAAAGACACCTTAGTTTTGGCTAGTTGCACCGCAGTTTTGGCTAGTTGCACCGCAATTTCTCCTAATTTAATCTTAAAATTACTCTTCAAAAAATACTAATGGCACCGCACTAACTCGCACCGCACTAGCTTTAAAACTGAATTTATTGCGACGACCTCAGGCTCGCCGGGTCCACCGTTCGCCGTAGAAAGGGACTGAGCATGTAGGGCTCGAGGTCGGCAAGGATGCTGGCGAGAGACTCGGCAAAGTATCGCCTCCGCATATGCAGATCTGCTTGACCATGGAAAACTGAGTTTTGGATTGTTATGAAACGTGCGATTGTTGTGAAATGTGCAGTTGTTGGTGTTTTAAGTTCAATTTTATTCATTATTTTTTATAATTATGAGCAATCATTACTTTGTGTTGTTTTCATTTTCAAAATTACATTTTTAATTGACGTTGATTTCGATTTATTTTTTATTTTTATAGGAATATGAAGACAATGACGACCAAGGAGAACACAATTAATGGTTTTTTGTTCACAACAATTTATTTTTTTACTGAAATTTATGTAGTTCTATGATTTTTTTTATTGAAATTCAAGTTGGATTTCTTTAATACTATTGCGGTGCAATTAACAATTCTAGGTGCCTTTAATAAAACATGAGAAAGCGTGGTGCCTTTAACAAAGCAGTGCGACTAGCCAAAAGTGCGGTGCCTTTAACAATTCCATTGAAATTACGTGCTAAAATTTATTTATGTCCTATTTCGGGATCACGACTTACTCAAGTAGACATACATTAATGGGCCGAAACAAAAAAAATGACAATACATCGGATATTATGTTGTTCGATCGTCACAAATGATATCAAAATCTTGCTTTAGTACAATACAATGTGCGGTTTGTGGACGAGCAAAATAAACGTTGATGAGCCTGTAAGGCTGTAACATCTCGAATCTGAAGAGGGCGGTCTGATAAGAGCGAGGAGTGTCATTAGGAACAATGAAATCCGTGGAAATACAACTTCTCATATACTTCTAGACGAAAGAGAATGCAAGAACTAACTGAATCACATACCAATGTTGATGAAACAATTGTTAGAGTTGTTAATGTTGGAATATTTTCTCTATTATATTCCTATATTAATATAAAATATGATAATTTTCGTTTTAAAAACTTTTACTGAAACAGCAGAACTTTTAATATGAACATCAATAATACTAAAATTGCATGAAGGGGATGAGAAATAAAACAGAGTAAATATATAGATCAGAATCAAGCCTGCAGGGTAAGGCGTGTGGTCACTGCCCTAAAGAAGTTGCACCACCCTCCGACAGGGCTTTCAACCGATGCTCACTCCTCCAAGGTACAACACCCGGCTAGATCCCGAAACTCCGATGTGCGCGGACACCGAAGAAGCACAGAGCACCCGAACCCCCACTTGATGGAGCAAATGTAAAGAAAAGGAAGCACGTAGAATATCGTCACAGGAACCGAGAGCACAAGAGCGTATCAGAGCGTGTGTAAGACTTTCTGAGAAGAACGAGTATATATATAACTCGGACCGCAAGATCTTCAATGAAATCCGATCTTGTAAAACGGCAATAAAATAAAGCCACAATAAATACGAACGGTTATATAGAGAAGGATCATAATCAGGAAAATAAACGTTGAACATTTCCAACTTAAATATTGGCGAGAAAGACGCGCAAAAGAGCGGTTAAGAAAACGCGTAAAAACGGCAGAGCGTGAAGAGAAATCGACGTTGCGTCGACATCATATCGACGCTACGTCGAGTTCTATCGACGCAGGACTTATCGACGCAAGCCTTATCGACGCTACGTCGAGTTCAATCGACGCATGCGTCGAGTTCAATACGACGCCACGCAACTCCAGCGGGCAAAACGACGCTACGTCGAAATCTATTCGACGCAGCTCCGAATTCTAATCGACGCATCTCCGAGTAAAATGCCATGAAACTATTTGGAAAAAAAAATACAATTCAATTCAATTATTCCCCAAATCCGAAATTCGGATCCGGTCCGGTGCGGTGCGTGCGCGCGCGCGCGCGTGTGGTTCATAGTTTCTCCTTATGTTCTTTTGAACAAATAAGAAGGTGTGAAAACATATATAAACTCTTTGGCAAGAAAGCTAAAAAGCAAGGTGGGACTAAAGGTTCATCCTTTCATTCATGAAAGGTTTCCCTCCAATTAATTTGGGTTCCCTCCAATTTTGGTTTTGGAGCTTTTCATCATATATGAATAGTCATACACCAAACACCAAAAGGCTATAATAAAACATTATAAATAAATGTTTATTTACAAAATTTCTAACAATCCCCCACAAAAGCGAAAAACCAAAAGCGAACTTCATAAATATGATATTACTAATAATAAATAAAATCAAATACAAATTTGCTTCATCAAGTTGTATCTAATGCAATGGGTATAGATGGAATGGTTACCTTGAATCTATACTTAGTACTTACTTCCTCTACCGAAGAGTATAATGTGTCAGAGGCTTTGAATTATAAACTTTTAACCGGTAAATTAGATAAGCACACAAAAGATTGGTTGTTCTTGGGTTATGGCGGTGGGCGCATTAATGGCCATGCGCATTCCTTGATTTTTCATGAGAGGTATTTGGGGTTCAGCCCGGATCCCAAAGTTGCGGCCTCACAACAACCCCCACATAGGTGGTGCCTCAAGAGATAATCGTAACCAATATCTCGCAAAGAAATATGCCTTTGGCAACCATTAAGAGCTTAATTAAGTTCATCCTAACTTGTTACGTAGAGCACAACATCATAGGAATGGGGAGAAGGTTTTCTCAACCTTATATTTTGTGCTCCCAACTACGCTACATCAACGGCTTCGTTTCTACCATATTGAACCCACTTCATGGAATCTCCAATCACATGGGTTGGGTATCCACCATTGGCAGCAAATCATGAGGGCTTAAGCCCCATTCCCCTCGATGACAACAATATCTCCCTTCGGGACAATCCCTTGGTAAGATTATCAGCCAGATTCAATTCTGATTTTACATAGTTGAGTGATATCACTTCTTTTCTTCTTTGCTTCACGGACTTGTACCTGATTCTCATGAACTTATTCATTTTGGAATTAGTACTATTAGAAGCAGTTAAATCAATAACACTTTTATTATCACAATGTAAAGAGATAACAGACATGGGGTTTTCAATTAATGGAATTTCACTAAGTAAATTTTTAATCCATTCTGCTTCGGCACATGTAGTGTCCAAAGCTATAAGCTCTGATTCCATGGTACTTCTAGAAATAACTGTTTGTTTTGTAGAAGCCCATGAAATGACAGCACCTCCAAGGAGGAATACATAGCCCGTCGTTGACTTAACGTCTAATGAATCAGTTACCCAATTGGCATCTGAATATCCTTCTTGTACTCCAGGAAATCCCGTGTACACTAAACTATAATCCATAGTTCCACGAAGATATTTAAATATTCTATTTAGAGCTATCCAATGTTCATCACTTGGATTACTAGTATATCTACTAAGGCGGCCTACGACATAGGAAATGTCGGGCCTAGTGCGGTTAGCTATGTATAGGAGTGATCCTATCATTTGTGCATACCTATGTTGATCAATAGGTTCATTAGTATTTTTACAAAGTTTTACACTAGCGTCATATGGAGTAGAAGCGGGAATGGAATCATATAAGTTGAATTTAATCAACATTTTCTCAATCGAGTGTGAAAGAGATAATGATACGCTAGAATCATTTTTAACTAGTTTCATTCCTAATATAATGTTTGCTTCCCTCAAATCTTTCATATCAAAATTGGATGATAAATTATTTTTGGTTTCATTAATAATTTTAATTGAGTTTCCAAAGATTAAAATGTCATCTACATAGAGACATAACAAGACAATTTTATTTCCGTCTTGTTTGGCATAAATACATTTATCAAATTCATTAGATTTGAAACCAAAAGTTAAGACTACGGAGTCAAACTTTTGATGCCATTGTTTAGGTGCTTGTTTTAAACCGTAAAGAGGTTTAATTAATTTACAAACTTTGGTTTCTTGGCCTTTGACCACAAAACCTTCGGGTTGAGACATGTAGACTTCTTCATCTAAGTCTCCATGCAAGAAAGCGGTTTTGACATCCATTTGATGAATGATCATCCTATGGATCGAAGCCAATGCGACTAGAATACGAAGAGAGGTTATTCTAGCTACGGGAGTGTTGGATCGTATGACGCCCTTAGAGGGGGGGGGGGGGGGTGAATAAGGGTGTGTCTAAAAATTAATTTTTACTTAGTAATTTTTTAAAGAGATTTTACTTTACTAAAAAATTACTTATAAATACCTTCAAACCAATGCAACTTTAGTATTAAACCAAAACACAAATTTCTAAGATAAAGATTATGCCACCAAATATGTAATTAAAGAAAAAGACATAATTATATTAATCATGAAATTTGAGTACAATAAAAATGATCTTAACAATGCTTAAGATCAATGCACAATTATGTTAATAAAAATTCTACAATTTTGGTTTACCAATCCTTCTCCCAAGGATCGGAAGGCTATCGCTTGTCTTTCCCAAGACCAAGCCCAAGCCTATCCTCTAGATCTTCCCAAGATCTAGACATAGCACACAAGGCCACGATTTCCCACCAAGCCACGCAAGGACTTGGACGCTCCGCACAAGGAAACGATTTTCCCCTAAGCCGCGCAAGGACTTAGACGCCGCACGCAAGACGACGATTTCTCTACCAATACAAAATGAAAAGTATGTGAATGAAAATACAATATGAAAAGAACAACTCCCTAGAAGATCAGATCTCTGAACGGATTGTTGAAGCCTCGAGATGATCGATGATGTAGAAGCGCGCCCGATCTCGTCTTCAATCTTCAATCCTTCTTTGCACAAATGGGAGTTGAAGAGGTTCTGGAGCTCTCTGGTTCGTATGCACTCAAGAAGGGACTTGGAATTCTCAAAGCATTTAATGCACGAACACAAGGAGGCAATTTATAGAAAATCGTTGTCGCCTGGGCGACAGTGACTGTCGGAATTTTCCGACAGCGTTAAACTGCCGCTGGAGTGACGTCGTGCGGGCAGTTGCTGTCACCGTCGTGCTGTCGCCTGGGCGACATCGATGTCTGATTTCCGACAGTGCAAAACTGCCGATCGTGGGTGGTGTCGTGGGCAGTTGCTGTAACCTCCGAGCTGTCGCCTGGGCGACATCGCTGTCGGAATTCCGACAGCTCAAAACTGACTTTCGTCGAGCTGCCGTGGAGGGAAGTAGTTGTAACTTCGCTGCTGTCGCCTGGGCGACAGCGGCTGTCGGAATTTTCCGACAGTGCAATTTTCCCACATTCAAATTTAGCTCCAGCGGAAATGTGAACATCTCATACCTGTTACATGCACACCATTAATAAAAATAGAATCAAATACAAACGGGACTTTGTTATTATCAAACCGGAGGAGTGTGAAACACATGCTCCAACAATCTCCCCCTTTTGATAATAACAAATCCGTATAAAAAGAAATCATGTCTTATTTAGATTGTTGATTTTAACATTTGGTGTGTGCACAAAAATAACATGATATATTTCTCTTAAAATAAATAATCTCCCTTTAGGTGAAAGCTCTCCCTAAATATATGCTCCCCCTAAATATATGATGTATTGTGTAGGTGGAATATTTAGGTGTAATAGATTTGTGATTTTTCTTTTTATACTTTAAATTCTCCCCCTTTTGGTATTAGCAAAAGTTAATATTAGATAAAAGTGTAGTTCTTAAGGGAAAGGATATAGAATATAGAAATGAAGAGTAAGCGGAAGCAATTTTTTTTTTGGGAAATGATTGAAGTCCATGAAATAATAGGAATATGCCATATTATGAATAAACCCATGAAGTGACGGTATAGCCATATGAAGTAATGAAAGAAAATAACTTAAACATGAGTAAGGTCATTTGAAAGTATCATAGAAAAACACAATAGTGTATAGAATTATGGAATATTTTCGGTCCAATTCTCATGAGATGAATGTTTATATAACATAATGATGTGTACATGTGATACTTAGATCAAACATATGAAGTTATTTAATTTACATGATCATTGAAATGTAGAACATAATAAAAACATTTATAGTCAACTTTGACTTTGAAGATATAGCACAAGAGGAATAGAAAACCATTTTTTCTTTTGCACAAGACACTTTACAATTCTTTCGAAGGTGCTTAACCTCACAATGCTCATTAAGACTTATCAGGAGGGTAAGTAGTGCTTGGTGGAGTATCCTTGTCTTTATTATAAATTTGTTTTTTTTATCACAGATGTTGTGATATCTTAATTTTGATATATTGATATTTTTTTTGTAATTGACCAAGGATCTCCGAATTCACTTGAATCGCAAAAGATGGTGTATATTTTGTTGTGCTAACAAATCAAGGTTGAAAGTTGTATTTAAGAAGTGCTATTTTATTATGTTAAAGCAAATATGATTCATGTATATATTAAATAAAAGGACATACGTATTGATCAAAAGAAGTGAACGTGATAGTTCATTATGATAGATAAACAATTTCTCATACTTAGAGGCATGCGAAAACAATTTCCAATGGTCTAAACAACTAAGTAGGAGTGTCAATACGATGATAGCTTGGAAATGAAATCATATAATCATGTAAGAGTCATTTTTTTAAAATAAAAAACACATGGTTTGTCATCAAGTCACGAGGTGAAGCATTAATAATGACATATAACTATTGTAAATCATCAAAGGGACCAATAATTGAAGAAATATCAATTCGGGAGCTGTCAGAAATTTCCGACAGTCACTGTTGCCTGGGCGACAGTCAAAAATATAAATAGGGCTTTGGATCGAGTCAAACCCTATTGTGCTTCATTTTTCTGGACTGTAGAGCGAGAGAAGGCTGTCGGAAGTCGGCGACAACTCTAGATCTAAGGTATGGATTTTTGATTTTTATGTTTTTAACTCAAAATTTTTTAGGGATTTGTGATTTTGATAGTAGAGAAGAAGGAAAATGTAGTTTTCATTTTGACTTTTGATGAATGGTGTAGGTTTTTGAATTTTGTTTGTTTTTAAAAGTGTAGATCTAGTTTAAAAACAAGTGGATCTTGTTGGATCTTTGTTAAAAATGTTATGATTTTGTGATTCTTGTGGTTGAAGGTTTGCTTTTGTTCATAGACTAATTTTAAAAATGGAAGTTTTGTCTTTTGAATGAAGGTTGAAGATGATGAATAGTAAGGATATGGAGAAGATTTTGATTTGAAAAACATATATTTTTTTTTTAAACTTGATGTTGAAACAACCTTGATTTTGAGTAGATCTGGAAGTCAATGTAAAAAATTTCGAGAGAAGTTCACTGGAGAGCTGTCGGAAATTTCCGACAGTCACTGTCGCCTGGGCGACAGTGTTCCAGTGCACAGCACATGTTTAATCAAAAATTTTTATGTTATTTGCAGAATGGCTTCCAGTTCCAAAGCTCGAAGGAGTACTTCGGAAGATGCACATAGTTCATATCAAGTTTTTCCTGGGGTGGAGAAAGCTATTGTTGGAGTTGCAAAGTATGTGGAATTTGATTCGCCGAAGCACGATCATATCTATGATCGGCTTGCGAATGCAGGTATTCTCTCAATAATCACCCCAGAGCCGTTCTCTTCCTTTTTGATTCGTGAGTTCTATAATCATTTGGAAGATCCAAATTGCACTGAGTTGGATGGAGGAGTAAGATCAAGAATTCAGGGTCAACATGTGGAAATAACACATGTTGATCTAAGAGAGGAATTCAGATTAATGATTAGTGAAAATGTGCCGGATATAGTGGAGAGTTATAGAAAAGATAGAGATTGGACCCTTGTAAACATGAGTTTACATGAGAATCAAAAGAAGACTCTAACCACTGAAGTTACGTCACTCAATCCGGATGCTTTCTTAGTTCAAGATATCTTAAGGAATTCAGTCATGTTGAAGAGTGGAGATACAAGAAGTATTACGGCTCAGTTGACCCTCATTACATACTACATTATGGAGGATGAGCTTTTTGATGTGGCGGACTTCATACTCTCCCAGATTAGGTATGCGTATAGATTAAAGCATCCAAGATGGGTGAAGGTTCATACGCTGCCAATGGGGGCGATAATTCAGTGTGTACTCTATAAGAAGTACGGATGGATAGCGCAAAGTTCTTATTTGGATTATTGTTATCCGGAGATATATTATACGGGTTCGATGAAAGTGAAGAAGACGCAGAAAAAGGCTCATCCGGGAATTGAGATTCGAGAGCCGCCATTGCCTAGGGCAGGATCACTACGAGAGTCCATTGATGATTTACGGGATTCATTAGAGGATCACAAGAAGGAAGTGAAGAAGGACCGTAGTCGAATGCAGAAGTTTATGAAGTTTCTCGTCAAAGGTCTGAAGTTGAAGCCAACGCCGGAGGAAGAGGCCGAATGGCAAGTTCCGGACGAAGAACCGCCACGCCAATCGGTGAGGCGGACTCGCCGTGGTAAAGCCGTGAGACGAGGACCTCCAGAAGATTGTCCAGAGAGCAGCGGGGCTGGTTATGAAGATTCAGAGTAGTTTCATCAGGTTGCTGCTGCTGGGAGATGTCAGAAATTTCCGACATCCACTGTCGCCTGGGCGACAGTGAACTTCTTCAGATCTATTGTTGTTTAATGAACTTGATCCTTATGTTGTTTTCTACTGTTTTTATTTGAATAATATTGATGTAATATTAATGATGTTTGAAATTTTTTTTTTGTTAAGTCTTTTGAAATTCTATTGTTTGATTTTTAAAATTTAGGCTTTTGCTTTTTAAATTGTTTAGGTTTTGTGATAAATTTTTTTAATTTTATAGGCTTTAAATAGTGATATATTCATTGTGAAATGTCTAGAATTCCAATTCTAGCCTAAGCATAGAAAAACGGGAATCCGGTAACGGCTTAGTAAATATATCCGCTAGTTGATTTTCCGTGCCTATAAAGTTGATTTTTATATTACCCTTCTTAATATGATCCCTTATAAAATGATGTCGGACATCTATATGCTTAGATCTAGAATGTAATACGGAATTGTTAGTTAAGTCTATAGCACTTTTATTGTCACACTTTAATTCTACACTACTTTGTTGCATGCCAAAATCTTCTAATGCTTGTGACATCCAAAGAGCTTGGGCACAACAACTACCTAGTGCAATATATTCGGCCTCGGTAGTAGAGAGGGCAACAGAATTCTGTTTCCCACTCGACCATGAAATAAGTGAAGGGCCGATAAAGTGACAAGTGCCACTAGTGCTTTTCCTATCTAAAGAACATCCCGCATAATCGGAATCCGAAAAACCATGTAAAATAAAAGAATCATTTTGAGGATACCATAAACCTAATTTTGATGTTCCTATGAGATATCTAAAGATACGTTTCACCGCTTTTAAATGTGACTCTTTAGGATTAGCTTGAAATCTAGCACATAAACAAACGGCAAACATAATATCAGGTCTAGATGCGGTTAAATACAATAAAGACCCTATCATACTTCTATAAAGGGTTTGTTCAATTCCTAATTTTAGTGAAGTACTCATAGGAGTGTTTGCATGCTTAAGGTTTTCAAATCCAAATCTTTTTAACATATCATGAATATATTTGGTTTGACATATAAAAATTCCATCATATTTTTGTGTAATTTGAAAACCTAGAAAATATGAAAGTTCTCCAACCATACTCATTTCAAATTCATTTTTCATAATTTGAACTACTTCATTACACAACTCTTCATTAGTGGCTCCAAAAATAATATCATCAACATAAATTTGTAAAATAACTAAATCATGATCAATTTGCTTAATGAAGGGTGTAGAATCAGCACTTCCTATTTTATAATCGTGCTTTAACAAATATTGAGTTAATCGATCATACCAAGCACGAGGCGCTTGTTTTAATCCATAAAGCGCTTTATCTAATTTATAAACATAATTTGGATATTTCTCATTTATAAAGCTAGGGGGTTGTTCTACATAAACCTCTTCTTTTATATACCCGTTTAAAAATGCGGTTTTGACATCCATTTGATATAATTTAAATCTTTTAAAACAAGCAAATGCAAGAAATATCCTAACCGCTTCTAATCTTGCTACGGGTGCAAAAGTTTCATCAAAATCTACCCCTTCAATTTGTGCATAACCTTTTGCAACTAATCTGGCTTTATTTCTAATAATTTAGATTCATTATCCATTTTATTTTTAAAAATCCACTTAACACCAACTACAGGACGATTTTTGGGTCGTTCTACAAGATTCCAAACCTTATTACGTTCAAATTGATTAAGTTCTTCATTCATAGCTAAAAACCAAAATTCATCATTTAAAGCGGTGGAAACATCTTTTGGTTCTATTTCAGAGACAAAACAAAGGTTTGAAAATAAAACATGTAGCGATGAACGAGTACTAACCCCTTTTTGCAGATCTCCAATGATAAGCTCCTTTGGATGATCCTTTGAAAATCTCAATTCACTTGGAGGCACATATTCTTCTCTTTCTTCTTCTCTTTCTTCTTCTCTTTCTCCTTCTCTTTCTTCTCCTTTTTCTTCTTCATTTTCTCCAAGTTCTTCATCATCATTCTCCACCGAAGGAAGGGGATCATCTTCTTTTCCTGTTATTTTCTTTTCTACACATGAAGCAAACTCATCAAACCTAACATGAATGGATTCTTCAACTATTTTTGTTCTTTTATTAAAAATCCGATAAGCTTTACTAGTTGAAGAATAGCCAATAAAAATACCTTCATCACATTTTTCATCAAATTTTCCTAAGGAATCTTTAGAATTCAAAATAAAATATTTACAACCAAAAACTTTGAAATAAGAAACATTTGGTTGTTTATTAAAAATTAATTCATAAGGAGTTAATTTTAAAATAGGGCGAAGCATTACTCTATTTATTACATAACATGCCGTGCTAACCGCTTCAGCCCAAAAAGATTTTGGTAATTTGAATTCAGATAACATTGTACGGGCTAACTCTTGAAGAGTTCCATTTTTCCTCTCCACTACACCATTTTGCTGTGGTGTGCGTGGAGCGGAAAATTCATGTTTAATTCCTAACTCCGTACAAAAAAAAATAAACTTTTCATTTTCAAATTCTCCTCCATGATCCGATCGTATGCGTTTAATTTTTAACTCAAATTCATTTTGAATACGCAAACATAATTTTGAAAATTCTGAAAATGCTTCGGATTTGGAGGTTAGAAATAAAGTCCAACAAAAACGAGAATAATCATCAATCAAAACAAATATGTATTTTCTACCTCCTAAGCTAGAAATTCTAATTGACCCAAATAAGTCCATATGTATTAATTGAAGTGGCCTAGTGGTAGAAATAATGTTTTTACTTTTGAAAGATGATTTTGAAAATTTTCCTTTTTGGCAAGGCACACATAGTGAAGAAGATAAATTTCCATTTAGCAAAGGTAAACCTTTAATTAATTTATCTTTTGAAAGTTTTGAAATTAGCTTGGCACTAGCATGTCCAAGTCGCCTATGCCATAAATCTAATTCATCATTTTTTGATAAAAAACATTTTAAGGTAGAATTTGAAAAATCAAGAAATTTAATCATATATACATTATGACATCTAGGTGCGGTAAAAACAATTTCATTTGTTTTGGAATTAATAATTTTGCATAAATTTGTAGAAGATTCAAATAAAACATTTAAACCCTTATCACATAATTGACTAATAGAAATCAAATTATGCTTTAATCCTCCTACAAATAAAACATTTGAAATTGAAAAATTTTCGTTACCCACAACTCCGATGCCGATGATTTTTCCTTTTCCATTGTCTCCGAATGTAACAACTCCTCCTTTCTTCATCTCTAGGCTAAGGAACTTTTCTTTATTGCCCGTCATGTGCTTTGAACAACCCGAGTCCAAGTACCACACGTCTTCTTTGTCCTTAGCCTGCCAACATACCTAGAAAGAAGAGGTGAGTAAAGATCTGGTTACCCAAGTGGTTCCACCCATAGTATAGGTAGAAGCCTTAGGCACCCAGATTTGTTTGATTTTACTTTTTCCTTCTTTCCAGCAAGAGTCCATAGTGTGACCAAATCTATTGCATTTGGCACATGTAATGTATTTAGAGGAGTATAACTTTTCTGGACTTTTACTGGATGAGGATGCAGTATTTAACAATTCATTAATTTTAGAATTTTTAAAAGTGAATTTTCTGGACTTTTCACTGTCGCCGGCGACAGTGGTTGTCGCCGGGCGACAGCTTCCAGATGTGTATCCGAGCCCAAACCTTCCAGATCCATGGCGTTGGTATCCTAAGATCATATCCAGTGATCTTCGGCCCATTCCAAATTTTTTCATGGCTAGTGTTAAGTCATGAATCTGGTTTTTCATTTGTGTATTCTCGAATACTAGATTTACGCATCTACGTTCAAAAGATTTCTTTCCCTCATCGACTTTGGAGATTGAAGATTTCAGATCTCTCTCTAAAATCTCATTCTTGTTAGTAAGAATTTTTATTGTAGAATGAGATTTGGAAAGAGATTCTTCAAGTTCATTAATTCTTCCCAAAAAGTGATCACACTCTTGGCAAGAGATATCTCTTTTTCCAATAGTCTTAATTTCCCTTAACAATTTTTTATTTTCTTTAAGTAAAATGTCATTTTCAGATTTAAGAAGATCATTGTCTTTTAAGCTTTTTTCAAAAAATTTGCAAGTCTTTAAAAATTCAGAAAACAATTCATCATAGGTTGGAGGAGTTACCTCAGTGTCGCTTTGGACACTGCATTCGTCATCAGATATGACGCTCTTTCCCATTAAGCATATGTTGGCCTCCTCTTCTTTACTTGAGTCGGAACTGCTTGCATCCTCAGAAGTAGTATCATCCCAGGTTTTCGCCTTCAACACCTTCTTCGACCCTTTGTACTTCTTTTCTTTAAGTTCTTTCAAGTACTTTGGACACTTGCTTCGAATGTGTCCTAACTTCTTGCAGTGATAGCACTCCGGTGGCGGTCTCTCTTCCTCTTCATCGCCTTCCTTTCCTTTTTTCTTCCTAAAGGTCTCCTTCTTAAAATACTTCTTAAACGAATTCCTTCTCTCCGGATTTTTCATAAATTTTCTAAATTTTTTAACAAATAAACTTTCCTCATCTTCTTCATCCTCCTCAGAATCACTAGTTTCTTCCTTCTTTGATCTTAGAGTCAATCCCTTCTTCCTTGGCTCCATATACTCTTTTTGTTGAATTTTCAATTCAACTTCATGAGTTTTCAAGTTCCCAATGAGGCTCTCCAATTGTAAGGTCTTAAGATCATGTGACTCGGAAATTGCAGTCACTTTAGGATTGAACTTCGGGGGAAGTGATCTTAAGATTTTCCTTACCAAATCTCCATTTGAGAACACCTTTCCTAGCACCTTTGAGTCACTCACGATTTTTGTAAATCGTGTGTACATCGTATCAATCTCTTCATCTACCTCCATTTTGAACCTTTCAAATTCAGATTCCAGTTGAAATAGCTTTGAATCCTTTACCTGCGAAGTACCTTCATGAGTGATTTCTAATAAATTCCAAATTTCAAATGCAGTATTATAAGCACAAACTCTATTAAATTCAGTGCGATCTAGTGCGCAAAATAAATCATTCATGGCTTTTGCATTGTTCTTACATTTTAATTTATCGTTGTCATCCCACTTGTCTTTGGGCTTATCCATGGTTACATCTCCTACAACAAATGTTGGAGAAGTGTAACTAGATTCTACCATATTCTAGACTTCTATATCTAGCGCAATTAGAAAACAACGCATACGTGTTTTCCAATAATTATAGTCTGTGCCCGTAAAAAGTGGTGGCCTACTAATTCCTTGCCCCTCAACGAACGCGTGATCGTTGTGCGCCATTACTCCCGGTGGTAAAACCATTTTGGAGTAACCTCGCTCTGATACCAATTGTTGGATCGTATGACGCCCTTAGAGGGGGGGTGAATAAGGGTGTGTCTAAAAATTAATTTTTACTTAGTAAATTTTTAAAGAGATTTTACTTTACTAAAAAATTACTTATAAATACTTTCAAACCAATGCAACTTTAGTATTAAACCAAAACACAAATTTCTAAGATAAAGATTATGCCACCAAATGTGTAATTAAAGAAAAAGACATAATTATATTAATCATGAAATTTGAGTACAATAAAAATGATTTTAACAATGCTTTAGATCAAGGCACAATTATGTTAATAAAAATTCTACAATTTTGGTTTACCAATCCTTCTCCCAAGGATCGGAAGGCTATCGCTTGTCTTTCCCAAGACCAAGCCCAAGCCTATCCTCTAGATCTTCCCAAGATCTAGACGTATCACACAAGGCCACGATTTCCCACCAAGCCACGCAAGGACTTGGACGCTCCGCACAAGGAAGCGATTTTCCCCTAAGCCGCGCAAGGACTTAGACGCCGCACGCAAGACAACGATTTCTCTACCAATACAAAATGAAAAGTATGTGAATGAAAATACAATATGAAAAGAACAACTCCCTAGAAGATCAGATCTCTGAACGGATTGTTGAAGCCTCGAGATGATCGATGATGTAGAAGCGCGCCCGATCTCGTCTTCAATCTTCAATCCTTCTTTGCACAAATGGGAGTTGAAGAGGTTCTGGAGCTCTCTGGTTCGTATGCACTCAGGAAGGGACTTGGAATTCTCAAAGCATTTAATGCACGAACACAAGGAGGCAATTTATAGAAAATCGTTGTCGCCTGGGCGACAGTGACTGTCGGAATTTTCCGACAGCGTTAAACTGCCGCTGGAGTGGCGTCGTGCGGGCAGTTGCTGTCACCGTCGAGCTGTCGCCTGGGCGACATCGATGTCGGATTTCCGACAGTGCAAAACTGCCGATCGTGGGTGGTGTCGTGGGCAGTTGCTGTAACCTCCGAGCTGTCGCCTGGGCGACATCGCTGTCGGAATTCCGACAGCTCAAAACTGACTTTCGTCGAGCTGCCGTGGAGGGAAGTAGTTGTAACTTCTCTGCTGTCGCCTGGGCGACAGCGGCTGTCGGAATTTTTCGACAGTGCAATTTTCCCACATTCAAATTTAGCTCCATCAGAAATGTGAACATCTCATACCTGTTACCTGCACACCATTAATAAAAATAGAATCAAATACAAACGGGACTTTGTTATTATCAAACCGGAGGAGTGCGAAATGCATGCTCCAACAGGGAGCATATGTGTCTAGATAATTTATTCCTTGTTTTTGGGCATAGCCTTTAGCAACAAGGCGAGCCTTATATTTATCTATGGATCCATCCGGATTTAATTTCTTTCTAAAAATCCATTTACATCCTATGGCTTTGGCACCGGGAGGTAAATCGGTTAGGATCCAAGTTTTATTTTCTAAGATAGAATTAATTTCTAAATTAATTGCTTCTTTCCAAAAGGGATAATCAGATGAGGTCATTGCTTCCTCATATGTATTAGGATCTCCTTCAACTAGATAAGTGAAGTAGTCCTCCCCATAGGATCTTTCGGTTCTAACTCTTTTGCTTCTTCTAGGTTCATCATTTTCTAATGGTTCTATAGAAGAAGTGGAAGGTTGATTTGAGCTAGTTGAAGGTTGAGATGAGTTATTTAGTTTATATGGAAATTTATCTTCAAAATAAGCTACATCTCTAGCTTCTATAATGGTGTTGTTAGATATTTCACTAATTAGGGAATTAGTGATGAGAAATCTATTAGCACTACTATCGGATGCATATCCTATGAAAATAGAGTCTAATGTTTTTGGTCCTATTTTCTTTCTCTTAGGTTCAGGAATTGCTATCTTAGCTAAACACCCCCACACTCGAAGAATTTGGAGGTTGGGTTTTCTTAATTTGAATAGTTCAAAAGGTGTCTTATCGCTTTGTTTAGATGGAATCCTATTAAGGATGAAGGAGGAAGTGAGCAACGCTTCTCCCCAGAGATTTTCCGGGGCACCGGACTCGGCTAACATGGCATTGACCATGTTCATCAAGGTCCAATTTTTACGTTCAGCTACACCATTCGATTGAGGAGAATATGGAGCAGTCACTTGATGAATAATCCCATGTTCTTGGCAAAATTGGGTTAGTTCATTCGAAGTGTATTCTCCACCTCGATCGGATCTAAGAATTTTGATAGAGGTTCCTAATTGATTTTCTACTTCCGCTTTGAAAATCTTAAAGTATGAAAATACTTCATCTTTGGTTTTTAATAAATATATGTAACAATATTTAGTGAAATCGTCAATAAAAGTTATAAAATATTTATTTCCACCTCTAGTGGGTTGGCGGTTAGAATCACATACATCCGAATGAATTAGTTCTAAAGGTTTTGAAGTTCTATCAACTGATTTAAAAGGCTTTCTAGAAAATTTAACTTGCACACAAATTTCACATTTAGCACTTGGTGCAATATGGATTTTGGGAATCAAATTTAAGGACATCATTCTTTTCATGCAATCAGAATTCACATGTCCTAATCTAGCATGCTAAAAATCAGGAGAAGAAGTTGAAACTAAGGAAGAAGAAGAAATTTGATTTACTTCTAAATCAGCAATATTCAATTTGAATAAACCATCACAAATATATCCTTTGCCAATAAAAACGTCATTTAATGTTATTACAACTTTATTTGACTCTAAAACAATTTTGTAACCCTTCTTCACTAGCAAGGACCCGCTCACAAGATTTTTCCTAACTCTCGGCACATAAAACACATTTTGCAAGGCTAGTGTCTTCCCGGATGTCAACCTAAGATCCACTCGCCCGCGTCCAAGTATTTGTTCCGAAGAAGCATCTCCTAAGTTCACGCTTCCTCCACTAATGTCCTGAAAGGTGGCAAAGCAAGAACGATCAAAACAAGTATGAACATTTGCTCCGGAATCAAGCCACCAATCTGATGAACAAGTGAGAAGAAGACTAGGAGTATAATCTAACCTGAAGATAGGTTGAACCGGTGCTTGGATCATGTTGGCATGAGGCTTGTCTCCACGAGACTTGCCAATCACGGGTTCTATCTTCTTGTAGAAGCAGTTGGTGGACAGATGGTTTGTGCGGCCGCAGATGAAGCATCATTTCCCTTTACCTGGGTTTTGGTTAGAGGGACCAGGCTTGGGATGATTGGGTTTTTGATGGCGGGAACCTTGACGGAAAGGTTTCTTGAAATTCTTTCCTTTCCCTTTGAAGTGATGGTGGGAAGAAGGATTGCCATGAGATTCGGTTAGATTCACTTTAGGAGCAAGGTCTTTGGGGTTTTTAGAATTTTTAGACTTATGTTCCTCCTCTATGCGGATGGCATTTTGGATTTGAACGTAAGTAAGGTTTGATTGATCATGCCTTAGTCTAGTGCTAAAGCCGGACCAGGAATCAGGAAGAGCATCAATGAGACATGCCACAAGATAATTTTCGGAAAGGATTGAGCCATCGGCTCGGATCTTGGACAACATCTTATCTAGTTGATGGAGTTGAGGATTGATGGGTTTGGAAGCATCAATCTTGAATTTATGGAGGTTGGAAACATTGTAGCGTTCTATACCCGCATTGTCAAGGTTATAGCGCGCTTCAAGTGCATACCACAAATCCTTAGCCGTACGATATTGGAGGAATACATCGTAAAGGCTGTCGGACAAGGCACTAAGAATGCGGTTGCGACGATGATATTCAATGTCCACCGGATCTCTATATGGGACACGTCTAACATAGGTTCTAGTGGTATTTGCAGTTGAGGATGAGGACGATGGTAGAGTCGAAGCAACTGCATTTGCAGTGCTAGGGATTTCAGTTTCTACGGCAGTAACATCAAAGAATGCAGATAAAAGACTTAAGGTGTTAAACCAGTATTCTATTTGTGCTTGCCAACGACGAAACTCATTTCCATTGAATTTCTCGGGTTTGATCCCGGCAGAATCCTCAGATCTAGAAGCCATTAGTGATTTCTGAAATTTAAAATAAATACAATAAATAACAGTACATGTAAACACTAAAACAGAGATGATCATTTTGATTATTTGATTTTATTTATTCTATTGATGTGGAATTACAAACTTCTTTAGATTGTTGGAATATTTTCTCTATTATATTCCTATATTAATATAAAATATGATAATTTTCGTTTTAAAAACTTTTACTGAAACAGCAGAACTTTTAATATGAACAGTAATAATAATAAAATTGCATGAAGGGGATGAGAAATAAAACAGAGTAAATATATAGATCAGAATCGAGCCTGGGTAAGGCGTGTGGTCACTGCCCTAAAGAAGTTGCACCACCCTCCGGCAGGGCTTTCAACCGATGCTCACTCCTCCAAGGTACAACACCCGGCTAGATCCCGAAACTCCGATGTGCGCGGACACCGAAGAAGCACAGAGCACCTGAACCCCCACTTGATGAAGCAAATGTAAAGAAAAGGAAGCACGTAGAATATCGTCACAGGAACCGAGAGCACAAGAGCGTATCAGAGCGTGTGTAAGACTTTCTGAGAAGAACGAATATATATAACTCGGACCGCAAGCTCTTCAATGAAATCCGATCTCATAAAACGGCAATAAAATAAAGCCACAATAAATACGAACGGTTATATAGGGAAGGATCATAATCAGGAAAATAAACGTTGAACATTTCCAACGTAAATATTGGCGAGAAAGACGCGCAAAAGAGCGGTTAAGAAAACGCGTAAAAACGGCAGAGCGTGAAGAGAAATCGACGTTGCGTCGACATCATATCGACGCTACGTCGAGTTCTATCGACGCAGGACTTATCGACGCAGGCCTTATCGACGCTACGTACGTCGAGTTCAATCGACGCATGCGTCGAGTTCAATACGACGCCACGCAACTCCAGCGGGCAAAACGACGCTACGTCGAAATCTATTCGACGCAACTCCGAATTCTAATCGACGCATCTCCGAGTAAAATGCTATGAAACTATTTGGAACAAAAAATACAATTCAATTCAATTATTCCCCAAATCCGAAATCCGGATCCGGTCCGATGCGGTGCGTGCGCGCGCGCGCGTGTGGTTCATAGTTTCTCCTTATGTTCTTTTGAACAAATAAAAAGGTGTGAAAACATATATAAACTCTTTGGCAAGAAAGCTAAAAAGCAAGGTGAGACTAAAGGTTCATCCTTTCATTCATGAAAGGTTTCCCTCCAATTAATTTGGGTTCCCTCCAATTTTGGTTTTGGAGCTTTTCATCATATATGAATAGCCATACACCAAACACCAAAAGGCTATAATAAAACATTATAAATAAATGTTTATTTACAAAATTTCTAACAGTTAACAGCCGATAAAAACACAACAGGAAGAAAATTTTTTTGGTAGGTTTCTCTCACCTAAGATCATGGTGAGAGGAGCACATCTAAGCTGTTGGTTCTCCATGATTGATCAAAATACTGCCGTATTTTTTAATTAAAAATACTGTCAGTATTCTTAGATAGCAGATCCGCCGTAAAATCTGTGATCATACGACTGTATTTATCTCCCACCTAGAAGAACACGTAATTATTTCTCTAATATAAAAGCACATAATAATGCTGACGGATAAATGGGAGGTGGAGGAGAAGAGCAGAACCTCCGGCGGGAAATTCCAGCTGCTGCTTTATCGGCGAACTTTCCACTCTAATGACGCAGCTGTCGCCCCCTCTCTCATCCATCCCTCTTACTCACTGGCCTCAGGATCAATTCCACTCCTCTCTCTCCAGCCCGAGGCACGATCATCGACGGCGCAGGCGGCGCATCCATGTAAGCAAAGCCGCCCCTGTTTTCCGAGCATCATGGGAGGAGGTTACTCATCGTCTTTCCTTTTCTCGTATTCCCCGTTCTCCCTGTCTCTGTTTCATCGCGGTGGATCGGGTCGGTGAATCCATTATCTTCTGAAATTTCTTGGTTCAGCTTGCTGGGGTTTTGATATTCTCGGCAATACCTTTCACGGCTGTTAAAGCCTTGGCGAGCAGTTCGATAGGTGAGACGCTTCGTCGTCGGCTGGTGGAGAAGAGGAAGGTCGCTTCCGAGAGTTCTTCCAGATTCAAGGCCCTTGCTCGCAAGGCTAGAGAAGCGAGGCGAGTCCTTTATTAGGGTTTGGAAAGAAGTAGATTTTAACTGTTTTAGTAAGATTTCCACTCTTGATTCCACCTTTAGTTAAATGTCCACCGGCTGTGACAAACAGCAGCTACCTAATTTTTAATTTTTAGAACGATTTTAGAAGTATAATTCCAGTTTCTGCTGGAAATATTTTATCATATATCGATGTCCTGTTTGATAATGCTTCTTTTTTATTGTATGATTATACTTTTTTTAGAACGCTTTTATCAACTTATGGGTGATTCTCATTTTCTGGCTCGATCTTAAAATATTCTCCAACCATCATCCTTTTTTTTTTCAAAACCATTACAGTATGCGAGCTGCAATGCTAGCTGTTCGTGTTAATTATATGTCTCGAATACTAACCCAAAGTCGAAGAATGACGCTGATCTTGACCCCTGGGGTCCGGGGCCGCAGCCATGGCCGAACTTTTTCCAGTATTTTGTAAATGCACAGAGTGTTATATAAACTCCTTGTCGTTCTAGGGTTTGGATTATTTTGAAATTTGGAAATATGCTCATTTTCTGTAATCGTCTCTGTTCTTGATCTAGTGAAAAACGGACTGCTGCTGCCCATGGACGTAGCCCATCTCGGGGTGAACCACTTAAATCTTTGCCTTCTGTGTTGTGATTTTTTTTTTATCTTTCTTCTCTCGTTTTCGCTACAGTCCGGTTTGGCGATTCTCGCCTCCATCAACTTCCGGACTTTCTTCTTGATTTCCTCATTCTCAAAAACCCAATTTATTTACATGCTTAGGTTAACAATGGGGGTAACAATGAAATGTCTGTGGATGAGGAGTTCTCTCCAATCCAAGTTACAACACTAGAATAGCAGAGAATATATATATTTTCCTTTTTTTGCTCCCAATTTTGATGATCATTTTGATCACCTTCTGCTTATCCGGAGAGTGAATAATCCTCATGAACTTTGGAATGCATCAATGAACTCTTGACTTTCCTGCAAATTCAGATTAGTTGTCAAGCAAAGGCTCATGGTAGGCTGATTTTGGATTATGGATCAAGTTTGCATCCGTGACCTGATATGCACCAAATATCAGTATGTGTAAAACATTGTGGCGTCACTCCCCAAAACCACGCGGTTAGGGGAGGAGTGGTCACCCCGCTTATACACCCAGAACCAAGGAGCACGCTGGGCGGTTAGGGGAGGAGTGGTCACCCTCCCTTTTACCGAGCATTCGACACACGCTAGGGACGCACCTATTCCCGTCCGGCCCCACGTGGTTAAATGTGGCGCCGGCCTCCACTCAAAGAGCGCTACCCGGCCTGCCCACATCCAGGACTGCAGTCCACCATCCCAACCCTCTCCACACCCGCATGCAGTCCCCCAACCCGGGCTTACCGGACTTCCCTTTAACTGGCATGTGGCGGGTTAGGACGGTGGACTGCAGTCCTTGATGTGGGCCGGCGCCACATTTAATTCGAACCGCCGACCTCCTTCATAAGAGGGTTTTAACCCACCTCTTAAATAAGGTGGGAAGGAAATGATATGAAATAGGAGGGTAATTACCATAAATTTCTATAAGAACAGTCAGAGTACACGATGAATGAAGTAACTACTTAGCTAAATTTTCTTTCTCTGTTGCATTCCAGAAGTCCTTATGCTGGGACTCTTTGCCCCAATTGTTCAGAGTTTGCGCTTAGGCAGGAGTTGAGTTTCTCCTTAATCCAAGAAGTAGATCAGGAATCGCTTGCATTCTCGACCCCAATCATGACCACTTTTTCCCTTCACCTCCATCCTTTTCAACTCCTCGAGGAACAATTCAAGATGCACCTTCTATGATTTCTCCTTATTATGCCATTTGATCTTGTTGTAGTGCTCGCAGTACAGGTTGAGGTTGGACCTAGAAGTAGCCGTTGGTGAATTTTTCTAAGTGCCCCCCTTGGTTTTGGAATCTTCGACTTGCCATCTCTCAATCAACACCGCCCTCCTCCAACTACAAAGTCAACTAATTCCTCCAAGCCGCATCACTCTTTGCTTACCCACTAGAAAAGAGAATTCGCTCTGCTCGCACTCGTCCGGCTTTTCTTTCTTTTTGACTTACTTGACAGATGTCATACCTATTTAGGCTGCGTTTGGCACGGCTTATCGCGGGCTTATTTGCTCCGGTGAGGTTGGACAAAAATGTCATTGTCATACTAAATCTTATGCCCCAAACTAGTTTATTTGTTTGGTAGCGGTAGTAACATTTGTCATACCAAACATACATTCAATGACAATGACGTTTATGTCCAACCTCACCGCAACAAATAAGTCACCGATAAGCCGCGCCAAACGCAGCATTAGTCTATTGCTCCTAGGCCCTGCGGTTCCAGAGTCTAGAGAATTCCTACTGACTGTCTTTCTCTCTTGGCTATCGTTCGCACGCTATGCGCCTTCCTTCTAGATGCTTGCTGCCTACGAAAAAGCTTGCCCCTTGATTATTGTTATGGAAACAAAAATGATGTCATATTATGCAAGAATTAATTGTCATCTAGCCAGCCTTCCTTTCTTTTGGCATAGATATTTGGGTGGATCTTGCTTAGATATGAGGAGAACTGTATTGATTGAGAGATGGAGGAGGGGCGGTGTTGATTGAGAGATGAACAGTCTAGGAGTTGACATTTGATCTTATAGGGGATGCATATTTTCCACATATTACATCTGGCGGAATGCCATCGCCGCAGCTCTGCGGTTGTTTGGTTGCACCACAGTCAGATGTACCGCAGACAATGAAAATTTTGCGAATTACTTGAAAATTTTTAAAACAAAGAGAAAGTCCCTAGAATAGAGATTACTACGTGCAGGAGTCCATGCTTCTACTATTTCCAAGGTACAACCCAAGTGATAGAAAGTCCGTTGAATATTTTCTGAAGTCAGAAATCAGCATTAGAAGCTCGTTATTATTAAAAAAGTCAAGATGAGGTTGTGCAAGAAAAAATGTTGTGACTTTTTTCTATGTAAGTCACGAAAAAAGTTGCAGTTTACTTTTAAAGCAACGGATAGTTTTTTTATTAAAAAGGTGTTTTCTCTCTCTCCATTAATAACTGCTGTCCAAGTTAAGAAGAACGTGGCGTAAAGTTTTTGCTTCTTCCTTCCCAGTTTTTGTGAAAAGGCGTGAGTTTTCTTTTTTCTTTCCCTGGTTCGTGAAAGAGCGCAGCAGTCCGCCTAGAAAGGGAGAGTTTTTCTTTCCTGTTTGGTGAAAGTCGCAGGAACTGTTCGCCTATTTCTTTGTTGCTGCCAACCGCCTAGTTTGTGCTGCCATTTCAACGGGATTTCTCCTCCACGGTGAAGGTGCATGCCATATTTTCGTTCCATGGTGAAATTTGTCCGGGAAGATCGAAGCATGTCTCACTATGGTGAATAACGGCCCGTGATTATTTTTCTCAGTTTTTGTTGTTGTTTCTCTCCGGTTGTAAGCAAACTTTAAACCTTGTTTTTGAATTTGATTTGCGTGGAGTTTATCCCGGCTGGGTTTATCATTATTGGATTTCATTGCGATTGAGAACGGATATTGTGTGAGTGGTTAAGTGTTCTTGGGCACATAAATTTCTACAGTTATAACTATTTTCTTCTTTTTAATTTCCTCTCAAATTATACCAAAGTTTTAACACTTACCTATACCTTGACATGGCTTCTATCAATTTAAAAATAATTTGAACCTGATATCTACGATGTATAGTTGTTTCACAATATTCGCAAATAAAATGATTTTCCTCCTGTGTGTTATCCTTAAAAGTTATAACTGGCTAGCATGCACTTTTTACTCTCTTTTTTCCTCTTTCTCATTCATGCTTTTAGAGACATGAGTTTCATTGTGCTTTTCTTTTTCACCTTGATGATGAGTTCTGGAACTGATTTGATTTTCTGTATTAATTTTTGGAATATGTTCATATGACCAAATTTTGTTCCCTACATTTTTCTACAGCTTCTGTCTATTTGTTGTAATTGGGTTAGAGTTGATCTTGTGCACAAAGATTATATTTTGACAGTGAATCATGTTCCCTCATCTTGTTATTAGCTTGCATGAAATATCTAGCACCTTAGAAATACTGATTAAGTGCTTTATATGCGATGTTTCATAATTGCAACCTTTTATTCTTGGCAGTCCATGGTACGGTAGTGACCGCCCTAAATGGCTTGGTCCTATATTTTTTGAGTACCCTCAGTATCTTACCGGGGAGTATCCCGGTGACTACGGATTTGATGTGGCAGGTCTGGGCAAGGATCCCACGTCTTTCCAAAAATATTTCAAGTATGTAATCTCAACTTTCTTTAAGTCACCGTTAACCTGTATGAAGTTTCTAGCTAGAAATTAACATGCTTGATATATTTGTCAGACATCTCAGTAGTAAGTTTCAATGAAAGAGAGAGAGAGAGAGCCAATCCATTTCCATCTAATATTTCAATAATTCCTTGAGTTTTTATCCTTTGGATTACTTATGCAAGCACCATGGATTATGATTTCTCTGTTTAAATAATAATGTCCTCCTAATTGTTGCACTTTATAAGGTAAGAAGCAAGTTTATGTAAAGTATACATTCAACATTACATGCATATTTTTCATATATTTCACATTCACTGTTGCTAATTTATGTTTTTAGATTTAGGACCATCAGTTTAACTATTTTTTAGTACTATGAAGTATGGGCAACTATTCTCAGTTTGAGTTTGTTAGTGATGTTTCCAGTCTTCTTTCTGTTGTTTTATTGCAGTTTTGAAATACTTCATGCTCGTTGGGCTATGCTCGCATCTGTTGGAGTTCTTGTTCCTGAACTGCTAGAACTTCTTGGCATTGTGCATTTTGTTGAGCCAGTCTGGTGGAGAGTTGGTTATGCTAAGCTTCAGGTGAGTTTCATGCAAGCTGTATTATGGGAAGTCATTATGATTGAGCTAATAACATTAAAATAATGCCTTTATTATAATAGGGTGTATTGATGTTGACACCATATTTTTGCTGCCTCTAATGTGATACCTGAACTTACCTAAATGTGTCCGCCACGATCGTTCCTTCAGTCCCGCTGTCAAAAATCAGCGGAAATTCGGTAAGGAGAGGTATGTCAAGGGAAAAAGTGACCTTTCATGACCAATGAAATTCTTGTTTGCTCCTAGCCCTAGTAAGATGCAATCCAGTGTTTAATGGTGGGATCAAAATGGATATGCTTAGTTGAGTTTAGGGACCCACGTTGAAGAAAAAAATGTGGTCAGAGGCAGAGAATAATTTTTGTTATTTTCTTCGTAATTATTTATTCCAAAAAAGAACATGCAAAATCTAGTTATAGAAAATACTTTTGCTGCTTCTCTTTAAAGAGACATGCACTAATGTTTGCTTCACCACCATCTTTTAATTATTCATCGGGTATTTGAGTTGATTCTTGTGATTGGCTTCCAATGTAACTAAAAAATATTGATGCACATATTATTTGTTGTGCTTGACGTTTGATAATCCGAATATGGTTATTGATGTGTGGCTAGGTATCACTTGAATTTGCTTTGATGTAGAATCAAGATTAGACTCCCTAGTTATGATTATCATGATGTGTTATGGATGGCGACGAGGGCAGCGAAGGCGAAGGGCGCCCGCCGGTGTGGCGCGTCTATCGAAGGAGGGAACGCGACACGCGCGCCGAAGCATGAGAGCGGCGTCGCATTTATCTTTGTATTTTGCATCGCATTATGTCTGTTCTTATTTTGGCACCGGGTAGTATATAAACCCGGGGGGACCCTTGTATTGGTTTATGCTAAGTGTTATCAGAATTTGGACTTCCTCTCTTTCTTTTCCCTGCTTCTCTCCCTCTTTCCCGCCCCCCCCCCCCCCCCTCTTCTGAAAAAACCCTAATCTAACAAGTGGTCCGACCTGCCATCTTCCGGCCGCGGTTTCCGCCGCCCGAAGACGATCCAGCCCCGCTCCTGCTGCGCTCGCCGCTCGCCCGCTGCGCTCGCCGCTCGCCCGCTGCGCCCACCGCTCGCCACTGCGCTCAACCGCTACGCTCGCCCGCTCGCCGCTGCGTGCGCTCGCCCGATCGTCTCCCAGCAACCGCGCGCGCTGCGCTCGCCACTGCGCTCACCCGCTATGCTCGCCCGCTCGCCGCGCGCCCTGCTGCGCTCGCCTCCCAGCCCCGGCCCCCCTTCTTTCTCGCCCCTTTCGGCCTCGGGTGTGCATGTCCCGCCGTTCCCTCCGTCTAATGGGCAACCCGGACTCAACGCCTTCTCTTCCGGCCTCCGACCCGGCAATCCTTCGCCGGCTGGCCGATCATGATGCCTCCATCGCCTCCCTCCAAGCCCTCGTCCTCCGCATGGACTCTAAACTCGACACCATTATTGCCGGACAGCCCTCTCCTTCCGCCACTTCCAACGCCGAGGCCCCCTCCATCTTGGGCACCCCCCCGGACATCTCTACGGCCACCCTTAGTCCGGTCGCCACCATTCCCGGCAGCCCCCGTGCCCTCGAGGTGCCCCCTTTCAATGGCACCGACCCGTTGGGGTGGATCGCCCGTGCGGAGCAATTCTTCGAACTCCAACAAACGCCCGACCACCTCAAAGTTAGCACCGTCATGATTGGCATGGAAGGGTCCGCCCTCCATTGGGTCCGATGGCTCCGCCAAACCACCCCGACCTTGCAATGGCCTACCCTCCAACAAAACCTCATCAGTCGGTACGACCCTCGCTACTCCGGCTCCGCCGTGGAGCGGCTTTGCGGCATCCATCAGACGGGCTCCCTCGACGACTACTCCGATGAGTTCATCGCCCTCGCCACCCACGTTCCCGGCCTTCCGCCGGATCACTACCTCAGTTTCTTTCTGCATAGGTTGCGGCCGCACATCCGGGCACGGGTCC
Source organism: Dactylorhiza incarnata (assembly GCA_033032865.1). NCBI lineage: Eukaryota > Viridiplantae > Streptophyta > Magnoliopsida > Asparagales > Orchidaceae > Dactylorhiza > Dactylorhiza incarnata. The sequence goes on from JAWHQI010000234.1 coordinate 821,950, forward strand.
GCACACACCATCCCCCCTCCTTGACGGAGGCCATGGACCTTGCCCGCTTGGTTGAAGTGGAATTCCATACTCGGCCACCCGAGCCGAGCCGGCCTCCTCTCGCCGCCACGCAGCGGCCGACACCTCGCCCTCCACCTTTCCCTCGCCCTCCACCGTTGGAGCCTCCACCCGGACAGGGCCGGGCAGCACCGCCGCCACGTCCTAATCGTCCCCAAACCCATCCATGGCTCTCCAACCAGGAGTACCATGACCTGCGCAATAAGGGTCTCTGCTTCCGATGCAAGCAGCCCTACACTCCCACACATGACTGCCCGCTCAAGACCCTTCGGGTCCTCATTGGTGAGGAGGAACCGGAGGTCACATTGGCTGATTTCGAGGCTCTGGAGGTCGACAACACCACTGAGGATCCGCCGGCGGCCACCTTTCACCGTCTGGACCTTCCCTTCTTTGCGGTCGGCGGGATTTCCGGCCCTCAGACGATGAAGCTGCGGGGCACTCTTCATGGGACCTCCGTGGTCGTGATGATCGACAGTGGCGCCAGCCACAATTTCATTTCTCAGCTTCTCGTGGATCGTTTTGCCCTTCCAGTGCACGCCGCCGACCGCTTCTCGGTCTGCCTGGGGGATGGCCACCGGCGGGCTACGGGTGGCCTTTGTGCGGGTCTGACGCTCACGCTTGGTCAGAGTCCTTTCCAGGCCGATTTTTACGCCTTCCCACTTGGCGGGGTGGATATCATCCTGGGCGTGGCGTGGCTTCGGACGCTCGGAGACGTCAACGTCAACTGGAACCGCATGACGATGCGCTTCATCTGCGGGGGCACACCATGTATCCTTCAAGGCGAGGCTTCCCTTCTCCGCCGTGCCGTCTCTTTCCAGTCATTGCAGAAATCCTCCGAGGTGGAGTGGGCGGCCACCTTGTGGCACATAGCGGACATGGCTGACCTACCACCTCTTCCGGCCCCGGCCGTGCGGGCTATCCTAGACAGTTTCTCCGATGTTTTCGCTGATGGGACCCGTCTGCCCCCGCCGCGGCCTACTGATCATCACATTCCGTTACGGGCAGGAGTGACCGCCATTTCCGTCCGCCCGTATCGCTACGGCCACGACCAAAAGGGCGAGATCGAGGCGCTTGTCCGCGACATGCTCTCCGCAGGCATCATCCGTCCCAGCGCCAGCCCATTCTCGAGCCCCGTCCTACTGGTCCGCAAAAAAGACGGGAGTTGGCGTTTCTGTGTGGATTACCGTGAGCTCAACAAGGCCACGGTTCCCGACAAGTACCCGATTCCCGTTATTCAGGAGCTTTTGGATGAGCTACGGGGAGCGGTTTTCTTCTCCAAGCTGGACCTAAGGTCCGGCTACCACCAGATACGGGTCCGCGAGGAGGATGTGCCGAAGACGGCGTTCCACACCCACGACGGCCATTATGAGTTCCTCGTTATGCCGTTTGGCCTGACGAACGCCCCTGCCACCTTCCAGGCCACCATGAACGATCTGTTCCGGCCGTTTCTGCGCAGGTACATCTTGGTTTTCTTCGATGATATTCTTGTATACAGCTCATCCTGGCAGGCTCATCTGGACCACCTCCGCTCCACCCTCACCACCCTCCGGGAGAACGCCTTCTGCGTGAATCCCAAGAAGTGCGTGTTTGGCCAGACGGAGCCAGTTATCTGGGACATACTATCTCGGCCAACGGAGTGGCCATGGATCAGGAGAAGGTCCAGGCCGTACTTCAGTGGCCCACTCCTCGCTCCATCCGCGACGTCCGCGGATTCTTGGGCCTCACCGGCTATTATCGCCGGTTCATCCGGGACTACGGCAAGATGGCAAAGCTGCTCTCCGAGTTGTTGAAGAAGGAGGAGGTTGGGAGATTTCAGTGGACCCCCCTAGCCGACAGCGCTTTTCGGGCCCTTCAGCGGGCTTTGAGTACCGCTCCCGTTCTCGCCATGCCAGATTTTTCGCAGCCATTTGTGGTGGACTGTGACGCTTCCGGCTTCGGAGTCGGTGCGGTTTTGATGCAGGCCGGGCAGCCTGTCGCCTATTTCAGCCGGACATTTACCCCCACCGTTCGTCCCCGCTCCGCCTACGAGTCAGAGTTGATGGCCCTGGTCCTCGCTGTCCAGCATTGGCGACCATACCTGCTGGGCCGCCGCTTCACCGTCCGGACGGACCATCATAGTCTTCGCTATTTGCTCCACCAGAAGATCGCTACTCCAGCACAGCAGGTCTGGGTGGCCAAGCTCCTGGGATACGACTTTGACATTGAGTTTCGGGCCGGCGCGGCCAACCGTGCAGCCGACGCTCTTTCACGTCACCCGCAGACGGCCCTTTTGGCGTCCATTTCACGTCCGTATTGGGAGGAGGCCGATGCATTGCAGCGGGAGGTGGTCGCTGACCTCACCCTCCAGACGATCGTGAAGGCCCTCCGGGCCGACCCGACGTCCTGCCCACCATACCGCCTCGTGGGGGACCGTCTCTACTACCAGCAGCGCCTCGTGATTTCCGCATCGTCCCAGCTGATTCCACGCTTACTCGTTGAGTTTCATGCCACTCCGGAAGGGGGGCACGCAGGCGCTTTTCGGACGTACCGCCGCATCGCGGCCTCGCTATACTGGCCCGACATGTTTCAGAAGGTCAAGGCCTTCGTCGCAGCCTGTCTCCCGTGCCAACGGGCCAAGTACGAGGCCACTTTTCCTGGGGGCCTCCTCCAGCCACTCCCCACCCCCTCTCTGATATGGGAGGACATTTCCATGGACTTCATCTCCCGCCTGCCCCGCTCCAAGACTTGGGACTGCATTCTGGTGGTAGTAGATCGTCTATCCAAGTACGCGCACTTCATCCCGCTTCGCCATCCGTTCACAGCTCCCCTCGTCGCCGCAGCTTTCGTCGATGGCGTCGTCCGCCTGCATGGGATCCTGCGTTCGATCGTCAGCGACCGCGAACCGCTATTCCTCAGTGCCTTCTGACAGGCCCTCTTCAGGATGCAGGGGACTCAATTACGCATGAGCACAGCGTACCATCCGCAGACAGATGGCCAATCAGAGGTCATGAATCGGTGCCTCGAAACTTACCTGCGGTGCCGTGTGCGACCACCCGCGAGCATGGGTAAAGTGGCTATCCTGGGCGGAGTACTCTTTCAACACCTCATTCCACTCCGGCACCGGCACTACCCCTTTCGAAGCCGTCTACGGGCGGCCCCCTCCGGTCTTGAGCCGCACCCTTCCGGGGGAGTGCGCTGTGGCTGCGGTCGACACTCTGCTCCGAGACCGGGATTCCATACTCCAGCAGCTACGCCAGCACCTGCAGCGCGCCCAGGACCGGATGACAGCCGCGGCCAACCGCCGACGGCGGGACGTTCAGTTCAGCGAGGGGGACTCCGTCTTCCTCAAGTTACGACCTCACCGCCAGGTCTCGGCTTCTTCGCGGTCCCACTCCAAGTTGGCGGCCAAATTTTATGGCCCCTTCGAGATCCGCGCTCGAGTTGGCACTCAGGCCTACCGCCTCCGCCTACCTCCTGAGAGCCGGATCCACCCGGTATTCCACGTATCGCAGCTAAAGCGGGTGATTGGCGATCATCCAGTTGAGGGGGCACTTCCACCACCGGACCCAGGCACTATTCCGCCAGCAGCCCACCCCCAACGCGTCATCGATACTCGCACGATACAGCGAGGAGACCATGCAGTGGAGCAGGTTTTGGTTCTGTGGCGCGACCTCCCGGACTCAGAGGCCACGTGGGTCGACCAGACGGAGCTGCAGCAGCAGTTTCCGGACCTTTGCCTTGGGGACAAGGCAAATTTCCCAGCGGGCGGCATTGTTACGGATGGCGACGAGGGCAGCGAAGGCGAAGGGCGCCCGCCGGTGTGGCGCGTCTATCGAAGGAGGGAACGCGACACGCGCGCCGAAGCATGAGAGCGGCGTCGCATTTATCTTTGTATTTTGCATCGCATTATGTCTGTTCTTATTTTGGCACCGGGTAGTATATAAACCCGGGGGGACCCTTGTATTGGTTTATGCTAAGTGTTATTAGAATTTGGACTTCCTCTCTTTCTTTTCCCTGCTTCTCTCCCTCTTTCCCGTCCCCCGTCCCCCCACCCCCCCCCCCCCCCCCCCCCCCCCCCCCCCTCTTCTGAAAAAACCCTAATCTAACATGATGGGTGCAGAATGGATTAAAACCATGTGCTGTTGAAGGACAAGATTCAAAACTTGTATGAGCTCATCTTTAGCTCAAACGTTAAGGAGGTTTAGAGAGTTTGAGCATAAAAGTTGATCATTTGTGAAAACTTAGTTAACAATCACAAGAGTTCTAGATTATGGAGATCTAGAGAAAGAATAAAAAGTATGTGAAAGAGATCTCTATAAGCAGAAGCAAAATATCATTGTTACCAGGATAGGATATGGAGGTTGGTTTCCGCTGGAAGTCCAATTTGCTATTTTCATGTTTTGAACTTCTCACCTCTCGTCGAGAACGTCAACCAACTATTCTCCTATCATTTCTGCAACCACTTTGTAATTCCAATGTTTCCATTACCTTCATCCTCTTCCTCTTATTTTGGGGCTCTTCAGGCATGCACATCTCGTCCATCCTCTAACATATAAAAAAATCAACTCTTAACTAAGAGGAATTGATAATTAGATGCACAAGAGAGATTTTTAATAATTTGAACCAATGTTAGATGTGTTTTCTTCCCAAAGCATACCGTGAACCGATATTGACGTAGGGCAATGCTATAAAGACCAGCGCTGACCAAATTTTATATGATGATGCAAGCATGCTCACAATGGGTGACATGATTAATAATTAACTAAACTGTCTAGATGCAATTATGACCTCGGATTGGGGCGGCTTCCTAAGGGTATGGCTATGACGATATTTGAAACCTGGAGTATTGCCTAAGAACTTAGGGAGGGGTTGGGTTGGGTTTCGCCGAGGTGGGTGAAATAGAAAAGAGGTGATCCTTTTGCTCACTTTTTTCCGCATGTTAAGTCTATTTTCCCTTATATATTTGGATGCATGTAATTCTCAAGTTTTTTGTTATTTTGTAGACATCCTGATACAACCTGTAAATGTTTTTTTCTGGGGTCAACTGATACAATTTTTGTATGCTTTGTTTAGGGTGACACCCTTGATTACCTTGGCATTCCGGGATTTCATATTGCTGGGAGTCAAGGAGTAATCGTCATAGCTATCTGCCAAGCTCTTTTAATGGTGAGTTAATACAATTTTTCCATATTTAAATAGTTTTATCTGCCAAGCTCTTTTAATTGTAAGCTAATCCTATTTTTTCCATATTTAAGTAGTTTTAATGTCCGTACATCGTTTATGGCATAAATCTTGAATGAAACTAGGGACAAACTTGAGTGGTTTGGAATTCATGCATATTAGATAAACCGAACTGAGCTACTCATGATGTCTAAGAGAATTTACAACGCATAAACAAGAAGATTTATTGTGGTTTGGTTTATCTTATCCTACATGACTGTAGAGAGAATGGGATTCTCATGTATCTTCCACGGTGAGAACTTTGAGTAGATCGGAGAATAAAAAAGATTTTGTATGCTAGAGAGACGAGATACTTGACTATCACTCCGTGCTGCCTTTTATAATCTTCTGTTTTCATGGCGACAGTATGAAATTTGCAGAAGACCCTGCTAGTGCATCTTGATGGAAATAAATTTCATTTAATCAATGTAACCGAGTAAGAACACTCTCTTCTTAATGTAGAATTGTCTTCTTAGTGGTGGAAAGAATCCTTCCAACATTGCCATGATGTAAGCCTGAGGTGTGTGCCGTTGATCTCCATTTGCGCATTCATTACAAGATATGTGGATGGTTCTAATTTGGTCATATATATGGATCAAAAGATAACATCCATAATAGTGTTTTGCGCAAACTTCTATTTGTGGTGTTTATTGAGATCCATGCATTAAGCTATAGTGTGTACTTCTGTTTTCATTAGTTTCCTTGGTTCTTAGGGTGTCTTTGGCCACGGGGCTCCCGTGAATGCATGATTTGGGAGGGGGTGGTTGAACACTGCCTTAATTCTATATTTTCTAAAGGTCGTGTCCATAAGTCGGCTTGAACCTCAGCTATGCAGTGTACACCTGAGAATTTAATCACTAGTCCATGGCTAATCACTAGGCCAACATACAGTGCAGTTTGGTCCCAAACCGCAACTGCACCATAAGGTTGCGGTTTTGTCCCAAGCAAAACCTCACCGCAACGGAAATTTGTAGTGTGTTTCAGTGCGGTGCGATTCTTTGCAATGCAGTTGCAGCATTGGCTCAAGATAAAATAATGCATAGTCAACTGAACATGTTTATAAGTTCCTAAGTATTACAATGCATGATATTTTCAATTCAGGACTCCGTGAGTAATAGTACCATCAAACACATAAACACCTATCAAATAAAAATTCAAGCATAAGACTACGTAGTTTGCACTATAAGAAGAGAAGAAATTGGAAAGATATACATGATGCACAAGAAGGCCTGGACACTTGGATGAGGATTGAGAAGAAATTGGCAAGCATCACATAATTCCCTCTTTCTTTAGTTCTTTTCTCAACTTTATTTATTGTTTAATGGCTGGGTCTGACACTCAGAACCTATGAGGATTGAGCAGCGGAATTAATGGGAGCTAAGGCCTGAAAGGTGCGAGAACTTATGGACTAAATATTTAGAATTAATGAGAAACCCTGAGCATTGACGCCTCGGTTTCGGTTAATTGCTTAAGCCCGTTAGTAAGGTTTATATTTGGGAGTATGATGCAGCGCGATCATGTTCAGTTTAAGTTCTAAATCGCACCACACTGAAATTACCCGATTCAATTTAAAAAGTCAGCGTGATTCATGCTGTGCAAGCAGTTTGTACAGTTTGCGGTTCCTGAAGTTCGCCCCTACTAGTTTTGATCATATAAGTTGATGGAGTTACTGAGGTGAGGTCGGGGTGTATCCTCTAAGTGCTGGGAAGCATAGTTGTGGTCTAACGCTAAATGAGCACACACATTAAACTCAAAAGCTAAGCATATGAGTGATATGCCAGCCACTCTGTATTTCTCCTGATATTTTTTTTCACCTATTCTGTGTGGGACTAACTGTAATATTATCACATTAGTGCCCTCCACACATCCACCGCTCCCTCTGAAATGACAATTTTGTTCCTATATCATTAAGGGCCCGCTCAGCCAAGCGTAGCCATCGTGAGAGCTGTCGCTCTTGAACTTTGCGCACAACCATAGTGTAAGGCTCCGAAGATTCATGAGAGCCTCGAACCATATAAACTTCTCGATTCTCATTATTTGATTCTCACATTTCACCTCCCAAAATTGCCTAAAAATCCACTTTACCCCCATCAAGAGAAGTTCATGTATTTGGTTTTCGATTAGAAACTCGCCTCTATGAAAATTTCATGAGGTTTAAGAGATAATGATATAGTAGAAAATACTAGTATTTCAGATAGCAACTTGATCGAAAGTTTCCAAATGGTTAGTGTAATAGATAGCAACTTGATCGAAAATACTAGTAATGCAAAACTCAGCCGAAACGAATGAAAAATAAGAAGTCGTAAAATGAATCCAAATGATGATGGTGATGATTTGTTGCTAGGTGGGGCCAGAATATGCCAGATATTGTGGAATAGAAGCATTGGAGCCACTTGGCATCTATCTTCCAGGAGACATAAATTATCCTGGTGGGCCACTATTTGATCCTCTGGGCCTCTCTAAAGATCCAATCTCTTCAGAAGAGCTGAAGGTTAAAGAGATTAAAAATGGGCGGCTAGCCATGGTCGCTTGGATAGGCTTCTCTCTTCAAGCAACTCTCACCGGAAAAGGTCCTCTCCACAATTTAATTGATTTCCTATCTGACCCTCTTCACAATAATTTTCTCTCCTTATTCTACTCCTCATCATAACATTTTTCTTTTCCCAAAGGGTTTGTTACATTTTTATACATTTTGAAATCACCATGTTAATAACCTCAAATCTTTGCTCCTTTTTCATTCAGACTGTAGTTTGATCTTGTATATGCATAAGCTATCATGTAAGCCCCTGTTTGTACATATTTGTCAGCTGTTAATTTTTGTTTTTTCCTTTCTTTAAGGTGCTTCAGGAAGTAAGATATTATACTTGTGTTTTTTTTAGAGCAGATTGGTGTATTTTTATGACATGCACTATGTGCACTGCATATTGTTTGCACTATGTTTAAATTTATGCTCTTTTTTTTTTTTACTTTATGTATGGTGTTTATGATGTATATTGTATGATGTTGCATGCGCTATGCACGTTATGTTCTCAATATACATTGTATATTTTATGTAGGAATAATTACCAAAACCTCCCCTAGACGATAGCATAATTACAGGTTTGCACCCCTCTTACTTTTGAAATTGCTAAAACCTCCCATAAGGTTTACATTTCATAACATCCATGCAGAAAAATACACGTAACTTTTCCTTGAAGGGTATTTTTGTGCATGGATGTTATGAAATGTAAACTTCACAGGAGATTAATGTTATGAAATGTAAACTTTAGGGTGATTTTTGTAATTTCAAAGATATAGAGGGGTGCAACCTGTAATTTAGCAAACTTTGAGGGAAGGTCCCGGTAAATGGCCCGTTTATGTATTGTATATGTTGATACATATACAATACACCGCCTACATATACAATACATTGTATATAATGAGAACATATATATTGTATACATATACAATACATTGTATATAACGAGAACATATACATTGTATATGTTGATACACAGCATATGCTATGTATGCTGTATACAATATGTATTCTATGCATTTTGTGTTGTACGCTCTATATGCACTATTTACATCATATATTTATATATATCTACTATTATATAAATGAGAAGTGGGCTTTGGTGCAACATATGCACTTCCGAAATTATCCCTATCACTTCCGAAATTCACCAGCCGTGGGAGAGAGAGAGAGAGGGCGAGAGAGGGGTAGTGACGCAGGATGAATCTATAGGCGGCGGATAATCCGCGACATAACTCTACATGCTATGCAAGTCCGACGGTCAAGCCGCAATTAGATAATAAACATAAAATATCCCACGCAGATAAATTCACAACTCATCCACGAAATACAAATCATGAAATACAACTCAAAATACATAATGTTATATATGAAATCGACTAGCAACGCGAATCCGAACGCATCCACGGAGTCGGATCGTCGATCCGGGCACGCCATATATGGTAAGTTGCCAAATCAGCCCCGAATGAGCTCAAAGCTCGTCCTCGCCTATGCTCCGCATCAGGTAGCAATCAATTCTTTGACGTGGGAGAGAATTTAATATAAATATAAATTTTGTTTTTTTTCTAAATCTCTTCACTCTCTCTCTCTCAAGGCCCCCTCTCTCTCCTCTCTCTCCACTCTCTCCACTCTCTCTTCCAAGTTGATGCGTACTCATACAAGGCTCCTGTTTTTTATATGCATAAGAGGAGGTGGTTACTCCCCAAGGCCACTACCATGATGGGGGGAAAATGGGGAAGTGGGCAAGTCCACTCTCTCCATGGCCAACCGCCCTCGTCAAACTGCCCGCAACCGCCCGGTAACGCTACCGCGCGGCGCTACCGCACGGTAGCGCACACGGTAGCGCGCAGGTCGCCCCATCACGGGGGCGCAGCCTAACCGCACCCCTAGTGGGGTGCGGCCAAGCCGCACCCCCTTGGGGTGCGGCCAAACCGCACCCTTAGTGGGGTGCGGCTTGGCCGCACCCCAAGGGGGTGCGGCTTGGCCGCACCCCACTAGGGGTGCGGTTAGGCTGCGCCCCCGTGATGGGGCGGCCTGCGCGCTACCGTGCGGTAGCGCCGCGCGGTAGCGTTACCGGGCGGTTGCGGGCGGTTCGACGAGGGCGGTTGGCCATGGAGAGAGTGGACTTGCCCACTTCCCCATTTTCCCCCCATCATGGTAGTGGCCTTGGGGAGTAACCACCTCCTCTTATGCATATAAATGAACAGGAGCCTTGTATGAGTACGCATCATAAGCCCCCAAACCTTCGGAGTCCAAGCTTTCGTGCGGAGTGCGAAGGTTTCGTCCTTGTTCGCGGGAATTTCGGTTGGTTGCGCGGTGCGTTGGATCATGGTGGAGGTAAGTTCTCCTTCATTTTGTAGGAAGAAAGAGAGGGAGAGCGGAGGAGTGTGCCCGCGGGGTTGATTCCGACCGAGGGGGAAGCGGCCGGAGGCCGCGTGGTGCCCGCGCAGGGGTGGTGCCGGCCACGGGAGCAGGCCTCCGGTGGGTGTGCACTGCCCGCGCGCGGGTGTTGCCTGCTGCGGGAGCAGGCCGCCGGCGAGTGTGCGCTGCCCGCGCGCGGGTGCTGCCGGTCATGGGAGCAGTCCGTCGGGGAGGGGGCCGCGCGGTCCGTGCCGGGCGAACCTTGCGCACGGCGGTTGCGCGCCCGGCCGGCGCGCGGGCTGCCGCGCGCGACCTTGCCGTGCACACGGGCTGCTGCGCGCGGGCTGCCGTGTGCGGGCCGCCGCATGCGGGTTGCTGCGCGTGGGTTTGCCGAGCGCGTGGCTGCCGCGCGCGCGGCTCGCTGTGCGCGGGGGCGGATGCGTGTGCTCGATCAGTTGTGTGCGTGGCTTGATATGTGCGTGATTAGTCGCGCGGAATTAGTTACTTGATGCGTGATTAGTTGCGCGCACAATGAGTTGTGTGCGCGGCTTGAGGTGCGCCTTTCTCATTTTTTTATTTTTATTTATTATTTTTGTTGTTTCCAGGCTTCGAAACGGGGAGGTCAGTCGAGGCCGATGCGCATGCGCTCTTCTCTTGATGGTGTGCGGATTGACATATGGCGTAAGCGGTTCGGGTTGCCTTCAAATGTCGAGGTGAAGATTCCGCGGGTGGAGGAACGCGCTCAAAACCCGCCTACCGGTTTTATGACCCTTTCTAAAAGCTGTCTGAAATCTGGGTTTCGTATTCCTCCATCTGAGGAGGTGGTTGAGATACTCCGGTTCTGCGGTGTCCCGATTACCCAGTTTTCGCCTGCCGGGATGACGAACATCATAGGGATGGTGGTGTTCTTTCGGGAACACAGCGCTCGCTTTTCGCTCGAGATTTTTAAGGACTGGTGCGAGGTTTCTACCGACTCGGGTGGTCGCGTTGAAGTTCGAAGCAACAAGAGCTGGTTTCACTTTGGGGAGAAGTCCGATTACCGCCACGGGAATACTCTTTATGGGTACGTGCGGAATCGATGGGAGCTGCCGGAGCTATGGAGGGCGCTCCCTGGACGCTGTCGCTGGCAGACTGGACGGGAAGACGATTTCCTTCCCATCCCGGGCTTCCCTAGTCGAGAAGGGTTGTCGAAGGCCCTATTCTGTATTTCTAGCTGCGTGGAGGAAAGCCGACTGCTTTCAGTGGGGCTTTCCTGGGATGCCGAGCGAGAGGTCGTTGTTCCCTTAGACTGCGGGAGAAAGAGGAGGATCGTTTTTAAGAACGGGGGTCCTATTTCGTGTTCTACTCCGCCGGCGCCTATGAGTCACGATCGCGAGGCCGGCCCGAGCCGTCGCAGGGAAGAGCCGATTTCACTGGATCCGGAGATTGAGATTTTGGCGCCTCCTACTACCGACCGGGTCCCGCAGGGAGACTTGCCGCCACCTCTCCTCTTGCCGACGAGGTGAGTTTCTTCTTCTCTCCAGGCGATGGCTATTGCGGTAAGTGAAGCTCTTCTTCTCTAATCTTGACCCTTCCTCTCCGTTATCGCTTACGTCTGTTGACCGTTTATCTTTTGTTTGCAGGCGGAGGCTTTGACTAGCGTTGCTCTTACATGGAACGATCATTATGTAGGCCTCAAGGATAACTACTTCGCTCTTCAGGAGGAGTTACGCGTGAAGAGGAGCGATTTGTCCATTTTGCAAAGGGAGAGGGATCGCGACTCATCTCATATCAAGCAGTTGGAGGCCGACTTCTCTTCTTCTCGATCTGAAGTTGAGAAGCTGCGGGTGGAGTACGGTGGTGACAAGGCGCTTGCCCAGGATGCGCTTCGTCAGCTGTCAGAAGCTCAGGGGAAGATGTTCCGCTTGGAGGGGGAGCTGGGCTTCCTGAGGAGCGAGGTGGATCGGTTGTCGTCGATCGAGCGCAGTCTTGAGTAGGCCAAGGCAGTCGGGGTGACCGAGTACAAAGATTCTCTTGCCTTTGTAGAGGAGCGGTTCCAGATGGCGGAGGAGATTCGTACTGAGGTCATGACGAAGGAGGTTGAGCCTATGATAGCAGACAAGCGCGTAGTTTATTTTCAACGAGGCATTCAGAAGACTCTTCGTATGATGGGGAGGAAGTTTGGATGTGACACTGCTGACCTTGGAGCTGGGGATCTTTCAGGGGATGATTGTTCGGATGTAGCCGAGGACTGACGTTGGTTGTCTTCCAGTTTCCTGCTTTCCGTATTGTTGTTTGTTTGCGTGCAGCGCTGCGCTGATGTGGTTGTATTCCTTTATTGCATTTATTGTACCTATTTCCTTGGGTGATTCTGTTGTTCTGGCTATTGATACCTGTGTAGCTTGATGGTATTTCCAAAATTACGGATGAGTTTGCGCGAGTCTGAGCTCGCGGCTTTAACATAATAAATAATTAGTTTGCGCGAGTCTGAGCTCGCGGCTTTTACATAATAGAAAATTAGTTTGCACGAGTCTGTGCTCGCGGCTTTTATAATATAGAAAATTAGTTTGCACGAGTCTGTGCTCGCGGCTTTTATAATATAGACTTGACCGGTGAATAGCGGGTGTATTCAAACCGGGGGCGAACGTAAGGGGGGCAGGCCCCTACGACGCCGGGACTCGACGGCGGAGGAGAAGGGCGAACCTTCAATCGACGGCGGTGCAAAGTCCTTGGGGCAGGGCCCCGAAGTAGCCGGTGAATAGCTGGTGTATTCAAACCGGGGGCGAACGTAAGGGGGGCAGGCGTCTACGACGCCGGGACTCGGCGGCGGAGGAGAAGGACGAACCTTCAATCGACGGCGGTGCAAAGTCCCTGGGGCAGGGCCCCAAAGTAGCCGGTGAATAACTGGTGTATTCAAACCGGGGGCGAACGTAAGGGGGGCAGGCCCCTACGACGCCGGGACTCGACGGCGGAGGAGAAGGGCGAACCTTCAATCGACGGCGGTGCAAAGTCCCCGGGGCAGGGCTCCAAAGTGCGTTCCTGCAGTACAATAGTTTAGGACAGGTAAAACATAATCAGAAAATGAACATTGGTACATGCGCAAGTTCAGCATGGCGGACGGCGGTGACCAGGTGGCCGATCCGCGGTGTCATCCTTCTGTGCTTCTTCGCGGAAAGCCTCCAGGTGTCCTAACTGGACAAGGCGTTCAATTTCTTCTTTCAACCTGGCACAGTGCTCCGTACGGTGTCCTCGGCCTTTGTGGAAATTGCAAAACTGGGATTGATCTCCCCTGTGCTGGGAGAGCGCTCTGGGCCAGTTGATGATTTTGCTGTTGTAGATGACGGACAGTATATGCGCTCCGCTTCCCCTAGGTGGGACGACTCGTCCGTCTCAGGCTCTTTTTCCCGGATCCTTGGCGTGCGCGCTTCGTGTCATTCAACGAACAGTTAGGACACTCGGTGAAGTTGTGAATCGCTCCGTTCGGCAGGGATTGATACCAGCGGAGGGCATCTCCGCGTAGTGTCTTGGTGAAGATTTTGCAGCTGATTTGGTCGGGAAGTCCGAACGTCCGCACCGTTATCAAGAAGTGATTAACGTGCACGTACGAGTTTTCTGCTCCGTGGAACTCCTTGAAGTGCGGGAGTTTTAGCCATGACGGTACTGGGTATGCCAAAATTGACTTTGACAGGGGGGTCGCTTTTGCTGGTGCGTGATATCGTTTGGATCCTGCCCCGCTATGAGAGGGGACGACTTGCTAGTTGATCCAATCCACTGGGGCTGGACGGGTGCAGCGATGAGCGCTCTTTTCGTCGGGCCTTCAGGGATTGAGGAACTGCATGCGTCGGATAGTTCGGGGGAGGTGTCCACTCTCGCTGGTTCCGTGAACTCAGGTGAAGCGGGCACCGCGTTCGGAAATCCTTTGCTGGAATCCATTCCCACAGACGGCGCCAAACTGTTGCGGGTCGCTCGGGTGCTCTGGTAGACCGGTCGAATTGAACCACCTTAGCTCAGAAGCGAACCGAGCGCGCAAATAGTCAATTAGAGATTCGTTGAGTACACTGAGACTTTTTAACGTGGAAAACCCGGAAAGGGTAAAAAACCACGCGGCCGGAGCTGTGCCGACCAAACTTCCACTATCTTCTGGGGTGGGGGTTACAATTAGAGACTTAGAACTCAAGCGCGACAGGCCGCTGCTCGTTACAATAATAGAGAGAGAGGGAGAGAGTTCCGAAGGTGACAGGCCACCTCAAAAAAAACTAAGTCTTTTTCCTTCTGAGAATATTGGAGAACAAAAGTGAGATGCTTCGGAGAACAAAAGTGAGAATGCTGAGTCGCCTTTTGGGACGAAGGAAATCTTCAAGTCCCGAAGGAGAATTCCGCGAAAGTCTGCAAGAACCTCTCCCGGGTCCAGAAGGCAAAGTCCCCTGAAATGGAGCCTTGAGGCTCCTTTTATAGCTTTGGTCGGGGGTAGCCCGGTAATTTCAACGTTGTAACCACCGTAACCACCTGACGGACGAATCATATTTTCCGGTTCGGAGCACACGGATCGCCATTTTTCGTAAATGACCATCTTGCCCCTCGAGCAGTTCGGGCAGTTTGGGCAGTTTTGTTGGAGGAGAAAAAGGCGACAAGTCGTTCCTGCAATTTGAGAAACTAGAAAGACAAAATGTGAGCATGCTAGAAAGACAAAATGTGAGAAGTCAGAAAAGACAAAAAGTGAGTTGAGCGCGCTTAAAAGCGTTCTGAGCGCGCAACGAACGGAGAAGCAATCTAGGCAACCGGGGAAGCGATCTGAGAGCGCAACGATCGGAGAAAATGTCCTGGTCGCTTTGTGAGGCGTTCTGAGCGTGCAACGAACACGGAAGTGCTCCGAACGCGCTTAGAGGCGTACTGAGCATGTTACGAGCGCGGGAGCGCTCCGAGTGAAATCCGGGGCCCAAAGGGCGCACAACGAGCCTGGAGAGGGCGGACACCCCCGAACCCCTCCATGTGGAGGGGGCTCGACCGTACCCCAAGAGGGGTGCGGCTTGGCCGCACCCCAAGAGGGGTGTGGCTTGGCCGCACCCCACTAAGGGTGCGGCTTGGCCGCACCCCACTAAGGGTGCAGCTTGGCCGCACCCCACTAGGGGTGCGGTTAGGCTGCGCCCCCGTGATGGGGCGGCCTGCGCGCTAACGCGCGCGCTACCGTGTGGTAGCGCCGCGCGGTAGCGTTACCGGGCGGTTGCGGGCGGTTCGACGAGGGCGGTTGGCCTTGGAGAGAGTGGACTTGCCCACTTCCCCATTTTCCCCCCATCATGGTAGTGGCCTTGGGGAGTAACCACCTCCTCTTATGCATATAAATGAACAGGAGTCTTATATGAGTACGCATCAAGGTTGAAAGAAGAAATTGAACGCCTTGTCCAGTTAGGACACCTGGAGGTTTTCCGCGAAGAAGCACAGAAGGATGCCACCGAGGATCGGCCACCGGGTCACCGCCGTCCGCCATGCTGAACGACCAAAAGAGCTCGAACCAGCACAGCACAAAAAGGAGCGCAATGTTACCTTTTCTCTCTCGTCAAACTTGTATCAAGAAACTTATTAGCTCAAAAGCCGCAAGATTGCACTTGCGCATGTACCAATGTTCATTTTCTGATTATGTTTTACCTGTCCTAAACTATTGTACTCAGGAACGCACTTTGGGGCCCTGCCCCGGGGACTTTGCACCGCCGTCGATTGAAGGTTCGCCCTTCTCCTCCGCCGTCGAGTCCCGGCGTCGCAGGGGCCTGCCCCCCTTATGTTCGCCCCCGGTTTGAATACACCAGCTATTCACCGGCTACTTTGGGGCCCTGCCCCGGGGACTTTGCACCGCCGTTGATTGAAGGTTCGCCCTTCTCCTCCGCCGTCGAGTCCCGGCGTCGTAGGGGCCTGTCCCCCTTACGTTCGCCCCCGGTTTGAATACACCAGCTATTCACCGGCTACTTCGGGGCCCTGCCCCGAGGACTTTGCACCGCCGTCGATTGAAGGTTCGCCCTTCTCCTCCACCGTCGAGTCCCGACGTCGTAGGGGCCTGCCCCCCGCCCCCCCCCCCCCCCCCCCCCCCCCCCCCCTTACGTTCGCCCCCGGTTTGAATACACCCGCTATTCACCGGACAAGTCTATATTATAAAAGCCGCGAGCACATACTCGTGCAAACTAATTTTCTATATTATAAAAGCCGCGAGCACATACTCGTGCAAACTAATTTTCTATTATGTAAAAGCCGCGAGCTCAGACTCGCGCAAGCTAATTATTTATTATGTAAAAGCCGCGAGCACATACTCGTGCAAACTAATTTTCTATTATGTAAAAGCCGCGAGCTCAGACTCGCGCAAACTAATTATTTATTAAGTTAAAGCCGCGAGCTCAGACTCGCGCAAACTCATCCGTAATTTTGGAAATGCCATCAAGCTACGCAGGTATTGATACGCCCGAAAATGGTTTTATACGCAGGTGCACGTGTCGATCAAGTAATAAAGAGTGAGTAGAGATCGTTCCCACGGAGAGGTGTTAAACTTAGTGCTCGCAAATACCAGTTAACGTCCTTTCTTTAAATCCAAGTCAATCGAATACCGTGATTTCAATTATGAAAGAAAATTATAAGTGACAAATTCAAATTAATAATAACTAATAGCTATTGAGAAAAATGTTTTTTTAACGATTAGGGAAAATAATCCTGTGTTGTGATTTCTTAAATCTAGTGCAATGACTGTTAAAATGAAACTTTATGAAAATTGCATAGTGAAATAATCTTGCAACGATTTTAATTTAGAAAACCGTACCTCTCGATATTGGATTCCCCTAATCCCTCATTTCCTCTGTCATCTCTAACTCGAGTGAAATAAAGAACCGCATAAGAAATAAAAACCTATGTTGCTAACGCCAAGATGAAATCTCTTTCACCCTTCAAACACTATATCGAACTTATGATATCCTTACGCAACTCATCTCTCGGATTATGAAGCGCGGTAGAAAAGCGAAACTTTGGCCAAAAGTTCCAAAATAAAGATCATAAGAACAATAAAAATCATTCACTAAACATTCTTAAAGGAAAATTAAAGCGTAGTTATCATTACACAAGAAATAGTACTCTCACAACACAAGATTGCAGAAATTAGTTCATGCTTAAGGGAGAAGAACAAAATAAAGGATAGATCTTACTAAACATGATGTAAATCAAGTAAATCTTCCATTCTTCAGCGATTTGACAGTGTTTCCTGCAACCCGGATGCAGATTCTGGACTGATTTCCTCTCCCTGCAGTTCTCCTTCTTCCTCCTCTCTAATGGCCGAAAAACTCCAAAAGAAACCCCCCTTTGATGGCCGAAATTTTCTATTAAATACTCCCCCTTTCTCTCTCTAGGCGGGGCCCACTTTTGGTATGTTTTAATTGCTGAAAAGATGCCTCGTTTTCATCCGTAACCGCCGAAATCTAATAAATTTCGGATCTGAAATTTCTGTAACTGCCGACAAGTTATAACTTTTCGGCAGAAAAGTTGCAACTTTTTAAAATCTGGAATTCTGCTTCTTAAAACTGCCAGATATGTTATAACATTTTTCAGATTATGTTACAACATATTCCAGTTTTTCAACAACACTTAGCCTTCGATCATTGACTCGATTTCTTCACAAATCCTATCATAAAAACATTCAAAAATAGACGTAATAATTATTTTAACTCCAAATAATAATTCATTTCAATATATATACTTTTCATTCATAATTATCATATAACATAAATAAAAAAGGTTAAATTAAGATGCAAGATAACTTCTTTTTGCGAAGTTATCACACCCCCATACTTGAATCCTTGCTAGTCCCTAGTAAAGGTGAATCATTGTAGATCATGTAATGACAAATGGTTATGAAAGTATAAATTCGCGTCATCCTATTCTTCATTATAAATCAAACAAAATCTATTCAAGAAGTTCGCATTAACTGGTGATAAACTTATTAATCCATAGAAGTTCAAACAATCACAAATCCATTAGTTCGATATAAGATAAAGCTCAATGAAGAATTCAAGTGTTGTGTGTGATAATCCTTAAAAATTATTCACTTCCCTTCTTATTTATTTTCTTAAACTTCGTCACCAAAAGGAAAGATCAAGAGTAGACTAAAACTTTGATATGACATCTACATGAGTTTGGTAGTAACGGGGACCAAATAAAATGACTTGATGAATTTGGTATGATGGGTGGCTATTTCCCGAATTAATCATCTTAGTAGCTCTCCAAATTATGGGGTTTAATTTTCAATATTTTTTTTCTTTCTTTTGATATTTTCATAGTTGAGATCATTCCAAATATGCGTGAACATACTTGGGCCACATATCACTATGATATAAAGATACTTTTTTTTTCTTCCATCATAGTTGAGATCATTCTAAGTATGCGCGAGCAAACTTAGGCAACATATCACTATGATATATATATTTTTATATAACACCCATAACTGGTCGGCCTACTAGATACAAAGTTAAGGAAGAATAAGGAAATAAAGAACCAAGGCTTTAAGCTCAAAGGTAATAGGTGATGACAACAAAGGAAATGATTTATGTGGAAGCGAAGTTAACTACGCACGCTCAAAGTGTTGGCTATTATCATTGAAATAGATCTTGCTCACTCTCTCACCATTAAGTTCAGAAGTCAAATAAATAATTTCAAAGGGAGCAAACTCATTTTAAGAACTATAGTGCATAGTAAAAAGACCTCTTAAGAGAGCTTTAACAAATCTTTCTAATTTCAATTTCATAGTCTAAACTCGTTGGATTGACTCGTCTATCCCTCCAATTAAATTGAAAAACTCGAATAGTTTTATTATAAAAGAAAATAAGAGTAGAATTTCACGAATTACACTTCATAGAAGATTTGCCAAATAAGCCACAGAGGAACGTGCCCTCATACTTTAACCTTTACTAGTCCCTAGTAAAGATATCACTTGAAGTGTGTCAATGATATATTATATTTGAACAAAGAAATATTTAATTACGCAAAAGAAAAACTGAATGTAAATACTCCCCTGGATCCAGAAATCCGAAGTTTCTTCACATCGCCTCTCTTTACGTACTATGTTATAAAAGTTACTTCTTTGATCTAATGTTCCGCATCATCTCCAGTCAATTGAGTAATCTACATCCAATGCTCATGGTTTGAGCATACCAGGAGGCGAAATGAGATAAAAAAATCCTGCTGCTAAATCCAAATGAAATGTACCTGCAGTGGTGAGTTCCAATAAATAAGGAAAAATAGGCAAACAAAAATGAAATTCAACTAATTAAATAAGGCTTGGAAAAATAAAAATGCAGGAAAAATAAGATAACTACTGAGGTTATTGTCCTCCCAGCACGACTTATTCAAAAATTTTAAATTTCTAAATTATTGGACGATGAAAAGAAAAATGAACAGGTAACTGTTCTAATATTCGTGTCTTTAACGGGTACCGATACGACGATAAAACCACTACCCATCTACCTAAATAATAATACGCGCACAATATAGGTAGAGGGAACAAAAAGTAAGAACATGAGGAGTGTTCCTCACTATTCTCACCATAATATGTATCATTGCCCAACAAGGTATCATCATCAACAGGAAGGCTGTATGGGGAGAAGAAAATGAATGGAGCTTCCACTATGGAGAAGGGATCAACCATCTCAATTAAGTGGATACCCATCTCATCAACTTGAGGATAATGCTCAATATCCTCCTGAGGCATCTGTGACACATTAACTTGTTTTGGCTCAGATAATGAAAGGAGATTAGGAAATAAAATAGAAGAAGAACATAAATGATTTTTAATCATAGGAGTGATCCCGGTTTCACTCCTAGCATGTTCCAAAGGTTGATCGTTGTCGGTATCGTAAGCATCATAGCAAGGGGAACCCAAGAACTCAAGGGCCTCTGTGGTGAGTTGGACCTTCTCATCCAATGAAGAAGTGCAAACCTTCTCATTAAAAAGGATATCTTCTTCATCCCACATTGGCGCGCCATCGTGCTCCAAAGAATTATTCCCCCCATCGGAGAGAAAAATATCTTCATCCCACTTTGGCGCAGCCTCAGGTTTTGGGTCATCACCTTGCGCAATATCTTCGACAGGATCGATAAAAATAGGTGTACAAACATTTTGCAAAGAAAATGTAGGAACGCTATTAATATCTAATTCAGAAAATACATGTTCATGTTCCTTCGTGGGTGAATCAAAACTAGGTGATGAATGAGTATGGGGAGATGACGCATCAATATCAATATACGGGCCCACAATTATGAGGGGCTTATCAGCAATAGTCCCACGCAAACATGGTGGTACTGGGATAGTAGACATGATCTGGATGCCCGATTCATAATTTTTCTCCATCTGTCTTTTGTAAGCGACACAATCTTTCAAGACATGGTCCGTATTATGACAAAATAAACACTTCCTAACATTACTGCTCGACAACCAAGGAGTTGAGTCATAGGGTCAAGGAATTATTTGACGTGGGGACGCAAGGTTATAATGATTTGTCGCACAATATTGGGGCCCTAAATACTCTCTATGTTTTGCGAGCCACGATTGATACCCAACAGTCCCCATGTAACACGCATCAGTAGTATGACTAAACGATCCACACCACTCGCATCTCACATGTGTATACTTTTTTTTTGAACGGATGCGGTTAAAATAAAATTAAAATTTCATTGTAAAAATAAAATAAAAATAAAATAGAAACTTGAACTCTAAATACTCAGGATTTACTAATATTGCAAGAAAACACACTAAATTATTTGCACCTCCCCGACAACGGCGCCAAAAACTTGATACGCCCGAAAATGGTTTTATACGCAAGTGCACGTGTCGATCAAGTAATAAAGAGTGAGTAGAGATTGTTCCCACGAAGAGGTGTTAAACTTAGTGCTCGCAAATACCAGTTAAGTCCTTTCTGTAAATCCAAGTCAATCGAATACCGTGATTTCAATTATGAAAGAAAATTATAAGTGACAAATTCAAATTAATAATAACTAATAGCTATTGAGAAAAATGCTTTTTTAACGATTAGGGAAAATAATCCTGTGTTGTGATTTCCTAAATCTAGTGCAATGACTGTTAAAATGAAACTTTATGAAAATTGCGTAGTGAAATAATCTTGCAACGATTTTAATTTAGAAAACCGTACCTCTCGATATTGGATTCCCCTAATCCCTCATTTCCTCTGCCATCTCTAACTCGAGTGAAATAAAGAACCGCATAAGAAATAAAAACCTATGTTGCTAACGCCAAGAGGAAATCTCTTTCACCCTTCAAACGCTATATCGAACTTATGATATCCTTACGCAACTCATGTCTCGAATTATGAAGCGCAGTAGAAAAGCGAAACTTTGGCCAAAAGTTGCAAAATAAAGATCATAAGAACAATAAAAATCATTCACTAAACATTCTTAAAGGAAAATTAAAGCGTAGTTATCATTACACAAGAAATAGTACTCTCACAACACAAGATTGCAGAAATTAGTTCATGCTTAAGGGAGAAGAACAAAATAAAGGATAGATCTTACTAAACATTATGTAAATCAAGTAAATCTTCTCTTCTTCAGCGATTTGACAGCGTTTCCTGCAACCCGGACGCAGATTCTGGACTGATTTCCTCTCCCTGCAGTTCTCCTTCTTCCTCCTCTCTAATGGTCGAAAAACTCCAAAAGAAACCCCCCCCCCCCCCCCCCCTTTGATGGCCGAAATTTTCTATTAAATACTCCCCCTTTCTCTCTCTCTAGGCGGGGCCCACTTTTGGTATGTTTTAATTGCTGAAAAGATGCCTCGTTTTCATCCGTAACCGTCGAAATCTAATAAATTTCGGATCTGAAATTTCTGTAACTGCCGACAAGTTATAACTTTTCGGCAGAAAAGTTGCAACTTTTTAAAATCTGGAATTCTGCTTCTTAAAACTGCCAGATATGTTATAACATTTTTCAGATTATGTTACAAAATATTCCAGTTTTTCAACAACACTTAGCCTTCGATCATTGACTCGATTTCTTCACAAATCCTATCATAAAAACATTCAAAAATAGACGTAATAATTATTTTAACTCCAAATAATAATTCATTTCAATATATATACTTTTCATTCATAATTATCATATAACATAAACAAAAAAGGTTAAATTAAGATGCAAGATAACTTCTTTTTACGAAGTTATCAGGTATCAATAGCCAGAACAACAGAATCACCCAAGGAAATAGGTACAATAAATGCAATAAAGGAATACAACCACATCAGCGCAGCGCTGCACGCAAACAAACAACAATACGGAAAGCAGGAAAGTGGAAGACAACCAACGTCAGTCCTCGGCTACATCCGAACAATCATCCCCTGAAAGATCCCCAGCTCCAAGGCCAGCAGTGTCACATCCAAACTTCCTCCCTATCATACAAAGAGTCTTCTGAATGCCTCGTTGAAAATAAACTTCGCGCTCGTCTACTATCATAGGCTCAACCTCCTTCGTCATGACCTCAGCACGAATCTCCTCCGCCATCTGGAACCGCTCCTCTACAAAGGCAAGAGAATCTTTGTACTCGGTCACCTCGACTGCATTGGCCTCCTCAAGACTGCGCTCGATCGACGACAACCGATCCACCTCGCTCCTCAGGAAGCCCAGCTCCCCCTCCAAGCGGAACATCTCCCCCTGAGCTTCTGACAGCTGACGAAGCGCATCCTGGCAAGCGCCTTGTCACCACTGTACTCCACCCGCAGCTTCTCGACTTCAGATCGAGAAGAAGAGATGTCGGCCTCCAACTGCTTGATATGAGATGAGTCGCGAACACTCTCCCTTTGCAAAATGGACAAATCGCTCCTCGCCACGCGTAACTCCTCCTGAAGAGCGAAATAGTTATCCTTGAGGCCTACATAATGATCGTTCCATGCAAGAGCAACGCTAGTCAAAGCCTTCGCTCGCAAACAAAAGATAAACTGTCAACGGACGTAAGCGATAACGAAGAGGAAGGGCCAAGATTAGAGAAGAAGAGCTTCACTTACCGCAGAAGCCATCGCCTGAAGAGAAGAAGAAACTTGCCTCGTCGGCAAGAGGCGAGGTGGCGGCAAGTCTCCCTGCGGGACCTGGTCGGTAGTAAGAGGCGCCAAAATCTCAATCTCCGGATCCAGTGAAATCGGCTCTTCCCTGCGACGGCTCGGGCCGGCCTCGCGATCGTGACTCATAGGCACCGGCGGAGTAGAACACGAACTAGGGCCCCCGTTATTAAAAACGATCCTCCTCTTTCTCCCGCGGTCTTAGGGAACAGCGGCCTCTCGCTCGGCATCCCAGGAAAGCCCCACCAAAAGCAGTCGGCTTTCCTCCACGCAGCTAGAAATACAGAATAGGGCCTTCGACAGCCCTTCTCGACTGGGGAAGCCCGGGATAGGAAGGAACTCGTCTTCCCGTCCAGTCTGCCGGCGACAGCGTCCAGGGAGCGCCCTCCATAGCTCCGGCAGCTCCCATCGATTCCGCACGTACCCATAAAGAGTATTCCCGTGGCAGTAATCGGTCTTCTCCCCAAAGTGAAACCAGCTCTTGTTGCTTCGAACTTCAACGCGACCACCCGAGTCGGTAGAAACCTCACACCAGTCCTTAAAAATCTCGAGCGAAAAGCGAGCGCTGTGTTCCCGAAAGAACACCACCATCCCTATGATGTTCGCCATCCCGGCAGGCGTAAACTGGGTAATCGGGACACCGCAGAACCGGAGTATCTCAACCACCTCCTCAGATGGAGGAATACGAAACCCGGATTTCAGACAGCTTTCAGAAAGGGTCATAAAACCGGAAGGCAGGTTTTGAGCGCGTTCCTCCATCCGTGAAATCTTCACCTCGACATTTGAAGGCAACCCGAACCGCTTACGCCATATGTCAATCCGCACACTATCAAGAGAAGAGCGCAGGTGCATCGACCTCGACTGACCTCCCCGTTTCGAAGCCTGGAAACAACAAAAATAATATATAAAAATAAAAAATGAGAAAGACGCACCTCAAGCCGCGCGCACAACTCATTGCGCGCGCAACTAATCACGCATCAAGTAACTAATTGCGCGCGACTAATCGCACACATATTAAGCCACGCACACAACTGATCGCGCGCACGCATCCGCCCCCGCGCACAGCGAGCCGCGCGCGCGCGGCAGCCCACGCGCTCGGCAAACCCACGCGTGGCAACCCGCATACGGAGGCCCGCGCACGGCAGCCCGCGCGCAGCAGCCCGTGCGCACGGCAAGGCCGCGCGCCGGCCGGGCGCGCAACCGCCGCGCGCAAGGTTCGCCCGGCACGGACCGCGCGGCCCCCTCCCCGACGGCCTGCTCCCATGACCGGCAGCACTCGCGCGCGGGCAGCGCACGCTCGCCGGCGGCCTGCTCCCGCAGCAGGCAACACCCGCACGCGGGCAGTGCACACCCGCCGACGGCCTGCTCCCGTGGCCGGCACCACCCCTGCGCGGGCACCACGCGGCCTCCGGCCGCTTCCCCCTCGGTCAGAATCACCCCCGCGGGCACACTCCTCCGCTCTCCCTCTATTTCTTCCTACAAAATGAAGGAGAACTTACCTCCACCATGATCCACTCCTCCGCACGAAACCTTCGCACTCCTCCGCACGAAATCTTGGACTCCGAAGGTTTGGGGGGCTTATGATGTGTACTCATACAAGGCTCCTGTTCATTTATATGCATAAGAGGAGGTGGTTACTCCCCAAGGCCACTACCATGATGGGGGAAAAATGGGGAAGTGGGCAAGTCCACTCTCTCCATGGCCTACCGCCCTCGTCGAACTGCCCGCAACCGCCCGGTAACGCTACCGCGCGGCGCTACCGCGCGGTAGCGCGCAGGCCGCCCCATCACGGGGGCGCAGCCTAACCGCACCCCTAGTGGGGTGCGGCCAAGCCGCACCCTTAGTGGGGTGCGGCCAAGCCGCACCCCTCTTGGGGTGCGGCCAATCCGCACCCCTTGTGGGGTGCGGCCTAACCGCACCCCTCAGGGTACGGTCGAGCCCCCTCCGCATG
Organism: Dactylorhiza incarnata; assembly: GCA_033032865.1. Classification (NCBI taxonomy): domain Eukaryota; kingdom Viridiplantae; phylum Streptophyta; class Magnoliopsida; order Asparagales; family Orchidaceae; genus Dactylorhiza; species Dactylorhiza incarnata. The sequence goes on from JAWHQI010000234.1 coordinate 847,091, forward strand.
GAGGGGTTCGGGGGTGTCCGCCCTTTCCGGGCTCGCTGTGCGCCCTTTGGGCCCCGGATTTCACTCGGAGCGCTCCCGCGCTCGTAACATGCTTAGAACGCCTCTAAGCGCGTTCGGAGCACTTCCGTGTTCGTTGCACGCTCAGAACGCCTCACAAAGCGACCAGGACGTTTTCTCCGATCGTTGCGCTCTCAGATCGCTTCCCCGGTTGCCTAGATTGCTTCTCCGTTCGTTGCGCGCTCAGAACGCTTCTGAGCGCGCTCATTTCACTTTTTGTCTTTTCTGATTTCTCACTTTTTGTCTTTCTAGCATGCTCACATTTTGTCTTTTTAGTTTCTCAGATTGCAGGAACGACTTGTCGCCTTTTTCGCCTCCAACAAAACTGCCCGAACTGCCCGAGGGGCAAGATGGTCATTTACGAAAAATGGCGATCCGTGTGCTCCGAACCGGAAAATATGATTCGTCCGCCAGGTGGTTACGGTGGTTACAACGGCGAAATTACTGGGCTACCCCCGGCCAAAGCTATAAAAGGAGCCTCAAGGCTCCATTTCAGGAGACCTTGCCTTTTGGACCCGGGAGAGCTTCTTGCAGACTTTCGCGGAATTCTCCTTCGGGACTTGAAGATTTCCTTCGTCCCAAAAGGCGACTCAGCATTCTCACTTTTGTTCTCCGGAGCATCTCACTTTTGCTCTCCAATATTCTCAGAAGGAAAAAGACTTAGTTTTTCTGGAGGTGGCCTGTCACCTTCGGAACTCTCTCCCTCTCTCTCTCTCTCTATTATTGTAACGAGCAGCGGCCTGTCGCGCTCGAGTTCTAAGTCTCTAATTGTAACCCCCCCAAAAGATAGTGGAAGTTTGGTCGGCACAGCTCGGCCGCGTGGTTTTTTACCCTTTCCTAGTTTTCCACGTTAAAAAGTCTCAGTGTACTCAACGAATCTCTAATTGACTGTTTGCGCGCTCGGTTCGCTTCTGAGCTAAGGTGGTTCGATTCGACCGGTCTACCAGAGCACCCGAGCGACCCGCAACACAAGTGTATATTTTTTTTGTAAATCTTTATATTATATGAAAAATATATATATAACTGGGTGTGTGCTGGGGGTGGGCGGAGGCCGCCGGGAACGGGCGAAGCCCGCCTGGGACGGGCAGGGTACTGTCGCGCAGAGCACGGGGGTTGTATCTGTTTTGATAGTTTCTCTTAGTTTTTATTGTCATATTTAAATCAGAAACTATGACAAATGTTATTCGCAGATCAAGTTTTTCTATTCCTTTTCTTTAGAGAAATACTTAGGTGCGTTCTCCCACCTAGCTTTAGGTGGGAGATTAAATATAGCTGTATGTATGATATGACAACCTACGGTGGATCTGTTTCCACGGAATACAATCACGGAGAACCAACGGCTTGATGCGTGCGAACATCATGATCTTAGGTGAGAAATGCACCTAATTTTTTTTCTTTTCTTTGATGGTATATATATATATGCTGTGTACTCTATATGCTATTGCAATATATACTATCTACACTATATACTACAGGTATATGCTGTGTACTCTATATATATGTTATGTTATATATGTATATGTACTTTATATATATTATGTAGGGTCATTTACCTGGATCTCCCCTCGAAATTTGTTAAAGGTTGCACCCCTCTTACTTTTGAAATAACGAAAATCTCTCCTTACATTTCATAAGATTTACCTCAAGGGGGTATTTTTGTGCATGAATGTTAAGAAATGTAGATTTACAGGAGAGGTTTTTGTAATTTCAAAACTAAGAGGGGTGCAACCTGTAATTATGCTAACTTTCATGGGAAGTTTTAGTAATTAGCAGCATGTAATTATGCTAACTTCCATGGAAAGTTTTAGTAATTATTTCATATTGTTGGAACCCGAATACCGGTCCAACTATATTCGAGATTTGTGGAGTAGCTTGAGTTACTTCTCTCTTCGTCTGATCCTTAGGTCTAAGTATCTCGGGCTGAGGATCTGCCCTCACAAATTGGTAGTGGATGCCTAGGAGTGGACCGAAAGACAGCAGCGAGGAGGTCCCGCCACTAACCCAAAAGTCTTACTCGACTTCCCCTCCCAAAAACCAGAGGCTGAGTCTGTCTCAGATAGCACAAGGAAGAAAGCACAGACTCTCAAAGGGGGATGGATCCGTGCTGATCTGAGACTTAATGATTCTTATTTATAGACAAACTCTTCAAAGGGTAAAATGATCCTAAAGGCCTGCGGATAGCTTCCTCTGCCTTAACCAAATTACTATATGCAGACCAAAATGGTCTGCAAACAGCTCCTCGCCCCTTTCGCATATACTAACCGCAGCCCATGCTGGTCTGCGGATAGTGAGGGAGGACTGATGAGTCGGTTTGACTCGGTACTCGCCTCGCTCCCTCCCTGAGACTGCGGCTGAGGCGACTAGGTCCAGTCCTACTCGCCAAGGGCAAGTTCTCTTGAAGCGAACTCGCCTGAGGCCAGATCAACTCGGCTCGCCCCGGGCGAGAAGGAGCTTTGTCGTCGAGACGGGGCTGTGCCGTCGAGAAGATATTACGTCGATATGAGACTACGACATGGTGGGTCTTACTCGCTTCGCCTAACCTGGGCGAGTTGGACCGGCATTGGGTCAACCCGCCGGAAGCTGCTTGCCGACTCGCCGAGCACCTGCTGGTCTACTCGTCGAATACGAGTTGTAAACATATTATGCACGTGTTAAATGATTTATATGCTTTGTAGTGTGACACTATATATATATATATATATATATATATATATATATGTTATGTACTATGTACTTTATGTATGTTGTGTAGGCTATAGGCGATGTATGAGCTTAAAATTTTATTATTAATAATCTTATTAAATTTATTTAAAACATGATTCTTACATGAAATGTTGTTAAAATAATTAAAAATCATTTAAAACATGATTCTTATATCTACAGGGGTTGGTGCGCGTGTCCTCTTTTTTAAATAATTAAAAATTATAGCTCCTATTTAATTAAGGGTGCTGCTATAAGCACTGCAGTTTTGGCTATCCGCACTCAATTTGCACAAGTTATTACGCGCCTTTTGGAAATACGACTTGTGCATGCATTTTTAGGAAAAGTGTTCAACACGAAAGTTGTAGATCTCGTCGAGATCTACAACTTTTGTGTTGAACACTTTTCCTAAAAATGCATGCACAAGTCGTATTTCTAAAAATTTGCTATAGTTATGCACATATTTCAATCAGAGCGGCAATACGTCTTGTGCGTGCATTTTTAGGAAAAGTGTTCAACACGAAAGTTGTAGATCTCGACGAGATCTACAACTTTCGTGTTGAACACTTTTCCTAAAAATAAATGTACAAGGCGTATTTCCAAAAGCCGCATAATAACTCAGTATAAATTGAGTGCGAATAGCCAAAACTGCAGTGCTAATAGCAGCTCCCTTAATTAAATTCAATCCAGGAATTTAAAATGAGCATCAAGCAATAGTTTTTTTTTTTGAAGGTAGGTCACACGTGAGTCACATGAAATGTCATATGCCATATGAGATGTTACTCTATAAAATTAGCCGATTGTTATTCGCACTACAGTTTTGACTATCCGCATTCTTTTTGCATGAGTTATTATGCGCCTTCTGGAAATACGTCTTATACATGCATTTTTAGAAAAAGTGTTCAACACGAAAGTTGTAGATCTCGACGAGATCTACAACTTTCGTGTTGAACACTTTTCATAAAAATGCATGTTCAAGACGTATTTCCAAAAATTCGCTATAGTTACGCACATGTTTCAATCAAGGCGGCAATACGTCTTGTGTGTGCATTTTTAGGAAAATTATTCAACACGAAAGTTGTAGATCTTGATGAGATCTACAATTTTCGTGTTGATCATTTTTCTAAAAATACACGCACAAGATGTATTTTCAAAATGTGCGTAATAACTCATACAAAAAAATACGGATAGCCAAAACTGTAGTGTGAATAACAATCACCTAAAATTAAAATGTGAGAAAGTTTAGTTTTCTTGCTGTATAAATTAAAAAATGTCAGTACTAGCCCCAAAAGGTTTTCCATGTTGTGTGCAAAGTTCTATTTACATGAGAAAAAGGTGCAAAGTATGAGAGATTTTTGGGTCCGGGCCCTGGATCTAAATTTTTCTAGGTCCGGGACATCTCAGATACATTTTTGCACTAAGGCGGGGTCATCTCGAATGTGCGAACAGTAAAAAGGCTGACATACATCTTTGCGTGTGTGCCCGGGATGGTTTATGTGGCGGAACGTCACTGGTCCTAGACGGTCCGAGACCCGGACCTAGGAATTCTGTGCAAAGTAGATGACCAATATGTCATCTATGAGTTGAGAGAGAGGTGGGGCCCACCCTTAGTTTCATTGTCTTGATTTGCCACGTCTATCCACTTTTCCGTCCATGTGCGGTCAAGAGTTTGCGGCCACGAAGATCCGGACCCTAAAAACTTTAATGGCCCCTTGTTTGTTAATTTTGTCCTTAAAAGTAATCTCTATAGCGCATAAGGATATACGCTATGTTGATTGTGTTAGAGATATTAGAGATATTGGAGATATTGTAAATGATAGATGTTGCTTAGGCCCATCTCGGGTGTTACTATCACGCGCTCATGTATTTATCTATGTACACACTTGTTGCGACTTCTCAACGCCCTTGGTAGACCGGTTTCAATTCGATCCGTCTTAGCCCGGGCGGTCGAGTGCGCACACAGTCAGAATGTTGCAGAGAGAAAATGCTGAAAATGGTACACACAGATCTTTAGCGTGGAAAACCCTCCAAAGGGTGAAAAACCACGTGGCCGGGGCGGTGCTGGCCGAAATCCACTATGTTGTGCTGTTACAGGGCTTTCTTGGAGAATGCGAGGGCGACAGGCCGCGCCTCGTTACAATTGTGAGAGAGAGAGAAAACTCCGTGGGTGACAGGCCACCACTTAGGAGTTGATTGCCTTGCTGTGCGTCTGGTGCGGCTGCGCGCTTGCTGGGTGAGCACTTCACGGAGCGCCCTGACTTTTCTGCTCGGGTTCGGGGTGCTCGTCTTGAACGGCGTAGCCCTTCTTACTCAGTAAGAGGCGTTCGCAGGAAGAACCTGTCAGTTAGTAAAAAGAGATGGCGGAGTGTAGAGAGAGAAGCTCTGAGGAGAGGAGGAAATGAAGAGAGAGAGAATCTGGGAGAGAATGAGAGATTGGATCCAAATGAAGACCCTTGAGGGTCTATTTATAGGCTTGGGAGGTGAAAGTTACGGTGGTTATCGCGGATAACCATCAAATGGAGGGCCGAGATCGTTGGTGACGATCGAAGGGTCGTGATCGCGCAAGACGATCGGAGGGCCTTGGAGAGATCCGACGGTGGAGGGTGAAGGGCGGCGACGACGGTGGCCGGCCATGGGTGGTCGGCCATGGCCGCCGGCCATGAAGGGGGCGGCGGCCGGCGGTCGGCCGGCGGGCGGCAGGCGGCGGCCGGTGGGCGGCGGCCGGCGGCCGGTGGGCGGCGGGCGGCGGGCGGCCGGCGGTGGTCGGCCGGCGGTGGTCGGCCGGCGGCGGGCGGCCGGCGGCGGGCGGCCGGCGGTGGTCGGCCGGCGGCGGCCGGCCGGCGGCGGCCGGCCGGCCGGTGGTTGCCGGGCGGCCGGCGGCGGTCGGTGGCCGGCCGGGCGGCGGCGGCCGGCCGGCCGGCGGGCGGCGGCGGTCGGCCGGCGGGCGGCGGTCGGCGGCCGGCCGGCGGCGGTCGGCGGCCGGCCGGCGGCGGTCGGCGGCCGGCCGGCGGCGGTCGGCGGCCGGCCGGCCGGCGGGCGGCGGCGGCGGCCGGCGGTCGGCGGTCGGCGGTCGGCGGGCGGCCGGTGGTCGCCGGCCGGCGGCGGCCTGCCGGCGGTTGCCGGCCTGCGGGCGGCGGCCGGCCGGCGGCGGCCGGCCGGCGGTGGTTGCGATCCCGCGCGGGGCGGTTGGGATCCCGCGCGGGGTGGTTTGGATCGGCGTGTGGTGGTTCGGATCCTATGCGCGGGAGTGGGATCCGGTGCGCGAAGGTGGGATTCGGCGTGTGGTGGTTTCGGGATCCGGCGTGCAATAATGGGATTTGGTGTGCGTGAATGGGATCTGGTGCGCGGTGGTTACAGGTTTTCTCCATAAATAGGGGGATCCCATCATTTGCCCCCCAAATCCATTTGTTTGGAGCGCACGGAGAGCAATTGGATTTTCCCCTGCGACTTGTACCTGTGAGCGATGGCTGGGGCGAATACTGGCGCGGAGGTGGGCGGTGACGATGGCGGTGCCAAGGTGAGCATGAGGTCCAAAGGTTTAATTTCCAAAAAGGCGGGCGAACGGCGTGCTAGAGGCGCGGGGAGTCGCATGGAGGGGAAGGGCGGCACTCGCGTGCGCGGGGTCGCAGCGTGTGCGCGCGGAAAGCTGCGCGCGGGTCACACCTGCGCGGGCTCGAGCGGCCGGGCGTGCGCCCGCGCGGCAGGGCGCGCACGCGGCAGGGCGCGCATGTGCTTGCGCGGCAGGGCGCGCGCGCTCGTGCGGCAGGGCGCGCGCACGCTCGCGCGCGGCAGGGCGCGCGCGTGCTCGCGCGCGGCCGGGCGCGCGCGTTTCCGCACGCGCTTGCGCGCGGCAGGACGCGCGCGCGCCCGCGCGCGGCAGGACGCGCGCGCGCCCGCGCGCGACAGGGCGCGCACGTGCTCGTGCGCGCGTGCTCGCGCGCGGCAGGGCGCGCGCGTGCTCGCGCGGCAGGGTGCGCGCGCCCACGCGTGCTCGCGCGCGGCCGGGCGTGCGCATCCGCGCGTGCTTGTGTGTTGTAGGGCGCGCGCGCCTGTGTGTGCTCGTGCGGCAGCGTGGGGGTAGTCGTGCGGGCTGCTCCGCGGGGTCTGCTGCGCGTGTGTTCTTGGAGCTTACCTGTGTGCGAGGTTTGCGCGGCGGTTAGTCTCGCGGGCGGACTTCTCTTATATTTGTCTGCGGTTTGTACTGACGCTTTTTCCTTTTCTTTCAGGCTTCTCGGCGTGGTGGGCAAAGTCGCCCAATGCGACTGGGCTCGAGTCTTACTCTCGATCATGTTGCCATATGGAGGAGGCGCTTCAACCTGCCCCCCGAATTGGAGATTCGAATCCCAGGTCCTGAGGAGCGAGTACAGAATCCGCCTCGGGGTTGGATGACCCTTTGCGAGTCGTCACTTCGGAGTGGCTTTCGCCTCCCGGTGTGCGAGGAGTTGATCCAGATCCTGAAATTTTGCGGCGTCCCAGTGTCACAGTTTACGCCTCAGGGGATGGTGCGGATCATGGGGCTGATTGTCTTCTTCCGAGAGCATGGTGCGAAGTTCTCCTTGGGCCTTTTCAAGGAGTGGTGTGAGATGCAAGTTGACGTCGGAGGTCGTATTGAAGTCCTTAGCAACAAGAGATGGCTGGAGTTCGAGACCCAGGTGGACCGCCGTCACGGGAACACTTTATTTGGCTATGTCAGGAACCCGGAGGGATTACCGGAGGTGTGGAACTCTTTACCAGATCGTTGCCGGCGGCTTAAAGGGCGTGAGCGGGAGTTCTCTCCCGTTCTTGGATTTTCAGACGCTCGAGAGCTGGGGAATGTTCTGCACAGTATTTCCCTGTTCGTAGACGAGAAGCGCCTGCTTTTATGCGGGCTGTCCGTTGATGCTGGTCGTGCCGCTGCTGTTCCTCTTGTTCGAGACAGAAAGAGGAAGTTGGTTTTTAAAGGTCTGGAGGAGCCAGGTCCTGCTCCTTTACCGGTACAGGATGCTCCTCAGGAGGAGGCGGCTCGTTGTGTATCTGGAGCTGATGGAGAGCCGGCTGATGAGGAGGTCGAGGTCCTGGGATCTACTGCCCCCCAGGCTTCTCCGGAGCGAGGCACAGCTCGAAAGGTGCCGGAAGGAAAGTGTTGAAACCAGCAACTGGTCTCCTGAGTTCAGACCCACTAGGGGTGTAGCCGATGCTTATTTCTCCCTCACTAGACTCTCTTGATGGTGAATGCTGGAAACAGAATAGACCCAAGGCTGAAGCGAGGAGGTCCCGCCACACACCCGGAAGATCTTAGAGAGCTTCCCCTCCCAAACCAAAGCTCAACCGGGCACCTTGGAGGGCACTGGCTGCCAACCAAAACTAGCCTAGAGGAGAGGATTCTCTAAAATCGGATCTCCTCCAAGGTGCCCTTAAGGGTCTATTTATAGTTTTCCTAGGCTGGTCTGTAAATAGCCTGAATCCGCCTTTTAATTTTACTAACAGCACCCCAAACTGGTCTGCTAACAACCTAATTCCGCTGTTCCGAAGGGCTATTTGCAGCCCACCAGGAGTATTAGGGTCATTTCTCCCTCAAATCATCCTGGGCGAGTGGTCCGTGAGGGCACCACTCGCTGGGCACCCGCCTAGCTGGGCGAGTGCCCCATTCCTCTGGGCGAATGGTCCGTGAGGGTACCACTCGCCGAGTTCCTTCCCTATCGACCTGGGGGCCCTTCTACCTATCCGAACCTGGCCGAATGATCTGACTGGCCCAGGTCTCGCCAGCTGGCTTGAGGGGCCCACTCGGCGAATACGGGTTGTACACAATCCCCGCTCTTTGCGAGCGATTCCTGCGCTCGGAAAGAACAGTCCAACCCTGTATTCGGTGAGTGCCTGCTGACTGGACCTCATAAGATTCCGTGGGTCCCACCGCCACCTTATATATACCTCCTCCTGTCAGATTTTTGCTGGACCACTTTCATACCTTGGCCCGGAGTTTTCTTTCTCTGGACCTTTCGCTACTTTCAATGTCTTTCCACAAACCTTCTTCGAGACCCCTCTCGCGGGAGATGATCGAACGTCTAGCTGCGGCCCAGATTGCGACCGCCCCGAAGACGGCCAGATTTGCTCCCTGGCTTAAATCCAAGAAGGATGCGAGCGCTCCTTACGTCTCGCGGCGAGCCCAGGCGATTCGGATGATTCGCCAGAGAGGCGAGACCGCCTCGGAATCTCCGACGAATGCCCCTCCAGACCCCGGGACTCAGGTACGGAGATTTCTCCTGCCTTTCTTTTCTGTTTCCGCCTTCTTATTCTTCAATTGATCTGGTCATTCGCAGGGGGTTTCGGTACCTGAGGACGGCCATGGGGCCATTTTGAGCAGTGCGGTGGTGCCACCTCCCGCGGACGAGGTACCTCCTCCTGATCTGGATCTTGCTCCTCCGCCCCCTCCTGGGGAGACTGTACCCCAATCCCGTGAGTTTGTGAACCTTCTCGCTTTTTCCTTTTATGTTGTCGGCTACTAACCGTTATCTTTTCGCAGCCCTCAACCCTGACGTCCCGCTGCGGGACTCCATTCCTCCAAGTCCCCCTGCTCAGGTGAACCCCTCTGTGACCGCGAATGAACGGAGGGTCTCCCCTGAGCGAGAGCTGGATCAGCATCTCCGTGCTGATGACCGTACGGATGCTCCGGCTCCCCCTCCGCCTTACCGTCCGGGGAGAGGGAAGGTCCTGCCACCTTCCGCGGGCTTGTCTGGGGTCTTCCCCCATTCGTCTCGCCCTTCAGGTCATAGGGAACCCGTCCCCGGTTAGTTTACTCCTCTGACCCCATAGCATTCGCATATTTTATTGCAACTGACTTAATTTTGATTTCGCAGGCTATCGGGAGGCCTCCCCTTTTGACTCCTTCAACGAGGGAGAAGAGGGGATGCTCTCCCCTCCCCCGGGGACCTCTCTGATTTCCTGGGCGACTCCTCCGATCACGCGACCCTGAAGGAGCGGATTACGGAGGTCTTGGGGAAGCTCATCCACATCCAGCGGAACGTCGCCGGTCAGGTGGATGAGGTGCGGCTGGGAGTCACACGGGAGCTGAAGGACCTTCGACGAAGCCACTCGCATCTTCTCGCGGCGGTGGAGCGGCTGGGGGGTGAAGGAGGGGAGTTGTCTCCCGAAAGGCATGCCGCGCGAGCCCGGGACCAACTCCACCTTGCTTCCCAGGAAATCACTAGTATGCTCGCGTACTACCGCCCGCGAGTCCCCCTGGAAGCTGGGTCGCGCAAGCGAGGTCGGTGGGTCTGGGAAGAGTTCTGACCTACCCAACGTCCACCACTCTTATTGTTTCCTTTTCTTACTTTGTGCTGCGAATGCTGAACGCTATATTTGTCTGTAATAATTTCTCTATGCTTTGCGAATGCTTCATTATTCGTTTTTCGTATCTCACAGCTTTGCTTGGGAATTGCCGAGTGATAACCTATAGCCGGATGCTCTTCCAACCTTGTTGCGTAGCCGCGGAATGAATAGACATAGGGCATTTGCCATTAATGGGCGAGAGGGACCGACTCGGGCTTCGAGGTGTCGGGAAGGCGCGATGACTATCCGCACACCCGTGACCTCGAAAGCCCAAACGCCGTTTAGTCCCTCTATAAATAAGTCTTTCAACCACCGTATTAAATACCTAACCACCCGCTCTCTTCTCCTGCGCTAGCACTCGCGCTTCTTTCTTATCTGTTGCTCCCCTTTCCTTCTTCACTCGCAAAAATGGGTGGCGATGCGGAAGGCAGGGCCAAGTGCGCCAGCGCATTCGCCAACCACGTCTTCGATTCCTGTGACCTCTCTGAGGAGGCTTACCTGACTGCCGTCGCCGACTACGTCCCGCCGGGTTTCGAGGGGCGAAAGCCCAGGCCGGACGAGCGTCTGAACTCCATCTCGCCTTGTGCTCTCGCGACCCCGCTAGAGCATTTCGAGGTGGGGTTTCGCCTCCCGATCTGGCCGGAGCTCCGCCAGACCTTCAGATACTACGGGGTCGTGCCCGACCAGCTCAACCCCAACTCCATCGCTATGTTGGTCGGGTACGCGAGCTACCTGCGAGAAGAGGGAATCGAGTTCTCGCTGCCCGTCTTCCGCAAGCTCTATACCTTCCGCTGCACAAATGGTATCTCGTTCTTCTCGGGACTGAGCCCCCTAAAGCACTACGGGCTCCCGAACAAGAACCATGACTGGGTTCGCCGCTTTATTTTCGTAAGCGGGAACCTGGGGAACACTCTTCTCGCGCAGGTGCAGGAGGAGGAGTCAACCTTCCGCCCCCCGACCCTAGGGGGGCACGAGGCCAAACTCCACCAATACATCCTGGAGCACGGGATGGATCTCGTCCATCTCCGGCGAAACGTCAACTCGCTTCCACCCGTTCCGCAGGGCGAGGGTAAGTGTTCGAGACTTCATTCGCTTTCGCTTTGAGATTTTTACATCATTCGCTAGAACCATTTGCTATATTATGCAGGTGTGCGCCAATTCCCCCTTCATCCGCTGCGTCCCTCCGGATATGCCCTCTCTCTCGCACAGGCCGCCGCGGATGCCTGTCGGGAGGAACCTTCTTCCTCCAAGCCTGGCGGAAAGAAGCGCAAGCCAGCGGTGCTGACCTCTTCCTCTTCCAAGAAGCCCAAAAACCCCCCCTCCGCCAAGGGGAAGGGGGTCCTGGACGAGACCCTCGCGGCGGGTGCTCGGATCCAAGCCCTGGGGACGAGTGCGCCAGGAGAGACCACCCCTCGGGGGCTCCCCTGGTCAAGTGGGACCGGAATGCTAACCGGGTCTCGCTCTCCACCCTCCATCCGTCGTGGATAGAGAGCGATCTCGCCAGCGGTGAGGCTTACGCCATCGCGTATGCCCTCTACGGCCGAGAAGACGCCGAAGTCTATGATGCCGAGACGACCCAGGTTCTCGCTCATGAGAGTGCCAGGGCCATGCTGCAGGCGCTCGAGCTCGCGCACATGTCTTCTCGCCGGAGCATCAAACTGGCGCGGGACTTGGCGGAGGTTGAGGAGTCCCGGTCCGCTGCTTCTACCGAGGCGCTGGAGCTTAGGACTAAGATGGCGGCTGCGGAGACCCTTCTCGCCAACCGCCCTGTTGCAGAGGTGTGTATGTTTTCTCCTTTCCCGCGAGTGACTTGTTGCCGATCGACGAACTTTATTCTTACCACCTTTGTTATTATTTTCAGGATACCATGGTTGCCGAGATGCTCCGCGCTCGGGTGGCCGTCCTTGAGGATGAAATCCGCCTGGCCAAAGCCGAAGTCCAGCGATTGCGAGAGGCTGGTGCGTCAGCACTCGACCCGGGGAGCGGGGGCCATTTTTATCCCCATCACGAGTTGGAGCAGCTGATGCAAGAGAACGCGCAGAATGTCGTCAAGCATGCGCTGCAGGTGCTGCGGCGAGCGGGATACCTGAAGGCGGAGGCCGAACGCCTTTCCGCTCGCCAAGTCGTCCCCGAGCTTTACATTCCAATCCCCTTTCCTGAGGACGACCACGTCGAGCCGCGAGAAGACGCCCTCATCCCAGACTCTGGTGAGAGCGACGGATCTTCAAGCGAGAAATCTGTTGATCCTTGAGAAGAGCCTCTTGTATTTTCTCTTTTTGCATTTATCCTTTTGATTGTAATCTTGAACGGGCGAGTGCCTTTTAAAGATGTATATATTGACTACAATTTGTGTTATTCTCAGCTTTTCTCTCATTCGCCGCTATGTCTCGCTAGGCTCGCTAGGACGTTAACTGCGGCTACTTTGGCCACACAGCGCATGCCCGAGGATGACTCTGACATGCTGCCCCTCTTCGACTTCCCGCTTCCTATTCCGCTCGAAACCCCTTACCATTCGCTCGGGCCGGGGTTTCACCTAGGTAGTTAGGAAGAAAGATGAGGCACACCTTGCTGGCGCGTGGTCCCTGCGAGTGTTCTCGAGATCCACCCTTGAGAGCTTGGAACCTGCCACCGAGTGAGCCTTCAGACCTGCCAGCTAGGTGAGAGCCTGGACAGCGGGTCTGCTCGGGGCGAACCTCTTGAATCATGGAACCTGCCACCGAGTGAGCCTTCGGACCTGCCAGCTAGATGAGAGCCTGGACAGCGGGTCTGCTCGGGGCCAACCTCTTGAATCATGGAACCTGCCACCGAGTGAGCCTTTGGACCTGCCAGCTAGATGAGAGCCTGGACAGCGGGTCTGCTCGGGGCCAACCTCTTGAATCATGGAACCTGCCACCGAGTGAGCCTTCGGACCTGCCAGCTAGATGAGAGCCTGGACAGCGGGTCTGCTCGGGGCCAACCTCTTGAATCATGGAACCTGCCACCGAGTGAGCCTTCGGACCTGCCAGCTAGATGAGAGCCTGGACAGCGGGTCTGCTCGGGGCCAACCTCTTGAATCATGGAACCTGCCACCGAGTGAGCCTTCGGACCTGCCAGCTAGATGAGAGCCTGGACAGCGGGTCTGCTCGGGTCCAACCTCTTGAATCATGGAACCTGCCACCGAGTGAGCCTTCGGACCTGCCAGCTAGATGAGAGCCTGGACATCGGGTCTGCTCGGGGCCAACCTCTTGAATCATGGAACCTGCCACCGAGTGAGCCTTCGGACCTGCCAGCTAGATGAGAGCCTGGACAGCGAGTCTGCTCGGGGCCAACCTCTTGAATCATGGAACCTGCCACCGAGTGAGCCTTCGGACCTGCCAGCTAGATGAGAGCCTGGACAGCGGGTCTGCTCGGGGCCAACCTCTTGAATCATGGAACCTGCCACCGAGTGAGCCTTCGGACCTACCAGCTAGATGAGAGCCTGGACAACGGGTCTGCTCGGGGCCAACCTCTTGAATCATGGAACCTGCCACCGAGTGAGCCTTCGGACCTGCCAGCTAGATGAGAGCCTGGACAGCGGGTCTGCTCGGGGCCAACCTCTTGAATCATGGAACCTGCCACCGAGTGAGCCTTCGGACCTGCCAGCTAGATGAGAGCCTGGACAGCGGGTCTGCTCGGGGCCAACCTCTGGAACTTTTAGGGTCTCTCCTGCGAACTGTAGCATCATTTTTATACACAGTTTAAACAGAATGTTTTCATTCAAAAACCACTATTACTACATGGTACTAAGGATAAAAACGTTTAAAGTCGTCGCCACTCCATGTGTGGCTGAGGAGTTGGCCCTCCACATTCTGAAGGCGATACCCCCCAGACTTTAATGTCTCTTCCACGACATAGGGGCCTTCCCAGTTGGGGTTAAGTTTTCCCACTGCGGCGGACCTCCCAGCCGCGTCGACCTTCTTGAGTACCAGATCTCCCTTCTCGAACTGCTTGATCCTGACATGTCTATCGAAATACTTGGCCATCCGCCGCTTGACCTCTTCTTGATGGATGGCTGCTCGGTCCCGAGCTTCTTCGATGAGGTCGAGGGAGAGCCGCAACTCTTCCTCGTTCTTGGCTCTCCAATCTTCCTCTCCATTTGCGGCGACCTTTACCCGTGGTGTCATAACCTCGAATTCTATGGGGATGACGGCTTCGCAACCGTAAGAGAGCTTGAAAGGGGTCTCTCCCGTGGCGGTGTTGGGGGTGGTTCTTAAAGCCCATGGGACCGAGGGGAGCTGCTCCACCCAATTGCCCTTGAGATTTTCCACCTTCTTCTTGAGCAAGTTCACGATGACCTTGTTCGCCGCCTCCACCTGCCCGTTGCTCCTGGGATGGTGAACGGACGCAAACCTAAGGTCTATCCCCAACTGGCCACAGAAGCCGATGAATTCCTCGCTTGCGAACTGTGGTCCATTATCCGTGACTATGGCCTGCGGAAGCCCGTGTCGATAAATGATCTCCCCCCATACGAAGTTGCGGATTACCTGGGAGGTGACCTTAGCCAACGCCTTGACCTCCAACCACTTTGTGAAGTAGTCAATCATGACTAGGAGAAATCTCCTCTGTCCACTAGCCTGGGGGAAGGGTCCTACCAGGTCCATCCCCCATATGGCGAATGGACAGGGCGCCGTGATACTCTTTAGCCTCTGAGCTGGCATGAGCTGAAGAGGGGCGAACATTTGGCACTTCTGGCATCTCTTGGCGAAGGCTGCCGCGTCTTTACTTAGGGTTGGCCAGAAGTACCCCTGCCTTATTATCCTTGCTTCCAACATCCTGCTCCCTGAGTGGCTGCCACACTCGCCGGAGTGAATTTCTTCCAAGATCCTTGGGACCTCTTCCTCCGAGATGCATCGGGCCAGGAGGCCCGAGAGGGTCTTCCGATACGAGTCCCCCTCGTGGAGCACGTAGTAGGCGGACTTATATCGGAAGCGCCTCTGGTCCGGGACCTCCTCTGGAAACTTTCCTGTTGCAAGGAAGGAAACGAAGGGATCCTTCCAGGAGGGCCGCTGTTCTACTTCCATGAGCTCTCCCTCTTCGATCGAAGGACGGAATAGGTCCGTCAGGGTCCCCCCGGCTCGTGGACCAGATTTTGCCAACCGATCTGCCGGGGTGCTCTCCTCTCGAGGGACGTGCCGGATGGAGAAAGTTTTGAACATCCCCACGAGACCTTTGACTTTTGCTAAGTACCTTATGAGCACAGGTTCCCTTGTTTCGAACTCTCCCCTTATCTGAGAGGCTATTATCATGGAGTCAGTGAGGACCTCCACGTCATGGACCCCAAGCTCCCGGGCCAACCGCAGACCGGCGATCACAGCCTCATACTCCGCCTGGTTGTTGGTGATTGGGAAGTATATCACTAGTGTCTGCTCTATCTTTACTCCGTGGGGACTCTCCAGCACTACCCCTCCTCCGAGAGAATTCTTGCCCGAAGCCCCATCCACCAGCAGCTTCCACGGAACGTGACGAGGGGCTCCGTCTTCTTTCATCTCGGCCACGAAATCTATCATGAAATCAGCCACCACCTGCGCCTTCATAGATAATCGAGGGACAAAGGTAATGTTGAATTCACTTAGCTCTATTGACCATTTTGCGAGCCTTCCTGAGTGCTCCACTCCTTCGAAGATCTGGCGGAGAGGATGGTCCGTCACTACTTGGATCGAATGGGCCTGGAAGTATGGCCTGAGCTTCCTTGCTGCGATGACCAGGGCAAAGGTCAACTTCTCTAAAATTGGGTACCTGAGCTCCGCTTCCCTCAGGACCCTGCTTACGTAGTAGACTGGCAGCTGCTTCTTGCCTTCCTCCCGAACCAGGACGGAGCTTACGGCCTCCGCCCCGACCCCGAGATATAGATGTAGATCCTCCCCCTCTTTGGGACTTTGTAGTAGCGGAGCCTTGGTGAGTTGACTCTTCAAGGCCTGAAAGGCCTCCTCGCATTCTCTTGTCCACTCAAATTTCGGGTTGCCTCGTAGCGCTTTGAAGAAGGGGGAGCATCTTTCCCCGGCCCGGGAGAGAAACCTGTTCAGCCCGGCGAGTCTTCCGGTCAAGCGCTGAACTTCCTTGGCGTTCCGTTGCGACCCCAGCTCCATTATAGCCCTAACCTTGTCCGGGTTAGGTTCTACCCCCCAGGGGGTGAGAAGGTGCCCCAGGAACTTCCCTTTGCTGGCCCCGAACACACACTTCAGGTGGTTCAGGCGCATCTTGTACTTGCGCAGGGTGGCGAAGGTCTCCTCGAGGTCCCGGATGTGAGAGCTCACACACTTGCTCTTTATCATAAGGTCATCCACGTAGACCTCCAGGTTCCTTCCCCTTTGCTTCTTAAATACCCGATCCATCATCTTCTGGTAGGTTGCTCCTGTGTTTTTCAGCCCGAAGGGCATCATCTTATAGCAGTAGCATCCCTCCCTGGAGATGAACGAGGCATCTTTGACGTCCGGGGGGTGCATTCTTATTTGGTGATAACCTGAAAAAGCATCCAAAAAACTCATTACAGAAAAACCGACGGCTGAGTCAACCAGCGCGTCGATCCGAGGCAAGGGATAACAATCCTTAGGGCAGGCCTTATTTAACAACGAAAAGTCCACACACATACGCCAGCGGCCATCGGCCTTTTTTACCATTACGACGTTGGAGACCCAGCCTGGGTACTGGATCTCCGTTACAAAACCTACTTCGAGGAGTTTTGCCACCTCCTCGCGGATCGGTCCTTCGAGCTTGTCAGTTATAGTCCTTCTCTTCTGCCGGATGGGGCGGGCTTCTAGATCGAGGTTGAGACGATGGCAAGCCACGTCCGCCTCGATGCCTGGCATGTCCGCTGCGCTCCATGGGAAGATGTCCACGTTCTTCTGGATGCACTCCAGCATCCTTCTCTGGTCCTCCGGGCCGAGGCCCCCGCTGATCCGCACCTTCTCCACCCTTCCTGCCCGGGTGGTAACCTCCATCTCTATCATCTCTTCTGCCGCCTCGAGCCGGGTTGGCTCTTCCCACTGGCCTTTTGCTTCTCGCCCCTCCTCCCGGGCCTTTTCCTTTGCGACTCTTTCCGCCTCCACCGGCTCGACCTCCTGCTCCTCCTGAGCGACCTCCAACAACTCGACCTCCTGCTCCTCACGAGCGACCTCCAGATTCTTCTCTCGGGCATTGCCCTCTCTCCCTACTTCTCTCTTCTCCACTTCTGCTGGCCCCTCCGGCCTCGCCATCTCTTCATCCATCCTCTCGGCATCCGCCATCCATGAAATGGCGTTGACGGCAGTCACATAACACTGCCTCGCCACCTTAGCATCTCCTCGGACGCGGATCTGGACTCCTCCACTATGGAGCTTTAAGCACTGATGGTACGATGAGGGCACGCACCGGAAGGCGCTGATGAGGGGGCGTCCGAAGATAGCATTGTAGCTGCTCGGAGCGTCAACGATGACGAACCGGCAGTTCCTGGGGACCCCTCCCAACGTCACTTGGAGACCTACGCCCCCCTCGACCTCCTTCCGCTCCCCCGAGAAACCAAACAGTGGTCCGTCGGAGGCCTGCACCCTCTTCTTCTCTACCTCCATCGCGTCGAAAGATTTTTTGAAGATCATTCACCGAGCTCCCGTTGTCCACCAGGATCCAAGAGACCGTGAAGTTTTCTATCGCCGTCTGGATCACCAGGGCGTCGCAGAATGGATCCTCGTAATCTGGCATATCTTCTGAGGAGAAGGTGAGCTTCTCAGAGGGGGGTGGAGTCTGGGAAGTCGACGCGACGTCCCTTCGGAACATGGCCTGGAAGCTTCTCTTGCGAGAGGCCTCTATCCCAACCCCACCGTGAATCACCCCGATTCCCCCCTGGTTCCTATATCTGCCCTATCCTCACACCGGTCCTCTTCTGCCTCTGGGAGCACTTCCTCAATTCTGGCCTGCTGCCGCCGTGGCTGTCCTCTTCCCCTCATCTCCAAGAACTCCGGGCAGGTGGCGATCGCGTGACCTTCTTCCTGATGAAAGTCGCAGTAAGGCAACGCCACCCTGTCCTCTCTTCCAGCTCTTCCTCTTCCTCCTCTTGCTCCTCTACCTCTTCTCCCTCGGCCTACCGCCACGGCTTGCTCCCTCAGGGGGTGAGGGGGTCTGGGACCCTGCCTCCACCCCTGATTCACTCCTCCTGCCTCCCTTCCTTGGTACCTTTCATCCTGACCTCGCGCCGGTCCTTCCTGGTTCCTCCAGCCCAACCCGTTGTTGGGCTCTTGGTTCATCCAAACCCGAGGTGGTCTTTCGAATCCCTGGCCCCTGGGCTCCTCTCGCCTTCTTCCCTCTGGCTGCCTCGCTTCGGGCTCGCTCATCTTCGCCAACCTCCTGTAGAACTCCGGGTTGGCTGCCTCCCCTTCAATCTCTTCTGCTGCTCGCTCCATCAATTCTTCAAAGGATGAGGGAGGTCTTCTTTTCAGGTCCATCTTGAAGAACCCGTCTCGCAACCCTACGATGAACGCCATCTGGAGGGCGAATCCCCGGCACCTCCTGCACGAGGTGAACCTCCTCCTGGAACCTATCCACGTAATGTCCCAGGGACTCTCCCTCCCTCTGCCTGATCTTGAAGAGGGCCTCAGCATCCTTCTTTCTCTTTTTTGACGTCGAGAAGCGCAGCCGAAAGCCTCGGCGCAGATCATCAAACGTGTAGATGGAACCCGCGGAAAGCTGGTGGAACCAGTCCCTTGCTTTCTCCTTCAGGGTGGTTGCGAAGAGTCGGCATTGAAAAGCATCCGACATGGGAAGGATTGATGTCATGTCCTCGAACCACTGTAGGTGCACGACTGGATCCTCCTTGCCGGTGTAGTAGGACATCTCCGGCCCACGAAACCCTTCTGGCACTGGGGCCGAGAGGATCATCTCGCAAAAGGGGCTCCCTTCTCCTGCTCGGCGAGTGGTCCTCTCGCGCGGGACCAACTCACACACCTCAGCACTTGCCGGACTGCTGAACAGCTGCCGTCCGGGGAGATCTCGCGCGCTTCCTTCTGCTGGCACCTCCTTCCCCGGCCGCTGCCCCGGTGCGTTCTCGCCGATCTGCAAAGGCGGAACCACTGGGACCGCCGGGGTCTCGCACTCGCTCCTTGCCGCGAGAACTGTCTGCAGGACCTCTCGCTTGAACTTCTCAAACATCTCCAGCCACTCCCCTGCCGCGGGTGGCTGCGAGTGACCTGAGTCAGAACCATTTCCTCCATCTCCCGTCATCGAAACTAGCTTGGGATTTTCTTTCACCGGCTACGGTCCACGCTCACCGCACCAAAAATGTTGAAACCAGCAACTGGTCTCCTGAGTTCAGACCCACTGGGGGTGTAGCCGATGCTTATTTCTCCCTCACTAGACTCTCTTGATGGTGGATGCTGGAAACGGAATAGACCCAAGGCTGAAGCGAGGAGGTCCCGCCACACACCCGGAAGATCTTAGAGAGCTTCCCCTCCCAAACCAAAGCTCAACCGGGCACCTTGGAGGGCACTGGCTGCCAACCAAAACTAGCCTAGAGGAGAGGATTCTCTAAAATCGGATCTCCTCCAAGGTGCCCTTAAGGGTCTATTTATAGTTTTCCTAGGCTGGTCTGTAAATAGCCTGAATCCGCCTTTTAATTTTACTAACAGCACCCCAAACTGGTCTGCTAACAGCCTAATTCCGCTGTTCCGAAGGGCTATTTGCAGCCCACCAGGGGTATTAGGGTCATTTCTCCCTCAAATCATCCTGGGCGAGTGGTCCGTGAGGGCACCACTCGCTGGGCACCCGCCTAGCTGGGCGAGTGCCCCATTCCTCTGGGCGAATGGTCCGTGAGGGTACCACTCGCCGAGTTCCTTCCCTATCGACCTGGGGGCCCTTCTACCTATCCGAACCTGGCCGAATGATCTGACTGGCCCAGGTCTCGCCAGCTGGCTTGAGGGGCCCACTCGGCGAATACGGGTTGTAAATAGCCTGAATCCGCCTTTTAATTTTACTAACAGCACCCCAAACTGGTCTGCTAACAGCCTAATTCCGCTGTTCCGAAGGGCTATTTGCAGCCCACCAGGGGTATTAGGGTCATTTCTCCCTCAAATCATCCTGGGCGAGTGGTCCGTGAGGGCACCACTCGCTGGGCACCCGCCTAGCTGGGCGAGTGCCCCATTCCTCTGGGCGAATGGTCCGTGAGGGTACCACTCGCCGAGTTCCTTCCCTATCGACCTGGGGGCCCTTCTACCTATCCGAACCTGGCCGAATGATCTGACTGGCCCAGGTCTCGCCAGCTGGCTTGAGGGGCCCACTCGACGAATACGGGTTGTACAGAAAGAGGGTCTCTTCCTCTCTGGAGGCCATGAGCCAAGCGGTAAGCAGGATTTCTTACTTCCTCTTGTATAGCGTCATTCTGTGGTTGCGGCTCTGACTTATAACCCCTTTTTTTTGCAGATGGAGACTCAGGCATCGATAGCGCACGTATGGAACAATCATTACGTGAGCTTGAAGGACGGGTTTATGACCATTCAGGGTGAGCTTCGGGAGGCGAGAAGCGCCCTTGTGGAGGCGGAGAGACGGCGAGATCGCGACATCTCGCGCTTCAGGCGGATTGGCTCAGAGATGCGGGAAGAGCTGGAGAGGACCAGGTCCGGTCTCGGTGCGGAGAAGGCGGCGTTGGAGGAGGCCTTGCGATCCTTAGAGGCAGCCCGTGGTGACGTGGTGTGTCGGGATGCAGAGCTGGAGCAGTGTCGGGCTGAGGTAGCGCGTCTTTCTTCCGTGGAGCGGGAGACTGAGCTGAAGGCGGCTGGCTTGGCCGAGTATCTGGAGTCGGTTGATTACCTGCGGGACCGCTGCTTGATTGCCGAGGAGGTCCGAGACACGATCTGGACTCAGGAGGTGGAGCCTCATCTGGAGGATTCACGAGAGCTGGCTCTTCGCCAGGGAGTGTCGAAGGCTCTTAGGATGGTATCCCCGAAGCGGGGCTATGATGTTAGTGGCCTCGGGTTTGATGACCTGTCAGAGGAGGAGGACCCTAGCCCTGATGAGGAGTGATTTCTTTAGTTGCTTGTAGCCGTGTTTGCCGGATATGGCTGTATCTCTTTGATTGTATTTATCGTACTTGTCATCTGCACGATCTTGTTAGTCTGGTTATTAGCATCTGCATAGTTTGATTATTTTCAAAGTTACAGACGAGTTTGCGCGGGCTTGAGCTCGCGGTTTTTATAGAATGGGTGCGCGGATCTGGCACGCTGATTTTTTGCACGAGTCTGTCTCGCGGCTAAAATTGGTGTACGAGCCTGGCTCGCGGCTTTTATAAAATAGGTGCACGGGTCTGGCCCGCGGCTTTTTGCACGAGTCTGGCTCGCGGCTTGGCCGGTGAATGTTTATATTCGAACCGGGGGTACACGTAAGGGGGCAGGCCCCTACGGTGCACGAGTCTGGCTCGCGGCTTTTTGCACGAGTCTGGCTCGCGGCTTGGCCGTAAGGGGGGCAGGCCCCTACGGTGCCCAAGCAACGTTGAGGCAATGTGCCCAAGCAACGCTGAGGCAATGTGCCCAAGCAACGTTGAGGCAATGTGCCCAAGCAACGCTGAGGCGATGTGCCCAAACAACGCTGAGGCAATGTGCCCAAGCAACGCTGAGGCGAGGTGCCCAAGCAACGCTGAGGCAATGTGCCCGAGCAACGCTGAGGCGAGGTGCCCAAGCAACATTGAGGCAATGTGCCCGAGCAACGCTGAGGCGAGGTGCCCAAGCAACGTTGAGGCAATGTGCCCGAGCAACGCTGAGGCGAGGTGCCCAAGCAACGTTGGGGCAATGTGCCCGAGCAACGCTGAGGCCAGGTGCCCAAGCAACGTTGAGGCAATGTGCCCAAGCAACGCTGAGGCGAGGTGCCCAAGCAACGTTGAGGCAATGTGCCCGAGCAACGCTGAGGCGATGTGGTCTTTTGAGTTGCAATGATTGATGAGAAATGATTTGCATGAATCGAGATTCGCTGCTTGCACATAAAATTGTAGTCAAATAGCTTGTGCCAGTCTTGTGCATAAGATGGTAGTAAGATAGTTTGCGCGAGTTAAGGCTCGCGACTTTTACATGACAAGATGAAATAAAATCATTGATAAAAGCGGCGCAGATTCTGCGCGTTCCAGGTGCGTGGGAGTGTCTTTCCTTCCGCCGTTCTGAGCTTGAAGGTTCCTGGTTTTACTGTTGCGGTGACCACATAAGGTCCTTCCCATGCTGGTGAGAGTTTGTCTTTCTGCGGGCCTTTCCCGGCTGCTTCAACGCTGCGTAAGACGAGATCTCCGACGTTGATTGGTCTGGGCTTCACTCTTCTGTCGTAGAGCCGGGCTACACGCCTCTGATAGATGGCAACGCGCTGGGCGGCGCGGTCTCGAGTTTCGGAGATTAAGTCGAGATTTTGGCGGAGTAGTTCGTCATTTTTGCTGGGATCGAAAGTCAGCACCCGGATGCTTGGTACTCCGATGTCAACGGGAATGACGGCTTCGGTCCCGTAGCAGAGATTGTACGGGGTCTCTCCTGTTGGAGTCCTTTCCGTCGTGCGGTATGCCCATAGTACATTTGGGAGCGCATCCACCCATTGCCCCCCAGCTTCTTCAAGACGCGTCTTTAGCCCTTTGAGGATGGTGCGGTTGGTGACTTCTACCTGCCCATTTGTCTGTGGGTGCGCTACGACGGTGTGGCGGAGATTGATCTTTAGGTCATCGCACATTTTGGTGAAAGATTTCCCAGTAAACTGGGTGCCATTGTCGGCGATGATTGATGCTGGGATTCCGAAGCGGCAGATGATGTTCTTCCAGACGAACTGTTTAGCATTCTCTTCCATGATCTTCGCCAGGGGCTCAGCCTCTACCCACTTGGTGAAATAATCAATTGCCAGGATGATGAATTTTCTCTGCCCCGATGCCAGTGGTAGGGGGCCGAGGAGATCAATCCCCCACTGTGCGAAGGGCCATGCACTCTGGAGCGCGGTGAGCGCAACTGGGGGCTGGTGAGGTCGTTTGCGTGAAGCTGACAGCTCTTGCACTTCTGAACGAGCTCTGCCGCGTCTTTCTTCATTGTTGGCCAATAGAAACCTTGGCGCAAGATTTTCTGGGCTAGCGCCTTTCCTCCCAGGTGCTCTCCGTAGACCCCTCCGTGTACCTCTCGCAAGGCGTAGTCTGCTTCGCCGGCTGGTAAGCACTTTAAATAGGGACCTGAGAATGCCCGTTTGTAGAGTTCCCCGTCTATGATGGTGTACGATGCTTCCCGCATTCGTAACCTGCGTGCTTCCAGGCGATCCTCGGGGAGGTGCCCCTGCTCGAGGTAAGCTCGTAGAGGGGTCATCCAAGAAGGTTTTGATGGCTGCAATCTCCCACGGCCCTGGGATACTTGGGGCCATGATTTCTTCCACGCGGCGTCTTCGCGACTGATAGCTGGATGGTGAAGTTGCCAACTTAGAGAGTGCGTCCGCTCTAGAATTCTGCTCCCGGGGCACGTGCAGGATTTGGTATGACGGGATCTTCTGAAGGAGCGACTTTATGCATGTGAGGTAATGCGCCATCTGGTCACTCTTGGCCTCATAATCTCCCTCAACTTGCGAGACTACAAGCTGGGAGTCGACATGAATTGTCAAGCTTTCTACCTTACAATTGATGGCGAGCCGGAGGCCGGCGATCAAGGCCTCGTACTCCGCGACGTTGTTGGTTGCTGGGAACTTCAATCTGAGGCCATATTCTAGAGTAATCTCATCGGGGCTTATGAGGAGCAGTCCTGCTCCAGCTCCCTCAGCTCCTGAAGCGCCGTCGATGTAGAGAGTCCAACGGGATGTGGTAATATCTTTGACAGGAGTTGCTTCCGGTGGGATGGTGTATTCTACAACAAAGTCAGCGAGCACTTGCGACTTGATGTCCGGCCGGGGCAAGAATTGGATGCCGAACTCGCCGAGTTCAACTGCCCACTTTACAAGTCTCCCTGAGACTTCTGGCTTTTGGAGGATCGCTCGCAGCGGCAGCTGAGTTAGTACTTTCACTGTGTGTGCCTGGAAATAGGGTCGAAGCTTTCGCGCCGAGAAGACGAGCGCTAAGGCCGTTTTTTCTGCTGCCGGGTATCTGGTTTCAGTATCGGTGAGGACCTTGCTGAGGTAGTAGATCGGCCGTTGCACCCCTCCTTCATCCTTCACAAGAACTGAACTGAGGGCCGTAGGCGAAACTGCAAGGTACAAGAACAGGGTCTCCCGGGAGGTTGTCTTTGAGAGAAGCGGCGGCGAGGCCAGGTACTGTTTGAGGAGTTCGAAAGCCGTCTGGCACTCGTCCGTCCACTGGAACCCAGTGTGGCGTGCTCCCCGGAGAACTTTGAAGAAAGGGAGGTACTTGTCCCCCGTCCTTGACAGGAAGCGGGACAGTGCGGCGATCCTCCCATTCAGGCGTTGCACTTCCTTGATTGAGCGAGGCGGCGACATGTCCTCCAACGCCTTGATCTTCTCAGGGTTGGCCTCGATTCCCCGATGGGTTACCATGAAACCCAGGAACTTCCCCGCCGTCACACCAAACGCGCATTTGCTGGGGTTGAGCCGCATCTGGAAGCGACGAAGAAGCTGAAAGCACTTTCCCAAGTCTTTCAAATGATCGCGACGGTGGACGCTCTTCACTAGCATGTCATCCACATATACCTCCATCGTCTCCCCGATGAGGTCTTTGAAGACTTTATTCATCAGTCTTTGGTATGTTGCTCCGACGTTTTTAAGGCCGAACGGCATCACCTTGTAGCAGTAGACTCCTTTA
Organism: Dactylorhiza incarnata; assembly: GCA_033032865.1. Taxonomy (NCBI): domain Eukaryota; kingdom Viridiplantae; phylum Streptophyta; class Magnoliopsida; order Asparagales; family Orchidaceae; genus Dactylorhiza; species Dactylorhiza incarnata. The sequence goes on from JAWHQI010000234.1 coordinate 871,878, forward strand.
TCGGTGCGGAAGGCGGTGTGCTCCTCGTTCGCGGGATTCATTCTTATTTGGTTGTAGCCTGAGTATGCATCCATGAAGCTGAGCAGCTCGTGGCCGGCCGTTGCGTCGACAAGCTGGTCAATCCTCGGAAGAGGAAAACTGTCTTTCGGGCACGCCTGGTTCAGGTTGCTGTAGTCGACGCACATCCGCCATTTTCCGGACGCCTTTTTCACCATCACCACGTTTGCGAGTCACGTGGGATAATCCGCCTCGCGGATGAACCGCGCCTCCAGGAGCTTTGTTACTTCTTCTTCGATTGCCTTTACTCGCTCGGGGGCGAAGTTCCTCTTCTTTTGGATTACGGGCCTGCAGGCGGGGTTAATGTTTAACGAGTGAAAAATGACTTCAGGATCTACCCCAGGCATGTCCTCCGGGCTCCAGGCGAAAATGTCCTCGTTCTCTTGCAGGAAGGTTGTGATTCTTTCTCGTTCTTCGGATGTCAAGAGGGACCCGATCTGGACAGTCCAGGTTTGATCTTGCTGGGAGAGTGGCACTTTCACTACTCCTTCGACGGGTGCTCCTCGCTGAAGGGTGGCTTCGTCTCGAAGGTCGAAGTTGTCGATGTTGAGAGCTGTCGCCCTTGCCGGTTGAGCTTGCTTCAGCTAACAAGTCCTAGCTGCCTCCTGGTTTCCACGAACGACTCCGACTCCGGCGGCAGTCGGGAACTTCATGGCTAAATGCGGGATTGACGGGATGGCTCTGAAGACGGATTGGAGCGGTCTTCCGAAAATCGCGTTGTAGGCGGAGCTTGACTCCACGACTACGAACTGGATGCTGTGAGTTATCTGCCTGGGGAACTCGCCCAGTGTACCCGGAAGGGTGATCATGCCCTGGACCGGGACGGGGCGATTATCAAAACCGTAGACGGTCCCTGCCGCTGGGCTGAGGTGCTGCTTGGTGAGGTTCATGCTCTGCAGAGTGGAGAGGAATAGGACGGCAACTGAGCTCCCGTTGTCGACCAGTATCCTTTTGACGTTGAAACAGGGATCCCCGATCCCGGCGCTGATCACAAGCGGGTCTTGGTGTGGCGCCGTAACCCCTCGAGGTCTTCATCTCCGAAGACGATGGCGGCGTCTTGCTTTAACTTCTTATCTTCATGGCCTTTCTCTGGCCTAGCGATAGAGAGAATTTGCGTGGCGAGGTTAGGAGACCCGGCTATGGTCTCGACTTGCCCTACCATCGGCATTCCAGCCGCTGGGCCGAGAGGTGCAGGAGGCTGATCTCTGGGCTGCCTGGGTTGTTGTGGTTGATTCGGTAGCTGGCCTTGTAGGAACCTTCCAAGGAGTCCTTGCCTGACGAGGCGTTCAATTTCCTCCTTTAACCTCGCGCATTCTTCGGTCGTGTGTCCAGCTCCTCTATGGAACTCACAATACTTTGAGTGGTCGGTTCTTTCATTCTGGTTTAGTGGCCTCGGCCTACGGAATGCCGGATTTTCTTGAATGGCGTAAAGCACGTTGGTTCGCGACGTGTTGAGGGGAGTGTAATTCAGCGGTGGTCGGGGACCCTGGTCCCTTCGGAGATCCCGACCGCGATTAGAGTTCCGGCGCTCTTCTGTACGCCGCTCTTCCTGCCTTCTGGGAGCTTGCTCCGACCCTTTCTTCCTCTTCAGACTTCCCTCGAACTGCTGGCGATGCGCCTCGATGGCTTCATCCGCTGCTATCTGTGCCTCCACTCGATGTACGAGGTCCGGGTAATTTGGAACTGTCTCCCTCATTAGAGCGGAATAGAAGCCGCCCGGGCGGAGCCCTCCCAGGAAAACACTGCGCAGAAGCTCGGGGTCGACCCCTGGTATTTGCCGCGCCTCAGTGGTGAAGCGACGGAAGAATTCTTTAAGGGTCTCGCCCTCGTTCTGGCGGATCCCCGAGAGATGAGAGGGATCTCGGACGATTCTTCGGTTGGCGACGAACTGATCTGTGAACCGTCGGGCTAGCTCGGTGAAGTTGTTGATGGATCCTTCTCGCAGGGAGTGAAACCAGGTGCGGGCTTGCCCCTTGAGTGTTGCTGGGAACACTTGACAAAGGAGCTGATCGGCAGCATTGTAGATCCTCATGATGGTGGTGAAATGATTGATGTGCTCCAGCGGATCCTCCGTTCCGTCAAACGACTCGATGCTAGGAAGCTTGAAGCCGTGTGGAACCGGATGGGCTAGGAGTTGCTGCGCCAAGGGGGAGCCGTGATGTAGAGGGCGGCGGGCGAAGATGCCCCGGTGTCCGACTTGTCCATACTCTTCAGCGATTACATCGCGGATCTCCTCGCGGGTGGGCCCTCTTATGGCTTGGTTGATCCCTGCTCCTTGCTGATGGTACAGGGGTTCTTCCCTAGTTCCTCTGCCAGGACGGGCTGGATGCGCAGAGCTGGCTGCATCTGAGTAGTCTTCTTCGTACATTTCTTCTTCGCGAGCGGCTTCCCCAAGGGGGGCGCGATTAGGGACCAAGGGAGGTGGGATGACCGGAGCGGCAGGTGGAACAGGTGCTTCAAGGTTTCTGAGAAGAGCCAGCATTTCGGCTTGCTGTTCCTCTATTTGACGCATGCGTCCTTCTAGTGTGATGACAGGTGCCAAAGGGACCTCTTCGACGAGAGGTGCGTTGATGAGTGAATGGGACGGAGCGGGCTCAACGCGTCCTTCAGGAATGGAGCCATTAGTGGTGCGAGCACTTCTTCTCACCATTGTTGTCGGTCACGAGTATTGCCGCGAGGCGAATACTGTCTTCAGAGAACTTTTGCAGAGCTTGGGGAACACGTTCCCACAGACGGCGCCAAACTGTTGCGGCTTCTCAACGCCCTCGGTAGACCGGTTTCAATTCGATCCGTCTTAGCCCGGGCGGTCGAGTGCGCACACAGTCAGAATGTTGCAGAGAGAAAATGCTGAAAATGGTACACACAGATCTTTAGCGTGGAAAACCCTCCAAAGGGTGAAAAACCACGTGGTCGGGGCGGTGCTGGCCGAAATCCACTATGTTGTGTTGTTACAGGGCTTTCTTGGAGAATGTGAGGGCGACAGGCCGCGCCTCGTTACAATTGTGAGAGAGAGAGAGAGAGAGAAAACTCCGTGGGTGACAGGCCACCACTTAGGAGTTGATTGCCTTGCTGTGCGTCTGGTGCGGCTGCGCGCTTGCTGGGTGAGCACTTCACGGAGCGCCCTGACTTTTCTGCTCGGGTTCGGGGTGCTCGTCTTGAACGGCGTAGCCCTTCTTACTCAGTAAGAGGCGTTCGCAGGAAGAACCTGTCAGTTAGTCAAAAGAGATGGCGGAGTGTAGAGAGAGAAGCTCTGAGGAGAGGAGGAAATGAAGAGAGAGAGAGTCTGGGAGAGAATGAGAGATTTGATCCAAATGAAGACCCTTGAGGGTCTATTTATTGGCTTGGGAGGTGAAAGTTACGGTGGTTATCGCGGATAACCACCAAATGGAGGGCCGAGATCGTTGGTGACGATCGAAGGGTCGTGATCGCGCAAGACGATCGGAGGGCCTTGGAGAGATCCGACGGTGGAGGGTGAAGGGCGGCGACGGCGGTGGCCGGCCATGGGTGGCCGGCCATGGCCGCCGGCCATGAAGGGGGCGGCGGTCGGCGGTCGGCCGGCCGGCGGCGGCGGCCGGCGGTCGGCCGGCCGGCGGTTGCCGGCGGCCGGCCGGTGGTTGCCGGCCAGCGGGCGGCGGCCGGGCGGCGGCGGCCGGGCGGCGGCGGGCGGGCGGCGGGCGGCGGCCGGCCGGCCGGCGGTTGGCGGCGGCCGGTGGCGGTGGTTGTCGGCCGGGCGGCGGCCGGCCGGCGGGCGGTGGCCGACCGGCGGCGGCCGGCCGGCGGTTGGTGGCGGCCGGCGGGCGGTGGCCGGCCGGCCGGCGGTTGGCGGTGGTTGCGATCCCGCGCGGGGCGGTTGGGATCCCGCGCGGGGTGGTTTGGATCGGCGTGTGGTGGTTCGGATCCTATGCGCGGGAGTGGGATCCGGTGCGCGAAGGTGGGATTCGGCGTGTGGTGGTTTCGGGATCCGGCGTGCAATAATGGGATTTGGTGTGCGTGAATGGGATCCGGTGCGCGGTGGTTACCGGTTTTCTCCATAAATAGGGGGAACCCATCAACACTATTATTGAATTGAATGAATTGACCGTGTTCTATCATGGTATCTGAGCCTCGTCTTTTTCTCGTCGCTTGCTTGACAGTCGATCCCGATTCGAGCTCCGTCGTTCTCGTCGATCCTGATCCAAGATCTCGTCGCCTGCTTGAAAATCGATGTTTGAAGGTCAATCCCGACCCGTTGATCCCGATCCCGTCGACCCTGCTCCTGTTCCAAGATCCCGTTGACCCTGCTCATACATATAGACGAAGTGCTAGCATGCTTAATTGTGGAGTTCTTAACACAAGTTCACGAAGTGCTCTGTAAAGACGCCTCAAATATTTGTGCTCTAAATTATTACTTAAAGATTAGTAATTTTTCTTCAATTTTAATGTGATTTAGTTCATTCATACAGCTCTTTTCACCTAAAAGTATGTCATGGGTTACACTTCTTTGTGTTCCGCTGCCCTAATGACACTCCATGCCCTCATCAGATTTTGGAGGTTAATTACATGATTGCATGCAGTAACACTAGGGCCTCAACCTGCTCCCCCCGTTTCTTCTCGCAATCAACAGGTACTCCATCTGAGTGCCCACAACCCCAGCCTCCTCTTCGATATTTCCTTTGTAGCCACAAGCCTTTGACTCCCCCCAACCAATAAATCGCGGCAATGCTCCAAAACATAGTTCATCGTAGGTCAATCGAGTGGTTCTATGGGACGGAACCCGATCCTTCACACGAGTCTATGACAAGATGAACTTCATCTATTTTTAACTTGACTTCAGAAACATTTTCTTGTTTAATATGCATGTGAGAAGTAAATATTCGACATATCTCACTTACATAAGATCTTCCGAATCTCAGCTCATTTGAGTCTGAGAAACGTATGCAAAAAATTCTACGAGAAGTCGACTCGATCCAACGAATATACCTGCTTACTAATTTTTCATGTAGAGATGATTAATTGTAATTTTATCATAATTTGATTTTTTTTAAATTCTTTTTAGAAATATTGGATGCTTAAGTTTGTATACTAACTACAATAATAATAATAATAATAATAATAATAATAATAATAATAATAATAATAAAAAAGAGGAAGAGTGGCGTATACTCATTTATAAGAGCCAGGCTCCAACTTTTAAGCAAAACAAATATATAAATATTGGTTCCTTAAACTTCAGTAACAATTATATATAAATAATATAATATTGATAATTATATTAAAATACTATACTATAGTAGACATATGGTTATAATTTATTTATAGTTTCAATCTATTAGAAAATATAGAATAAATTTTCGTTTAAATAAATATAAATTCTAGCTAAAATTTGTGCTAAACCTGGTTTTTCAAAATAATGATCAGCTTCTGGGTTGAATGGTATTAGACTGTTTTATTTAAACAAATAATTAAAATGATTAATATAATGATTATATTATTCAGAAAATATAAATGAAAAATTTAGAAATAAATTATTAAACATTAAATTGAATATTATTATAGTTAAACAGATATAAATATAATTTATATTTACTTATAAAGTTATATATGGATATTGAGCTGGTAAATATTCTTGAAACTGGGCAGTTGTGTGCTCAAATGAATAAGCTGAACACAATAATGAACACCGCTGCATATTATTTATTTATGCAAATTGGAATTGTAATATATTATATTATGAAAACATTTAAATAATTTATTAAATTTGGCTTTACAGATTGCATATATAAATTAATCATATAAATAGTTAAATACTCAAATATATAATAATTATATAAGTAAATAAATAAAAAAGACGGGATATGAGTGGTTCACGTGTTCGGTGTTCCTGACCTATTGCGTCAGAAGAGCGTTGGGATCCAAACCTCGGCAAAATTCCAAATTTTACTCACGGCTTTCAGTTGTGGGCCCCACTGCGGTCAAGCCTCAACACTTTCGCCGCTCGCAGTCTTTCGAACGCACGATTGAAATCCTAAGGGCATCGTCGTGACGAGGGAGAGATTTTTATTTATTGAAATAAAAAAATGTTTAATTACCAGGACCTCCCTCTAAGTTTGTATAATTACAGGTTGCACTCCTCTTAGTTTAGTAATTACATTTACCTCCCCCCCTCTTAGTTTGTTCGGTTTACAAATGGAAAATGTTAAAATTAACGAAAATAATTTTTTATATTCTAATTTTACCCTTGGAAGTAATCTATTAGTTTTTAATGCTTTGTATTAAAAGTAGGGGTATTTGAGTGTTTTAAACACAAAAATTATTTGATTTAAATAGATTAGACATGTTTGTAAATAGAGCCAACTAAGAGAGGAGGTAAATGTAATTATTTCAAAACTAAGAGGGGTGCAACCTGCAATTATACAAACTAAGAGGGGAGGTCCTGGTAATTAACCCATAAAAAAATATAGAGAGAAAAACATAATTGAATGAAAGGCTAGGATTGTGTCGACGGTCCACACCATTGCACCGTTACATAAGGGAATATCTTTATATTTTGGTATAGTTTAGAGAAATTAAAATTAAAAAACTTTCACTACCACCTCATTTTTTCCCTCTCAATATGCAATACAATATATATTAAATCCCATCATCCATGCGCGGGCCCATGCTCGACCGCTCACATGATCCGCAGCATCGCATGCTTCCGTCCCGGTCTTCAGGGGTGGTCATACCCCAGGGATACGATAAGCGTCTGAGAGGCGTCTGCGAACTGCGAAGAGCTTCCGCACGCACTGAGACGGAGCGGGATTCCATATTGTTGCTCGGTCACAACTTTGCTTCTCGCAAACGGAGTCTTTCTGAATCGCCCCTTAAACCGGCGGTTCATTTTCACGAAAAAGGCCAATGTAGGAGGGGTTAAATGCAAAAATGCAGTGCATTATTCACTGCCTAAAATGGTTTTCAAATCTGTGCGCTAATGTGTCGCGTGTGGTTCATTTGGGTTGGTGGGGTATGGTGTAGGTTAGCTTATTTGGATTGTTTCTGCACGCAAGCAATCCCCACCTTCCGTCTCATTCCATCCAATCATCCATCCACCGTTGATTTTTTTTCCTTAAACGAAATAATTAGTCCTCCCATACTTGCATTAATAATATATTTGTCTAAAGTTAATAATCTCAGCGGATATAGTATTTTTTGAGTGCTCGAAGTAAATGAGCGGCCAAATTGATGCTTCATATTTGTCGAGAGAGCGGAGACGGGGGGCGAGTCGCTCCAAAGACGAAGAATTTCCGATGACGGACGTTTGATTCCGGTGGAGAAGAAAAAAGACGGCTCCCATTCTCATTAGACCCCCCTCTGAGACTCTGTTTGTTTCGGCGGTGGCGTTTTGGAGCGGTCGGAATGGAGGGAGGGGGATGCGGTGATGTTGAAGGCCAAAAATGGTATGTATTTGAGAGTTGGGAATGGAGAATGGAGATTTACTAAATATGTATATTCAGCAGTGACGTTTTTTTCCCACCGAAAATGAAGATAAAACGCCGAAACAAACGGAGCCTAAGAGATCGAAAATGTGAGCTAATTTGGGGTCTGTTTGTTTAGGCGTTTTTGCTCCATCTCCGTCCGGGGAACACATCACCGCTCCTTTTAAATCGTTTGGTAAACTCTCATTCCCACTGCCGTCGCTCAAAAACTCCATCTCTCACCGCTCTCACTCTCACCGCCCAAACAAACAGACACTTTGGATGGGATATAAATATTCATAAAGGCCCCTTCCTTTTTCAAGTCACTTCTCCCATCTCTTTGGCTTTCTTGGCTGGTTATTTATAGATCCCCTCAATTCCTCTCTCTCTCTCTACTTCTCTCTCTCCCTCTCCCTCTCTCTCTCTCTCTCTATCTCTGAAAAATGGCTGAGCTTGGTGCCTTAGCCATGATTATCTTCTTCTTATCATCTGTTATATTTGCAGATATAAGATCATGTTGCTCATCTCAGGTGAAAATATAATTTTCAATATCTATCTTTTCAATGTTTGTGTGTAAGTTTTTTTCCCTGAATTTGTTGGACTCCTCTCTCTCTCTCTCTCTCTCCTCCCACTCTCTCTCCTCTCTCTCTCTCTCTCTCCTCCCACTCTTTCTCCTCTCTCTCTCTCTCTCTCCTCCTCCCACTCTCTCTCCTCTCTCTCGCTCTCTCTCTCTCTCTCTCTCTCTTTATTAATTGCATTTGTTTCATAGTTTTTGTGTGTGAACTGATGAGTAAAGAAAGCAAATTCTAGGAATTTTATTCAAGAAATAATAAATTTTCATTTATAGAGATGGTTAGCGGTAACTTCACCGTAATTTGATTTTCTTCCTCTTGTAGTAGAAAACGGTTACCACATTCAAATAAATAAATAAATTAATTAATAAAAAGAGGAAAAGAAGCGTGCACTCTTTTGCAAGAGCATGCATGGGTCCAACCAATACATGTATTCCTCCTTAATTTAATTGAGAAACTTACAAAGTTTGTTTAACCACAAAATTATTTTCTTCGCGCGCGCGTGAGCGAGGGCGGCTCTCACCACCACAGTCTTCTTCGAATGAATAGCATAGCCTTCGGGCGGATGGGCCACGGATTACGAAAGGATCACGAGTACACGACTCGTTAGCGTCTATCACTTCTTTTGTAGGAGACTGGCACGACCAATCAGTGACATGCGTGTCTCTCTCGAGAACCTTTCTAACCGGGCCCCACTTTTATGTTTTAGATAATAAGTTGAAATTGTAAATTTTAAACACAATTAAAATAATCTTTGATTGCTGCAAAAACAACATGATTGATCGAAATACTGACAGTATTTTTAGAACATTGCATCATTCCCCAAAAACAACTCCGTCGTAGGATACCAGATCGTATGACTGTAATGTTTCTCCCACCTAAAACTACACAATTTTTCCACTTTTAGGGGTTTTTTTTTCAAGTCATGACTTCCCCCTTCTCTTTTGCTTTCCTGGCTGGTTATTTATCCCCTCCATCATTCTCTCTCTCTCTCTTTCTCTGCTCCTCTAACTTCCTCTCTCTACAAGATGGTTCAGCTTGGTTCCATAGCCACTATGTTCTTCTTATCTGCTACATTTGGAGAGATGAGATTATGTTGTTCATCTCAGGTCAGAAAGTTTTTCTTATTCTGAATTTGTAAAGGAATCATCTCTCTCTCTCTCTCTCTCTGAAATATGATTTAGATTAGCACCATAGAAATTATCTTCTTTTCATCTATTAAATTTCATGAAACAAAACAGTGTTGTTCAATGCCAAGTAAAGTCGTGCTTTTCGTTGTGTTAATATGTAAGTTTTCCTGAATTTGTGATGGTGCTGAGTATCAGGTTTATGTGGTGTATATGGGAAGCAGCAGAAATGGAATCCCCGGCGAATTCTTGAGTCAGAATCATCAGATTCTCGCCGCAGTTCATGGAGGAAGGTCATTCCATGCCTGCATTATACTCCAATTACTTTCTGGTTTTATGAAAAAAAGAACAAATTTATGTTTTTTTCGTACTCAACAGCATGGAGAAAGCAGAGGCGTCGCATGTTTACAGTTACAATAATGGTTTCAGAGGATTCGCCGCGAAATTAACAGAGGAACAAGCTCTGATGATGACTGGTAAATTTTTCTTTTTGAAATGCAAACATATTGTAATTCTCAAATTCAGATGGTAATGATTTTCTGATTGTTTCATTGATTTGGCATGCCAGAGATGCCTGGGGTTGTTTCAGTGTTCCCAAATCAAAAGAGGATTCTGCACACAACTCATTCATGGGATTTCATGGGGCTAACTATGGATGTGGCGGCAGAAATTCCTGGTTTTTCAAAGAAAAATCAGGAGAATGTCATCATTGGATTCATTGATACAGGTACAGTTGTTGTCTTATGTTAATTGTTATCATCGTTGAAGAAACCGATTTTGTTCTGCGAAAATTTCTAACAGAGAGATTAGGAAGTCGCAAATCTGCAGAGGAGGAAGAAAAAATTGAGAGAGAAATTGATATTCTGGATGCCTGAAATTCATATTCTAGATATCAATAAAAATTAATGTGTTCTCTTTATATCTGAGATGAATATATTCTACTATGAAACTTCTCAAAGCTTAGACTTTTGCAATATACATGGAGAAAAGGCATTTTGACATTATGCGCCCGAAAGATTAAATATGACAGTTTGCACCCCTATTTGCATATGTTTTGGCACTTTGCTGTGGAAATTTATGTGCCCAAGAACACTTCACCACTTGCACAAAATTCATTCTCAATCGCAATGAAATCTAACAATGATAAACCCAACTGGGATAAACTCCACGCAAATCAAATTTAAATCAAAGTTCAAATTTTGCTTACAATCAGAGAGGAACAACAATAAAAAACTGAAAAAACCAAAAAACTTTGGAACGAAAAAAACTGGCCTTCACCGTCACCGTGGAGGAGGAAGACTCGTTGAAGATGGTAGCACAAACTAGGCAGCCTGCACAAACTAGGTAGCCTGCACCCTCTCACAAAAATGGAAAGAAAGAAGAACTCTTTCTTGGAAAAGAAAGCCAACACTTTTTACAAAACTGGAAAGAAAAACTCTTCTAGGCGGATTAGTCTCCTCTCTTTCACGAACAGGAAAAGAAGAAAAAGCTCACCTTTTTCACGATCTGGGAAGAGTAAAAGCCACCACACGGTTTTACAAACGGGAAAAGGAAAACACCTTTTCAAAATAACTGTCTGCTGCGAGAAACGGACACCGCACACCAAATGTCCGCTATTTTTTTTTTCATTTTTTTCTTTTGAAAAAACAGCAAAAAATAAGTCACGACTTATATTAAAAAAGTCGCAACATTTTTTTTCTGCACATCCTCATCTTAATTTTTTGTAATACTCCCCCTCAAGATGAGCTCCCGATACTATTCCGAGCAAACCACGAAGACGCTCGTATGACCCTTTTGGTAAAGGCTTAGTGAAAATATCTGCCACATTATCATGTCTACGAAGAAAGTCCACCACGATAGCACCGCCAAGCACTTTCTCTCGAATGAAATGGTGCTCAATTTCTATGTGTTTCGTCTGAGCATGAAAAACCGGATTCGACACGAGCTTCAAAGCACTCTCGTTGTCGCCGCGAAGCACTATAGTCTTTCCAATTTTCACAAACACATTCTTCACTAGTCTAGGAAGCCATATACACTCCTGAGTCGCCAAAGATGACGCTTTATACTCTGCTTCGGTAGTGGAAAGGGACATCGAGTCCTGCTTCGTACTGCACCACGACACTGCTGTTGAACCACACATAAAGACATACCCCAACGTCGACCTCCGATCATCGGAATCTCCACCATAATCAGTATCTGTGAATCTGTGTAGATTGAAGAATATGTCTCGTTCATACAACAACTCCATGTCCAAGGTCGCTCGAACATATTTTAGAATTCTCTTCGCCGCCTCCAGATGAGGCTTCCTCGGTTCCTGCATATAACGACTTACTCGGCCAACCGCGTATGAGATATCTGGCCTTGTAATCGTCAAATATATCAAACTTCCCACCAGAGCCCGGTAAGGCTTAGGATCCGAGAGGACCCTACCATCATCTCGACGAAGCTTCAACCCAACTTCAAGTGGAGTAGAACAGCTCTTCCCATCCTTCATGCCAAATTTATCAACGATTCACTCCGCATAGGCCTTCTGGGATACAAACAACCCGTTCTTCTTTCTCTCCACCTCCAAACCAAAGAAATGGTGTAACTCTCTCAAACCCTTCATCTCGAAACGAATAGATAGCTCCGCTCTAAGCATTGCCACCTCTTCGTTATCGTTTCGTGTCACAATCATATCGTCTACATACAACAATACGAGGACATGTAGACTACCCTTCTTCTTCACAAATAAACTCGAGTCCGAGCCGGATGCATAGTACCCACAAAACTGTAAATACTCTGTAATCTTTCCATATCAAACCCGAGGTGCTTGCTTCAAGCCATACAATGTTCTCTTCAATTTGCAAACATAATCAGGATGAGATTCATATACGTACCCCGGTGGTTGCACCATAAAAACGTCCTTGCCAATCTCGTCATAAAGAAAAGCGTTCTTCACGTCGAGCTGCCACAACCTCTAACCATAGCAAGCCGCCAATGCAATCACCATCTGCACTGAAGTCATTTTCGCCATGGGTCTGCATGTCTCATCGTAGTCCTCCCCATACTGTTGTGAGAAATCTCGAGCTACAAGAAGAGTCTTGTACCGCTTCACACTGCCATCTGTTTTCTTCTTGATTTTGTAAACCCACTTGCATGTGACTGGAGTAACACCATCCACTTTGGGTACAAGATCCTAAGTCTCGTTCTTTTTGAGGGCACTCATCTCCTCATCCATGGCATTTTCCTACTCCTTTATGCCTGTGGCTTCGTCATAGTATGACGACTCCCGCTCATCAAGTGGACCTGCAAAGTAACATGAAACCATGGTCACCATATTACCTTTCTTATAGAGAGTCCGTGACACGATGGTCCTCTTAGATCTTCTAAGAGAAGAACCGCTCTCCATTTCTCCGACCCTTGCCTCCGCACGTGCTCCCCCGTCACCATGACTTGAAGCACTGCTCCCCTTCTTCGTGACTCTCTGTCTCCACCGACGTCGAACCCGAAGAGCATGGAGCTCCTAGATACATAGGTAATTCAACTGATCTTTCATCAGCTTCTTCTTCATGGCTTGCTTCTCCCATGTTCTCTTCCAACACTGTGCTAGGACCTCCACTATAAGACGTCAACTCGTCAAACACAACATCACGAGAAATGACAAACCTTCGAGTATGAGAGTCCATACACTTTTAACCTTTCTTGCGCTCATCATAGCCTATGAAGACACACTTCATAGCATTGACATCAAGCTTCATCCTCCGTGCATCTGGAACATGAACATAGCAAACTGCTCAAAACACTCTCAAATGCTTCACGCTCGGTACCTCTCCAAACATGAGTTCATATGGAGACTTTTGGTTGTTCGGGCTCAATGACAACCTGTTGATCACATAAGTCGCACACATCATTCCCTCCACCCATAAGGCCTTAGGAATACCCTTAACATGCAACCAACACCTGCAAGTCTCAGAAATATGCCGGATCTTCCTCTCGGCAACTCCGTTCTACTGCGGTGTATGAGCACAGAATAACTCTCTCCTGATCCCATTCTTTCTGCAGAAAGAAGAGAACTTCGTGGAAGTAAATTCCCCTCCATTGTTTGTCCTCAACTTTTTGATCCGCAGATTCAGCACTCTTTCAACTCGCTCCTTGAACTCCAGGAACTTGCCAAATACCTCTGACATCTCCTTCAAAAAATACATCCACGTGTAGCGTGAGAAGTCATCCACGAACAATAACATGTACTTTTTTCCTGAAAAACTTAGGGTAGCAGTCGGCCCCATCACATCGCTATGAATGCACTCCAATGGTCTCGTGCACCTCGAGAGAGACGTGTCAAATGAAAGGCGATGTGCCTTTACAAACTGACATCCCTCACATACATGTCCATCACCAAAAGAAGACAAGCGAGGTAAGTCTCTAACAAGACTCTTAACCATCATCGCTCTCAGTTTCTCCATGCCGACATGCCCCAACCTTTCATGCCAAATCACAGCACTATCGTTGGCCTTCATCTTGTCCACATAAGATGTTGTGGAGAGAACATACAGATCATGAACCCGCCTTCCAGTGTGAGTCACCTCCGCCTTCACTGAATCTAAGTTCCTTAGGAACTTCACCTCCTTCGGCCCAAATAACACGTGGTACCCAACATCAACTGCACTCGTCACTGAAAACAGGTTCTTCTCCATGCCCGACACATGATGCACACTCTTCAATGTAAGTGCATCCTATCACTGCCAACTGTCACAATCCCCTCTTGCTCCACCGGATGAACTGCGTTATCCGCCGTCACGATATCATCACATCCATCATACTTTCGCAGAGATGAGAAATTGGACCCATCACCGATAAGGTGATGTCCACCTCCGGAATCAACGATCCAATCGTCTTCGAAGTTCACCGAGGCCAAGGCGTCTACATTGGAGACTTTCTCCGCAAGGCAACACCTCCCCCAACCTTCGTCTTCCTTTGTACCACTACAAGAAGAACTGTCTACCGCCACGTTTTTTAAGGCTTTTCGCGGCGCTTTTCAAGCGCAGCTATTGCTTCGGCGGCGTTTATTAAAACGCCGCAAAATCGCCGGGACTGCGATCGTCGGGATTGGTCTTTGCGGCGTTTTTTTTAAAAAGCGTGGCAGTAGCTATAATATCTTTAGCCACGCTTTCTAAATAAACGCGGCCATATGATATTTTCTTAAATAAAAAAAATCTTTCCGCCACGCTTTTTAATACAAAAACGCCGCAGAAATTAATTTTATTTAAAAAATATGCTTTGAAAGACAAAAATTTCTGTCGAAACTCCTGGATGATCAGGTCTATAATATATAGGTTTGAACTCTAAATTTAAAAATTCACTCATGTTTACATAGCAAACTTAATAACTAAATGCTTGGTACAAAAAAAATAATTTGTATTCGTGATGAGCATCTTTTCAGTGATCAAATACTCCATGAATAAGAAACAAATTGAATTAACGTCAATGCCGAGGCCTATTCACCATTCGAAAATCCTCAAAGATATTTCAAGAAGAGAACTTTCAAGACTTGCTAAACGGAAACTTTTATTGTGCTAATCAAATTTGAATGTTCACTTAAATATAAAATAGAAGAATAAACTCATAAGTTGTAAGCACTTACACTGAGATAGGAGAGACAAGATCCTTACAAAAGCAGCAACCTACAGAAACTGCAGCTTGCCATTTGCAATAAACAGCACGCTGCAGTTTTAGTAAACTGAAAGATGCAGTTTTAGTAAACTGCAAGCTTCAGTTTAATGTTCAGAAAGGCTTGTAAATGTTGAGGATTATTTGAGGAGAACATACCCTTCAGTTTAATGCCGATCCTTTGATATTGGAGGACCCTTGACCTTGGGCTGCTTCCTGCTATTAGCACCTTTTTTGATGCATGTGTGTCACCTCCCTTCACAAAGACAAGTCCATAGCCCAATTGCATTCTATTTAATATATGAACTTTTTCCCATATTAAGAAAACTAGGATAAAAGTTGTCCTTCATTTTGATTTGTTCTAATTGCTAATAAAGGAATTAAGAATATGTATGCAACCTAATTACATGATGTTACATGGGAAGAAATTTTTGGTAGACAATCGAATTTATCATAACGCATCACATTTCTTCTTAAGGGAGGGCCAACTCCACCCCTCTGTATGAACCATAAAAACCTACGGTTTAGGGCACAAAAACACAAAAATAGTATTAGATTAACAAGCATTCATCGATCTGATTTGATATAATATAATAAATAATATCTGTGACTTCAGATTTACAACATGAAGAACAACGAGAACGACAACAGAGCAACACAATTGAAAAACAAACGATTATACAGCCATCACAAGCCACCAACAAATCAATCAACCTAAAGACCGCTCATCATCCACAGATCACCCAGCCCCGTCCAACAAAAATCGTCGGAGAAACAAAAGGGATGAAGTCGAGAAAGCAAACCCTAGCTCCGGCACCTGGTGATAGCGGAGCAGCCGCGGGAGTAAGGATTGACACCTAGCCGCGCTTGAGCGAGTTGTAGCTGATGTAGCCCGCCGCCGCCAGGATCCGCCGACACGATTTCGAGGCCAGATCAAACTCCTCACCGCCCAAGCACTCTCCAACCGTGCCTCTGCAAGCCGACCTCCCTGAGCTTCACCGGCCTTCCTCAGAACATGATATCTCCTTGTCGGCTCTACTTGTCGACCGCGGCTTGCTCCAAGAACCATCCGCAAAGTTCAGTCCAAATTAGGGCAGCAAATTAAATAATTATGTTTTGGAGCTATGGCCGCGTTTTTCATAAAACCGCCGTCAATAATCTGTCTACCGCGACGTTTATTTAAAAACCCCGCAAATACCAAATTTCTACGGCGACGTTTTTCAAAACGCCGCAAAAAAAACGTTGTCATAGAACTAAAATGTTGTAGTGTACCTTCCTCCTTCTTTGCTGCATGACTCGGTGTGAGGTTGACTCTACAATCACGCTTATAGTGTCCAACCTTGTTGCATCTGAAGCACCTGACATTCTTCTTTCCTCCATCATTCCTAGGAGGGAAACGAGCACCACCCTCTCTAGATGAGTAGAAAAACCTTCTCCGTCATTCTGCTTCTTCTTCCTATCCCAGTGTTTCTTCTTCCCGGTGTACAAAACATCGCTCCCTTCACTAGAGATAGACACCTCCGTCATCTGTCTAGCAAAACTCTCCTGAGACGCCAAGAGATTCTCCAACTCCATCAGAGACGGTTGAGTAGCCCATCCTTTCAATGTTGTGACAAAAGATGAATACTCCTTCCGCAACCCCCTGATAATGTGTCACTTCAACTTCGCTTCAGAAATTAGCTCTTCCGGATCCAATGCGGTAATCTCTGCACACAGATTCTTCATCTCCAGAAAATAAACCGAGATGGAAAGCTCTCCTTGATTTTCTTTCGCCAACTCATTTTCCAGAAACTGCAGTCTTGTCACATTCTTCTTGTTGAACAGACCATCAAGGGTCACCCAAATCTCCGACGCCGATTTGCACCCTATGATGTGATCAAACAAGTCCGGTGAGATAGCTCTTTTCAGGGTGAATTCTGCATTCGCGTTCATCTTCTTCCAGACCCTGACTTCTCGAGCATTCGTCGCGGTCGCGACTACCTCTGTCTGTGCGTCTCCACCAACAACGTCACATAAATCTTCTCCCAATAAGTAACTCTCCAAGCATGACTTCCATTTTTTGAAATTTGTGTGCGTGAGCATATCGATCCCCAAACCTTGGGAACTACCACTGCCTTCCATTGATGAGAAATCCGGATATTTGCAATACGAAAGAAATTAGCCCCGCTAAAACTTCCGTGGCTCTGATACCATGTAGAAATTTATGTGCCAAAGAACATTTCACCACTTGCACAAAAATCGTTCTCAATCGCAATGAAATCCAACAATGATAAACCCAACCGGGATAAACTCCACGCAAATCAAATTTGAATCAATGTTTAAATTTTGCTTACAACCGGAGAGGAGCAACAACAAAAAACTGAAAAAACCCCAAAACTTTGGAACGGAAAAAACTGGCCTGCACCGTCACCGTGGAGGAGGAAGACTCGTTGAAGATGGCAGCACAAACTAGGCAGCCTGCACAAACTAGGTAGCATGCACCCTTTCACGAAAATGAAAAGAATGAAGAACTCTTTCTTGGAAGAGAAAGCCAGCACTTTTTACAAAACTGGAAAGAAAAACTCTTCTAGGCGCCTGCTCTCTTTCATGAACAGGAAAAGAAGAAAAAACTCACACCTTTTTCACGAACTGGGAAGAGTAAAAGCTACCACACGATTTTACAAACTGGAAAAGGAAAACACCTTTTCAAAATAACTGTCTACTGTGAGAAACGGACACCACACATCAAATTAAAACTGTTAGCAAAAAATAAGTCACGACTTATATTAAAAAAGCCGTAACATTTTTTCATGCACATCCTCATCTTGATTTTTTTTAAATATTTGAACCCTAAGATATTGTAATGAGGGGCATTTTTGTCCAACTTTCTTATCGATAGAAATGTATGCTTGATAAATTCTTAGCTCCCCCCAAATCCTGAAATCCTTTCCCCCTTTCTCGAGTGAAAAACCTAGGGTTTTCCTGAGAGGATCGGAGCGCCGAGGCTTTTGGATCGCTGAGGTCGTCGTCGGAGGCTGAGCTCATAGAGACTGAGTTCGTCGTAGAGCGCACAACTCATCGTCGGTTGAGTTCATTGTATCGCAGAGGTCGTCGAGGCTTTTGTATCGCAGAGGCTGCAAATCTCAATGTTTTGGGTTGCAAATAGCAATGTTACAATGTTTTGGCTGCAAATAGTAATTTAAGAAATTCGGAGTACAAAATGCCAAAAACAGCGTTTTCGGCGGTGCCCGGACTTACCTCTGAATTTTAAGCCTAGGGTGCAAAAGTGCCAATTAAAATATATGCAAATGGAGGGTGCAAAAGTGTCATATTTAAATTTTCGAGATGCAAAGTGCCAAAAAGCCTGGAGAAAATTCTGCTAAAGAGTGATATTGATATAGCATAATGTCTCATCAAGTATAAAACATCAATCTCTAATGTTCAGCACCTCATCGTCTAGAATTCTCTATTCATTTCTAGTGACTAGTGAGAGCTTCCTTTTGCATCTCGCTTTGTAATCGTAATACACAGGAAGAAATTCTAGTGCGGCCGTGAAGTAGGCAGGTTGCCGAATCACATAAATCTCTGTGTGCTTGCTCTTTTTGCTTGACGTTTTTCTTCAATCTTCGCTCCTAAAAAGTGTTTTCTGCGGGATTAAAACTATATATTCAAAAATTTATATACAACATCATACCTAAGTTGTTGAAGCTTCATGGAGTCTACTCCTTACTATTGATGAAGTCAGTCACAGTGATTTGCTCCCAACTTTCATAGATTCCAGTCGACACGGGGCTGGAATATTATCTATATGTTAGAACCTAAGCATCCAATCTGAAACTGAGGGAATACAGGTAGAGGGCCCTAGGATCTATAGTGAAAGCACAAAACTACTGAATTTTTTGATGCGGGACTATTTTCTCAACACGCACCCTTACGTCTTACATTTGTCACCTTTTTTTTACCATTCTTTCATTTCTCACATCACCGACTAACTGCTCTTACATATACAGGAATATGGCCAGAGTCACCAAGCTTCAACGACGAAGGAATGTCGCCGGTGCCTTCGAGATGGAAAGGGGAATGTCAAACCGGGGAATCGTTCTCAAATTCTTCATGCAACAAGTCAGTCACAAAACTAATGTCAGACTATATTCTCAATACGTTTGGCTGACAGCACGCGAAATAATTGTTGTCGAAACATCAACCCCAAAGCTTAAATTGTTATAGGCAGAGGGGTTACACGCAACATGAGTTTCCCGATGTGCGATTACTCTCAAAAAGAAATAAATTTTGTTTTCAAAGTATAAATTTTCCATAGATTTTACTTTTTGTAAGAATGAATTCTCAACAAGAAACAGTTTTACTCTTGATGTAGATTTATCACACATCTCTTCATTTCTATAACAGAAAAATTATAGGTGCAAGATACTATATTGGTGGGTATGAATCAGAGAAAGAGAACCCCCAAGAATCACAACAAAATTTCATCAAAACTGTGGAATTAAAATCTCCGAGAGATAGTTCCGGCCACGGAAGCCACACCGCTTCAACGGCGGCCGGTCGCTTCGTTGACAACATGAACTACGACGGCCTAGCTTCGGGAGGGGCGAGAGGAGGAGCTCCGCTGGCGAGAATCGCAATCTACAAGGCCTGCTGGGACGCAGGATGTTATGATGCGGACTTGTTAGCCGCATTCAACGACGCCATCCAAGACGGCGTCGACATAATCTCTATATCGCTCGGTCCCGAGTCCCCTCAGGGAGATTACTTCAATGATGCGATCTCGATCGGTTCATTTCATGCTGCCAGCAATGGAATTTTAGTTGTTGCTTCCGCAGGTAATGCTGGTGCTAGGGGTTCGGTGACAAATCTCGCTCCGTGGATGTTCACGGTGGCCGCGAGCTCGACAGACAGAGAGTTTGTGTCCAATATTAGACTTGGCAGTGGAATAAATTTGATGGTAATGCTCAATTTGCTTGATGGGAAGGAATTTGTAAAATTTATTTATTGTATGAATGTTTGAACATAATTTGCAGGGAGTGAGCTTGAATACACATCAAATGAATTCAACTGTTCTAACTATGGCTGCTTCAGAAGCAAATGATGGATACTTCACTCCTTATCAATCCAGGTGAAATGTTTTACAAGATATTTGATGAATTTTGATTAAAAAAATAGATGCAAGTTTGCCTATTTCCCTATGATTTTTATTTTAGAAAAAAAATTGCTTAAACAGTTTTCATAATATTTTGATAATTAGGAAAGAAAGTGAGTTTAGTTTCACATTGTATAATTCATGTATTTTTGATAACGACTCAACTTGCAATATCTGAGAAATAAGTCTGCTTTTATTCATTCAGCCAAACCCATACTAAGTTGAACCGTGCGATTTTGTCATATTTCATAGGTGTCTGTCTCAGAATTACTTCTACCTAGAGCACGTTTAACTGCGGCCTGTGAGTACTTTACAGGAGGCCGCCTATGAAAAATGATAAAACGTGAAATTCGGCATAATATGAGTTGGGATAAAACAAAGCTGTTAATACCTTAAATTTTATGGGCTGAGTTGTTATTTTTTGTGTAGAAATACTAATTTGTCAGCTTCCGCAAGTAGGCTCATGGCTATTTTGTTTGAGCTTCTTTACTTAAATGAGGTTTAGCAGTTCACTATTGGGTAAAGAAACAGTTTCTCAAAGCAAATTTCACAAAAAATAGCTCAAAGAAACAAGAACTCATGCTTTTGGGGTTGAAAAAGAACTGAAAACTACTCACTTCATGCAGTTACTGCTTGGAGAGCTCCTTGAATAGAACAAAGTCAAGAGGGAAGGTGTTGGTTTGCCGGCATTCCGGAAGCTCTTTTGAATCAAGGGTGGAGAAGAGCATGGCTGTGAAGGAAGCTGGTGGGGTGGGGATGATTCTGATTGATGAGAGGGAAGACGCTGTTGCTGTTCCCTTCATCATTCCTGCTTCAAGTATTGACAGAGAAGTTGGTGATAGAGTTCTCTCTTATCTTAACACAACAAGGTCAGACATAAAGCTTCAGACTTCATCATTACTACTACATTGCTTATATGATTTCAGGATTGGGTCATTTACTGGGACCTACCCTCCCACTTAATTACAAAAACCTCCCATCTACTATTTAAAAGTATCAAAAAACAAACCTCTGAGTTTACATTGTTAGCAAAAATGTACAAAAAAAACCTCAATGTATGTTAACAATGTAAACTCCAAGGGAAGGTCTTGAATTTTAAAAGTAGATGGAATGAATGTCTTGGTAATTTTAAAAGTATCAAAAAAAACCTCTGAGTTTACATTGTTAGCAAAAATGTACAAAAAAACCTCAATGTATGTTAACAATGTAAACTCAGAGGGAAGGTCTTGGTAATTTTAAAAAGTAGATGGAATGAATGTCTTGGTAATTTTAAAAAAGCAGGTAGGAGGATACTGTAATTATGCAAACCTGCAGGGTAGTTTTCTGTAATTATTCCTTTTGGCATCAATTCCGATTGTGTTTCTGGTGCGAAGATTGGAGTTTTGAAAATATCTTGACGGTCGAGAGTTCGACCGTTACGTAAAGATGTTATTTGAAATCATTTCAGGAGACCAACATCACTTATTTCTCGAACAAAGACGGTATTGGGATTGGATTCGTCGCCTCGGGTTGCAGCATTCTCCTCCAGAGGCCCCAATTCCCTGACACCTGAGATTTTAAAGGCAAGAAAATTTTTGTGGTGTGACATTGTGTTCTAAGTTTGAACTGATTGAAGTGTTCTTTTTTTTTCTGATATGACAAATGTGTTTTAATTGTAGCCTGACATCATGGCTCCAGGGCTCAATATCTTAGCAGCTTGGTCTCCAGTAGCTAAGAAGATTAACTTTAACATAATTTCTGGAACTTCCATGTCCTGTCCTCATGTAACTGGACTTGTTGCACTGATCAAATCTGCTTATCCCAATTGGTCTCCTGCTGCTATTAAATCTGCAGTTATGACAACAGGTATGCGCTGTTGTTGTTCTATCAAATGCTCAAAAACTAAGGCACTGTTTTGAAAAACATTGGGAGAGAGATGGTGGTTGTGAACGCATTTATGAAAAATGTACGTAGCGTTTGGATAGGTGGAGTCGTGAAAACTATTTTCTCAAAACAATGTTTTAGGCCAAAACATCACAACAGTCATTCATGCATACGTGTGAACGCCCAAACCCCAGAAATTGAAATTTGGATCAAAAAAGGTTTAACCAAAGTTCCAAACACATGTTAGCCGCTATCACCACGTTTAATACCAAAATTTCACACCCTCACCCCTCAAACTCCACTACAATTATCCCAAACACAGCCTAAATTGTTCTCATCCATGCACAATTAGGGCCATTTTTGTTGTTAGCGCTCGAGTCTTAGAATCTGTTTGATGCAATTGTGGCAGTCGTGAATACAATGGCCGCAATTTGCACTTAGGTTCAAAATGAAAAAAAAAATCGTGATAGCGGTCTCAACAGTTGTAGTACCAAACGAGTGTAAAATGATTGTGGCATTTTTTTTGTCCGAATGCATTGGAGCAAAAATACTATGCCAAGCGGACACTTAGTTAGGTTTTGCTCTGAGTTTTATTTTCTTCCTCATATTCATTTTCCAATACCCTATTATTATGTAAGCTATAATCTAACTCATCATCCTATTAATTTAATGTTATTATTATTACGAATAATTACCAAAACCTCCCCTGAAAGATAGCATAATTACAGACTGCAGTACTGCACCCCTCTTATTATTGAAATTACAAAAACCTCCCCTCAATGTTACAAAACATAACATTTTCCTCCCCTAAAGTTCACATTTCATAACATCCATGAACAAAATACCCCCCCTGAAAATGTATTCCGAGGGGGGTATTTTTGTGCATGGATGTTATGAAATGTGAACCTCAGGGGAGGTAAATGTTATGTTTTGTAACATTGAGGGGATGTTTTTGTAATTTCAATAGTAAGAGGGGTGCAATCTGTAATTTTCCAAACTTAGAGGGGAGGTCCCGGTAAATGGCCAAATATATAAAGTAAAACTAAATGTGTCTTCCTAATTCTCAAGATTGAAAGTCACTTCATGCTTTTAATGTAAGTTTTGAGAATGTGAACTATCATATCTCTATTAAGTTTTTGTGTTTCATTTTGATTTCTCAACTGTTGTTTTTGCAATTGTGTGTTTATCATCTGACCGTGAGAGGATCTTTGTCCTATAAAACCATTAAATTGACCATAACGAACAACTTTCAGCAACCGCGCTGAACAAGAACCACAGAGCTATTATTGCAGACCCCGAAAAAAAGAAGGCGAACCCCTTCGACTATGGGGCCGGATTCCCAGTTCCCTCGAATATGCTCAACCCAGGCCTCATATACGACGCTCGTCCTTCTGACTACAAGGACTTCATTTGCTCCATCGGCTACAACGACAAATTCTTGCAACAAATAACAGGAGACGACAGTGTCTGCTCGAAGTCATCCCCTGTAGCATCAAACATGAATTACCCATCGATCGCAGTGCCAAACATCAAGCACAACATTTCCATCACGCGAACACTGACAAACGTAGGAAAACCGAGGAGCATTTATCGAGCGGCGGTTTATTCTCCCGGCGGTCTTAATGTGACGGTGGTGCCAAAGTATCTCATTTTTACGAGTTATGGCCAGAAGAAGAGCTTTGCTTTGAATATCAGAGTGGATGCGCCTTTAAAGGATTATGTGTTCGGATCTTTATCATGGAAATCGGCGGATGCTAGGGTCACCAGCCCTTTTATAGTTGGAACTTCATCTTCTAAAATAGGCAGCATTTGATGTATACAACATAGGAGAATGATTTCTTAGCTAGAATTCTTCAATTGATTTGTAATATGTTGATGTTTATGCTTCATAAGTTGGCGCAAATTTACCCATTTCATTCATTTGACAACATGAATGTTGTAATGCATGTATATAGACAGCTCTTGTAAATCATTAGTTTTTAAGAGAAATATTATTCAAGTTGGATTTTTCGAATTATCTACATTAAGCAAGTCATTTAATTTCCTCTTGTATACATGTGACAATGTTACCCTCTTGTGTATATATGTGTGTGTGTGTGTATAATGTGTGTTTTATGTTTATCTTTGGATAAACCATTCTTTTAGTCCATGTTGATCCCTATAATTTGAATTGACTGCATAGAAGACTTGTTGGATAAGTAGAACCTCTTCTCAGTATTCGAAATAGTTACCGAAATCGCAAATAACGATCATCATACTTTGGTTTGTGGATTTGATGTCTTCTTACTTCAGGGCCCGACTTTATGCTCTGTCTGGGGGTGGCGGTGGCGGTGGAAAAAGCTCTATTCTTAGCGCCACCGCCCTTTTTAGGTTGTTTGGATGAGATTTTTCAAGAAAGATGTTTTGAAAGTTTTTTGAGCAACCGGTCCAACATGGCTTTCTAAAGATCACTTATTTTGTTTTAAGTCTTTCCTCTTTCATTCGAGGGTTTACTAAAGGCGCGCTCCGACCATTCGCGGTCTGTCTTTCTTCCTTCTCGCCAATGCAAAGGTTTTCTTCTCACATTCTTGATTCTTCAGCAATTTGCGATCTTTGTTTCTCGCCGCTGAGCTTTTGTAACCTACTTATTTATGATTTATATATAATATTTACTTATCAAAAGTTGTTATTAAAAATGAGCATAAAACAACTATTATTAAAAATTCGTTATTTCAAACAAAAAAAACGTAAAAACATTTTCTTGAAAAACACTTTGTGACGACCCAGAAGCCGACGTCCGATCGGGACAACGTCCACCGATCTAGCCTCAACTGGCCTCGCTACCGGGCTGCAGCTCAAGCACCCCAACCCCTCTCCAGCCCACTGGCGGGTTATTGGTGGCCACAACCTCACTTTGATGAGGAAAACTCGATAGTCAAGCATGCACCACGGGGACTTCCCAGGAGGTCACCCATCCCAGTACTGCTCCAGCCCGAGCACGCTTAACTATGAAGTTCTTTCACTTCTCATCACCAATTGAGCTCTATATAGTTAAGTGTGCTAGGGCTGGAGTAGTACTGGGATGGGTGACCACCTGGGAAGGCCCCGTAGAGGCACTTAACTGGATCACTTCTCACTAAAGGGAGGCTGTGACCACCAACAACCCGCCAGTGGGCTGGAGAGGGGTTGGGGTGCTTGGGCTGTAACCCGGTAACGGTCGCCAGGCGAGGCTGTCGGTGGACGTTGTCCCGATGGTAAGTCCAGGGCCTTGGGACATTACACACTTAAACAGAGATTTTTCAAACAGCTTTCTGTACAGCTCTAATGTCATCATTGGTTTCTCACCACTATTTTTTCCATCTCCACCGCCTCCCCAAACAGAGCCTCATTGATGAAGATGATGAGCTGAGTTGAATGAAGGAAGGGGTACAGTGAGTGGTGAGTCTCACTTGAATTTTGGATCCAACATCAGCCATCAGGTTGTAGATTTATAGATCAGTTGCAGTTAAGACCATTTTTTGCTACAAACTCCCCCAAGCCTTTGTGAAATATTTTATAGTCGGAAGAACACGTCAACCAACAGGAGAATAAGGACACCAAATAGATGAACACAAGCTTTCACAATAATAACTCTGGTAGCTAGTTACAACTGAACAAGGCTGAATACAAGTTGCATCCAACTTGAATCACAACAGCTAATAGTAGGTAAGAACTTGGTCACGGACAAGGTCCGCTTCTCCTCCGGAGCACACCGTGCAGGTGATACTCGCTCCGATACTCGCTCCTCGCTACAGCAGGCGATAACGCTAGCGCCGGGCGTTAGCTCTCCAACTCGCAAGCTCGCTGCTCGCACTCTAAGCTACTCGCATGCTCGCCACGCTTCGCTTCCTCCACTTCTCGCTACCGCGTGCGCTAGCCACTAGCGCCGGGCGCTATCTCCGAAGTAGGTACTCGCTCGTTCCTTCTCTTCTCGCTAACGCAGACGCTATCCACTATCGCCGGCGCTATCTCGCGAGTAGGTAACTTGCTCGTTTCGAACTTACTCCAAGTTTGATGCTCGCCTGGTGGCGCTCTGGTATCTCTAACTCGCTCTAAGTTGAGGATACTCGCCACTTTCAGAATCGATACTCTTTAGGGGGGGGTACCCCTCTATTTATAGGCAAAACAAGGGGGGGTGGCGAGTAGGAGCTAACGCCGGCGCTAGCGCTGGCGCTGGCGCTGGCTCACTTCAATTCTAACACTCCCCCTTGAAGTGAGCTCCGGGAATAACTCCAAGCAACGAGCGAAGCCTCCGGAATGGCCCCGCTGATAGGGGCTTCGTGAATATATCCGCAAGGTTGTCTTCACTCCGCACATGCTCCACAGCGATCAAGCCACCCGCACCTTCTCTCTGATGAAGTGATGCTCGATCTCAATGTGCTTGGTCCTTGCATGACATACTGGATTGGTTACCAGTTTCAATGCACTCTCATTGTCCCCGCGCAGCACAGTAGGTTCGCTGACCTCCTCGTCCACATCCTCCACTAGTCTCCTTAGCCAGACACACTCCTGAGCTGCTAAGGACGACGCCTTGTACTCGGCCTCCGTGGTAGAAAGGGAAATAGAGTCCTGCTTCTTACTACACCACGAGATAGCAGATGCTACACACAAGAACATGTAACCTGATGTCGATTTGCGATCATCAGCGTCACCTCCGTAGTCTGCATCCGTGTACCCATGCAGCTTGAAGTCAGACTTCTCTTCATAGGACAACCCCATCTCAAGGGTTCCCTTCACGTACTTCAGTATCCCCTTGGCTGCCTCCAGATGAGGCTTCCGCGGCTCCTGCATATACCGACTAACCCGGCCGACAGCAAAGGCGATGTCCGACCTCGTGATAGTCAAGTAGATAAGACTCCCCATCAGTGCCCGAAAGATCTTCGTATCAGGAAGAATCCTCCCTTCTTCCTTCCGAAGCTTCAGCCCAGCCTCTAGTGGAACGGAACTGCTCTTCCCCTCCTCATGCCGAATCTTTCGACGATCCTCTCGGCATACACCCTCTGGGAAACATACAGCCCGCCTCTTCTCTTCTCAACTTGGAGGCCAAGGAAATGGTGAAGCTCACCAAGATCCTTTATCTAGAAACGTATGGAAAGCTGCTGTCTCAGTGCCGCGACCTCCTCAGGGTTGTTCCCTGTCACGATCATGTCGTCGACGTACAGCAGCACCAGCATGTGAAGACCTCCACTCTTCTTCACGAACTTGCTGGAGTCTGAGTCTGAGGCATCGTAGCCACAGAACTGCAAGTACTCCGCAATCTTTCCATAGCAGGCTCTCGGCGCCTGTTTCAACCCGTAGAGGGCCTTCTTCAGCTTGCAGACATGACGTGGCTGAGACTTGGACACGTATCCAGGTGGTTGCACCATGAATATGTCCTTGTCTATCTCTCCGTATAGGAATGCGTTCTTCACATCAAGCTGGCACAGCTTCCAACCTCGGCACGCCGCCAGAGTGATGATCGTCCTCACCGACGTCATCTTTGCGACAGGACTAAATGTCTCCTCGTAGTCCTCTCCGTAGGTTTGCGAGAAGCCCCGAGCGACAAGCCTTGCCTTGTACCGCTCCACTTCTCCATCTGCTCTCTTCTTAACCTTGTACACCCATTTACAGGTGACAAGTTTGATGTCGTCCACCATGGGAACCAGGTCCCATGTCTCATTCTTTTCTAGGGCCTCCATCTCCTCGATCATGGCCGCGTCCCACTCCTTGATGCCAGCTGCATCCTCAAAGCAGGCAGGTTCCCTCTCATCCAGTGGTCCTGCGAAGAAGCAGAAAACCAAACTCACGAAGTTTCCCTCCTTATAGCGAGCAGGCGGGACGATCGTCCTCTTCGACCTCCTCAATGCTTGGCCACTATCTACCACTCCGGTAGACTCCTCTGCTTGAGCTCCTCTCTGAACTCCTCTCTGAACTCCTCTTGAAGCGGTGCTCTCCCTGCTTCTTGAATTCGTAGCTCCCCCTGAGCCAGAAGCTCCTCCTGAGCCAGATGGCGATGGAGCACTGAGAGATAGCTCCAACTCCACAGTAGGGTCCTCAGTGACCCACTCTTCTTCCCTGCTAGATTCTCCACTCTCCGGCAGCTCCACTGAAGAGACTCCCTGGTATGAAACCAGTTCGTCAAACACTACGTCGAGCGAGACGACGAACTTGTGGGTCTGCGGATCCATGCACTTCCACCCCTTCTTCCGCTCATCGTAGCCGATGAAGATACACTTCCTCGCTTTCGGCTCCAACTTGGTTCTCTGAGCATCAGGGACGTGCATGAAGCAGGTAGAACCGAACACCTTCATGTGACCCACATTGGGCTTCTCCCCGAACATGAGCTGGTGTGGAGACACCATTCTGTTAGGACTCAGAGGTAGCTTGTTGATCACATGAGTAGCACACGTCATTCCCTCCACCCATAAGGCCTTGGGAATGCTCTTGGCATGTAGCCAACTCCTGGTAGTCTCCACCAGATGGCGGATCTTCCTCTCTGCCACCCCATTCTGCTGCGGGGTGTGAGCTCAGGAGAGCTCCCGCCGAATGCCGAACCTCCTGCAGAAAGAAGCAAACTCATTGGAGGTAAACTCCCCTCCATTGTCGCTTCTCAGCTTCTTCACTCTGCGGTTCAGCCTCCCCTCCACAAGCTCCTTCCACTCTAGGAACTTGTTGAATACTTCTGACTTCTCTCTCAGAAAGTATACCCACGTATAGCGGGTGTAATCATCCACCAGAACCAGCGCATACTTATTGCCTCCATAAGTAAGGGTGGCGCACGACCCCATAACATCAGCATGTACGCACTCAAGAGGTGCCTTACACCTGGTCTCCGACTTGTCAAATGGAAGTCGATGTGACTTTCCATATTGACATTCGTCGCACATATGGTCGTCGTCGTAGGAAGAGAGATGAGGCAGGACACTCACTAGGCCCTTTGCCGCCATCATCTTCAGCTTGTCCATCCCCACATGACCCATCCTCTCATGCCAGATCACAGCGCTGTCGTTTGTCTTCAGCTTGTCCACGTAGGCATTTGTAGACAGAACATACAAATCCTTCACCCTTCTCCCGGTGAGCGTGACGTCAGCATCGACAGACGAAAGGTTCTTCAAGAACTTCACCTCCTTTGGTCCAAACATCACGTGGTATCCAGCATCCACGGCGTTAGCCACCGAGAAGAGGTTCTTCTTCATGCCAGACACGTGATACACACTCTTTAGTGTCACTGGCTTCTCTCTACTCCCAAGGGACACCTTCCCTTCTCGCTCCACAGGATGTACCGTATCATCCGCAGTGATGATAGCATCCGTTCCTTCATACGCTTCTAAGGAGTCGAACTTGGACATATCTCCGGTGAGATGATGCCCACAACCGGAATCCACGATCCAGTCGTTCTCGAGGTTGATGGAGGCTAAGACATCGACTGACGTTGCCGTCATGTCTGCCAGGAAACAATTGTCCCCCCTCTCACCGCCCTGGTGACCTCCACCTCTCTGGTGATCTCCCTCCTTGTTAGCAACATGATCGACCTTCAAATTGGACCGGCAGTCCTTTGCCATGTGCCCGTACTTCTTACAGGCAAAGCAAAGGGATCTCCCCTTCTCATCGCGCGCAGGGAGGAACTTCCTCCCATCTCCCTGAGATGACGTTGAAGGTTCATCTCCGGAGTTCTTCTTTCTCTTGTCCCAGGATCTCCTCTTTCCTGAGAACAAGGCCTCGCCATCTCCTCCTGAGATGGATACTCCCGCCATCTGCTTCGCCAAGCTCTCCTATGACGATAGCAGATTCTCTAGCTCCAGAAGGGAGGGCTGAGTAGCCCATCCTTGCACGGAAGTAAAGAAGGGGACATACTCCTTCCTCAAGCCTCGGAGTATGTGCCGCTTCAACTTCGCCTCTGAGATTGGCTCTTCAAGATCCAAGGCCGAGATCTCCCCACATAGGTTCTTCACCTTCAGGAAGAAGGTGGATATCGCCATCTCGCCTTGAGTTGACTTCGCAAACTCATTCTCCAGGAATTGTAGCCGCGCTACATTCTTCTTGTTGAATAACCCATCGAGGGTTATCCAGATCTCCGACGCTGACTTGCAACCAATGATGTGGTCGAACAAGTCAGGTGATATGGCTCTCTTCAAGGTGAACTCCGCCTTGGCGTTGGTCTTCCTCCAAGCTCTCACAGCTTGACCATTATCTTCGATTGGAAAGACTTCTGCCTGCTCTTCTCCTCCAACGACCTCTCATAGGTCCTCTCCAAGCAGGTAGCTCTCCAAGCAAGACTTCCACTTCTTGTAGTTGGTCTGGGTGAGCAGCTCAATTCCAAGTCCCCTAGCATACCCTCCTCCGCCGTCCATCTTGGTTGCTTCGTCCTTGTTCCCAACCTCCCTCTGATAGCATGTGAAATATTTTGTAGTCGGAAGAACACGTCAACCAACAGGAGAATAAGGACACCAAATAGACGAACACAAGCTTTCACAATAATAACTCTGGTAGCTAGTTACAACTGAACAAGGCTGAATACAAGTTGCATCCAACTTGAATCACAACAGCCAATAGTAGGTAAGAACTTGGTCACGGACAAGGTCCGCTTCTCCTTCGGAGCACACCGCGCAGGTGATACTCGCTCCTCGCTACCGCCGGCGGTAACGCTAGCGCCGGGCGTTAGCTCTCCAACTCGCAAGCTCGCTGCTCGCACTCCAAGCTACTCGCATGCTCGCCACGCTTCGCTTCCTCCACTTCTCGCTACCGCGTGCGCTAGCCACTAGCGCCGGGCGCTATCTCCGAAGTAGGTACTCGCTCGTTCCTTCTCTTCTCGCTAACGCAGGCGCTATCCACTATCGCCGGCGCTATCTCGCGAGTAGGTAACTCGCTCGTTTCGAACTTACTCCAAGTTCGATGCTCGTCTGGTGGCGCTCTGGTATCTCTAACTCGCTCTAAGTTGAGGATACTCGCCACTTTCAGAATCGATACTCTTTAGGGGGGGTACCCCTCTATTTATAGGCAAAACAAGGGGGGTGGCGAGTAGGAGCTAACGCCGGCGCTAGCGCTAGCGCTGGCGCTAGCTCACTTCAATTCTAACAGCCTTCATATTCGTTGTTGTAGGAGCCCAGAAGTTGGCTCGCTAGAAGTTCGGCGGTAAAGTCACAACATGTAAAGTCACAACATTTAGGCTCAGTTTGGCGCGGCATTTTTGCTCCGGTGAGTTTGGACAAAAACGCCACCGTCAAATAATGCATGTTTGGCAAGAGACTAATGGTTATGACCGCCACCAAGAAAAGAAAATTAGTTTTGAACATAAAAGTCGATGGAGTTCTTTATGTGAGGCCGGACGTTCACGAACGACGGCAGGCTCTTAACCACAGCGTTCGCGATCGCCACCGCCATGCCAAACGGAGCCTTGATGTGTATGCGGCTGACATTATCTTCAAATAATCGCATTGAAGAGGAACATTTACAAAACAAACTTATAACTTGGGAAGGAAGACCCAAAAAAAACATCAGCAAATAACTCCACGCACAAAAAACAGAGTTAAAAACAGTCTCCCAAACACCTGGCAAACTATTAATTTGCTGACAGACTTAAATGAAAGATTGTAACTTTGTTCAGAATTCTAAGCATAAATTCTTAAAAAAAAAACAGCCTCTAAATGAAAGATTGTAACTTTGAAATTAAACATTTGAAACCTACTTGCCGTAGAGACATTGACTCCAGCAAGAATTTATAACTTCATTTGTATCCAGCAAGAATTGAATCCATCACTTTTATTATGAAAGATTATAACTTTGTTGAGAAAGATTCATTTCTAAGCATAAATTCTTTCCAAAAAAAAAAAACTGCCAGAAAGATTGTAACTTTGAAATTAAACATCTGAAACTCCCAGCAAGAATTGAATCCATTCCCCTAATTAACTACATAGTTACACAAACTGTATATAAATCTCCCTCCGCAGTTCGTGGATCCCAACAACAGCAAATGGCGAAACAGGGAGGAACAGCTTGCGCCTTCATCCTCCTCCTCATCGTCGCCGGGACGATGACGCCGCGGGCAGCGTCGTTCGATCTCTTTCCTGACATACTCGGATGCTTTAAAGCGATCGTCGAGGTGGAGAACTGCGTGGTGAAGCTCGTTCCTTCCTTCCTGAACCTGCGCATAGGGCTGTCCCAGGATTGCTGCAAGGCGATCGCCCACATCGAAGACAGCTGCTTTCCGATCGTCTTCACCGCCCCTGTGGTCGGCGCCGCCCTGTCCAACTTCACCTCCAGTCTCTGCGGCGCGCTCGCCGTTCCCTCACCGCCGCCGATCGCCCAATAAGACAATTTTTATTTTATTTCATCAATACACAGGAGGAATTTGGTTTATAAAGAGCGATTTGTCTCTTGATCGTATGCTTTTGATATTATTCGCATGCTAATAAAAGTTTTGGATTGAACTTATTAATTTGGCGTCTTCTACTTTTCTCCTGTTGATTGATTGTCATCATCATTCGACGAAAGTATCTACGCGATCACCTAACAATATGCAAATATATAAGCAAATAAAAATAAAAAATAATTTGACTTCCCTTTGATAATTTTATTTTATATTAAACATGGATAAATGTTAGATTTTGGATATTAGCATATGGCGGATATCCATGCTATATTTCTGCTATATTAAAAAAAATTATTTTTTGTGATTTTTTTAATATAATGTCATCAAATTATTTTATTTATTTAAATTAATTTAAATTATAATTTTCATCTATATAACTATGCATCTAAAAAAAGTAAAAAAAAAAATGAATAGCTGAAATAAGTTATCAAAATCAAGTTTCTAAGTTGTTGTAATTATTATATTATTTAATTGTGAATCTTAAATCAAATAAATAAACGTGACATTGAAATGAGAGAAGAGAGAGAGGAGAGAGGGGGTGTTACGTGTGAGATTGAGGCTTTATTTGTTTGGGCGTTTTAACAGCTTTTCGTTTGGCCAAAACGCAACTCCCGAAATCCATTTGTTTTTCCGCCTAGATTTCGAACAGCGCCGCGTTTAGCTCAGGCAAAAATATCGCGGGACGAAACCCTGCGGGAGACCTCAAGTTCTCCGCGTTTAGGGGAAGGAAAATTTTGTTTTGCCGCACGCTGTGTCGCCGTGCTCTACAAACTCCGCCCCCTCCTCGACGACGTCCACCGCACAACACAGGAGGGCATCGAGCTCCCCACCATCGTCGTCGTCGGTGACCAGTCCTCTGGTAAATCATCAGAAGAACCTGCTACATGGACGGCGCGCAGTGGGGTAGTGGGCGTGTTCTCTTCCTCCACCGCAACGGATGCTTCAGATAACCAATCATGCGATGGAGAGGGAAGGAGGGAGTTCTCTCCCTGAGAGAGTTCCAGCCAGAGGTTGCCGGAGGAAGGGTCGTCCTCGATTGCGCTGTTGGCATTGGCGGAGAGGTGGAAGATCGAGCTTTGAGGCTGTCTAGGCTGCCGGAGCAGGAGAAAGATGCTTGTTAAAATAAATATATATTATTTTCAACAATTTATTGAAATATATATATATAATTAATTAAAAAAATTACTTTAATAAATAATATATAATAATTACTTTAATAAATAACATTTAATAATTAAAAAAATTTATAAAACGCCACCGGAGTTTTTCCAAACGGATCTCAGTTCTGAACAGCTTTGCAAACATTGACTACCCAAATAGATCTCCGTTTCCAGCAACCAGTTTCCACCAGCTCCATTTACAAACCTCCCTTTACAACAGCTCCTTTTACAACCGCAACCGCTAAACCAAATGAAGCCTTAATTATCAATTAGGCTTCTTCAACTTCACCCCTGCTAAATGCCATTAATTAAGAGTGTTGATATTAGCAGTCTGGAATTGGCTATTCGCAGTCCATCACTATTTTTAATTCATAAATTTTATTTGTAGTCCAAATTTATATTTGCACCCCTCTCTCTTCTCAAATAAGCGAAAAACTTTGCTGAATTATTAAGCACTAGAAGCCTAGAGAAACATCTTAAAGACTCTAAAAATAATTTAAATACCTAGCAGAAAAACAAGTTAAATGACATACATAGGAATTAACTCTAAAACAAGTTAAATGGCATGCAAACCTTCCTCTAATCAGAAGAGTGACTACTTTTTTGGGATTTTCGTCGGATAAATTTTTTTTTTGAAGAAAGTGAATCTAAGAGTGAGAAAGACGACGCGGCCGATAGAATAAAAATGAATCTAAGAAAGTGAATCTAAGAGTGGGATTTCCGCCGACCGAAAATTCCATTGCCGTCGACTATTAATGCCACTTTTGTCAGTTGGATTCTCCCTAGCCACCTCCTTCTCCATGCTGGCCGCATTAACTTCCTTAAAAGATGGACCAGAATTGCGCATTCACATTGACAAATTGTTCAAAAGTTCAACATATAACATCCGTAATTTTTAGGAGAATTTAATTTAATTGCAGGGCCCGATCGCAAGCGAAATTGACCGAGCAGAAGTCAGGTCGAGCTACGAATTAACGAGTTTAGTCGTTACACATTAATCAATAATTTAATTGAAGGTAATAAATTTTTATGGCGCATTTTAGAGGCTCGCGGGATACCATAACCGCACCCATGATTTAATTCCTTATTCCCCTCCATTACAATAACCGCACCCCCCTCACGCGTTTGCCGCTCAGATAAAAAGCCCACGCCCCTCCACCACAAGCACGTATTGTAACCCTATTCCTTCCTCTCAGCCGATCGACGAAACCGCCGCACCTCCGCTCTTTGGCGTCAGGCGACTGATCGACTAGAGCCATCGTCGTTCTCCTCCCTCGCTAGACATCTTCGCCGACTACTCTCTACCGGAAAAAGGCCCGACATCAGACCCCTAGGGTTTTCTCAGCGGGTTTCCTCCTTCGATCGAGCGGCAA
Source organism: Dactylorhiza incarnata (assembly GCA_033032865.1). NCBI lineage: Eukaryota > Viridiplantae > Streptophyta > Magnoliopsida > Asparagales > Orchidaceae > Dactylorhiza > Dactylorhiza incarnata. The sequence goes on from JAWHQI010000234.1 coordinate 906,612, forward strand.
CCAGTTTCCCGGTGGGAAACAACAACATCAAGCCACGAGGACTTCTCCTTCTGTACCCTAGTGTTGTCGGCAAGTCCAGGATCCCTGGTCATCCGCTACGTCAAGTCCAAGAAGCAATTTTTTGCCCTTCTCCCTTCAGATCCAACAAGTGTGAGACCCCCCCATTCAGCCCTAGACCGTGGATCTTGTCTTCTTTAGAATTGGAACTCCGGATTCTTCCTACTCAGAAATTGGTTGGGTCGCCTTGTAGATTCACGTTGTTTTGGAACAAGGTACCAACCCTTTTAGTTGCTTCCTTAGTCTCAATCTCTATCAACTGTTCGGATGATAAATTTTGGTTATTGTACTCAACTAATTGAGTAAGGTATATTGTGAATTACAGGCTACGAGCGATCGTTGTTATTTGACGCTAAACCGGAAAAGAAATTTTAGGAGTTTCATAGTCACTTAGACAACGATGTCGCCGCGTCTTGTGCACGAGCGCCGCAATACCGCAGTAAGAAATTCTAATTCTTTTTAGCTAGACATATCACTCAGTTTATTGCATGAAAATATTCACATATAATTAATGGATACTCATAATTATGAGAAATCGTATTATGTCATGATACAAAATAGCTAACAGGCGAATTTATAGACTCATCAAGCATCTAAACGTTATGAGTATAACTATGTAAGCGTAAGCAAAATTCTCTTTTCCTGTTAGACTTCCAACAAATTTTTGTGAACATGTACAAATATGAATTCACCAAATTATGTAGAATGCGCGATATCAATAAACAACATGGATATGCCCTTAATATGCATAACTAGATAGAGGCATTACTAGGGCCTCCAGACAAATAATTATGCAAGCCAACAATTAACATAAAATAAATGGGTGGCACGATCTAGACTTTCTCTCGTGATAGATAGAGACGCACTATCTTACTCATAGGACGTAGCAGAGCGTATGAACCTCAAATCTTGGGGAGATGACCTCCCACTTTGAAATTAGAAGATGCGAGTCTGTGTTCATGAGACACTAAAACACCTGAGTTCGTTAGTAGGGACTCGGATAACCAACATTGCGCATAATAAGCTACTCAACTTAGAATATAAAGAAGGTTAATTACAGGACACCTAGAACTCAAGTATATGTTGAAGATTAGAAATGGTACCTTAGTTAACCATTTTTCGGAACTTGAATAAACATGCACAAAGTGTTTAAAACTAGAATAGACATTTATATTACAGTATTTTTGTACAACCCTCATATTTTTCGAGTCAGTGTGACCCGACGCGGATGAGGTCGTGATAGAGAGGGTGACCGTGACGCAGTAGACCGACCCGTCGGAGGTCGTCAAGATCGAGAAGAGAGGGCCCGAGGGGGGGGGGGGGGGGGGGGCTGACTTCCCCACTTGGACGAGTGTACCTTGGGTCCACTCGCCCGAGTGGTGGTGGTGGTGTGGGGGGGGGGGGGAGTGGACCTAAGGCTTGCGGGCGAGTGGACCTATGGACCTTGGGTCCACTCGCCCGAGTGGTGGTGGTGGTGTGGGGGTGGGGGAGGGGGGGGGGGGGGGGGGGGGGGGGGGGGCGAGTGGACCCATGGTCCACTCGCCCGGGGGGTTGAGTGGACTGCAAGGTCCACTCGCCCAGCCCGGGTGGTGGACATTCGGTCCACTCTCTCGACCCCCAGCAAGGGGGGGAGTGGACATCTCGTGTCCCACTCGCCCCCCTCTTGTGTTGATCATTTGTATTCGTAATTGAGATGCGGATAGCAGAATTGTGGCTATCCGCAGCCCGATTTTGGGAAGTCTATAAATAGACCCCCATGGGCACCTTGGGAAGGGTTGGTCTCCCCCCTCCCCTCGCATGTGTCTTGTGAGCAAGCACTACCCCCCGTCAGTGAAGGTTGACGGTGAGGTGGTCCTTAGTGCCCTCCAAGGTGCACAGGCTCAGCATTGGCTTGGGAGGGGAAGCTCTCTTTGAACTTCCAGATGTGTGGTGGGACCTCCACGCTGCAGCTTAAGGGGTTCATTTTTGGACTCAAGTGTTCTTCAAGGGTAACGTCTTTCAGTTCTTAGCAACTGGCCAAGGGTTCTAGCTCGGGTCAAGTAAGGGTTAGCTGCATCCCCATTTCGAACGTCGAGACCAGTTCTCTGGTTTCAACATTCTGGTGCGGTGAGCGTGGAAGCAGCTAGTTCGGAAAGCTCTGAGCAAGTCTCATGGCTGGAAGCGATGAGCTGGGGGACTCACCCCCTACCAGCGTGTACGTAAAGAAGGGTGATTTTGACGAGTTCAGGAAGTCGATCCTGAAGCTCTTGCGGGTCGCACTCCCCCCTCACGGCGAGTGCTCGACACCATCCGCACCCGTGCTCGCCTCACAATCTCTGATGGAGGCGGAGCAAGCACATCGGCAAGGGAAGGAGCTGTCCACAGGGGAAGGCTCGGGTCTTCAAGAAAGAGTGCTCTTCAACAGCTCTCCTGGGACCGGCTACCCCAATAGGGAGGCAGAGAGAACGCCTTCGACTCGTCAGGGAGGATGGGGAAGTCCCTTCTGCGAGCTGATCATCTCAGCTCCGGTTCCAGATGCGTTTAGCGAGCCTGACATGTCTTACTACGCAGGGAAGGACAACCCTATTCAGCATCTCCAGTGGTTCAAAGACATGGCCTCGATCAGGCAAATGTCGGATGCCTTTTGTTGAAGCCTAGAAAATCCCGGCTCCAAAATTCGGATCAATGCAGCCCGAGGTTACTGATCCTGCGGTCCAACTCCATGGCTCGGATAGCTAAAATAGGAGAGAGAAAATGACTATAAGCACACCCCAGGTGCTCCAGCAGGGAGGTCCCACCACATACCCGGAAGTTTGGGAGAAACTTCCCCCCCCCCCCCCCCCCCCCCCCCCCCCCCCCCCGCAACCAAAAGCTGGGCGAGATACTAGACGGGCATGGACTTGGCGAGTATCCAGCTTGGGGGGACCTCGACCACTTCCAAAAAGGTGCCATTTCTAGTACCCCTGGGAGAAATCCTGGGGGGGGGGGGGGGGGGGTACATGCGAGTATACTACCTAAGCTCGCGAGTTACAGGGTCTACTCGCCCATACTCGTGAGGTACTCGCCCAAGCTCGCCTCTGCTCGCCCCTGCTCTCCCCTGCTCGCCCCTGCTCGCCCCTGCTCGCCCCTGCTCGTCTCTGGCAGGCCTCTGCTCGCCTAACGAGGTCTGCGAATAGGCCTCTCCTTAGGCCTTTCTGATCTCGACGAATTACGGGTGGTACACCTTTAAATGCAGACTCTTCGCGGTCACGTTCAGGCGAAAGGCGAGAGACAGGTTCCACCAACTCTCAGTGGGAACCATCTACGGCTTCGAGGACCTGCACCGGAGTTTCTTGCTAAGGTTCTCCACTTCAAAGAAGAGGAGGAAGGGGGCGGAGGCCCTGTTTCTGGTGCGGCAAAGGCCAGGGGGGACGTTGGGGAGTTATGTGGATAGATTCCATGAGGAAGTCCTCCTTGTCATTGAGGTGCCCGGGCATACCCTGCAGCTGACTTTCACCCTCGGGTTACAGCAGGGGCTGTTCAGGATGAGCTTGACTCAGGACCCACCCCTATCTTTCGAAGAGCTGATGGAGCGCGCTGCTCGAGAAATTGAGTGTAAGGCCACAAACCAGGAGTTCATGGCAAGGTTGGACAAGGGTGAGAAAGAGGAGAAGGAGGGGAAGAAAGAGGAAGGAGGGAAGAAGAAGGAGGAAGCAAGAAGTTAAGGGGACCAGGGACCCCCCGTTGGGCAGGAGCAAGGCTGGGGGTTTCAAGCACCAGTCGCCCGATCGACCTGGAAGCCGCCAGGAGGACCCTCTCAAGGCCAAGGAAGAGGCCATTTCCAAGGGAGAGGAAACTTTCAGGGGGAACAGGGACGTTTCAACCCAGCAGGGTGGCAGCCGGACCCAAGGACATTGTAACCCCAACCCCTGTAGGCCATGACGATTGGCCGAAAAAGAGGAAATAAGAAGAGGGGTCGCACGGGGAAGGAAGCAAGGATGATGGCATTGCCGTACTGTGACTTCCATCAGCAGGAGGGCCACGCGACAGCCACATGCCCAGAGTTTCTAGAGGTAAGGGAAGGAAGAAGAACCCCGATAGACAGGAGACAACTTGACCTGGGAGGACCAGGAGGAAGCCGAGGAGATGGAGGAAGTGATGAAGGAGACTTCCAATGTGTATGTGGCTGAGTAAGCGCAAGGAAGCGCATTGTAATGGTATGTAATCTATTTATAATATATCGAAAGTAGTTAAAGAAAGCATCTAGGTCGAGTCCTCGACTGGTGACCACTCTCCCGGGATTGTTGATGTCGGTCGCTGGGAGGCTCGTCGAGTAGATTCATTTTAGGTCGAGTCCTCGACTGGAGACCACTCGACCGGGCTTGTTGATGTCGGTCGCTGGGAGGCTCATCGGGTAGATTCATTTTAGGCCGAGTCCTCGACTGGAGATCACTCGCCCGGGCTTGTTGATGTCGGTCGCTGGGAGGCTCGTCGGGTAGATTCATTTTAGGTCGAGTCCTAGATTGGAGACCACTTGTAACATCCCGACTTTTATTGGGCCACTAGACCCTAGTGAGCCCAATAAAAGTAGGCCCGAGCGGTAGAAAACTACCATTTTAAGTGGTGTTGCGCGCCGCAACTAAGTCGTTGGGGTACAGTGACCAATGAACCCCGATTTGACTCCAGTCAGTTCCGTTAGACTCGTATGAAAAATACGAGCGCAACGGAATTCGTTGCACTTCGATCCGAGGTCGTTTGGAGGAAAACGACCATTTCAGGTGTCGTAGCGCGCCACTATTTCATTATTATGAATAGTGACCATACGAACCCCGAATTGACTTCTGTCAGTTCCGTTAGACTCGTATGAACAATACGAGCGCAACAGAATTCGTTGCACTTCGATCCGAGGTCGTTTGGAGAAAATGACCATTTTGGGTGTCGTAGCGCGCCACTACCTCATTATTATGAATAGTGAACGTACGAACCCCGAATTGACTTCTGTCAGTTCCGTTAGACTCGTATGAACAATACGAGCGCAACGGAATTCGTTGCACTTCGATTCGAGGTCGTATGGAGAGTATTCCATTTTAGGACTATGCAGACCACCTCAGTACAACGCACGAACGATAAAGCGCACGAACCCGGCATCAGCCCCGGCAAATCTTAAAGGACCCCGGGACCATGGAGGACCTCGTCCTAGGTTGACCTCGGTCAAACTCCCCCCCCCCCCCCATCTTGAAATTATTGGAAAAATAAAAGAAAGAGGGGGGGGAGAGAAGCCCCTCCCCCAAGGGAAGGGGGCTGCCCATGAATAGGCAGCCCCCTATTGGGGCACGGGGGCAGGAGAGAGAAGGGGAAGGAGGGGGGAGAAAATATCTCCCCCCCCACTCACCCTCCCTTAACTCCACGTGGAGAAATGAGGGGAGGAGGGGGGGGGGGGGGGGGGGGGGGGGGGGAGTCTCCCCCTTCCTATAAAAGGAGGGCCAAGCCTCTCCTTCCCGCACCCCCCCCTCTCTCAGGCTCTCCCCTGCCAGCTAACCCAGCCAGCCACCTCGCCGGAGCCCTGCCCAACCTCAAACCGCCGCCACCACCTTCCTCTCCATGGCGAGCCACCACCCCTCTACCTCCCGAGCTCCCCCTCCATCACAGGTAGAACCGCCCCCTCCTCCTTCTTACCTCTCGGAGGCAAGCCGCCCCCTCCCCGTCGCCGGAGCACCGCCAGCACCACCCCGAGGCTTGCAAGCCTCGGGGAGGAGGCTGGCCGTGGAAGCCAACCCATCCCCCCCCCCCCCCCCCCCCCCCAGCGCCGGTGGTGGCGCTGGGGGAGCAGGTACCCACTCGGGGACCTTGGCGCCGACGAAGGGGAGGCGGCCGGGCCGCCGGAGGACACAGCCCCGGCGGCGCCCGAAGCCTCCTCCCCCTCCTTTGTTTTCCTATAAGGAAAAACCATCACCCCCGGCGGCTCCAGGCCGCCGGACCCCCGCCGGAGGTCTGCCCCCTCCCCGGCGCCCCGACCAGGGGCGGCAGGGAGGGCCCTACACGAGGAGGTGGCGGCGCAGCGAGCCTGCATGGCCCATACAGGCTGCGCCGCGCCTCCCCGCCCCCCTTCTGCTCAGGTTTCCGGTGGTGTCCGGTGGCGCCAGGCCGCCGGACCACCACCGGAGTGGTCGCCGACCCCCGGCGCACCGACCGGGGGCGGCACCGGTGTAACATACCCCAGACATCTAGACCCCCCAGGTGAATCTGTCTTGACAAGGTCATGACAAGGCCTTGGTAGTGTAGAAATCCCTTTATCTTAGGCAAGATTAGGGTTGAAAGTGCCTTGGACTGCAAATAGCAATTTCCAATTACCAAGCTTAGGGTTGGACTTTAGGGACTCAACTTGATCAATTGACCCCACCATAGTATCCCTAACCCTTTAGGGGCCCCCTTAGGGCACCAGGGGCCCATTGGAGTCAACCAAAGAGGCCAAATTGACCAAAGTCAACCCTAACCCTAAATTGGTCAAAGTAGCCTAATTAGAGTCAATTAACCCTCACCATGCCAAATTGACCACTCATCTAGGTCTAGAATACCATAAGAGACCTAGTAGACCTAAAAGCCCTATCATGGGACCCCCAGTGGTGCAAATTGACCAAAATGCCCTTTTTAGGTCAAAATGGCAATTCTTCACTAAGTTCCCTAATTGACCACCACCATATTGAATTGACCCTACCCATAGTGTTATCATGTCATAGGGGACCCAGTGGACCAAAAAGCCCCATGACTGGGTCAACCCTAGGGCTCAATTTGATCAAAGTCAACTTAGCCTGTTTTGGTCAAATCAACTCAAATTGGGTCAACAAAGGCTAATGTGACCAAATTGACCCCACCAGTAGTTTCTAAACCTAATTTGGAGTCCAATGGACCCAAAAGCCCCATCCTAGGGTCACCCAATTGGTCAATTTGACCAAAAGTCAAAATTGCCCAAATTAGGTCAAATCTCTTGAATCTAGCCCAATCCCTTTGGGCTAAGCCCAAATTGACCACTTGACCAGCCTAGTAGACTGATAATTAACCCAGGGGAGAGAGGAAGATCGGCCATGATGAGTAGGAGAGAGAGAATTCATTTTGGGGGAGAGAGAAAGGAGGGGCCATCAATGGAGGAAGATGAAACCCCCCTCAATCCTCTCCATTAATGGCTGGATTCATCTCCTCTAGGGGAGAGGAGGAGTTTCCAGCCATTTCCCGGCCTCCTAGGGGTGAATCCCATGGGATTCCACCATGGCCGAAATTCTCCATTCATGGTCTTAAATGGCATTGAAGCCATGGCTCTCCCCCTCCCTCATTTGAAGCCTTTAAAAGCTTCACGGGCCAGAGAGGAGTGTTTTCCCCCACTTACCTGAAGGATTCGTGCATCTTGCTGTGGTGGTTGCAGAGCTTGGGAAACATGGAGGTCGGCCATGGTAATCCTCCAATCGGCAAGGCTTCAAGCCCCAAAATAGGTCTGGTTCTCTGCTCCTCCCTCAGTGGTGTAGATCTAACTCATCGGCGGCTCGAATCGTGGCCAATAGGCCGTGGATCGAGCCAGCCAAGCCACCCGTAGATCGGGTTTGGGCTTCCACCCATAATCCACCATTCCGGCCACCTCCGGCCAATCAAGCACCGCTCGTCGCCGGCCACCACCTCAACGGAGGTGGTGGTGGCGTTGATTGGCCGGGGCGGCGCTCAGGTGGCCGGGGAAATCGAAGATCAGATTAGCTCAGGCGCGGTAAATCTCGACCGTTGGCTCATCGGGGACGATGACCATGGGCCTCCCGATCCGCGCCAAGATTCGCGCTGGCCGGTTATTTTAAGGATTTAGTTGTTATTATTAATTACTTTAATTGTTTTATTATAACTGCTGTAGTATTTTAATTATTAAAAATACTAGATGCCCTCTACAGAAAAAATGCCCAACATGAAAGTTGTAGGCCTTGACCCCTAGGATCATACAAAATTGAGTTCACACCATTTGGAGCCCTGGTTTGACCTCAGCACCCATTCTAGTGCAAAGTTTGACTGAACTTTGAAAGGTTGCCCACACTCATCCACTAGTCCAAATGACTTGAAATTTGGACTAGGAGTGAGTCTTGCCTAGGTTTATAACATATCCAAAAATGAGAATTTTTGGAGAACTTTTTCTTAAAGTTTTTGTAGAAATTTAATAATCCTTGCATAAATTATTTGGAGGGTCAAATGACCTCCAATCACTGCCAAATTTTGGTGGGGTGTTATTAGGGTCATGATAAACCCCTGGTTAAAATCTCAACTCTTTTGAAGTTCATTTGATTAGGTAATCATTAGGCCAAAGATTTGTCCATTAAGGGGAAATTTGTGAATAAGGGCTATTTGGGACCTTTCATGGTCAAACCACCTCCAATTGGAGTGGGACTTTGGCCACTGCCCTAATATCACCCAAATCACCTCTAAGAGAGTTTTGGGGTCATGGGGTAGTTGGTTTGCCCTAGGTCATGGAGTTGGAGCACTTTGGGGTGCATTTAGCCAAGTGAAGAATCAATGACCAAATAGGTCCATAGAGACTTGAGTCTTCTTGGGAAGGTCAGTGGGGTCAATTTGAGACCCCATGAGGAAGATTTGTGAGCATTAGAGTTGATTTGCTCAAGGCCATAGGGTTGATCCCTATGGAGTGGAATTTGGGGTTGTGAAGGACATATGGGAGTTTGTCCTTGGAGAGGGGTGTATTGGACCCCCTTGAGTTCTACAAGTGTTGTGACACCATCACAAGAAGTTTGGGTGGATTTGGAGAAGTTTTGACCCTAACCCTAGGTTAAACCCTAATAGGGTGCAATTAGAGGCTAATGAAGGAAGAGGGGTCAAACCTTAATGGTTTGACTTGAAATTTTTGGGAGTTAATCTTGGTGACCAGAGAATGATTCTGTGAGAAATTGGTGTGGTTTGGAGTTGCCAAACCTAGGTGTTAAATCCTTGGGTAGATTTGTAAATATTTAGGGTTTTGGGATTTAGGAAGAAATAATACTTAGTGATTAACCATATTCTGTCACAAACTTATTTTTGATGTTATTAATCCCTGGAGATTTTGTTAGAGCCATTGAAAGAGTTTTGGAGGTCCAAATTGCAATTATTCATATTGTTGACAATTTTTGGGATGAACAACTGTAGGGTGTTAGATTTCTGTAATTGCATGAAACTTTTCTGGATGCCATTTCATACCAATATGTACCCACTGTATTTTTCTTATAATTTATGGATTAATATTTTTGGTACCTCTAGTTCATTTTGGAATAAATTGCAAATATATCCTCTGTGGAAATTACAAATGTAACCTCTGTGGAACATTATCAAACTTTGTAGGACTGAATATTTTAGTATGAATCACCTCAGTGTTAATTTGCACAAGGTTTGGAGATCATATGAGGGTACCTCCTTTGGAATTTATTGGTAATAAATGAGTTTTGGAATTTTTAAAAATAGTAAATCTTGCTGGGTTTTCCTAGGATTTTATATATACTGTTTTCTAGGTACCCTTGATTTATGTAAAAATTGTGGCAGGCATTGGAAGTCAGAAAAGTATACTTATAGTTCAAATCTTATGAAGTGGTATTTTGGGAAAAATGATTTAAATATTAATGTTATTGGGAAAATTATGAAACTCTGGATTTGGTCTTAAATATGTAGCATGGACCTCCAATAAAATTTTTGAGTCATAGGAGTGGGTATTTAGTGTACTTCCCTTCTTGAGCACCGAAACGTTAAGGGTGGTCTGCGTTTAGTAATTTAGCAACTTTGGGGTTAAGAATCAAATTAGTGGACACTGAATTGGAGATGTGAGGGTTAATTGGTAGTCATGTAATTATGTGAAGATACCTGGTGTAATTAGGGTTTGGTGAGTCTTAGGATGGTGGGGAGCCACCCTTGCGGAAGGTCGTCCTGGGATTGACGAAAGATCGTCTTGTCCCTTTAGTGTCTTAAACCTTAGGTTTAGATCAGGTAAAGTATTAAAGGGGTTTCCTTATGGGTATTAACTAATAACACACTCATCCACACCCTGTGGTTTCGGGAGTTTAGTTGGTTTGGTTGTACGAGCGGTGGGCTCGGTGGTTGTAGCATCAGACTAGTTAGTCTGGTGAGCTTATGGCTCGAAAGGTTTCTGATGGCGGGCAGGTTAGCCCGGGGAGCTTATGGCTCGGAAGGTTATCGACGGCGGGCGGGTTAGCCCGGGGAGCTTATGGCTCAGAGATAGGAAGTAGAACATGTTGCTTGTGCGTTGAAGGTGGTGGGTCTTCGGTATTGAACGGTCGTTCACACCGACGTCAATACGTTGACTCGGCGAGTGTGGTATTTACACTTAGCCTTGGAAGTCTGGCGGTCCAGTCAGCAAGAGTACGCAGACGCTCCGCGGGTTTAGTGGAGGCGTACAATAGGTCTAGGTTGGGTAGTGTGAATACCAACCTAGAGGTGGGCGAGGCCCAACCCACCGCTTCCGTTTGCCACTACGGGAGTATCCTGGGAGTCTAGCTCGCTCCAAAAAGGGGGAACTAAAGGTCTATGCGCATAGAGTCGTAGTAGGTGAGTTGCACTTGTATGAACATAGCATAACAGCATACTTTGCATGACATAGCATAAACATTGCATTCAACCTACCCCTAACGTATAAGTCGGTTATGGGACTTCTTATACGGTAGACCCTGCTAAACGACCCCTTAGTCTATAGGTTTGTATGGGCATTCCTATAAATCAATGGTTACTTTTATATTACTTCGCTTGCCATTATATATATACTGCTTACTGTTCTTTACATGCACTTTACTATGCTTATTTACTGCTTCATATATATATACACCTGTGTAGTTGTAGATCTGCCGTCACCTGCTTTTATATTACCCCTTGAATGTCCTCCGCTTCCTCCTCCCCATACGGTGCCTAGGAGCCATTGGGGGTGGGGTGGGGAACATAAGGCTTAGTCTTTTTGACTAACGGTCGGTGGACCATATCATTTTAGGAGTTCGAGGAGACGCAGCAACATCGGAGAAACAGGTGCAGCAGGATCCGACAAGATGGACCCCACGACCATGCTACCATTGTCACCAGCCGGGACACACTCGAGTCAGATGCCCCATGATGAGTGGAACCCCTCCAGCACAGCGACCAGGAGGCCGAAGGCGAAGACGTAGACGTGGATTGCGAGGCAGCGACCGCAGGCCAAAAGAGAAGAAGCATCCAGTGTTACAGCACCAGTGGAGTACAGAGTCTGCAGAGATGGGTCAGACTAGTCTGAGTACTACAGTTTCAGTGTCGGTGGCGATTAGCTTTGGTTTTACTTAGTAGTTAGCTCCCGCGAGTGATTTTGTAGTGAGGAAATGATGTATAGGGCAAGAGCCCCTTTTTTTAGTGTATCCCTTGTTATCTTTATTCAGTTAATACATGTGGACATTTACCTTTATGGTTTTAATTCATGTGATTTTGTGGACTTGTCTTCTCTTTAATGTACTTTTCTTCGTGATCGATTTGGCCGGCAGGATCGGCGTTTTGTAGTGGCGACCTTCCCGAGTGAAGGTGTCACCGCAAAGCGGCGGCTCTGGGCCTAAGACCCGGTGGTTTTTGCAAAAAAAAAATGGGGTCTTACAACCGGCTCTCCCCCTGCGGAGGTGGCGGTGCGGCAAGCATGCAGGCCACGCCACCGCCTCCCGTCCCTTTCGTTCAGCACTCCCGGCGGTGGCCTGCGGCGCCAGGCCGCCAAACCACCATCGGAGTGGTCGCCGGCCCCTGGCGCACCGACCGGGGGCGGCGCCGGCCCAGCCGGCCGCTGCCCGGCGGCGGCAGCGTCCGCCTCCCGATTTATTATCGGGAGCCGCACGATCTCCCCTAGGAGATCGGGCGGCTCCTGATTTCTCGTTTCCCGCCTCCCGCCTCCACTTGTGTGCCCCCCACAGCGGATCCGCCGCAGATCCGCTGTGGGAGCCGCAGGCTGGCGCGCGGTGCAGCACCCGCATCCCCTCTCCTTCCTGCTATCTGCACCCCAAAGGCCCCCTTTCCTATTTGATTTTTCTAAGGACAAATGGGGCCTTTTCAGAAAAATATTCCTGAATGAAAAATGTGTCCCACCCTAAGGGGCACCTCCTGGTATTTTTTGGGATTTTTAGGAAGTCTTTTGCTATTTTTAAAACCCTACCAAAGGTTTATTTTGAGAAATTTAAAGGCCAAAAGAGTTGGGAAAAATCACCAAAAACTATAGGTCCTAATTAAGGGTGTTTTACAACTACTATTAAAATTGGGAGGTGTGACCTCTTATTTTAGTCCTCCAAAAGTATTTTGCAAGCAAAATAAACGCCCGAAAAGGAGCGAAACTCATCGAAATAAATCGACGTCCTCTCGACGTATGATTTTTAAACGCATAATAAATATTACGCGTATCGATCTAAGGAATCAGCTAAGTTAAGAATATCGACGCGAAACTCGGGACGAAATCGCGGTGCGACGCCGCACTCCAATAATGTCGGAATAATTATAAAAGAACGAATCCACGACAAAGGGGGAATTACTAAAAATATCATGAAATGTAAATAAACTCCCGAGACGGAGTAGAACCCCTATGAACTGGGAGAAAGCAGAACCTCCTCCTATGAACGGAGTCGACGTTGAAGCCTCCTCGTATGGAGGGATTGGACTACTAACCATTTACTTATTTACTGCTTTCTGTACTTTTATTTAAATCCAGTCTCGTACTGGTCCCCTGCATTTACTTTCTGTGCTTTTCTTTAAAGCCAGTCTCGTACTGGTCCCATGCATTTACTTTCTGTACTTTTCTTTAAATCCAGTCTCGTACTGGTCCCCTGCATTTACTTTCGGTACTTTCAATTCTCCAGTCTCGCACTGGTCTTGATAATATGACATTTGCTTTCGGCCTAATTTTCTGCTTATTATCATGGCCTATGCTTTCGGCCTAATTTTCTGCTTAATATCATGGCCTTTGCTTTCGGCCTAATTTTCTGCTTAATATCATGGCCTTTGCTTTCGGCCTAATTTTCTGCTTAATATCATGGCCTTTGCTTTCGGCCTAATTTTCTGCTTAATATCATGGCCTCTGCTTTCGGCCTAATTTTCTGCTTAATATCATGGCCTCTGCTTGGCCTAATTTTCTGCTGATATTATGGCCTCTGTTTTCGGCCTATTTTTGTTGCTGCACTTATTCATATTTTGGTGCTAACTGCAGCCCTACGCTGGCAAGCGATGCTATCCTCCCTTCTGCGAGGCCTTAGTTGGGGAAAACCCGGAGTTGAGCCCCTCCTCCCAGGTTAGCCCCAAATAAGGAGCCCTCATACCGCTGAGCCTCCCGGTCAAAAGTTGCGTGACCGGTCGAGTAAGTGTGCCGCGTCAAGTTTTAAAGCGCTCGCTTTAAGTTTTGAAGATTGTTTGAAAGTGGCGGGTCGGTCATGCCCACAGACCGTTCGTACCGGTGTGGGAGGGTTGACGACTCATGACGACAGGGAGATGTGCGCAGCGGGTTATCTCCACTCAGAACCCACAACTTTGCCTCCGCTGGTCGGCCTAAAAATCGGTTCGCCGGATGTCGCTCACATCCAATTAGTACACCAAGTTGTACGAGAGGGCCTGAGTGATACGGTACGACTACATTCAGAAGTGGCAAGACTGGCCACTGTCACCGACGACCACATCGGTGAGGACCGCGGGGTTAGCTCCCCTGCTTGAAATAAAGTGGTCTAAACTGTGTTGACACAGGATTTTTGTGTGTGTACAGGTTTGAATACCTGGGTGCGCATATGCGCGAGATAGTGTTGTGTATTTACTATTCGGCGCGATTATGGATAATAGGGTGGGATCCCCTTTTATATATATATATATATATATGCATACCTGATTTGTAATATCCCCAATCCTTCTAGACCCCTAAATGGTGTTAGGGCATGGGTGGTGTGCAGAGTGGCCACTAAGGCCCTTGGGCCAAGTAGAGTGTGCTAAGTGCACACCAAGGGCACAAAATCAACATAGCCCAATACCACTCCCTTAGGCCAATTGACCCTCAATTCACCAAATTGACCTCCCTCATACCACCCTAACCACTAAGGAAGACCATTAACTTGAGAATTGCACTTGGGTGGGACCCAATTGCATGAAATTGACCAAAGTCAATAATAGGTCAACATTAACCAAACTAAGTCAATTAGGGTTCAATTGACCCTCAAATGTTCAAATTGACCTTACCACCACACTCTAAACACCTTAAGGAACCCAATGGACCAAAAGCCCCCTCATGGTGGGACCAATTGACCCCAATTGACCAAAGTCAAACTTTACCCAATTTTGGTCAAATCTACACCCTTTGATTAAATTGAACCAATTGGAGCTCCACCATGGACCAACCAACCTTGGTAGTGTCAAAGGACCCAAGACCACCAAGTGGGCCCATCCCACTCTTCATGTTGACCAAGTCAAAGTCAAAGTCAACTCTAGGTCAATCATGGTCAACATAGCCCAATATAAGTGACTTAGCCCTCATGCACTTGAACCAAATCAAGCCTTGGGACCCCACATCAATAGATGACCATGGCAGCTGGCTAAACCTAGGTGAGTCCATGTCACCACATTTGAATTAAGAGGAAAGGAGGAGAGAGAGTAAGGGGACAAAAAGAGAAAAGCAAAAGGAAAAGCAATCACCCCCTCCTCCACACTCCTCCTCCAATCAGCCTTGGGCCCTCCCCTGATTGATGTGGGCCTGGGCTTGACCCAGGTGGAAGCAAGGAGCCAGATGGAGCAGGAGGGTGGCAGCCATGGGAGGACCGAGGAGGCTCCATTTCAAAACCAATCAAAGAGGCCTTCTCACTTCATTCCAGCCTCACCATTAGCTTCAGGAGGTCGAGAGCAGACGGGAACAAGCCTTGGAACAGAGCTGTAGATGGAGAATCGGGATCGGGAGCAGGATTGTCGGAGCTGAGCTTTTCCATGGCAAACCGCCGCCGGAGCCGCTGCCACGCGTCAGTAGTGGTTCGTTTCTCCTCCCCTCCCCTCATGCTAGCTTCTCATCACAAGAGATTGAAGGATCGGGCTCAATTGAGCCCGAATCATTCGTCGATTTCATGGAAATCGGCTCAAATCAAGCTACCCAGGCTCGCCGGAAAACCCCCCCTCCGGCCGCCATGTCGCCGGGAGTTGTAGCCCCGACCACCACGAAGGTGGTGGCGGTGGTGGCCGGCCGTGGTGGCCACCAGGTGGCCGGGAAATGGGGGAGGAAGTCGGCCCAGTACGGATCAATCCCAGCCGTCGGCTGAAGGAAGAAGATGAAGGAGGAGGGTTGGATTTGCTTTAAGATCCGTGCAGATATCATTAATTCTCTATTTAATTAATTCAAGGTATATGAATTTCTGGCCCTAATTTTCAGTCAACTTCAAATGGAAATTAAGGCCACTTAGTGGATGATTTTGAAAAAGTGCATAACATGAAAGTTGTAGGCCTTGGTCTTAACTTTCATTTGGCATTAAGTTTAGGTCATTTGGTGACCTACAGCTCCCTAGGGAGCTGCTTTACTAGGACTGGTCCTACACTAGGTCAGTCCATTAGAAACATTACCTAGGCCAAATCCTTCCATATTTGGAGCCGTGCTTTTAACCATGGGTTGGTATACCCTAGGGTCACCCCATTCCAAAGGGGCAGCCCTTGGTGGACACTTTTACCTAGGGTTTTGTGGTAATTAGAATATTTAAATTAAGTTGATTTTTGGAGCATATGATGTCCAAATGACACCAAACTTTGGTAGCATACTCTTTTGTACATGAGTAGTGCCTACCTAAAATTTCACTCCATTTGGAGTTGATTTGATATGGAAAATAGGAAACCCTAATGAGGGCCTTTAAGGGTCAAATTAGGGTTTAGGTCATGTTGAGGAGTTGAGTGTGTTAGCCTCCTCCTATCATGATGTCTATGTGGGTATGGATATAAAAATGCATGTGACACACCCTATTGGTCCATTTGGAGCCATTAGGGTGGGTGACCTAAAACCCTACGGGTAAACCCTTAAGGGTGCAAGGTGAGATTTGTGAAGGGCATATGACCAAATGTTCTTGCCTTGGCTCAGAACTTTGTAGATATGTTTGTAGGATCATGAAATGACTTAATTAATTAAATGAGAATTTTTGGAGGTATTTAAGTATTTTTCTTCCTAATAAATGAAATAGTCACCCTTTCCTTAATAAAATGAAATGCATGGTCATAGGACCTTGTATGGTGTTAAAACTCTATCAGTGGCTGATTAGGGATGAAAATGGACAATAGTAATTTTGTTATGATTTATTGAAGTATTATTCCTTGTGTAGGAAATTTTTAAGTACTTGCTAGCTTAAGAGAATTTAATTTTGAAAAATGTCAAATCATGGGGCAAAATTGTGAAACTTGGTTATCTGTCATTTAATGCTATTATATGCCCATGATAATTATTTGGAAGCTTGTAGAATTATATTTCATGCACCTCATGTAGAAATTGTATTTTCCAACCCATGTGTATTAAACCTTTTTAAAATGTCAAATCATGGGGCTTTGACATGATACTTGGTGATCTGTAATTTTAGGCTCATATGTGCCCATTATAATTGTTTAGAAACTTGTTGAATTATATTCCTTGTACCTCATGTAGAAATTGGAATTTACACCACTTGAGTATTAAATCCTTTTAAAATATCAAATCATGGGGCAATGATGTGATACTCGGTTATCTGTAGTTTTATGTTAATATATGCCCATGACAACAGTTTGGAAGCTTGTAGGTTTATATTTCATGTACCTCATGTAGAAATTGGTATTTGCCACCTTTGGATGTTTAATCATTTTAAAATGTCAAATCACATGGTAATGACATAATCCTTTAGAAGAGGACTCTAGGCCCCCATTTGGACACTTGGTAATTTTTGGAGAATTTTCAGAAGTGAAATACTATTTTTCCTAATTATAGTGGCATATTGGTAATTATGCAATTATGATGATATAGTAGGCCAAATGGCATCCTAGGGTCATGTTACTCAGTTAACCACCATGTTATGGAATATTACCTTACTGATAATTTTCATGTAGCATGAAGAATCATTTTGAGGGTAGTTCATGTGTAATTTGCCTTAAGGCCTTAAATACTTTAAATTATATTAAATACTAATTTAATATGGAAAATTATGGAAACTGGAACATACCCTATTAAGGTCAGTGGGAACCTTGGATAATTATTATAGACCTTGGTGATGAGTATTTAGAAGGGTTCCCTTATGAGGTTGATGGATAGTTCAACTTTGTGGTCTGCGTTTAGTAAAACGGAATTTTGAGTTTTAGACAATTCAGACCCCTAAGTAGTGTTTGGGAGTTATATCCAATCAGTAAATGAGATGTAGCACACCATGATTCAAGGAGGGTCAATCCTAGGGATAGTTGTGGGGTTGTGCTAGAGTTAATGTAGAAGGAATGAAGGTACGTCCAACCCGATTGGGTGGGACGGGAGATGAGCTAAGTCACTTTAAATCTATGGAATAATGAGGGTGAACCAAATGTTAACTACCAACTAAAGTAATTGTCTTGAAGAGGATGGTGAGGTTGAGCCCATTGATCCGTAGTACCGTTAGGGGCCCCTTATGGAGTACACCGCGGGAAGTCCAAGACTCACCCTAAATATAACACTAACTAAATAGTAGGAAAGAGTAGCCTAAGTGGGTATGCGAACTGGTGTGGATATCCTCCGGGAAGGAGATGGGTTGGATTAGCTTGTGTGATGGTCCCTGAGTCGGGAGCTCGGGTGGACATTGTTAACACCTGTTACTTATTCAAACAGTGGCGAGTCTTCGGTACTAGGCTAGTCGTGTCACCGACGGTAGTACGTTGACTCAGGTGAGGGTGTGGTTTAGAGGGCCGGTAAGTTTGAGTACCGCGGTCTGGAGGACAATCCCTATTAACCCACCCCGACCTTACAGTTTGGTGGATTCCAGCAAGAGTACGCAGGAGCTCCGCTGTTGTGTTCTTAGCGTTGAGGCGTACATGAGGTCTAGGCTTGGTAGTGACTATACCCGCCTAGGATGTGGAGTGCCCGATCCACTACCACCGTGAGCCACGACGGTCGGTACCCGAAAGGTTGGCTTCCTTTCAAACAAATTGGGAACTATAAAGGTCTGTGTGCATATAGTCGTGTAGGTGAGTCACATTGCATGAACTCATTAAAACATCATAACCATAGCATAACATAACATACACATTAGCATACCCCCATCATATAAATTAGTATGGGCTCTTTTATATGATGGGTTACCTGTACATCTTAACTTATATGTCGTATGGGCGTTCATATAAGTTAAGATACGAATCTGTGACGGTAGTTTAGATTTACTTACTGCACTGCATTTCCTTTCTATTTACTGCTTTCTTCATTGCTCTACTTTACTGCCTTATACCTGCACTATACTGCTAGCTAGATTTTACTGCTTTACTTATACCTGCTAGAGTAGTGCCATGTCACCACCTTCTTGTTTACCCCTTGCTTGTCCTCCGCTTCTTCCTCCCGCTCGGTGCCTAGGAGTCGTGGAGGGAGGCCAGGACAAAATGGCTTAGTCTTTATGACTAACGGTCAGTGTGACCGCAGGAGTCCGAGGAGACGGAGTTGTCCCGCGCGCAGCAGGACGAGATGGCAGGACCTGAGCAGCAGATGCAGCGCACTACCACGACGTCACAGGTTGATGATTAGATAGCTAGTCTTCCACATTTTTGAGAGTTTTGATGTAGTCTTCCGCATGTTGTAGTGAGAGAGAGATAGTACTTTGTTTTGTTATGTATCGGGCATAAGCCCCTTTTTGCTTGTACTTCTCTTTTGGACTTTCTGTTCCCATTATATATATTTATATGATGTTGTGATTGTGGACATGCCTTCTTTTATGTACTTACCTTTTTGGCATATTTTAATTATGATCGTATAGCCGGCAGGGTTGGTGCCGAGCGGTGTTGGCCAACCCGAGTGTTGGTGACACCGCAAGGCAGCGATTCTGGGCGAAGATCCACCTCAACCATGCGATACAGGAGAGGTTCGAGTTTTCAAGTACCCGAATGGGTTTTGGAAAAAGAGATCTTATAGTTGTTAACTCTCTTCCTTGCTTCGGCCATTTATTTCTGTCCTTTAGCCGCCCCCTGGATATGGATCCGGGGAGGGGATGTATTTTCTCCTTAGCTCTGTGACTAACGGTTATTTCTTATAACCAATCACAGGAGATGGGACAGCGCGGAGCCCTCGCACCACAGGATGAGATACCAGCCTTAGAGATGGCCCGTTCGATTACCCCAGCCTCACCCCCTATCTTCCGAGACATGAGTCCCAGAGTATAGGACTAGCCTAGTGTCTTTTATTATAGTCAATGTAGCCCCTGAGGCAGTGTTTGTAAACATTAGGCTTCGACCCTGTTTAAATATGTAAATATAAGCTATGTTCTTGATTTTCTGTCTTTCGATTGCTTCCGTTATGCGTTCTGATGTGATGTTGTGATTCTTGTGCCAGACAAGGAGACCGCTCGGTGCTTAAGAGGGTGGGACGTTGCCACCCGGAAAGTGCTAAGTGGTCATCCTTGGGCAGTAAGATCCCCCCTCCCTGAACCCGGTTCAGGATTGGGGAGGGGGGTCTTACACCACTCACCTGGGCTTGTTGATGCAGGTAGCTGGGAGGCTCGTCGGGTAGATTCGTTTTTGGTCGAGTCCTCGACTGGAGACCACTCGCTCGGGCTTTTTGATGCCGGTCGTTGGGAGGCTCGTCCGGTAGATTCTTTTTAGGTCGAGTCCTCGACTGGAGACCACTCGCCCGGGCTTGTTGATGCCGGTCACTGGGAGGCTCGTCGGGTAGATTCGTTTTAGGTCGAGTCCTCGACTGGAGACCACTCGCCCGGGCTTGTTGATGTCGGTCGCTGGGAGGCTCGTCGGGTAGATTCATTTTAGGTCTAGTCCTCGACTGGAGACCACTCGCCCGGGCTTGTTGATGTCGGTCGCTGGGAGGCTCGTCGGGTAGATTCATTTTAGGTCGAGTCCTCGACTGGAGATCACTCGCCCGAGCTTGTTGATGTCGGACGCTGGGAGTCTCGTCGGGTAGATTCGTTTTAGGTCGAGTCCTCGACTGGAGACCACTCGCCCGGGCTTGTTGATGTCGGTCGCTGGGAGGCTCGTCGGGTAGATTCGTTTTAGGTCGAGTCCTCGACTGGAGACCACTCGCCCGGGCTTGTTGATGTTGGTCGCTGGGAGGCTCGTCGGGTAGATTCATTTTTGGTCGAGTCCTCGACTGGAGACCACTCGCCCGGGCTTGTTGATGCCGGTCGCTGGGAGGCTCATCGGGTAGATTTGTTTTAGGTCGAGTCCTCGACTAGAGACCACTCGCTCGAGCTTGTTGACGTCGGTCGCTGGGAGGCTCGTATTGTAGATTCATTTTAGGTCGAGTCCTCGGCTGGAGACCACTCGCCCGGGCTTGTTGATGCTGGTCGCTGGGAGGCTCGTCGGGTAGATTCGTTTGGGCTGGTAAGGCTCCGAGAAGAGAAGCCGGTCTGAGGAAGTGTTGAAGTTCTCCACCCTCAGTTATTCCGGGGCAGTGCTCAGTTCCCTCCATCTCAGGTTGAGTTCGACTCGACCAGGGATGTTGAGTTCCCGCCTTCTCAGGTTGAGTTTGACTCGACTACAGATGTTGAGTTCCCTCCATCTCAGGTCGAGTTCGGCTCGACTAGAGATGTTGAGTTCCCTCCATCTCAGGTTGAGTTTGACTCGACTAGAGATGCTGAGTTCCCTCCATCTCAGGTGGAGTTCGGCTCGACCAGGGATGTTGAGTTCCCTCCATCTCAGGTCGAGTTCGACTCGACCAGGGATGTTGAGTTCCCTCCATCTCATGTCGAGTTCGGCTCGACTAGAGGTATTGAGTTTTCCTCCACCTCAGGTCGAGTTTTGCTCGACCAAAGGTGTTGAGCTTTCTCCATCTCCAGTTGAGCTCGACTCACAGGAGGGTTGTTAAGTGGAGAAAGGTTCGCTTTCCACCTCAGGTCGAGTTTGGCTCGACTAGAGGTATTGAGTTTTCCTCCACCTCAGGTCGAGTTTTGCTCGACCAAAGGTGTTAAGCTCTCTCCAACTCCCGTTGAGCTCATCTCACAGGAGGGTTGCTAAGTGGAGAAAGGTTCGCCTTCCGCCTCAAGTCAAGTTCAGCTGAAAAGCTCGGCAAGAGTAACCCGTCGGCAGGGCCCTCCGTAGATTCCCCTAAGGTCCCACCTAATCATCAAATAGGTGGGTTGGAATTTCTTTTCGAGCTTAAGACAAGCTCGAAAAGAGCGGGGATTATGTACAACCCTCATATTTTCCGAGTCGGTGTGACCCGACGTGGATGAGGTCGTGATAGAGAGGGTGACCGTGACACAGTAGACCGACCCATTGGAGGTCGTCAAGATCGAGAAGAGAAGGTCGGGGGGAGGGGGGGGCAGACTTCCCCACTTGGACGAGTGGACCTTGGGTCCACTCACCCGAGTGGGAGGGGGGGGGAGTGGACCATAGGTCCACTCGCCCAAGGGGCGAGTGGACCTATGGTCCACTCTCCCAGGCTTGCGGGCGAGTGGACCATAGGTCCACTCGCCCGGGGGGTTCAATGGACCCCAAGGTCCACTCTCCCAGGCCGAGTGGTGGACCTTCGGTCTACTCTCCCGACCCCCGGCGGGGGGGGGGGGGGGGGGGGGTGGACATCTTGTGTCCCACTCGCCCCCTTCTTGTGTTGATCATTTGTATTCGTAATTGAGTTGCGGATAGCAGAATTGTGGCTATCCGCAGCCCGATTTTGGGAAGTCTATAAATAGACCCCCATGAGCACCTTGGGAAGGGTTGGTATCCCCCTCCCCTCGGGTGTGCCTTATGATCAAGCACTACCCCCTGTCAGAGTGTCAGTGAAGGTTGACGGTGATGTGGTACTTAGTGCCCTCCAAGGTGCCTAGGATCGGCATTGGCTTGAGAGGGGAAGCTCTCTTTGAACTTCCGGGTGTATGGTGGGACCTCCACACTGCAGCTTAAGGGGTTCATTTTTGGACTCAAGTGTTCTTCAAGGGTAAGGTCTTTCGGTTCTTAGCAACTGGTCAAGGGTTCTAACTCGGGTCAAGTAAGGGTTAGCTGTATCCCCCTTTCGAACGTCGAGACCAGTTCTCTGGTTTCAACAATTTTGATAGAAATACATGCATAGTATAACACCATACGTACATTTTCTATATAGCATAAAAACTATTATTTCAAAAAACATGCACTTATGTTCTTTCAAAATATTTTTAGTGTCACTAGAAGGAATGGTCTTTCTTACTCTCCAGTTGGGCTGACCCATTTTCGGGCTTATTATTTCAAGGGTCATGGGTGAGGTGTTGCGTCTAGGATAAACATTTACGGATCTCCATATTTATAGTTTGTGTTTGGTTCAGTTGTTTTTCTTCCAGTTGTTGCATTACTTTCTTTCAGAAATGCAGTGTAATTTTAATGTTTAAGCTTTTCAATGTATCAACCCTTATTTAGCATTTCAATATATCAGATGTTCAGTTCATTTCCTTTCTAGTTGGCTCTGTGAAATCAGATTTTGAGGTACACTTTTACCCTTAGCTTCTTTTATTACTTCGGATGTAAGTACTCCTTTAGTACTTTTCTTTCATGCATGCTATGTACCAAGTTAATTACCGTTATTTGGTTTGCTTCTTATCACGGGACCAGGCCGGACTGCTAATTTGTGGTAAAACTAGATTGAGGTGTTACAATTGGTATCAGAGGTAGGTTTAGGATCCAACGACCTAGAAAATTCACAGAACCTTAGGATTTCAACTAAATCACTCTTTTGACGATAGAGTCATCAAGTTTCATCTAACGTAGTTATGCATAAGTATAGAAATATCTTTCATAGTTGATCCTTCATTTTTTCACGTACACCGATAACCATTTTCCTTCCATCATATAGGCACCGCGTACCAACGAGGCGGGCGAGCCATCACGTCAGAATACCACTCCTTAGATAGCCATGGATGACGGTAGTACACCAGTAGCACCAGCAGTAGCAGAACCTACCGACATGGCACCCATCATTGCCAGGGCAGTGGCCTTAGCCCTGTTGGAGTTCAGAAATGGATTGCCTGCAATAGATCCAGCAGCAGTTCCTGTTCCAGCTGTCGAAGACAGGAATGGAGAGTTATCTGAGAAACTTATGCGATCTACACCCCTCCAATTTCAATGGGGGAAGAAACGTCGATGGAGGCCGATGATTGGTTGATAAAACCCCGCGACTTGCTCGAAGTAATGCAGTACCCAGAGTACAAGAAAGTCCCTTTAGCTGCCTTCCTCCTGAAAGACGAGATAAATCTGTGGTGGACCAGACATTTAACGGACGACCCCACTGGTAAGTAATTTAGTTCAAGTTCCCCTTGTCTAGAATACATTATCCTTTCAGAGTAATTATAGCATTACTTTCATTTATGTCAGGTCGGACAACATATATGTTCACGTGGAATGATTTCCCGACGGCGCTAGCTAGATGGTTCATACCCCCGTCCGAACGCCGCAGTCTCCAGGAGACGTACCTAAGACTCATTCAGGGGGACAAAACTTTAATAGCCTATGAGCGGGAGCTGACCCACTTATCTCGTTATGCGGGCACTATGCAGGGGGACGAGCACGAGAAGTGTAGCCAGTTCGTGGACGGACTGCGTGACTCTCTGAGGCAGCCACTAATGACGATGGTCAAAGCTGATTACAGGAGCTTGATGGACATTGTGAGGAAGTTGCAAGCTGACCAGCAGAAGGTGCAAAACCGTAATAACATCCGTTCAAAGCAACCTCAAGATGCACCACAACAACAACAAAAGCAAAACAAGAATAGCCAAGGAAAGAACTGGAGCAAGAAGCAGAGAACTGATGATATGAGAGGTGGTCAGACCGGGGCCAAGGTCAAGGATTACCCCCTCTGTCCTAAGTGCTACCACCACCATCTGGGTGAGTGTTTAGCTACCACAGGAGTTTGCTACAAGTACTAGCAGCCGGGACATATAGTGTAACATCCCAACTTTTATTGGGCCACTAAGACCATCAAGGACCCAATCACATATAAGATAACATAGTGACCATACATGCTCCAAATCTACTTCTATCAGTTGTGTTAAACTCGTATACTCGATACGAGTGCAAAGGAACTCGTTTCATTCCAATCCAAGGTCATTTAAAGAAAATGGCCATTTTGAGTGTCGTAGCGCGTCACGATAACGTCGTATTGGTATAATGATTATACGTGCTCCGAATAAACTTCCATTAGTTGCGTTAGACTCGTATAATCGATACGAGTACAACAGAACTCGTTTCATTCCAATCCGAGGTCATTTGAAGAAAACCATCATTTTGAGTGTCGTAACACGTCACGATGATGCCATTTTGGTATAGTGAACATACGTGCTTCGAATCGACTTCTGTCAGTTGCGTTAGACTCGTATAATCACTACAAGTGCATCGGAACTTATTTCATTCCAATCCAAGGTCTTTTAGAGAAAACGACTATTTTGAGTGTCGTAGCGCGTCACTATAACGCCGTTTTTATAATTTGAGCATATGAACTCGGAATGGACCCCAGTCAGTTGCATTAGACTCGTATGGGCAGTACGAGTGCAACGAGACTCGTTTCACTCAATTCCAACATTGGTTGGTCAATTTGGTTAAACTGGGTCCCGTCAAGCTTTATGTTGGGAACTGTGCCCAACAATGTTCCTGATTTGAAGAAGTGCTCAGATCAATGATAAATGCATTATGTATTTGATGATATAGCTTATTCATGACTGCAGAAGATAAATCATATATCAGGTAATTTTCTAAATCTAAAATTATCTAGTACTGGATATATCGTTGAGATAATATACATTTCGTTGAGAAAGCATCAAAGCTACATCACTAGTATATAGATGATAAAAGTAATGAAAATTAACTAAGTAAAATATCGTCTCAAGACTCAGCGGAAGAATCGTGGAGAAAAGTATCATATCGTCGAAATAGTTTTGACGACATCGTCTTGATGAAGACACATCGTCTTAAAGGTTGAAGAAAGCTTGTCGTGGACAAAGCTAAGTTCAGATATCGACGACGTCATCTTGAAGAAAGCTTATCGTGGATAAAGCTAAGATGTCTTGACGATATCGTCTTGAAGAAGAATTATAACTCCGAAGGCTAAAAGACATTACTCCTTAAGTCTTGAAGGTTGAAGAAAAATTATAGCTGAGAAAGACTAAGTCTAGATGACTCGACGACATCGTCTTGAAGAAACTGTATAGTCCTGAAGATTGAAGAAAGCCTATTGTGGATAAAGCTAAGATGTTTCGACGATATCGTCTTGAAGAAGAAGTATAGTCTTGATGGTTAATGACTTGACTCATTAAGTCATAAAAAAAGAGTCATGAAGACAAACATCGATTTGAAGACCTTATATCATCTAAAAGATCAAGAAGGTATCATCTTGAAGAAAGGTTATCAGCTTGAAGAAAAGCCTAAGTCATATGAAAAGGAATATCTCGACGATATCGTCAAGAAGAAGTAATATCGTTGAGATATTACATAAAGTCTTGAAGAAAAATGTATGGCGACGATATCATCTTAATGGTAACATACTACCTTGAAGATTGAAGACATATTGCATATAAGGAAGTATCTCGACAATATTGTCTAGAAGAAGCAATCTCGTTGAGATAACAAGCCAAGTACTGAAGTAGAAAGTATATCGACGACATCGTCGTGAAGAATATCTGTTGATCAAGATGATATCGTCTTGAAGGAACAATACCGTCTTAGCAGTTACAGAGCAGCATTTAATGCGCCGGTTCTCTTGGAAATTGACATCTAGGGAAGATGCACGCCGCCCATCTCGCGCACCAATCAAGGAGTAATAAATAATATATTCTGTACAGAATATAGCCGTTGCATAATGTTTAAGGAAGAATTTTAATACTTCTATATTCTGCAAGTTCCAAAAACGGCAATGCATTTATTATAATCAATTCTGCCGGTTCTTTCAAATATTCTATCAGGCAATTTATGGAAGAATTCTGAAAGAGCTTTTATGCAAAGTTACAGAAGAATATAAAAGAGAGAAATTATCGATTTCAAGGCAGTTCTTCATACAACATACTAAATCTGGTCAAGAAAATAAAAGAAGAAGAACAAGAAGAAAATCTTCATCACTTGGCTGAGAAGACAACAAAGAATCTTTGTCCTATACTAGAAGTGCATCTATCATTAAAGGAGGAGATTCAGAAGTAAAACTCAGTAATCCACAAGATCACTGAGCTTACATTTATAAGAAGAAGAAGTTTGCTATTCAAAAAGCATACATCTTGAAGACTTTTTTTTTCTACAATAGCAAACATATTTATACTTTTCTGTAGGGTTCCTTGTGAACCTAGGTTGTAGGATCTTGTACCAGATCTGAGTGGTAGGGTTCTGTGTGAGCCTGAGATTGGTAGGGTTCTATGTGAGCTTGAGTTTGGTAGGATCTTGTTGAAGATCTGAGATACTGTAAGACTGGTAAAGTGAGTTTGGTAGGATCTTGGTACAGATCTGAGTTTGGTAGGACTTGTAAAGTCTGAGAAAACTATTGTAAGGTTTGTATAACCCGAGTGTAGGATTTTCTGTGTGAAGGGCTGAGGTAGGATCCTTTATGATCTGAGTTGTAAGATCTGCTGTATAGTGAAAAGATCTGAGTTTTGGAGAAGTTGTCTAATCTAGCACACTGCTAGATAGGTGGGAGGGGCAGTGGATTACCTCTAGACATATTGTCTTGTAGGGAACCACTATAAAACATTGTGTATTTTCTGTGTTGATTTTGTGATGTGATAGATAAAATTTAAAGTAGCAAAGATATCAGAAAACACCTAATCACCCCCTCTAGGTGTAGATCATTGACAACCCATATCTTTCACTTTATAGTGCACCCCAAGCATGCACACACCCATATTACTCTGATACATCGACGTTGGCCCGTCACTCGACGACATGGACCTATATTGACCTTGACCCATTAGGGAAATACCCTAGGGTTGACTTTGGTCAAACCCTCAAAGAATCATAAATTGGGAATTTTAAATAAAACCTCCATTTATCACACCACTTAAGCCAACACTAGCCCAATGTGGACTCTGAAATTTAAGAGGCCAGCTATCCCAGGGGCTTGGAAACCAAGGCCAAGGAATGAGGAGACCCAAACCTAACCCCCTCTCCCTTATCTCTCTCTTCCCAACCCCAAATCCCAAGCTTAGCCATGCCCTAACCTCCATGATCTAGCCACATGGATGTACTTTCCCCTAGATGGCAGACAACTGCCCCCCCCCCCCCCTTTAAACCTCACTTGGGTTAAACCTAACCCCAATTCCAAGCTTGGCCAAGAAGGAGAAGGGAGGGAGGGGTCTTGCCTCTCCTATAAATAGACCCCCTCCCTCCAGAAGAAGTTACTCCTCAGGCCAACCTCAGCCCCACCCTCCCGAGCTCCTCCCTTGTCTGCCACCCTTCCATGGCGGATCTCACTGGTAGCTCTCGGAGTCCCCTCCAACAGGTGGATTCTCCTCCTCCCCTCCCTCCCCATCTTGCCGACGTCTTACATGCAGCCTCCGGCCGTCGGAGCGCCGCCGCGCCCACCACCAAGATCAGTGGAGCTAGGGGGTGGTCGGGCAAGAGTGATGCTCCCTAGTGCCCTTGGGCTCGCTGGGGAGCGGAAGACCGCCGGAGAGGACTCAGAGGACCTCTCCGGGAGCCCCCACGGTGGTGGCGCCGCCGGATGAGGTAGCTCCGGCAGCGCCCGTGCGCTCAGTCTCTATAAAAGGGAATCCCGACGGCCGCCGGCGGTGCCAGGCCACCGGACCACTGCCGGGGGAAGCGCCGACCCCCGGCGAGTCGGCCGGGGCAGAGTCATGACTGTTTGGCAACCGAACAGCGACGGAGAAGCCCCGCAAGTCGTGCGCTTGCGGGAGGTACAGATGTCGTCCGTTCCCACGATCGGGATCGGACGGCGGGGATAATGTTAATCCTCACTGCTAATCATTACAACCCCACAACGGATCAATGCCAATTGACTGCGGGGAGTCAACGCGGGATCTGCGTCATGATCTCAGCCGTAGATCCGCGCCAACATATGTGTTGTGTATTATAAATTGAGGGCATGGGGGAAACTGATTTTTCTGTGCATTATATAGCCCTCAAAATAGAAAATTCTAAACATAAAAGTTGCTCATCTTGGCAAGGGATACTTGTAGTAAAAATTTCATTATTTTGGAAGAATCTAAGTATTTTTAGAAATTAAAATACATCAATATTTTGGTTTTTTGAATTATCAGATGGATCAAATAAGATAAGAAAATAATGATATAAATGAGGGATGTTTCCAGAGCCCATATACATTTGTTGTCATTATTTGAGAATTTTCAAAAATCATTATGATAATTTACTGATTTAATTAAGTTGGATCTTTTAATTGTAAAAATTCCAGGGGAAGATCTTCATGACCCACATGGATAAAATTTTTTATATAGTGTGTATTAGAGGACGACACAGCCCATGAAAAATAATCAGACTTTTTCATTGAATACTGATATTTTTCAAGGATTAAATAATGTAGGAAGTATTGTTTTTTAATATTAAAAGTCTTATAACATATATAGTGTAAAATTTGGGGAAATCACTGGAGGTCAGTAAGCCTGGTATCTATCTTTTGAAAAAATTTGGGAGATTTATTTAAACGTTATCTATTTTTGGGAAATTAAGTCGTGATCTTTGCATTATTTTAAATATTACAGAGAGCTCCTACCTTGGGAAATGAGTCTGATAAAATTATGGAAGCCTCCTTATTGTAGTATAAATCATCGTTCAAATTTTGGCAATTTTTGGAATAGCAGAAGTATTTTTGGTATTTTAATATAAAGAATTAATATCAGTCGTAACACAGGAACTTGATTCGCCCGGAGCAAGCAATTGAGGTTAAAAAATCTTGTGTTAGAACTCCGGCGGAGAATTGAAGTCTCGTTAATTTAATCAGGTGATTATAAAAGACCTGAAATTATAATAAAGCTCCTACAAGATCAACGCAAATCTGATAAATTGTCTTAACAGGTGCAACTAAAGTGACTATCAGATTCAAATAAATCCGCAGACCCTAACACGGAAACATACTAAGAATTCGCCGCAGAACTGTGAACTTGCCTCCTTGGAACGGAGAAACCTCCTTGGAACGGAGAAGCCTCCTTGGAATGGAGAGGAGAACTGAAATTGCTTCATGTGTTGGAGATGGAACTGAAAGACTACTAACTTCTTATTTCCTTTTAATCCAATTTACGCAATTTCCTTAGTATTTCTTTTATTCTAGTTCGGTACTGGTCCAGTTCTTTTTTGCACTTTATTCCAGCATTTCAGTTCAACAGTTTGTTCTAGTCTTTTATTTCAGTATTTTAATTTTACAGTTTATTTAGTAGACTTCCTTTACCGCACTTTAATTACTGCAATTTACTAACCATCTCTTTTATGCACTTTTATTTCGGGCCCCGCTTGGATAAGCGGTTTAATGGGTTGAGCATTAGTTGGGGATAACTTGAAGATGTTTTATCACTCCAAGGTTAGCCCTGAATAATAAAGCTCCATCGATCGCCTGCCCGAATTCTTTCGTGTCAAGTAGGGCAAGCAATTATCAGCCCGAAGGGTGCCGATCATTACTTATTGAATGTTTGTAATTTGTTTCCGGTGAAAAGTGGTGGGTCAGTCATGCACGTAGACCGTACGTACCGACACGGGAAGATTGACGACTTTAGGCAACAGGGAGGTGTGCACCCCGGGAGCCCGACCATATTATAAATGTCTGGCTGGGTCCCTCCGCTGGTTGGCCTATTTCAGGTTCGTTGGATGATGCTCACATCCAGGAGTACACCGGGTTGTACATTTAGGCCTGGGTGGTGTAGTACGTCCACACCCAGAAGCGGCAGGAGTGACCGTTGTTACCGATCTGCCACATCGATAAGGCCCGCAGGTTTCGCAACCTTAAACCCTGAAATGACAGTCGGGGAGGCCCAAGGGGACATACTGTGAGGCCCCTATTTAGACCCCACATACATTTGTATCTAAGCTATGTTCTTACATGTGTCCCAGGTTGAAGTAAGGCTAGTGAATATAAAATAAACAACACATAATATCAATTATTTTCATACCTTGCATTATTCGCTGAATCTTTTCTGTTCTATCTTAATCAGTTCTTTTGGTTTTGTGTATCCCAAGTCACGTCCGATACCTACAAAATTTGACGACGGGCTTAGTCATACAAATATGACTAAGTGAGGATATACCTCTTTCATTGCTGTAAATAATTAAAGTAAAACTTACGCATTTTAAAACATGTTTTTCATACTAACCATTTATTTGTCTCAGTAGTGACCTTATGAAACATATAACTATACGAACATGTTAGTATCACTAAAACAGTATGAGCAGTATAGAATCATAATCATATCATGTAACAATATAACCTTAAAGCAGTGTATTCGTATAAGCAATAAATCCTTGTATCAGTATATCGGTGTAAGCAATAATTCCATGTATCAGTATGTCTATGAAAGAACATAATGACTGGGGGAAACATTTCAGTAATCATAAACAGTATAAGGAGCTATAACATTCATATGAGCTATGGAACATGTAAACAATGCAAGTATCATAACTATATCTATATCATGGAAGCAGTGCACATACATAACTTCATGTCAGTTTTCATGTCTATAAACATTTATCCATGTACTATTATAACTCTTTAATTCAGTATTTCCATGAACGTTTCTTTTCTTAGGATATATTAGGGGCGATTCGAATTCTTTTTCCGTTTTCCTTTACCCTGAAAGGTCCTTAGATACCCCGAATGGTCCTTTACCCCGAAGGGTCCTTAGATACCCCGAAGGGTCATTCATGTGCATGCATATTCAAGTCGCCCATAATATAACCTCGTGTCGACACGTTTACATAATAATGAGTTATTCATATTCGTTAATCCCCTCAGAAGTAATTCGTCTGTTTGCCTTCATCAATGCCATACAATATAGCGATATGCATTATTAGTGATATCAACTATGCATTTAACATTCTGTATCATAAGAGTGTATATAAGACAATAAAATAAAGCAATAAAGCTTAAATGAAACGGTAGCTCTTACCATCAGTATCAATGTTCTTAACTGTTTCATGTCTACTTTGAGGTGTCATCCTGCGCGATATCTGTATTAGAATCGTAGCATATAGGGCCATTTCTATCGGGGTTGCACCTCGCTATAGTTACAACATTCAATATGATGACATCATTTGGCAGCTACTTAACAACCCTCTATTTTCATATTCCACAAGTCCAAAACAATTATAAAAGTCACTAATTAAACTCCATAACAGCAACCCATTAAAGTTAAAAACAAAGCTCTATAGAAACGACTGGTTCAATGATAAGGATAACTTGCCAGTTCAACATAAAACATATAGCTGGCTGCTCTATTATCAAACTCAAATGGTTGTTTCATTTTAATAAGTATAGCCGGCCAATCAACTAGCCAAGCAAGCCCTCTTAGAAAGCCCAAAAACCCCCTTTAATCAAAATAAAGTATGAACAGGTAAGTCCAAAACCGGACAAGAGCATTTAAAAACAACCTCAACGGCCTGAACAGTTTACTCTCACCATAAACAGTGATACAATGACTGAAAAGAGAGAACATATTAGTCGGCCAACATGCTTATTCAGGCTAAACAAGTCCCAACTATAATTGAGATTATAACAACAACAGCAGATAACCATTTTAATCTGGACTGTTTAACCTTTGGCAAACCCTCAGGTAAGACTAAACTAAATTGGGCAAAAATATCAAACCAGCATACCATATAATATCACAATTCTTACTGAATATCCTTCCTCATACAGATTATAGCCAGGCTCAACAAGAGAAGAACTCCTAAAACCCTTAGCCCCCAGAACCCTTAGTAACTGGAGAGAAAAACAAGCTAACAATCGGCCAAGCCCCATCCATTTCCTTGACTTATCAGTTCTCAATTTCTATAATGTTTGCAGCCCATAAAGAAGTAAACAAGGTAAGGGAAGAGTAGAGCTCACAGTGCTTTAGGAGAGAAAAATCAAGGTTCTGCTTCTCCAAAATCCTCGACCCGACCTAGATTCGGATCACAAACCGCCGACAACCACTGAATACAGAGCTAGCTACAATCTTCCACCACTTTTATAACAGATTATCGGAGGAAGAAGAGGAGTCGTCACTGAGCCCTAAGGCAACACCGTCGAGGGAGAGGGGGAGAAGAAAGATCGGTCGGTTAGGTTATGCTAAAAAGAACGAAAGGCTGCCATATATATATCCACCGCTTAAAACCTCAAGCCAAGATGGCTATTTGCAGCCCAACATAAGTCTAATTGCAGCCCAACATAAGCCAAGGCTATTAAGGGTTAACCCACTCAAAAACTATTAGCACACCAAGTTTAATACCTCTTATTTCCAGCCACATGAGATTTTGAGAAGCCCACATTTCGGTTCATGTAGTAGCCAACATAACCCTCTATTAGCACCCCACCTTTCAACCACAAGGAAACCCCGCATAGCACATTCATATCAGCTACGAGGCAACCTTTATCGGCATAAATTTTAGTTATCAGGCAACCTCTATTAGCACCTCACTTTAACTAGGAGGTAACGCCTTAGACCATGAAAGGTCATATTCCGCTAAAAGCCTCGAAAAACCCCAAAGCGTCAAATAAAAACTCATACTCAACTCTCGAAGGAACTCTGAGTTGACACTGATTTGCATTTTCATCATAGGGGATATATATATATATATAAATAGAATAATTGAAATTGAGTTTTCTTATACATTTGTACCTTTTCACATTTTTGGGCCGTTACAAATTCTTCCCCTCTTATAGGGATTTTCGTCCTCGAAAATAGGACACAATAACATTCAAACTTGCATGACAGGAACAAGGGTAAGATATCACTTCTCATATCTCTTTTACATTTGCCAGTCATTCAAACCTTCATTCGCTTTCTCGTTTTTCACATTCCTACATTTATAGCGATTAACAAACCGCCACATTTAACTATATATAAAAATTTTAGTGTTCTATAAAGCATGTAGCACATTTCAGTGTAAAACATTTGAGTGAAACACTTTCATAGTTCTTTCTTTATTCACTATTTGGATTTTGACAATATTGTGCTATCAACATGATATACAATGCAGGCTATCACTTTACTATTTTATCTTGCCTTCTTTACACACCTTGGTAATCATATTCCATTGTCATGTAGTAATTTCAATTACTTCCCATGTCGTTTACTCGTTACTCGAAGCACAACTATGACTTTCATTAGTCGTAACACTATCAAACTGTTATGATACCAAACTGTGTTTTACACAACCTAGTTACGGAGCTATTTTCATTAGACTGACATTATGTACAACATTTATTTTTCGGTAATTAATAAAAATATTGTTTTACATATTTACAACATACCCTTAAACAATACATATTCCATCTTTCATATTGAGTGTGTTCGATCATTTGCATCCGTTAGATTCATTAACGTCTTAGATTTCCATCCACTTAGATAAGTTTATTAGAATCTAAATATCATTCTTAGTCGAGTTCGTCTTAATCTTTCCTTATGTTTGTAACACCGCTTGCAAGACTACAAACTTTGATATACTTTGCCATAAAATTTATTGAACAACACTGCTCAAAGATATTAATATATCGCAAGTCCTCATTCTTTGTACTATTACTACTACCCTTGGCATGGTAGTAACAATCATGAAAGCCGTGGTTATGAACCGTCAGTTGTGAACGTACCGCCTCTCATATGGACTTTCGTCCGATGTTATGTTCAAAATTATTCTCTTAGTGGTGGTCGTCATTGCCATCATGCCAAATATATATTGTCCAAACTTACCGGAGCAAAAGCGCAACCCAGTTCAGAGTCCAAGTGTTTGACCAAGTCGAATTTTCACATAAACTTTGACTTAAGCTTGAATCTTGTTCCAGTGTTTTCTAACTTCTTCTTTTAGTTTAATGCTCAATAACCACGTATTTTAAATTACCGATAGTGCTCAATTTAATCAATGCTATACAGTTAACCAGTTCCTATTATTGGTACCACATCACCGATAGTGAAGTCCCATTTACAAGGAATATAATGGTTCCCATGATAATAGGCTTAGTGACATAAAGAGTTTATCCGTCGGACCCTATGTTGGATTCATCATTTCCGTCATCTCTTTTAGCGTCATTTAATACATTATCCATTTTCCATATGATGAGCTTTGATGACCCTTTTGTACCTCTTTGCATTTGTTATCCATGACAACAAAATATAATTTGTAATTCGAAATTAACTTTTCAACTTCTTAAACTTTTTGTGGATTAAGGGTTAGTTTACCATGTTGTAATTCTTTATCTTGTTTCTTTTCCTTCATCTTTCTAACATTAGTTTTGTAATACCTCTTTCACATCCATATAACGTATCAAAGATTCGGCCGAAATCCAAGATATATTATAGAGAGTGAAAGTGAAATTACAAATCATTATGTCTTTACTTTGCTTAGTCACTTCCTTCAATGTTACATACTCATCATCACATTCTCCTTTTATTCTTAGCAGTCAGTATTTCATGATCTTTATCTATAATCATATGGTCTTCATAGCTTTTACATGAACCTTTTTGATTCCCACTGTAACATCCTAAACTCGAAATGATAGTTTTTACCAGGTTCATGTCCACTACTTTGAGTCATGAAAGTACAATTGTTATAGGAAGAATTTGTTTCTTACTTGCAATTACATCTAGAGTCTGTAGACTGTCTTTTCCATAGCATCGTATTTTCATTTTCACGTTGTTATCGTTTCCAAATTCCTTTTTATCATTTAGTCTTTACCTCAATATCGATTTCTTTTATTACTTGTAACGTATCACTTATTTCGACATTTCTTGAAGTCATAACATAGTATTGATACAACATATGTTGGAAACAATTTTATATGTAATCTTATGACGTTTTCTATTTATATATTTGTATAACACGTTGTTTCAACACTATGTAGGTTCAATCCCAATTC
Organism: Dactylorhiza incarnata; assembly: GCA_033032865.1. Lineage (NCBI taxonomy): Eukaryota > Viridiplantae > Streptophyta > Magnoliopsida > Asparagales > Orchidaceae > Dactylorhiza > Dactylorhiza incarnata. The sequence goes on from JAWHQI010000234.1 coordinate 941,782, forward strand.
ATATTCGTATATTCTCGCCCTTTTTAACTTTTCAACGGATGTTTAGCAGTATCTTCATGAAAACAAATAACCATTTATCTCATTCAAAAATTTTGTGCATCCTTCGTTACGTGTTCAACTAATTTACATACCTCCGTCTTCGCATTATATAATATACAACGCTATACATTGATCTTTCTTTCCTTTTTTAAGCACGTTCAACTTTTAATTGTTCCATGTTTATTATGTTCAGCTATCTAGTTCAACAATACAGAGACATTTCTTATTGACAACCTTTAGGTTGACTCATGCACTCAGAACAATATCAATGGCTACTTAACTTCATGTCACTTTGTGCCCGTGTAAAATTCATTAATTTTTTATCCTTTCATGAATTCTTTCTAAAATCCTTCAACATAACTCGATTTAGACAATTTTACTATAAGCTATTGTTTCACCTACATATCATGTATGCTTATTCAGTACTCACTATAACCAAACTTCTTCGGAACCTGGCTCTGATACCAAATTGTGAGGCCCCTATTTAGACCCCACATACATTTGTATCTAAGCTATGTTCTTACATGTGTCCCAGGTTGAAGTAAGGCTAGTGAATTTAAAATAAACAATACATAATATAAATTATTTTCATACCTTGCATTATTCGCTGAATCTTTTCTGTTCTATCTTAATCAGTTCTTTTGGTTTTGCGTATCCCAAGTCACGTCCGATACCTACAAAATTTGACGACGGGCTTAGTCATACAAATATGACTAAGTGAGGATATACTTCTTTCATTGCTGTAAATAATTAAAGTAAAACTTACGCATTTTAAAACATGTTTTTCATACTAACCATTTATTTGTCTCAGTAGTGACCTTATGAAACATATAACTATACGAACATGTTAGTATCACTAAAACAGTATGAGCAGTATAGAATCATAATCATATCATGTAACAATATAACCTTAAAGCAGTGTGTTCGTATAAGCAATAAATCCTTGTATCAGTATATCAGTGTAAGCAATAATTCCATGTATCAGTATGTCTATGAAAGAACATAATGACTGGGGGAAACATTTCAGTAATCATAAACAGTATAAGGAGCTATAGCATTCATATGAGCTATGGAACATGTAAATAATGCAAGTATCATAACTGTATCTATATCATGGAAGCAGTGCACATACATAACTTCATGTCAGTTTTCATGTCTATAAACGTTTATCCATATACCATTATAACTCTTTAATTCAGTATTTCCATGAACGTTTCTTTTCTTAGGATATATTAGGGGCGATTCGACTTCTTTTTCCGTTTTCCTTTACCCCGAAGGGACCTTAGATACCCCGAAGGGTCATTTACCCCGAAGGGTCCTTAGATACCCCGAAGGGTCATTCATGTACATGCATATTCAAGTCGCCCATAATATAACCTCGTGTCGACACGTTTACATAATAATGAGTTATTCATATTCGTTAATCCCCTCAGAAGTAATTCGTCTGTTTGCCTTCATCAATGCCATACAATATAGCGATATGCATTATCAGTGATATCAACTATGCATTTAACATTCTGTATCATAAGAGTGTATATAAGACAATAAAATAAAGCAATAAAGCTTAAATGAAACGGTAGCTCTTACCATCAATATCAATGTTCTTAACTGTTTCATGTCTACTTTGAGGTGCCTTCCTGCGCGATATCTGTATTAGAATCGTAGCATATAGGGCCATTTCTATCGGGGTTGCACCTCGCTATAGGTACAACATTCAATATGATGACATCATTTGGCAGCTACTTAACAACCCTCTATTTTCATATTCCACAAGTCCAAAACAATTATAAAAGTCACTAATTAAACTCCATAACAGCAACCCATTAAAGTTAAAAACAAAGCTCTATAGAAACGACTGGTTCAATGATAAGGATAACTTGCCAGTTCAACATAAAACATATAGCTGGCTGCTCTATTATCAAACTCAAATGGTTGTTTCATTTTAATAAGTATAGCCGGCCAATCAACTAGCCAAGCAAGCCCTCTTAGAAAGCCCAAACCCCCCCCCCCCCCCCCCCCCCCCCCCCCCCCCCCCCCCTTTAATCAAAATAAAGTATGAACAGGTAAGTCCAAAACCGGACAAGAGCATTTACAAACAACCTCAACGGCCTGAACAGTTTACTCTCACCATAAACAGTGATACAATGACTGAAAAGAGAGAACATATTAGTCGGCCAACATGCTTATTCAGGCTAAACAAGTCCCAACTATAATTGAGATTATAACAACAACAGCAGATAACCATTTTAATCTGGACTGTTTAACCTTTGGCAAACCCTCAGGTAAGACTAAACTAAATTGGGCAAAAATATCAAACCAGCATACCATATAATATCACAATTCTTACTGAATATCCTTCCTCATACAGATTATAGCCAGGCTCAACAAGAGAAGAACTCCTAAAACCCTTAGCCCCCAGAACCCTTAGTAATTGGAGAGAAAAACAAGCTAACAATCGGCCAAGCCCCATCCATTTCCTTGACTTATCAGTTCTCAATTTCTATAATGTTTGCAGCCCATAAAGAAGTAAACAAGGTAAGGGAAGAGTAGAGCTCACAGTGCTTTAGGAGAGAAAAATCAAGGTTCTGCTTCTCCAAAATCCTCGACCCGACCTAGATTCGGATCACAAACCGCCGACAACCATTGAATACAGAGCTAGCTACAATCTTCCACCACTTTTATAACAGATTATCGGAGGAAGAAGAGGAGTCGTCACTGAGCCCTAAGGCAACACCGTCGAGGGAGAGGGGAGAAGAAAGATCGGTCGGTTAGGTTATGCTAAAAAGAATGAAAGGCTGCCATATATATATCCACCGCTTAAAACCTCAAGCCAAGATGGCTATTTGCAGCCCAACATAAGTCTAATTGCAGCCCAACATAAGCCAAGGCTATTAAGGGTTAACCCACTCAAAAACTATTAGCACACCAAGTTTAATACCTCTTATTTCCAGCCACATGAGATTTTGAGAAGCCCACATTTCGGTTCATGTAGTAGCCAACATAACCCTCTATTAGCACCCCACCTTTCAACCACAAGGAAACCCCGCATAGCACATTCATATCAGCTAGGAGGCAACCTTTATCAGCATAAATTTCAGTTATCAGACAACCTCTATTAGCACCTCACTTTAACTAGGAGGTAATGCCTTAGACCATGAAAGGTCATATTCCGCTAAAAGCCTCGAAAAACCCCAAAGCGTCAAATAAAAACTCATACTCAACTCTCGAAGGAACTATGAGTTGACACTGATTTGCATTTTCATCATAGGGGATATATATATAAATAGAATAATTGAAATTGAGTTTTCTTATACATTTGTACCTTTTCACATTTTTGGGCCGTTACACATACCCTCCTGAGGCCTCCATCCTTCTTAGATGTTAGATGTTGACGAGTAGGGAATGACAGTCGAGGAGGTCCAATGGGACACACCCTCCCGAGGCCTCCATCTTTCTTGGATGCTAGATGCTGATGAGTAGGGAATGACAGTCGGGGAGGTCCAAGGGGACACACCATCCCGAGGCCTCCATCCTACTAAGTTGTTGAATGATGATGAAGATCTTTCTCCTGGTACTCAACAATCATAGAGGATTAATCACATCTACTCATATGATCAGAATAAATGCAGAGAAATTATGCTTTGTTGCGGGCTTTTAAAAGGGTAAACGATGCCCTTATTCAAGGGTCTTCTGGTCGGTCAAATCAGCCATCTCTTCATCGAGTTGAGGGGCTGGTGTCCGGACTCTCCTCTGATAACTTTTCCAGTCGGATGAGAAGTGCAATCGGGGGTAACTCGGCCAACATGCAAGGGGGAGCTGATCTCAACCGTTAATGCAGATGCTTGGTCTTAGGAGAACTCACTCCCGAGGCGCTGTCCCACCACCCAACTTGGATTTTTACGAGAGTTGAGTCGGAGGCTTATCCCCCAAACCGATCGTGGAGATCGATTTTACCTACTTTGAAAAGAACTTCTAGAAGAGAAAAAGAATTCTCGCGACCCATGTTTCAGGGGACGAGGAATTTATTGAAGTGAAGTAACTTTACAAAAGGGGGACATGTACATTCCCGCTAGGGGAAGAACCTTTTCACGACATCACTGCTCCAGGTATTCCTAAGTAGCTCCTCTTCATGATTCTGCAGACGATATCCATCAGTTGCCAATGACTCGTGGATGATGAAGGGTCCTTCCCAACTTGGATTAATCTTCCCGGCGGCTGCTGATCGTCCCGCCGCGTCCACCTTCTTTAAGACGAGGTCACCTGCTTGGAAGTTCTTGAGGCGTATGTGCTTGTCGAAATATTTCACCATTCGTATCTTGATTTCTTCTTGCCTAGCTGAGGCAAAGTCTCGCAGCTCTTCGATATAGTCGAGAGATAGCTTTTGAGCCTCTTCATTTTCCAGCCATTATTCTTCATCTCCCTCTCCTGCCGCAACTACTCTTGGACTTCAGACTTCGAACTCCATGGGGATGAGAGCTTCAGAACCATGGGAGGGCTTGAAAGGAGTTTCTCTCGTGTCCGAATTAGGAGTGGTTCTCAGAGCCCATAGGACCGAAGGGAGCTGGTCCGCCCAGTTGCCTCTTAGGTTCTCGACCTTCTTCTTCAAGAGGTTGATGATCAGCTTGTTGGCGGATTCTACTTGCCCTTTGCTCTGAGGATGGTGCACTGAGGCAAATCGAAGATCTGTCCCTAGCTGCTTGCAGAAATCTTTCAGCTCCAAGCTGGCAAATTAGGGACCGTTGTCGGTGACGATGGCGAGAGGGATCCCGAACCTGCAAGCTATTTCTCCCCAGATGAAGTTCTTCACAACTTAAAAGGTGGTCTTGGACAGAGCTTTGGCCTCGATCCACTTGGAGAAGTAGTCGGTCATGACGAGAACGAACTTCCTTTGGCCGCTAGCCGGGGGAAATGGACCTATCAGATCCATTCCCTTAATAGCGAATGGCCACGTGGCCGTAATGGAACGAAGCTGACGAGCCGGGTGTAGTTGGAGAGGAGCGAACAGCTGGCACTTCTGACACTTTTTGGAGAAGGCTTCGGCATCCTTCCGGATGGTCGACCAGAAATAGTCGTGCCTCAGGATTATTTGCTCTAAAGTGTGAGTCCCTGAATGACTTCCGCACCTCCCGAGTGGATCTCCTCCAGAACTCGAGGTACTTCAGCTTTTGAAACACATCTGGCCAAGGGGCTCGAGATGGTTGTACAACCCGTATTCAACGAGTGGGTCCCCAGGTCCCAAAGGTCCAAAAGGCATGCAAGATAGGTCAAGAAGGGCACTCACCCAGGTCAGGAGAGGCAGGGGAGCCTCAGGGCGAGTGCGAGCCTCATCTGCAAGGCACTCGCTCGCTTAGGAGTGCAAATGTGTTAAAGGCCAAACGAGTGAGGGCGGAACCTCACTCGCCAAGCAAGCCAGGTATCAGGCGAGTGGTGCCCCCACGGACCACTCACCCAGTGGAATCTAGCGTGCGAGAAGCCTGACGAGTGGTGCCTTCACGGACCACTCGCCTGGAAGGTTTTAGTGGGGAAATTACCTAGATAGCCTTTGTAGGCTGCCAATAGCCCTTTAGAACAGCGGAGTTAGGTTGTTAGCAGACCAATTTGAGGTGTGATTTGTAAAACCAAATGGCGTATTTATGTTATTTGCAGACCAGACTAGAGAATCTATAAATAGACCCTTAAGGGCACCTTGGAAGAGATCCGATCTTCTGGGCTCTCTCCTCCTAGACAATTTTTGGTTGGTTGTTAGTGCCCTTCAAGGTGCCCAACTGAGCATTGGTTTGGGAGGGGAAGAGCTCTAAGATCTTCCAAGTGTGTGGCGGGACCTCCTCGCTACAGCTTTAGGTCTGTTCATAGTTCTTCATCCACAGTCAAGAGTGCAAGTGATGCAGAAGTAGGTGTAGGTTACACCCCCCTGTGGGTCCAAACTCAAGAGGCCGGGTGAAGGTTTCAACAATGGTCTTGCGATACATTTCTCCACCGTGCAAAAGATAGTACGCCGCCTTGTACCGAAATTTTCTTTGATCTATGTCATCTGCTGGGAGATGACCGGTAGTTAGGAATGCCACCAACGGATCCATCCAGGAAGTGCGTTGCTCGATCTCCATCATTTCCCCTTCTTCGATGGACGCTCGAAACAATTCAGTGATCGTTCCTTCGACCCTCGAATCGTATTTGGCCAAACGATCCGTCGCCGAGTTCTCCTCCCTCGGTACATGCTCGACGAAGAAGGATTGAAAGTCTCCAATCAATTCTTTCACCTTGACAAGATATTTTTGCAGGATGGCGTCGCGCACTTTGAACTCTCCTCGAATCTGCGCCGCGACCACCATGGAATCTGTAAAAGCTCGAATATCCTGGATGCCTAGCTCCTTGGCGAGGCGCAAACCTGCCACTATTGCAACGTACTCCGCTTGATTGTTCATGACGGGGAAGAGGATCTCGACCGCTTGCTCGATACTAGTTTCTTGTGGGCTGACAAGCACGATGCCTACTCCCACATAGCTTTTGCCCGAAGCTCTGTCTACGAACATCTTCTAGGAAATCAGATTAGAAGGTGCCTCACCCGGATCTGCTTCTCCTGAGTAGTCAGCTAAGAAGTCTGTCACTGCCTGTGCTTTAATCGCCACCCAGGGCGAGAAGGAAATGTCAAACTCACTGTATTCTACCGACCATTTCGCGAGCCTTCCTGAATGCTCCACTCCTTCTAGGATACTTCAGAGGGGATGATCAGTGACGACCCGGATGGAGTGAGCTTAAAAATAAGGTCGAAGCTTCCGCGCTGACACCACTAAGGCGAAGATAAGCTTCTCTAGAATCGGATATCACAACTCCGCCTTATTTAACACCCGACTAACGTAATAGATGGGTAGTTGCTTTCTTCCTTCTTCTCTGACGAGCACCGAGCTCACTGCTTCCGCTCCTACACCTAGGTAGAGGAGTAGTTCTTCACCTTCTTTCGGGCTTTGGAGAAGAGGTGTCTGGGTTAGCTGCTGCTTTAACCGCTCGAATGCCTTTTCGCATTCCTCAGACCACTGAAAGTCGACGTTCTTTCTGAGCGCTTTGAAGAACGGAGAACACTTCTCCCCTACCTTGGACAGGAAGCGGCTAAGGACAACCAGCCTTCCGGTCAACCTCTGGACTTCTTGAGCACTCCTTGGCGAGGTCATCTCCATTATAGCCTTAACCTTGTCAGGGTTAGGCTCTACTCCTTTTGGGGTGAGGAGATGTCCCAAGAACTTTCCTCTTCCCGCCTCGAACATGCACTTTGTAGGATTGAGCCTCATTTTAAACTTTCTAAGCGTCGTGAATGTCTCCACCAGGTTGGCAACATGCTCCTGGATGCTCTTGCTTTTGATCAAAAGGTCATCCACGTACACTTCCAGATTCCTCCCCTTTTGCTCCTTGAAAACATTGTCCATCATCCGCTGATAGGTAACCCCTGCATTTTTCAACCCGAAGGGCATCATCTTGTAGTTGTAGCAGCCATCTCCAGTGGTGAAGGAAACATCACGGAAATCGGGGGATGCATCCGGATCTGGTGGTATCCTGAAAACGCATCAAGAAAGCTCATCACAAAAAAACTGATGGCTGAATCAACCAGCGCGTCGATTCGAGGCAAGGGATAACAATCCTTCGGGCAATATTTATTTAGAAGGGAAAAGTTGATACACATGCGCCATTTATCCACACCCTTCTTCATCATTACAACATTCGAGACCCAGCCTGGATACTGGATCTCTAACACAAAGTTTGCCTAAAGCAGCTTCCTACTTTCTCTTTGATAGGTCCGGTCAGCAAGACAGCACTTGACCTCTTCTTCTGCCGGATGGGCTTGACCGCGGGGTCCAGGTTGAGGCGATGACAAGCAACCTCTAGGTCAATCCCGGGCATTTCAGCGGCGCTCCAGGCAAAGATGTCGATATTCTTTTGCAGACATGTCATCATCTTGATCTTCTCTTCGGTCTTCAGAGACCCTCCTATCTTCAGCAGACTAGGTACTCCAGCCTCAGAGAGTACATCGATCTCTTCCACCTCCTCTGCGACTTCCATCCTAGCCATCCCTTCCAGCACCTTCTCCATCTCCTCAGCGTCCGCCATCCAGCTGATGGTGCTGACTGCGCCGAGGTAACACTCACAAGCGGCTCTTGGATCGCTCATGATCCTCACATGAACCTCCCCTTGACAGTACTTCAAACACTGATGGTAGGAGGACGTGACGGCCTTGAAGAAGTTGATTAGCGGATTCCCAAAGATCGTCTTATAGCAGCTAGGGGCGTCGACGATGACGAATCGACACTTGATGGAGGTACCCCCGAGCATCACTAGCAGGTCCACTCCTCCCTCCACCTCTTTCCTCTCTCCTGAGAAGCCAAAGAGGGGCCATCCGAAGCTGTGACCCTTCCTGGCTCGACTCCCAACCCATCGAACGTCTTTTTGAAGATAATGTTTACAGAGCTTCCGTTTTCTACTAAGATTCGATCGACGGTGAAGTCCTCCACGACCGCTTAAATCACGAGGGCATCATGGAAGGGATTCTCATTCTCTAGCATGTCCTCATCTGAAAAAGTGATCTCTTCCAACGAGGGCGGTGCCTGCGAGATCGAGGTGACACTCCGACGATAGATCTGATGGAAACTTCCCTTGCGGGAAGGTCCAAGCCCTGCTCCCCCATGGATCACTCTCATTGTGGCTCCTCCTACTCCTCCCTGGATGACCTCTCCTCAGCCTCCCTGGTCGATCCGGTCTTCATTCCTCCTTCGAGCGACAACTTGCATTGTCTGTGGCTCGACTGGGGCTTCCATCCTCCTAGGCTCTGCTCCCACTTCTCCAGCGGCTAGCCTCCTCCTGGCCTCCCAAAAATCCGGACAGTCCATCATTCCGTGCCCTTCTACCTGATGGAGCTCACAATAGAGGGGAATGCCCTCTTCTGCCTGCGGCCTCCTCCGCTGGTTCCTTCGGGGTGGCATGTTACTCTGCTGGACAATAATTATCGCTTCCTCGCATCCTCTCTCCTGACGCCTCTCTTGCTGGTTGAAGTTCCTCCTCTCTGGGGAGACCCTTCTTCCCAGACCTTGATGTTGGGGCCGACCCGCTGGCCTCCACGGCGGCCTATTAGCGAGGACCTGATAGCGCCTCTCCTCTTCCCGACGCTCCGGAGCCACTACTGGCCTCCTCTCTTCCTGCCTCCTTGGCTCTTCCCTCCCGGGATCTTCTCTCCTTCTCTCTTTCGGTCTCCTCCTCTCCTGCTTTCGGGGCTCCTCTCTCTTCCTGGGCACAGGGGCCTTCTCCCCTTCTTCTTCCTCCCTGATTAGCTTGGCCAGGAAGCCGCGATTCGAAGCATCCCCCTGAACGAACTTATTGGCCCTTTCAATAAGCTCTTCATAGGACATAGGAGGATCCAGGCTGATCTCCAGCTTGAAGAGGCCTTCCCTCAGGTCGAGCGTTAGGGCAAGTTGCAGGGTGAAGCCATCCTCCTCCTGGATGTCCAACACTTCTTCCGGGAAGCGGTCGATGTAGTTCCCTAACGTCTCCCGCGCTCCTTGCACAAGATATAAGAGGCTCGTGGCATCCTTCTTCCTCTTCTTTGCCACGGAGAATCGCCTCGTCACTCCTCGGTGAAGGTCTTCAAAGCAGTAGATCGAACCTGCTGCCAGCTGGTGGAACCAGTCCCTGGCCTTTCCTCGGAAAGTGATGGCAATGAGACTACACTTGAAGGAGTCCGACATGGTTCGGATGGAGACTACATCCTCAAACCACTGGAGGTGTCGAACGGGATCAACCCTCCTAGAGTAGTGGGCCATCACTGGCTCTCTGAACCCTTCTGGCACGGGGACCGCGAGAATCTCCTCACAGAATGGGCTCCTCCCACCTGACAGACGACGATCCTCGGCCTGGCGAGTAGCTCCGCCATACTCGTCATAGAGGAGAGTATCCCTGGATCTCGCTTGGTCGTCCACCTCGCGGAATCGAATCCCCTGCGAGCTTTGCTGATAGAACTGCGGCTTCCTTGACCGCTCCGGCTCCTCCTCCAATGAGTCCTTCCCTGCTCGCCGAGGAGGGTCACCAACCTTGGACGGAGCCATGTGATGAGGCGAGGTCGTCGTTCCCTCCCCCTAAAGAAGAAGCGCTACTCATATGGTCTCCTCCAAACGCCGCGCGAACACTTCAAAATCTGTCTGCGTCACGAACTCGCCTCCATTGGTCGAGCTACCAGCAGATCCTTCATGGTCGCCGGCTTGGACCATCTCGCCTTCTCACCAGACATTATCCCTTTGACTACGATCCACGCTCACCGCACCAAAGTGTTGAATCCAGGAAAATCCCGACTTCAAAATTCGGATCAATGCAGTCGGAGGCTACTCGTCCACTAGTCCGACTAGACGACTTGACTGGCAATGACGAAGAGGCTAGAACGGCAACAACAGGACTCCAGGTGTTGTGACAGAGATGTCACACCACGTACCCAGAAGCTCAGAAGAGACTTCTCCTCCACAACCAAAGATGTCCGAGCAGGGTACGAGGAAGATACCAACTTGGCGAGTATCTAGGATGATGGTCGAGAGTGACAGTCAAGAACTCGTGGGGACAAGTCTTCAAAAAAGGGGTTCCGAAAGCTCACCCAAAGATTGTCAATCCAAGTACCCATGTGGTCCTATTTATAGGCAAACCAAAGGGGAGGGAGAGCTATTTATAGCCCAGCCCTGCCCGGCAACTACGCGACATTGAGGGGATCTCGCCTGGCTTCGGCGAGCATCTTGTTTGGTCGCCAACCTTGGCAAGTATAAGGGGTTTGCTCGCTCATACTCGCCCAGGCCTTCTGCTGCCTCTGCTTGCTGGAATGTCTTCACTCTTTGACTCTTGTTCTCCGTGTTGACCTTTGACTTTGACCTTTTGCCTATGTGGCTTGAATTGGGTCCCACCTTCGAAGAATATGGGTTGTAAAGGATAGGTTAATAATGTTGATCCAATCCTATCCTATCTTATAAGATACATAAATGTACGCAATCAAGATCGATAAATATCTTGATAGTTGCAATCTCGAATGCTATTTTCTCAAAAGAGCATTACGGGCCGCAACGTCATCACACTCATGCGGCTGTGGAAAGTGTTAACGGTCACGAACATTCACGAATGTCTCGAAAGATTACTCTTTTATAACTAATGGTCAAAAAAAATGCCACCGGCAAATAATGCATGTTTGGCAAGAGACTAATGGTTATGACCGCCACCAAGAAAAGAAAATTAGTTTTGAACATAAAAGTCGATGGAGTTCTTTATGTGAGGCCGGGCGTTCACGAACGACGGCAGGCTCTTAACCACAGCGTTCGCGATCACCACCGTCATGCCAAACGGAGCCTTGATGTGTAGGCGGCTGACATTATCTTCAAATAATCGCATTGAAGAGGAACGTTTACAAAACAAACTTATAACTTGGGAAGGAAGACCCAAAGAAAACATCAGCAAATAACTCCACGCACAAAAAACAGAGTTAAAAACAGTCTCCCAAACACCTGGCAAACTATTAATTTGCTGACAGACTTAAATGAAAGATTGTAACTTTGTTCAGAATTCTAAGCATAAATTCCTTAAAAAACCCGCCTCTAAATGAAAGATTGTAACTTTGAAATTAAACATTTGAAACCTACTTGCCGTAGAGACATTGACTCCAGCAAGAATTTATAACTTCATTTGTATCCAGCAAGAATTGAATCCATCACTTTTATTATGAAAGATTATAACTTTGTTGAGAAAGATTCATTTCTAAGCATAAATTCTTTCCAAAAAAAAAACTGCCAGAAAGATTGTAACTTTGAAATTAAACATCTGAAACTCCCAGCAAGAATTGAATCCATTCCCCTAATTAACTACATAGTTACACAAACTGTATATAAATCTCCCTCGGCAGTTCGTGGATCCCAACAACAGCAAATGGCGAAACAGGGAGGAACAGCTTGCGCCTTCATCCTCCTCCTCATCGTCGCCGGCACAATGACGCCGCGAGCGGAGTCGCTCGATCTCTTTCCGGACATACTCGGATGCTTTAAAGCGATCGTGGAGGTGGAGAACTGCGTGGTGAAGCTCGTTCCTTCCTTCCTGAACCTGCGCATAGGGCTGTCCCAGGATTGCTGCAAGGCGATCGCCCACATCGAAGACAGCTGCTTTCCGATCGTCTTCACCGCCCCTGTGATTGGCGCCGCCTTGTCCAACTTCACCTCCAGTCTCTGCGGCGTGCTCGCCGTTCCCTCACCGCCGCCGATCGCCCAATAAGACAATTTTTTATTTTATCTCATCAATAACGATCAAAATGAATTTTGTTGCTCACATTTTGTTGTCATTCAAAGTTTTTCATTAAATGTCATTAATTAGGCATCTTCAATTTTTCCTCTAGTAAATGTCATTAATTAATATTGAGGGTTTGTTGATTTTATCACTATTATTATATATAGATATAGATATATAGATATATAAAAAAGGTAACGTTAATTATGCACTCTCCACTGCGTGTGTGTATATATATATATATAATATATAATCACATATGAACATTAAAATTGTGTGCCCGTCCCTCACATTGATAGTTTACACACTGCATTTTCGCTACGGCTTTGAGATTGTTACGTGCAACGCGCATACTGAGTGACGTCAAAGGGTGGAAGAGCGGAGGTCATCCCCTTCCGCCGACCGAAAATCCCATTGCAGTCGACTAAAAATGTCACTTTTGTCAATTGGAACATCCCCCGCCACCTCCTTCTCCATGCTGGCCGCATTAACTTTATTAAAAGATGGAGCAGAATTGTGCATTCGCATCGACAAATTGTTCAATAGTTCAACATATGCAGGCATGCACATTCGCTTGACGTCCATCCCCAATCGCAAAGCATTTTTGACTGAGGAAAAGAAAAGAACCACAAAACGTTTCCCATTGAGCAGGGAAGAGGCAGATGACGTAGCATATGTGCGAGGAATGAATGCGATAAGAAACGATAGAATATCATTGTCTCATGGGCGGTTAATGTGGCAGAGGAGAAGATTTTGGGCAAAGACCAAACAATTTGTTGGGTTTTATAGGTATCAAATTAGCAGCGGAAATACATGAAACCCCCACAAAATTCATGTGGAACGAACTAATCAAGAAATCTAAATTATTCCTACAATGAAATAGTAAACTTTGTCTTTGTTTCTGAAGAGTTTATTGAAGACCTGGAACTATCTGCTTCGACTTTATCGACATCCATACGAACACCTGGAACTTCAGCATATTCCTCACAACGATCTCACAGAAGGAAGAGGATCGTCAATCTCTGATATATACAAAGTACTAGCTTTGTTTCTACATAAATTGTTTTCTTTTGTTTCTCATCTTTTCTCTCTAAATCTTTCTCTCAGAGAATCTCACTTAAAAAATAACTTCCAATTTTGAAAACTATAATGATTCTATATCTATAGAGAGATTGTTTTACTAAATGAGAAATAATTAACATGTTAGGTTCAAAAAATGAATGGCGCCGCTTTGATTCAAAGATTGAAATAATAATTTCGACACTAATTAATTTTCAATAATTATTATAAATTAATACATTTAGTGTCTTAGTTTAAATTGAAATATTTGAATTTTGGACAAGCAATTGAGTTCTTTTTGTTTGTGAGTTTTTTATTGTATTGTTTTTCTCTACTTTTCTCTTCTTCACCAACAAGTTCTTGGAGGACTTTGACTTAGTTAGCTACGCCTTCTGCGCAGAGTGACAAATAGGAGCTAAGGCCGCATAGCTGCTTGTAAGAAGACAAGGCTGTGACATATGTCTAGAGTTAGGAGACCTACGGTAAAAATAAAAAAGTATGAAGTTAAGCTTTAGAGTTAGGTAGTCCAGTCCGGGCCTGTCGGGCTGGGACCGGGCCTGCGAGGCCCGAGCTTTTGCACTAGGGCTTGGGCGTGGCTTTAGTTGAGCTCGGGCCCCCTCTCCAAGAGGGGGCCTGCCAAAGCCCCAAAGACCGGGCCAGACCCGGTTATTAAATCCCGCATATAGGTGGGATTTCATTTGAATATCCCGCCTACCTATAGGCAGGATTTTATTAAATCACGCCTATAGGTAGGCGGGATTCCAAATGACATTTGGAAATCCCGCCTCCAGGAGGGATTGCTGGTTGGTGCCTAGCCTGGGTGCCAGGCCCAGGTCAAACCTGCTCCGGGCCCAGGCCAGGCCTGGTGCCCGGGCTTAACCTGGGCTTGGCACGGGCCGAGCACCAGGCCAAGCTTTGTGGCTATCAAAGAAAGCTGAAATGACTAGTGGGCATTTTTTGGGTTTGATTTTTGGATCTTGCAACTTCAAAGTCAAGGATGTACTTCAATCTCCCAAATTACTTGATGTCAAATTAATTATCGGGCGGAGTCATTTAGTAAACGTTCCCCTTCAATAGAATTATTTGACAATAATTTCAGTTTTCATAATTTTAAATGTCGTAAGTTTACATGCGTCAATATTTTATGATCAATGCGTAATCTCCTTAGCTTTGTTTGTTTTCACGTGTGACTCCCCCCTCTCTTCTCTCCCCTCTTCTCTATCTTCTCTCAAAGTCAAATGTATTTATTTGTTTTGTCAATCACGATTAGATAATATAATAATTATGAAAACTTGAAAATTTTATTTCGACAATTGGAATTTTTTTTATTTTATTTTTTGAATGCATAAATAAGTAGGACATTATAATTTAAATTATTTTGAAATGAATAAAAATTTTTAATCAAATTAGATTAAGAAAATAAGTAGAATATTGACATTATGAATATTTTCCGAAAGAAAGGAAGCTTTCCTCTTTTAATATAATATATAAATATACTTATTTACAACATAAATATGGTTTCCCTTTATGCCTAGAAATAATTCAATGTCTTAAATTTTCATATAGCATTCATTGCTCTTCATAGCTTGCACTAAGTTATTATCTTTAAATGCATTTTGGGTTGGTTTAATTGGTGATACCAATATAATTTATAGTTGTAAAAAATCTTTAATGTTGGGGGGATAATCTATATATGATAGGATGCAAAATGTGAAATAAGTATGCTTACTTTATATATATATTTCATGAAAGCAAGGGTTTATGGAGATTTTTGACATTTAGCTGAGGTGTACCAATGCGTGAAGCTATATAAGTGAATCCCTTCTTTTGAAAGAATATGGACGGAGTATATATAAGCAAGGGAGTCAGATATCTGTTGGAACATGCGTTTTGCATCTCTTTAGTTTGACGTACAATATCAAATCTCATATTGTATTTGATCTTACATGTCTTGGTTATAGTGTGCAGGTTTACATGTGTGAATACGTCAAGAATTCTACTCTTTCTGACCTACCGTCGGACGCTAGTCCTACCGCCGGCGATAGTCATACCGACATGACTTGCTTCGACGCAATGACAAATATGGACGAGAAGACTTATGCAGTCGAGATGATGTCGTTGAGAAGACTACCACCGCGCGCTAACTTATCGCGGGCACTAGGTAAATCAACGAGACGGCCTATGTCGACGTGGAAGATGCGTCGACTTGAACTTGCGTCGACTTGACATTATGTCGTCGAGATGAATGCGTCGAGATGATATCGACGTGACTGTTGCCGCAGGCGCTAGCCTACCGTCGCACGTTAATCCTATCGACGAGAAGACTACGTCGACTTGATGCTCTGATGTCGTCGAGAAGGATTCGACGTGACTACTACCACGATGCGCTAGCCTACCGTGTCGCGCTATCCAAAGAGAGCAAGAGGATGTTTTCTGGCACCCTCCTGATTTGGTGCTGGACAGCTGGCGAAAGCGTGTAAAAATTATACCGCTGACGGTAACTTAAAAGAATCAGCTATAAAAGGTCTCGATTCTTTTCCTGAAAAAGAGACACACACTTAAGAGAATATGGTTACTTAGCCGCCTCTCTTGTGCAGAGGACCACCTTCTCCATGCAAGAAAAAGAGAATTATCTCCCTCCCGCTCAAGTTTGAAGATCTCCGAAGAGCAAAGTCTACAACGACCATCCGGTGCTGATCGAGTGCAAGAGCAACGATATTCAGAAGCACTGATCACTCACTGCTCTACGGAGGATATTGGTTTTTGAGAGAGCAATAGTTTTTATCTATTTCTTATTCATTCTCTTTCATTTTTCTCTTTGTTTTGTGTGAAGGGAAATCGACCGGGGAGGTCGTCAGAATCCGAGGAGGATTCCGTAGGAAATCGTCCAGGGAGGACGTCGAGACCTGGGAGATCTAGCGGGGCTCTAAGACCCTTCCTGGGAGGAAGGTGAGGAGCGACTCGAAGACTTTTCCGGGGAGGAAAGGGAGAGAGCCAACCAACCGGTCCTTGGATTAGGGTCGGTATAGAAAACCCAAGGTTGTCATAGTCATCGCCTCCGATCTCCGGCGTCATGGAGATCTAAGTTTTTTTGTATAAACCATGTTTCTACTTGTTGTGGGTCGCTCGGGTGCTCTGGTAGACCGGTCGAATTGAACCACCTTAGCTCGGAAGCGAACCGAGCGCGCAAACAGTCAATTAGAGATTCGTTGAGTACACTGAGACTATTTAACGTGGAAAACCCGGAAAGGGTAAAAAAACACGCGGTCGGAGCTGTACCGACCAAACTTCCACTATCTTCAGGGGGGTTACAATTATGGACTTAGAACTCGAGCGCGACAGGCCGCTGCTCGTTACAATAATAGAGGGAGAGAGAGAGAGAGTTCCGAAGGTGACAGACCACCTCCAGAAAAACTAAGTCTTTTTCCTTCTGAGAATATTGGAGAACAATAGTGAGAATGCTGAGTCGCCTTCCGGGAGAACAAAAGTGAGATGCTCCGGAGAACAAAAGTGAGAATGCTGGGTCGCCTTTCGGGATGAAGGAAATCTTCAAGCCCATGAAGGAGATCTTCAAGCGTCGAAACCGAATTTCGTGAAAATCTTCAAGGAGCTCTCCCGGGTGCAAAAGGCAAGGTCCTTTGAAATGAAGCCCTTGAGCTCCTTTTATAGCTTTGGCCGGGGGGGTAGCCCAGTAATTTCGCCGTTGTAACACCGTAACCACCTGGCGGACGAATCATATTTTCCGGTTTAGAGCACACGGATCGCCACTTTTCGTAATTGACCATCTTGCCCCTCGGGCAGTTCGGGCAGTTCAGGCAGTTTTGTTGGAGGCGAAATAGGCGACAAGCTGTTCCTGAAATCTGAGAAACTGGAAAAAACAAAAAGTGAGCATGCTGGAGATTTATGAGAGTAACCGCCATCCGATTTTCTTATAGATAGGAGCCTATGATATGAGCCCTCATCACTACTATTCAATGATATCATGTTTTTATATTGTATAATATAACCTGTTGTGACTTCTTTGGTGAAATATTGGTTGGAGCAGTGTTAATCCCGAAATGATTTTTTGTGTTTAATGTGCTGTTTCATTAACTAACGCCACGCGATAGGATTACCGCCCAGTGCTAGCTCGAGTGCGCGCATTTCTGCGGTATTTTATTTAAATCTCCAGTAGTTGTTTAAAAAAAAACTTATTGCCTCCGATTAGGGTCGGTATAGAAAACCCAAGGTTGTCATAGTCATCGCCTCCGATCTCCGGCGTCATGGAGATCTAAGTTTTTTTGTATAAACCATGTTTCTACTTGTTGTGGGTCGCTCGGGTGCTCTGGTAGACCGGTCGAATTGAACCACCTTAGCTCGGAAGCGAACCGAGCGCGCAAACAGCCAATTAGAGATTCGTTGAGTACACTGAGACTATTTAACGTGGAAAACCCGGAAAGGGTAAAAAAACACGCGGTCGGAGCTGTGCCGACCAAACTTCCACTATCTTCAGGGGGGTTACAATTATGGACTTAGAACTCGAGCGCGACAGGCCACTGCTCGTTACAATAATAGAGGGAGAGAGAGAGAGAGTTCCGAAGGTGACAGACCACCTCCAGAAAAACTAAGTCTTTTTCCTTCTGAGAATATTGGAGAACAATAGTGAGAATGCTGAGTCGCCTTCCGGGAGAACAAAAGTGAGATGCTCCGGAGAACAAAAGTGAGAATGCTGGGTCGCCTTTCGGGATGAAGGAAATCTTCAAGCCCATGAAGGAGATCTTCAAGCGTCGAAACCGAATTTCGTGAAAATCTTCAAGGAGCTCTCCCGGGTGCAAAAGGCAAGGTCCTTTGAAATGAAGCCCTTGAGCTCCTTTTATAGCTTTGGCCGGGGGGGTAGCCCAGTAATTTCGCCGTTGTAACACCGTAACCACCTGGCGGACGAATCATATTTTCCGGTTTAGAGCACACGGATCGCCACTTTTCGTAATTGACCATCTTGCCCCTCGGGCAGTTCGGGCAGTTCAGGCAGTTTTGTTGGAGGCGAAATAGGCGACAAGCTGTTCCTGAAATCTGAGAAACTGGAAAAACAAAAAGTGAGCATGCTGGAGATTTATGAGAGTAACCGCCATCCGATTTTCTTATAGATAGGAGCCTATGATATGAGCCCTCATCACTACTATTCAATGATATCATGTTTTTATATTGTATAATATAACCTGTTGTGACTTCTTTGGTGAAATATTGGTTGGAGCAGTGTTAATCCCGAAATGATTTTTTGTGTTTAATGTGCTGTTTCATTAACTAACGCCACGCGATAGGATTACCGCCCAGTGCTAGCTCGAGTGCGCGCATTTCTGCGGTATTTTATTTAAATCTCCAGTAGTTGTTTAAAAAAAAACTTATTGCCTCCGATTAGGGTCGGTATAGAAAACCCAAGGTTGTCATAGTCATCGCCTCCGATCTCCGGCGTCATGGAGATCTAAGTTTTTTTGTATAAACCATGTTTCTACTTGTTGTGGGTCGCTCGGGTGCTCTGGTAGACCGGTCGAATTGAACCACCTTAGCTCGGAAGCGAACCGAGCGCGCAAACAGCCAATTAGAGATTCGTTGAGTACACTGAGACTATTTAACGTGGAAAACCCGGAAAGGGTAAAAAAACACGCGGTCGGAGCTGTGCCGACCAAACTTCCACTATCTTCAGGGGGGTTACAATTATGGACTTAGAACTTGAGCGCGACAGGCCACTGCTCGTTACAATAATAGAGGGAGAGAGAGAGAGAGAGTTCCGAAGGTGACAGACCACCTCCAGAAAAACTAAGTCTTTTTCCTTCTGAGAATATTGGAGAACAATAGTGAGAATGCTGAGTCGCCTTCCGGGAGAACAAAAGTGAGATGCTCCGGAGAACAAAAGTGAGAATGCTGGGTCGCCTTTCGGGATGAAGGAAATCTTCAAGCCCATGAAGGAGATCTTCAAGCGTCGAAACCGAATTTCGTGAAAATCTTCAAGGAGCTCTCCCGGGTGCAAAAGGCAAGGTCCTTTGAAATGAAGCCCTTGAGCTCCTTTTATAGCTTTGGCCGGGGGGGGGGGGGGGTAGCCCAGTAATTTCGCCGTTGTAACACCGTAATCACCTGGCGGACGAATCATATTTTCCGGTTTAGAGCACACGGATCGCCACTTTTCGTAATTGACCATCTTGCCCCTCGGGCAGTTCGGGCAGTTCAGGCAGTTTTGTTGGAGGCGAAAAAGGCGACAAGCTGTTCCTGAAATCTGAGAAACTGGAAAAACAAAAAGTGAGCATGCTGGAAAGACAAAATGTGAGAAGTCAGAAAGACAAAATATGAAAAGTCAGAAAAGACAAAAATTGAGATGAGCGCGTTCAGAAGCGTTCTGAGCGCGCAACGAACGGAGAAGCAATCTAGGCAACTGCGGAAGCGATCTGAGAGCGCAACGAACGGAGAAAACGTCCTGGTCGCTTTGTGAGGCGTTCTGAGCGGACGGTGGAACGGGGAGTTGAGTCTCAAAGAGAAATTGGAGTCCGACGCACCCGACGAGGGGCGTGCCTACGGCAAGGCCCCTTGCGAGCCCCCCTGCAAAGAAAGAGGGAGGAAGAGGCTTGGCCGCACCCGTCGCGGGGAGGGGTGCGGGTTGGCCGCACCCCGAGGGGATGCGGCTAGGGCGCACACCGCAAGGGGGTGCGGCTTGGCCGCACCCTTTGCGGGGTGCGGCCCGTCCGCACCCTGCAAGGGGTGAGACATCGCCGCACCCCTTGCGGGGTGCGGCTCGGACGCACCCCTTGCGGGGCGCGGCTCGGACGCACCCCGCAAGGGGTGCGGTTACGTGCGCCCCCCTCACAGATGGGAGGGGGCGGCATCGTCGCGTGCGCGCTGCGGTCGTGGACGGCGCGCTTTGCGCGCGTTTTCAAATTAGCGGTCGGCGGCGGGAATGGCGGTTCCGGCTTTGCTCTCCCACTCTCTCCCACTAACGTAGTGAGGGGAGTGATTTATGAGAGTAACCGCCATCCGATTTTCTTATAGATAGGAGCCTATGATATGAGCCCTCATCACTACTATTCAATGATATCATGTTTTTATATTGTATAATATAACCTGTTGTGACTTCTTTGGTGAAATATTGGTTGGAGCAGTGTTAATCCCGAAATGATTTTTTGTGTTTAATGTGCTGTTTCATTAACTAACGCCACGCGATAGGATTACCGCCCAGCGCTAGCTCGAGTGCGCGCATTTCTGCGGTATTTTATTTAAATCTCCAGTAGTTGTTTAAAAAAAATCTTATTCACCCCCCCCCCCCCCCTCTCTAAGGTTGGTCACCCGATCCAACAATCTCTTCTTCTTCCAGTCAAAAAGAAATCTAAATGTATTCATCTTACAATAGTTGTTGTATTCATCTTACAATAGTTGTTTCGATCTCCTTCATCATGCCATCATTTTTTGACGTGTAAGTACTTGAAATTCATTATTTCGACGAGAGAAATCTAAATCAATCATCTATTTTGTAAAATACTTTGGGAGCCCGAGTCCCGGCCGCGACAACGTCACTACACGATGACACTCAGATGACTCTCAAGTTCCGTTTGGGAGAGCTTACGCGGATGAATAAGCTATATTCCAAAAGCAAACACAATACTAGAGTCGTTTGTTTGTGCAGTTGTTATATACGCAAGGAGAATTTAGCAGCGGGCTTCGAGAAATTAACTACATGTGCACCGGTTATGGTGTTCTCGTGTGACTTTGAGGTCACGGGTTCGAGTCGGGGAAATAAACTCTTGCAAAAATGCAGGGTAAAGTTTGCGTATATTTCACTCTTCTGGTGGGACCCTTCCCCGGACCTTCGCGCAAATAGGCTTATAAGCACCCTTCATTTTAATATTGTAGTATTGCTTGTTTAATTATGGAAATTAAGATAATTAGTTTTCCGTACTTTTGCGTCCCACTCTTCTATCACTTTGATGAAGGGGGTTTTGAGTTGGGTGGTTTTGCGGGAATAGTGCTCTTTCGAGACATTCATGGATGTTCGTGACTGTTAACACCATCCACGGCTGCATGACTGTGATGACGTTGTGGCCCGTAATGCTCTTTTGAGAAAATAGCATTCGCGGTTGCAACTATCAAGATATTATCAATCTTGAGAGCATACAGTTATGTATCTTTTAAGATAGGATAGGATTTTGGATCAACATTATTAGCCTACTCGTTGTTGAAACTTGGATAGCGGTTCAACTATGTTCGAGACTTGGGGAGTAGCTTGAGTTACTTTTCTCTTCGTTAGATCCCTAGGTCTAAGTATTTCGAGCTGAGAACTGGCCCTTACAGTACGGTGGATAATTGTCTAAGAACAAACCCACTGACTGCAACGAGGAAGTCTCGCCACTAACCCGAAAATATTAATTGACTTTCCCTCCAAAAACCAAAGACTGAGCATGTGTCTCAGATAGTACGAACGTGAAAGGAGGAACGCTCAGGCTCTCTTGGGGGGGGGGGGGGGGGGGGGATCCGTGATGATCTGAGAAATAATGAGTCGTATTTATAGGCAAATTCTTCTAAGTAAAAAACAGTCCTAACGGCCCGGGATAGCTTCCTCCGCTTAACCAAATTACTATATGCAAACCCAAGTGGTCTGCGATTGGGTCCTCACCTTTTCGTAAATACTAACCGTAGCCCCCGTTGGTCTGCGGTTAGTGAGGGAGGACTGATGAGTTGGGTTAACCCGAACTCGCCTCGCCCTCATTGAGCGAGTGCGGCTGAGGTGACTAGGCTCATATCCTACTCGTCAGGGGCGAATTTTCCCGAGGCGAGTTCGCCTGAGGCCAGGTCAGACTCGCCTCGCCCTGAGCGAGAAGGAGTTTTGTCGTCGGGAATAGCTGTTCACATCTTATAGACAGATTACACTCATAATGTAGAGAAGAGAAATCATGTCGTCGAGACGAGTGTACAACCCTGTATTCGCCGAGTACGTTGCCGGGACCCAAGAGGTCTTTAGAGCCTCATTTGTAGTATGATCCAAGACAGAGAGAAAGGAGGGAGAGCGGTAGAGGCAGAAACCTCCCGCTCGCCCAGCTGGAGTAAGAGGCAAGTGAGGGGGCGAGAGGAGGAGGGGCGGGTGCCCCCCCTCTCGCCCTCGCCCAGCAAGGGGCGAGAGGAGGAGGGGTGGGTGCCCCCCCTCTCGCCCGCGCCCAGCCAGGGGCGAGAGGAGGAGGGGCGGGTGCCCCCCCCCCCCCCCTCTCGCCCGCGCCCAGCAAGGGGCGAGAGGAGGAGGGGCGGGTGCCCCCCCCCCCTCTCGCCCTCGCCCAGCAAGGGGGCGAGTGGAGGAGGGGGGGGGGGGGGGGGGGGGGGGGGGGGGGCGACCCCCTCTCTCGCCCCTGACCCTAGTAGGGGCGAGCCTAGTAGGGGGAAGACCCCCTCTCTCGCCCCAACAGGAGGGTGAGATCCCTCTCGACCAACCAGCTAGAGAGGAGGTACCAAGAGGGGGGGAGTGGGGAGGTGCCAGACCCCCACTCGCCCAACTCCAAAGAGGGGAGTGGGGAGGTGCCAGACCCCCACTCGCCCAGCCCCAAGGGGGCGAGTGGGGAGGCGCCAGGCCCCCACTCGCCCAGCCCCAAGGGGGCGAGCTCAGTAGAGGGGCACCCTCCCGGCTCGCCCAGCCCCCAAGGGGGGCGAGCAGAGGAGGTCCTTTTTCTGAGATGATCCTCTCAGCCCCGATTCCGGGGGGGTTCAAGGGAGCAGATATGTCTCACTACTTCGGCAAGGATGACTCCGTCCTGCACCTGCAGTGGTTTGAGGACATGGTCTCCATCATGCCCATGTCGGACGCTTTCAGGTGTCGACTCTTTGCGACAACCCTGAAGGAAAAGGCTAGAGAGTGGTTCCACCAGCTCCCTGCGGGATCCATCTATGCCTTCGAAGACTTACGTCGAGGTTTTTTGCTGCGCTTCTCGACGTCAAGGAAGAGGAAGAAAGATGCCAAAGCACTTTTCAAGGTCGAGCAAGAGCCAGAGGAGTCGCTGGCTCAATATCTGGAACGGTTCAGGGAAGAGGTTCACCTCGTCGAAGAGGTGCCCGGGTACACCCTCAAGCTTGCATTCACGTTGGGGCTGCGGGAGGGATTCTTCAAGGCGGACCTCAAGAGGAGGGCTCCTTTGTCTTTTGAGGAGTTGATGGAAAGGGTGGCCGAAGAAGTTGAAAGTGAAGAGGCCAACCCGGAGTTCACAAGAAGGCTGGCCAAGCTGAGTGAGCCGGAGGCAAGGCAGCAGGGGGGAAGAGCAAAGGCCCCCAAAAGGAAGTTCGACCAGGAGGAAGACAACTTCCAAGAAGAGGGAACCGACCTCCCAGGATGGAGGCAGGGACCGAAAGCATCCTCTCCACCACCCCAGCAAGCTATGGTGATAGGCCACAGAAGAAGAAATCGTGGGGGAGGAAGAAGGGGCGTCCGAGTGGAGTTACCTTACTGTGACTTCCATCAGGAGGAAGGCCACGCGACATCCGCCTGCCCTGAGTTCTTGGAAATGAGGGAGGCGAGGGGCCCGAGGCCGCAGCATCAACAACCATAGGAGGTCGAGGAGGACCATGCTGGGGAATAGAAGTCTGAGTCCCGGTCTCCGTGCTTTGTTTTTTCTTTGAGTCCATGTAGTAGGAGAGAGTGTTTCCCTACTTAGTTTTTCTTGCATGTAACCGAATGATTAATGAAATGAAAGTTTTTTGAAGTATTTTTCCCCTTGGATGGTTCCGCTGACCGGGATCTCACTAGACGGCAGGCCAGGTTGCCTCCTAGGGAGGATAAGAGATGTTCCCCTTGGATGGTTCCGCTGACCGGGCTCTCACTAGACGGCAGGACAGGTTGACCTCCTAGGGAGGATAAGAGATGTTCCCTGTACAACCCTGTATTCGCCGAGTAGGTACTCGAGCCAAGAGGCATTTCGGAACATCGTTCCTCAGCAGGATCCAAGGAAGGGGGGGAGAACCCCAGTAAGGGGCAAGACCAGCCAGGGGGGCCTCCCCTGGCTGGGTCTCGCCCAACCCCAGTAAGGGGAGAGACCAGCCAAGGGGGCCGCCCCTGGCTGGGTCTCGCCCAGCCCCAGCTAAGGGGCGAGACCGGCCAGGGGGACCGCCCCTGGCAGGGTCTCGCCCAGCCCCAGCTAAGGGGCGAGACCGGCCAGGGGGACCGCCCCTGGCTGGGTCTCGCCCAGCCCCAGCTAAGGGGCGAGACCGGCCAGGGGGACCGCCCCTGGTAGGGTCTCGCCCAACCCCAGTAAGGGGAGAGACCAGCCAAGGGGGCCGCCCCTGGCTGGGTCTCGCCCAGCCCCAGCTAAGGGGAGAGACCGGCCAGGGGAACCGCCCCTGGCAGGGTCTCGCCCAGCCCCAGCTAAGGGCAAGACCGGCCAGGGGGACCGCCCCTGGCTGGGTCTCGCCCAGCCCCAGCTAAGGGGCGAGACCGGCCAGGGGGACCGCCCCTGGCAGGGTCTCGCCCAGCCCCAGCTAAGGGGAGAAACCGGCCAGGGGGGCCGCCCCTGGCAGGGTCTCGCCCAGCCCCAGCTAAGGGGCGAGACCGGCCAGGGGGGGCCGCCCCTGGCAGGGTCTCGCCCAGCCCCAGCTAAGGGGCGAGACCAGCAGGGGGGGCATCCCCGGGTCTCGCCCCACCCCAGTTAGGGGGCTCGCCGAGCCCCGCGAGGTACCTCTCTCGCCCAGTTTCGGGGGGAGGTGTCGGTCTGCGTTTAGCATCCCAGAACAGCGGGATTTGGCTATTTGCAGTCCGGTTTTGGCTATTCGCAGTCCAAATCTGAGGGTATTTTGGGTATTCTGCAGTCCAGTTTAGGTTATTTGCAGCCCAGATCCGAAAATCCTATAAATAGGACCAAGGGGGCACCATTTGGAGGGATCCCTCATCCTAGGCTAGCTCTCTCCTTCTCCCTCTCCCTCCCCAAGTCTCTCTAGGGGGTGAGGAGAGGCTCCAGTGGTGCCCAAGCTTAGTAGTGGCTTGGGAGGGGAAGTTCCAAGGGGACTTCCGGGTACGTGGCGGGACCTCCCCGCTAAGCCCTTGGTCCAGTCCTTAGTTCCGACACCTTCAACCTAGAGCTCTCCCTTGGGGGAAGTAAGGGTTGGTCGCCCCTCAGCCTCGCTGAGGGCCCCGAACTCCACAGAGACCGAGTTGTCGGTTTCAACATTTTGGTGCGGTGAGCGTGGAGTGTGATCGATTCAAGAAACCCTCAAGATGAGCTCCATGGATGGAGGTGGAGGAAGTTCCTACCCAGGTCACTCGCAGCCCCCGGTGGCTGGGGTGATGTTGGAGATGTTCGAAAATTTCAGGAAAGAGGTCCTGCAGACCTTGCAGGTGACTTTCGCCTCGATAGGCGAAAGCAGGAGAGGAAGTGGTTCGGAGGTCTCTCCCCGACAGGAGGGTGAGATCCCTCTCAACCAACCAACCAGAGAGGTGCCAGGAGGGGGCGAGTGGGGAGGCGCCAGGCCCCCACTCGCCCAGCCCCAAGGGGGCGAGTGGAGAATCGCCAGGCCCCCACTCGCCCAGCCCCAAAAGGGGGTGAGCACGAGAGGTCCCTTTTGTGAGCTGATCCTCTCGGCCCCGATTCCGGAGGGGTTCAAGGGGGCCAAGATGTCTCACTACTTCGGCAAGGATGACCCCATCTTACACCTGCAGTGGTTTGAAGACATGGTCTCCATCATGCCCATGTCGGACGCTTTCAAATGTCGACTCTTCGCGACAACTCTGAAGGAGAAGGCTAGAGATTGGTTCCACCAGCTCCCTGCGGGATCCATCTATGCCTTTGAAGACTTGCGTCGAGGCTTCCTACTACGCTTCTCGACGTCAAGGAAGAGGAAGAAAGATGCTGAAGCACTTTTCAAGATCAAGCAAGAGCCAGAAGAGTCGCTGGCTCACTATTTGGAACGGTTCAGGGAGGAGGTTCACCTCGTCGAAGAGGTTCCCGGGTACACCCTCAAGCTTGCATTCACGTTGGGGCTGCGGGAGGGCTTCTTCAAGGTGGACCTCAAGAGGAGGGCTCCTTTGTCTTTTGAGGAGTTGATGGAAAGGGTGGCCGAAGAAGTTGAAAGTGAAGAGGCCAACCCGGAGTTCACAAGAAGGCTAGCCAAGCTGAGTGAGCCAGAGGCAAGGCAGCATGGGAGGAAGGTAGAGGCTCCCAAGAGGAAGTTCGACCAAGAGGAGGACAACTTCCAGGAAGAAGAGACTGACCTCCCAGGGTGGAGGCAGGGCCCGAAAGCACCCTCTTCACCACCCCAGCAAGCCATGGCGATCGGCCATAGAAGAAGAAGAAATCGTAGGGGAGGAAGAGGGGGCGTCTGGGCGGAGTTACCTTACTGTGACTTCCATCAGGAGGAGGGTCACGCGACATCCGCCTGCCCTGAGTTCTTGGAGTTAAGGGAGGCGAGGTGTCCGAAGCCGCATCGTCAACAACCAGAAGAGGTCGAGGAGGACCATGCCTGGGAGTAGAAGTCCAAGTCCTGGTCTCCGTGCTTAGTTTTTCTTTAAATCCATGTAGTGTGATAGTTGGTTTCCTTACTTAGAGTCTCTTGCATGTAACCGGATAACTAATGAAATAAAAGTTTTTCTAAGTACTTAACCCCTCGGACGGTTCCGCTGACCGGGCTCTCACTAGCCGGCAGGGCAGGTTGACCTCCCAGGGAGGCTATGTTCTTAACCCCTCGGACGGTTCCGCTGATCGGGCTCTCACTAGCCGGCAGGGCAGGTTGACCTCCCAGGGAGGCTATGTTCTTAACCCCTCGGACGGTTCCGCTGACCGGGCTCTCACTAGCCGGCAGGGCAGGTTGACCTCCCAGGGAGGCTATGTTCTTAACCCCTCGGACGGTTCCGCTGACCGGGCTCTCACTAGCCGGCAGGGCAGGTTGACCTCCCAGGGAGGCTATGTTCTTAACCCCTCGGACGGTTCCGCTGACCGGGCTCTCACTAGCCGGCAGGGCAGGTTGACCTCCCAGGGAGGCTATGTTCTTAACCCCTCGGACGGTTCCGCTGACCGGGCTCTCACTAGCCGGCAGGGCAGGTTGACCTCCCAGGGAGGCTATGTTCTTAACCCCTCGGACGGTTCCGCTGACCGGGCTCTCACTAGCCGGCAGGGCAGGTTGACCTCCCAGGGAGGCTATGTTCTTAACCCCTCGGACGGTTCCGCTGACCGGGCTCTCACTAGCCGGCAGGGCAGGTTGACCTCCCAGGGAGGCTATGTTCTTAACCCCTCGGACGGTTCCGCTGACCGGGCTCTCACTAGCCGGCAGGGCAGGTTGACCTCCCAGGGAGGCTATGTTCTTAACCCCTCGGACGGTTCCGCTGACCGGGCTCTCACTAGCCGGTAGGGCAGGTTGACCTCCCAGGGAGGCTATGTTCTTAACCCCTCGGACGGTTCCGCTGACCGGGCTCTCACTAGCCGGCAGGGCAGGTTGACCTCCCATGGAGGCTATGTTCTTAACCCCTCGGACGGTTCCGCTGACCGGGCTCTCACTAGCCGGCAGGGCAGGTTGACCTCCCAGGGAGGCTATGTTCTTCACCCCTCGGATGGTTCCGCTGACCGGGCTCTCACTAGCCGGCAGGGCAGGTTGACCTCCCAGGGAGGCTATGTTCTTAACCCCTCGGACGGTTCCGCTGACCGGGCTCTCACTAGCCGGCAGGGCAGGTTGACCTCCCAGGGAGGCTATGTTCTTAACCCCTCGGACGGTTCCGCTGACCGGGCTCTCACTAGCCGGCAGGGCAGGTTGACCTCCCAGGGAGGCTATGTTCTTAACCCCTCGGACGGTTCCGCTGACCGGGCTCTCACTAGCCGGCAGGGCAGGTTGACCTCCCAGGGAGGCTATGTTCTTAACCCCTCGGACGGTTCCGCTGACCGGGCTCTCACTAGCCGGCAGGGCAGGTTGACCTCCCAGGGAGGCTATGTTCTTAACCCCTCGGACGGTTCCGCTGACCGGGCTCTCACTAGCCGGCAGGGCAGGTTGACCTCCCAGGGAGGCTATGTTCTTAACCCCTCGGACGGTTCCGCTGACCGGGCTCTCACTAGCCGGCAGGGCAGGTTGACCTCCCAGGGAGGCTATGTTCTTAACCCCTCGGACGGTTCCGCTGACCGGGCTCTCACTAGCCGGCAGGGCAGGTTGACCTCCCAGGGAGGCTATGTTCTTAACCCCTCGGACGGTTCCGCTGACCGGGCTCTCACTAGCCGGCAGGGCAGGTTGACCTCCCAGGGAGGCTATGTTCTTAACCCCTCGGACGGTTCCGCTGACCGGGCTCTCACTAGCCGGCAGGGCAGGTTGACCTCCCAGGGAGGCTATGTTCTTAACCCCTCGGACGGTTCCGCTGACCGGGCTCTCACTAGCCGGCAGGGCAGGTTGACCTCCCAGGGAGGCTATGTTCTTAACCCCTCGGACGGTTCCGCTGACCGGGCTCTCACTAGCCGGCAGGGCAGGTTGACCTCCCAGGGAGGCTATGTTCTTAACCCCTCGGACGGTTCCGCTGACCGGGCTCTCACTAGCCGGCAGGGCAAGTTGACCTCCCAGGGAGGCTATGTTCTTAACCCCTCGGACGGTTCCGCTGACCGGGCTCTCACTAGCCGGCAGGGCAGGTTGACCTCCCAGGGAGGCTATGTTCTTCACCCCTCGGACGGTTCCGCTGACCGGGCTCTCACTAGCCGGCAGGGCAGGTTGACCTCCCAGGGAGGCTATCTTCTTAACCCCTCGGACGGTTCCGCTGACTGGGCTCTCACTAGCCGGCAGGGCAGGTTGACCTCCCCGGGAGGCTATGTTCTTCACCCCTCGGATGGTTCCGCTGACCTCCCAGGGAGGTTAAGTGATTTTTCCCCTCTCGCCGAGCTCCGCGAGGTAACCCCTCTCGCCCAGTTCCAGAGGAGGGGGGGGGGGGGGTTGGTCTGCGTTTAGCATCCCAGAACAACGGGATTTGGCTATTTGCAGTCCAGTTTTGGCTATTCGCAGTCCAGATCCGAGGGTATTTTGGGTATTCTGCAGTTCAGTTTAGGCTATTTGCAGCCCAGATTCGAAAATCCTATAAATAGGACCAAGGGGGCACCATTTGGAGAGATCTCTCATCCTAGGCTAGCTCTCTCCTTCTCCCTCTCCCGCCCCAAGTCTCTCTAGGGGGTGAGGAGAGGCTCCAGTGGTGCCCAAGCTTAGTAGTGGCTTGGGAGGGGAAGTTCCAAGGGGACTTCCGGGTACGTGGCGGGACCTCCCCTGTAAGATCCCTCTCCCGCTCCCGGGGCCAAGCGGACCTTATGCCCAGAGCCGACGCATTACGGTGACTTCCAACACACGGGTTGGGCTACACCACGCAACGTCGACCCTGCCGGCTATGATCATAGTGCGAGCAATAAGAAAAGTAAGTACGAGAGAAAGTACAAACTGAATAAAAGAGAGTCCACAAAACACATTCCATCATATATATATCAAAAGCTGAACCACATGATAAATATATGTCCGAGCATGAAACAAAAGTACGTAAATGAAAGGACTTAAGCCCGGTACATCATAATATAAAATCTCTCAAAACTCACTGCATGCGGAAGCTATCTCAACTTCACTCAACACTAACACTCAAAAGAAGTCCACCTGAAGTCTCGTGGCCGCTACTCGCTGCGTCGCTGTCTGCTCAGGTCCTGCCCTCGTCTCCTGCGGTGCGTGCGACAGCTCCGTCTCTTCGGAATCCTAGATTGTTGTCGGCCCCAATGCAAACCGTCAGTCAAAGAATGATCGAGCTCGCTAGGTCCCCTCCTCCTCCTGCGACTCCTAGGCACCGCGCGGGAGGAAGAAGCGGGGGACGAGCAAGGAACAAGCAGGTGACAGGGAAAGTAAAACTAGCATATGTATATAATTCTAGTCTACACAAGTGTAAAAGGGGCTAAACTATCATATATAAGTAAAAGTAAAGGCAGGAGCATAAAAGTAAGGTGCAGCAGTAAGTAAGCAGTAAAGTAAGTAAAGCGGAGCAGTAAGAGTAGAAGCGACAAGTAGCATTCTCGTACCCTAACTTATATGAATGCCCATACAAACTTATAAGTTAGGATTTCCAGGAATCGTAACTCATCATATAAAGGAGCCCACACTGATTTATATGATGAGGATCTGCAGGGGGGGTATGTTATGCTTATGCTATGAATGGTTATGCAATGAACTCACACACGCGACTCTGTGCACACAGACCTTTATAGTTCCCTCTGTTTGAGAGGAAGCCAACCTCTCGGGTACCAACCGTTGTGACACACGGTGGTAGCGGACCGGGCTGTCCACTCCTAGGCGGGTATACACTCTACCAGGCCTAGACCGCACGTACGCCTCGACGCTAAACAACCGCGGAGCTCTGCGTACTCTTTGCTGGAGTCCACCAGACTGTGAGCCAAGTGAGAGGTGTCTTCGGGGAACTGTCGTCCCGACACGCAGCCAAGCTGGCCCCTTAGACCCCTACACACCCGCTAAGTCAACGTACCGCGGTCGGAGTGACGACCTGCCTAGTACCGAAGACCTGCCACATTTCTGAGAAAGTTACCGGGATAATCATCCCCTTGGGGTTCCCGCTCGTCTAACCGAGCACCACAATACTGCCACTCCCGCAACGGGGAGGAGTTACATAAATCCAATCTTACCCTACTATGTCTACTCTTGCCTACTTTGAATGTCGTTGCAATTTAGGGTTAATCTTGGACTTCCCGAGGGTTACCCTGTAAGGGGCTCGCTACGGTACTAGGAACTACAGTGGGATGACACCCCAAGGTTCCCTTTCTCAAGACACTTAGTAATATTGGTATCCACCCATAAGATTACCCTCTTATCATCTCACTTGAGTTAAACATCAGTGTTTTATGATCCTCTAAGGGGAAAGACGATCTTTCGTCAATCCCGAGCACAGCCCTACCCATAGCTCACCAAGCACTCTCTCACCACCTAAGTTCCTTTTTGGTGACCTCAATCTCTTCATCCAAATCAGGTACACCAACTGCCTCCCATTCCCACCTAATGGTCTACAAGTTATCTCCATTCTACCGTTTTACTATTCGCAGACCAAATGAGTTATATGAACCACGTAAGGGGAGGTACTACAAATATTCATCCAATTGACTCAAAATTATTACCAGAAGACTATCATGAGTTTCTTAATGCTACACTTCTGTACTCTTCCAAGTCTCATGGGTCTAGTTGATTAGATTACAAAAACCTAAATTTGCTAAACGCAGACCACTTAAGGATATTGCACCCTTCCAAAGGGAGAACCCTAACCACAGGTCCTATGACTCCACAGATTTTATCCAAGGATCCTACTGCCCTAACTAGGACATGGTTCAATTCCCACAATTTTCCAACTTAATTTAATATTTAATTAATTTTCTTGAATAGTGAGGGCCACACTAACTTGTTCATGAAGTACCCTAAAATCTGGTCCAATGCCTACCCACTAATTATCCTGAGTGTGTACTGAATTCCAAAGCATAACCCCAAGAGATGAAGGATCATATTTACTGTTTTGCCCTTGAATTAAATAATTAAAGTTTAGTACAAAACCACCAAATTAATTAAATAAATACCAAAAACTGTATTTAAAATTCCAGAAAAATTCTCATATGTTATAAACATTAGTGTACTCATCATCTGAAGGTTTCATATGGTTACAAGGTGATTTGCCTATGTATTTGCATAAATTGTCAAAAGGGCATATATGGTAATTTCTTATGAGAACAATAATTCTCTCCATAAGTGCACTAATTAAAATTTCAGGAACCACATATCATCATAAGTAAGCATCCTACTGAGTTTGGGGGCCTTAGATATGGTTTTGCTTATGCAACAAAATAAACCCCCAAAACCTAGATTTTTCTCAAAAATCGCAAAGTGGATAAATTCTTAAGTAAAGGACACCCCAAATGATTCCAATGTGTTATAATATGAATATCTATGACTGGCCAAAATCTCAGAATTTTGCAAGGTCATATGCCATTTATTACTAATTTATTTTCAAAAAGGGCATAAGGGTAAATTCAACCAAGTAAGCATGAAAAGATTATCAAGGGTCACAAGACTAAATACAGTGGGCCTAAACATATCCATTGACCTCCATGTTCAGTTTGGTAAGGATAAGACAACCATAAGCTATTGAATTGGCATAAACCCTCCATTAAGCTAATTTTCCATAAATTCAAATAAATACTATTTAAGTAGTAAAAATTCCAAGATAATTATTCTGGTCCTAAAACTTCATTCTCAGCCTAGGGTTGAAGGTTGGTTGTCTAAAAAGGTGTTTAGGTCCTAATTGCTTCATTAAGGCCCAAAAGGGCAGTTCAGTAAATTGTGAGGTTTGGGCTAGGGTTTTGGTCTTCAATGCTCCAATCTCCCCCTTGGTGATGAGCAAGACCCTACACTACCCCTAAGCCCAGCACCACTGAAATTTTGGTAAGCCCCTAAAGCTAAGCTCCAAAATTCACAAGCCACCAAGGTTATGTGACTTCCAAACCTAGGGCAAAAATATGCCCTTTGGGGGTTCACCCTTAAGATGAACTCCAATTGACCTCAAATTTGGAACAGAGGCTAAAAATAACCAGACCCACATGCCACCAAAGAAAGAGGGTCATTAGGGGTGATTTCACCCACTAATTCCTCTTAGGTCAAAATCCTAAGATGAGATTAAAACTATAACTTAAAGGTGCCCAACCTATACCAATTTCTGGCACAAGGTGGGCCTAGGGTGGGCACTCATGTGGCCAAAATCTCAGCCCCATAGGCCCACCCAATCAAAAGTTATTAAGGTTTTGGTGGGCTAACCCCACCTAGGACCAGCCCTAGGAAAAAGGCTCCTCTGGGGTCTACTGGCCTCCAAATGCCAAGATCTCAGTTTCTAATGAAACTAGACATCCAGGGCTACAAAAGTGTGTCTCACATCATTTTCATGAATTGGCCATTAAGGGCCTCATTTAGGCTCCTCAATCTGAGTGAAGTTCCTGGCCCAATCACACACCACCCTTAAGCCATCCTCACTCCAAAGAGGGTTCACCCACAAGGAGTGGTCCAATGGACCCAATATTTTTAACAGTGTGTGGGATTAGCCCAAACTTCACCCCACCCTAATATGGGGGCCCCACAAGGGAATTTGGCCACCCAAATTACAGAAATTTACTATTTAAAGATTAGATAAAAACTATAGGAAAAAGTTCTCCATAAATCCTAATATTTGGGCACATTATAGATCTAATATATTTACTCTAGGGTTTAAAATATCAGCCCTAAACTCCAAGCCAAATGGGAGTAAAAAATAATTTAGTGCTAGGGATTTGTTTGGACCAGTCTCAGCAAACCAGCTCTACAGAAGCCAAATCATCACCAAATGACTTGATCTAAGTTCTAAATTAAAGTAGACTCAACCCTCTTCAAAAGTTATCTCTGGTGACTTTTTGATTTATGGCCTCTAAAGGCCTTAAAATCGAGTTACAACATGAGCCTAGAATCTGGCTAAAGGCACACCACATCAATTAAATTAGAATAAAGCACACGGCGCTGATCACGCACGCATCTTGACGCAGATCGAGCCGCCCTGCGTCGTCGTCTTCCTCGAGCCAACGGCCCAGATCTGCCCGACCTGGAGCCGCCTGAAGCACGAAATCCCGGCCACCCGTCCACCTCCCTGGCCAGCCACCGCCACCACCACCTCCGTTGAGGTGGTGCCGATCGATTGGCGGTGGATTGGTCGCCGGCGGGGGCCGTTTCAGGCGATTCTAACAGGAAGACCAAACGGCTAAATAGAGAGGTAATGCGGATTGGGTTCGGCTCAATTGAGCTCGAACTCGACATCTAACAGTTCTAGAAGCTAGCACAGTCAGAGGGGGGGGGGGGGGGGGGAGAAGCGAACCTGGAAACGGGCTGGGCGGCGAGTATTCCGGCGGTTTGCCATCTCCGTTTCCGTCTCCGGAGAGCTTGCTACAGAACTCGATTCTCCACCGAATTCTTCGATCCAAAGCGCTAGCCCGACTGCAAACGACCTTCTGGAGCTGTTGGTGAGGCTTATATAGACTGAGGAGGGCTGTGCTGGGGGATTCGAGGTGGTGGCTCACGGGGGTGACTTGGCCGACCAGCCCCCTGCTGCATCCTTGCTTTCCAGCTCCTTCTCATCACTCAACACCATCAGGGGTGAGCCCAAGGCTGATTGGGAGGAGAGAGAGGGGGAGATTGGGCTCCTTTTGCTTTTTGCTTTATCAAGCCCCTTTTTGTCCCCTCCTTTAACCCAACCCCTCACTTGGGTTAGCTTGGGTTAGCCCAACCCCTTAGCCACACCCCACCATATCCCATGAGTCCAAATGATTTCATAAACTTTAGGCTTAGGTTCTAATTAAAAAAAGGGGGGAAAAGGTTTAGGCACTAAAATTGGGATTAAGCCCAATTGAGTTGACTTTGACTTTGACCAATTGGGTTGACTGGTCCCCCATGTAGGTCATGGGTCCCATGTCATCACTCAATAGAGCTTGGCCCATGGTGGGGCCCTATTTGTCCCAATTTGATTAAAAGGTGTGAAAATACCCAAATTGCCCTTCTTTGGTACTTTGGCAAAATTGAGGTGACTTGACCCTTCTATGATGGGGCTTTTGGGCCTCTTAGGTTCCTAATGATGCTTAGAGACTAGATGTGGAGTCAATTTTAGGATTTGGGTGAAGATTGATCACATTTGGGTTGAGTTGACCTTTTTGCCCTAATTTGGAGTTTGACCAAATTGGAGAGGGTTGACCACCCTATGATAGGGCTTTTGGGTCCAAAGGGTCTCTAATAGGGTTTGGAACATAAGGGGGAGGTCAATTTGGCCTCTTGGGGGTCAATTGCCCCTCAATTGGTTGGTTTGGTTCAGACTTACTTAAGGTGATTTTGGGCTAATCCTAAGGAATTGAGCCTCACCAAGGGGGTGATCACCCCATTACTCCTTCCTTAAGGTTTAGGGAACTAAGGGTGGTCTCATTTTGGGAAACTTGGTGTCCAACTGGCGTTATAGCCCTCTATAGCAGCTTAGGTCCCATTTGATTGGGACTTTAGGTGTGCACATAGCAAAATTCTCATCCTAAGGGGGTCCTCAAGGCCCCTCATCCCACCCCTTGAGCTCCCAATCTCACACTAGGGGTCTAGTAGGATTGGGGATGTTACATCCCCGCTAAGCCCTTGGTCCAGTTCTTAGTTCCGACACCTTCAACCTAGAGCTCTCCCTTGGGGGAAGTAAGGGTTGGTCGCCCCTCAGCCTCGTTGAGGGCCCCGAACTCCACAGAGACCGAGTAGTCGGTTTCAACAACGAGATCATGTCGTCGGGACAAGATTAAGTCGTCGAGAAGGGTAAGGGGGTGTTCTCGCCTCACCTTGCCCTGGGCGAGTTAGGTCGATATTGGGCCTACTCGCCGAATACGGGTTGCACACCCGCCACGAGTGTGTTGGAATTCACCCCCGACATCATCTCCTCAGCTCACCTGCAAAACGAAGAAGAAGAAGAAGGAAAAGAAAGCGTCAGGGAACCTGGATAGGGCAGCGCCCCCCTTTCGTGTTTAACTTATGACTTTTTCTTATTTATGTATTTTCCTTTCCAGCTTTTCTTTTCTTGGGCCTTAGGCCTCTCTTTTCTGTATTTGGTCTTTATGAACCGTTGGGGGGCCAAGGCTATATATGTGTGCCTTTGGGGCTCCCAGATGATTATCTAATTTCTGTATCAGATAATGTTGTTCTAAAGAAGCTTCAAGCTCTGTTTTTTTCTTTCTGAGTTATTAAGTTTTTTTCTTTTCTTGCACTCGTTTTTCCTTTATGGTATCAAAGCGAGGGCCCCCTTTCGTGTCTTACACAACACCACCCCTTTTGAAGCATGGACTGGACACAAGGCCAACATTAAAGACCTTAGAATTTTTGGTAGCCTTGTCTTCAACCTTGACCCACAAAACAACAAAGACAAGCTTGATGAAAAGGCTACTTGTGGAATACTATTAGGATTTAGTGACACCTCTAAAGGATATAGAATTTATAATCCCACAACAAAAAAACTAACAATAGGAAGAAATGTAGTCATTAATGAAAACAAAGTGTGGAATTGGTCTTCTGATTCAGGTCAGATTCTTGCTCAAGAGATTACCCAAGACAATTTTTTTGAACTTGAGCCTTCCATCCCTACTCTTCCACAACCTGAGCCACCCAGGGAGGAGGTTGTTCAAGACTGCTCTGTGCCTGAACCTTCCATTCCTATCCCTGTTTGCCCACATGCAGAAAATTTTAAGTCACACATGATCCCTAATCCTGAAGAATCATCACCCCCGTCATTACCAAAAAAAATTCAAAACAATTACAGAACTATATGAAACCTGTACCATAGCCCTATTCATCAAAGAACCTACCACCTACATTGAAGCCTCCAAAAATGACAAATGGATTCAAGCCATGAATGAAGAAATAGCAGCCATAGAAAGCAACAATACCTGGGAACTTGCTGACTTACCACCCAACAAAAAGGCAATTGGCCTCAAATGGATCTATAAGGTAAAATACGATGAAAATGGAGAAGTAAAGAAATATAAAGCTAGGTTAGTTGCCAAGGGCTATACCCAAAAACCTGGAATCGACTACAATGAGACTTTTGCCCCCGTAGCACGTTTTGAATCCATCAGGATCATAATAGTCTTAGCTGCGCATTTTGGCTACCCAATTATCCAAATGGATGTGATATCTGCCTTCCTCAATGGATGTGTTGAGGAAGAAATCTACATAGAACAACCAATTGGATATAAGAAGAAAGGGAAAGAGAACAAAGTTCTAAGAGTTTTGAAGGCTTTATATGGATTAAAACAATCATGTAGAGTTTGGAATTTCAAAATTGACAAGCATTTGATTGCCCTGGGATTCACTAGATCTGATTGTGAGCCATCCATCTATTATAAGCATTACCCCAACAATGAAGTAATTTATGTTTGCCTATATGTCGATGACCTGTTTATTACCGGGTCCAACATGAGCATTATAGATGAATTCTGCACTCATATCAAAACTATTTTCAAAATGACTGATTTAGGAATTGCTCGATACTTCCTTGGGATACAAATTCAGCAAACGCCCAATGCCATATACATTAATCAAAGTAAGTATGCTGAAGATCTCCTTGAACGTATTGAAATGTCAAATTCTAGGCCCACTAGCACCCCCATGGTCACAGGAGAGAAATTTAAAAGAGAAAATGGAGAGGAGAAGGTAGATGCCGAACATTATAGAAGCATGATAGGATCTCTAATTTATTTAACCAACACTACACCCGAGATCTCATAAGCAAAAAAGAGATCTTTGTTGAACATTGTGTGTCGGCGAGCCAACTCGCCGACATTTTTACTAAAGCTTTGGCCGCTTCCCCCTTTGCAGATCAGAGAGCGAGACTGAGGATGTCTGATAGCTGGGATTACGGGAGGATGTTGGAATTCACCCCCGACATCATCTCCTCAGCTCACCTCCAAAACGAAGAAGAAGGAAAAGAAAGCGTCAGGGAACCTGGATAGGGCAGCGCCCCCCTTTCGTGTTTAACTTTTGGCTTTTTCTTATTTATGTATATTCCTTTCCAGCTTTTCTTTTCTTGGGTCTTGGGCCTCTCTTTTTTGTATCTGGTCTTCATGAACCATTGGGGGCAAGGCTATATATGTGTGCCTTTGGGGCTCCCAAATGATTATCTAATTTCTGTATCAGATAATGTTGTTCTAAAGAAGCTTCAAGCTCTGTTTTTTCTTTCTGAGTTATTAAGTTTTTTCTTTTCTTGCACTCGTTTTTCCTTCACAGTGAAGCTAAAGTTATAGGCCCTGTTTGAGAAACCAGTACGACAAAAGATAGTTTTGAGACTGGAGGGTTGAGCACCAGCTGTTCCAGTCGTTCGCCGCTTTCATGAGTAATTTGTGAAATTATTGGCGATATTGCAGATTTTGTGGATGCGATATATTATTAAAAAAAAATTAATTCGCAATTCAGTTTAAAAAATGAATGTCAATTTTAAAACTACATTTATCCATTTTAAAACAGCACCTATGAGAGCCATAGTAGTTTCACAAGCAAATATTATCATAAAATATTAAAAAGAATAATTTTGTTCCTAAATACGTGGAGTCTTCGTCACTATAATAATAATAATAATAATAATAATAAGTAAATTTAAAAAAGGCAGAAGAGCAAACAGCGTTGACCAGATTATTCTTTCTCTTCCCTTCTTTCCCAAGTCTCCTTCACGTGTTTTTGTAACCCTAAATTAATCGCCACGTCATCGATGACCAAATCTTCGCATCTCCCTTCCATAAATCGCACAGCCCAATCTTCTCTTCTCCTCCAAACAACCTTTCATGGGCTGCAAATTCTCATTTTTATCCTCCTCCGCCGCCGCCGCCGCCGCCACCGATGAGGAGGACTGCTCCCACCGCAAATTAAAGGTCATGGTCGTCGCCCGCGGTGGCTCTCTCCAAGAATACACTACCCGGGTTACAGCCGCCGAGGTGGTCGGCGACGGTGGCGCTGCGCTCTGCAGCTCGGACAAGATTTTCTTCGATGCTTTCCCACCGGCGATTCCTCCGGAGGAGCAGCTGGTGGCGGGTCAGCTTTACTTTTTGTTCGAGGCGGCGGAGCTGCGGCGGCGGGTCACAGGGGCTGACATGGCGGGGTTGGCGTTGAGGGCGAGCAGGGCACTGCAGGGGAGGAGGATGCTGAGGCCTAAGGTGATGCTGGTTGTGGAGTTGATTGGTGGAGGATTCGGCTGCGCCGGTAATGGTGAGAGAATTGTGTCCGGTGGCTCGCCGGAGAAGAAGAAGAAGAAGAGTGGTTTGAGTCCTACCGGGAGAGTTGAAAGATTGAGAAGGAAGTTGAGCACGGTTCACGAGGTTAATGAGGAATCAGTCCACGTGTAGCTATTCCGTTTTAAATTATTTCTTTCTTGTACTATTTTTTTATTTTTTTATTTTGTAAGTAAATAATATTAAAGTTGTTTGTATCTCTAATAAATAATAAGTTAAATTCTGAATTCAGTACTTAATTAGGTTTTGGGCCTTTAAGAAAGAGCAATGTTATGGACACACCAATAATGATTAAGGACAGCCAACGGCTATGTACAGCCCAATATCGCTATGTATAACCGAATCTCACTATGTACACATCAATTGTTAATTGCTAATCAATTTTTCAAAAAGAGGCTATTTCAACATCCAATCAATTTTAATAAATATTAGTTGTAAAAATTAACATATGAAAGCACAAAAATTTCTCAATGTACATAGGCTTATTATTATAAAGAAGAAAACAGTCTCAACATTGCATTAAGACATAAAAGTACAAAAATATTCCTAGTAATTAGTATAAAAAATACAAGACTCCAACGTACAAAATACACACAGAAAATACAACTGATGTCAGCAAGCTCAATATCGATCTACCGGCTTCATCAACGACACACTTGGTAATTACTCCTGGCTTTTATCATGCCCCGCCTCTTCGTTCAACGACCAGATAAAATCACTCCGACTACTGATCATATTCCGCAGAGAATCCGGCAACGGTGCCACGTTCACTTCCAAACCCCCTCCAGTATCTGCACAACCTGCCACATTCCCGGCCTGGAGATGCAGGAAAGAAACGGCTACTGGAGGAGAAGAAATATGGGGGAATCTGACGGTGGAGGAGGGTTCCGGGGGCGGCGACGCTTGATGATCGGGAATGGCGAAGACGACGGGCCGGAGCTGTAAGACCCCCCCCCCCCCCCCCCCCCCCCCCCCCTCCCCAAACTGAACCGGGTTCAGGGAGGGGGGATCTTTCTGCCCAAGGATGGCCACTAGCACTTCACGAGTGGCAACGTCCCACCCTCTCAAGCTCTGAGTGGTCGCCTTGTCAGGCACAAGAATCACAACAGCACATCAGATTCATATAGCGGAAGCATTAGAACAGGAAAACTAAGCACACAGCTGATATATACATAAAGCGGAAAAAAGGCTGAAGCCTAATGTTTAGTACATCTGCCTTGGGGGCTACACATGACTATAACAAAGTGCTCTTAAACTAGTCCTACACTCTAGGACTCACGTCGCGGAAAACAGGGGGCGAGGCTGGAGTATCCGGTCGGGTCATCTCTAAGGCCGGTAACCCGTCCTGCGGCACGGGGGCTTCACGCTGTCCCATCTCCTGTGATTGGTTATAAAATAACTGTTAGTCACAGAGCTAACTAGAAAACACATCCCCTCCCCGGATCCGTATCCTGGGGACGGGCTAAAGGACAGGAATAAATAGCTGAAGCAAGGTAGAGGGTTAGCAGCAGGTAAAGCATATATACGTATATATATCTATAATGCCTACCAATCATAATTTCCACGAGGTGGCACAGACGTGCGGTGCGAAACGACATACAACACTAACTCGCACATACCCGCAACCAGGTATTTAAACCTGTACACACAAAACCCTGTGTCGACACAGCTTGGACCGCTTTGCTTCAAGCGGGGTTGCGAACCCCGCGAGCCTCACCGATGTGGTTGTCGGTGATAGTGGTCAGTCCTGCCACTTCTGAATGTAGTCGTACCGTATCACTTTGGCCCTCTCGTACAACTTGATGTACTAACTGGATGTGAGCGACATCCGGCGATTCTGAGATTTAGGCCGACCAGCGGAGGCAAAACTGCGGGTTCGGAGTGGTGATCACCACTGTGCACATCTCCCTGTCGCCATGAGTCGTCACCCCACCCGCACCGATACGAACGGTCTGTGGGCGTGACCGACCCGCCACTTCCAAAACAGTCTTCAAAAGCATAAGCACAGAGCAAGCGCCTAAAACTTAACGCGGCATTCTTAGTCGACCGGTCACTCGACTTTTGACCGGGAGGCTCGACGGTAGGAGAGCTACTTATTTGGGGCTAACTCAGGAGGAGGGACTCAACTCCGGGTCTTCCCCAACTAAGGCCTCACAGAAAGGAGGAGAAGCATCGCTTGCCAGCGTAAGAATGCGGTTAGCACTAAAATATAAAAGTGCAACATAAACAGTAAGAAAGGATGGAAGCATGAGCCGAAATATCAGGACCAGTACGAGACTGGAGAATTGAAAGTACAGAAAGCAGTAAATAAAGGACCAGTGCAAGACTGGATTACTGGAAACGAACGAACACAAATATAAGTAAGGGGACCAGTGCGTGACTGGATTTAAAGAGTAAATGTTGGAAGTAAAAGCAGGGGGACCAGTGCGAGACTGGATTTAAAGAATAAATGTTGGAAGTCAAAGTAGGGGGATCAGTGCGAAACTGGATTTAAGGAATAAATGATGAAAGTAAAAGCAGGGGGACCAATGTGAGACTGGATTTAAGGAATAAATGCTGAAAGTAAAAGCAGGGGGACCAGTGCGAGACTGGATTTAAAGAATAAATGTTGAAAGTAAAAGCAGGACCAGTACGAGACTGGAGAGCATAATAAATAAAGGGTTAGTAGTTCAATCACTCCATACAGGAGGCTTCAAGTCAACTCCGTTCTTAGGAGAAAGTTCCGTTCGATCCCCGATCATAGGGGTCTTTTCTCCGTTCATAGGAGTTTACTTAGATTTTGTGAGGTTCCTTATTTTCGTGTGCCTTAATTTCGCATTTTTAATTATCTTGATGTTATTGAATTGGCGGTGTCGCCCCGCGATTGCGACCCGAATTGTGCGTCGTTACTTTTAACTTATTCGATTCCTGAGATCGATACGCATTATTTCGTTGCGTCACGAAAATACGCGTTGCGAGTTTGCCAATTTATCCCAATTAATTCCGCTCATTTCGGGTGTTTAATTTACTCGTAAAAGATTTTAGAGGACCAAAATAAAAGGTCACACCTCCCAATTTTTATAGTGGAATTTGGTCGGCACAGCTCCTACCGCGTGGGTTTTCACCATTTCTGAGTTTTCCATCATAAAAAGTGTACGTGTTACTTATATATTAACTCTT
Organism: Dactylorhiza incarnata; assembly: GCA_033032865.1. Lineage (NCBI taxonomy): Eukaryota > Viridiplantae > Streptophyta > Magnoliopsida > Asparagales > Orchidaceae > Dactylorhiza > Dactylorhiza incarnata. Next base: position 984,090 of record JAWHQI010000234.1, read on the forward strand.
TCATCGACTGTTTGCGCTCTCGGCTCGCTCGTGAGCTAAGGTGGTTCAATTCGACCGGTCTACCAGAGCGTCGAGTGACCCGCAACAAGCCTATTACGGAAATATGGACATCTTTATCATACCTGTCGAGGATTATACTTCCACGACCAAGCATGGGTAGTTGCCCGGTTATCGGTTTGGAGGAATTCTGATCATATCTGCATTAAAAGGTTCTACAAGTCAATTAATATTTTATACATTGCCTACATATCTAATTTCTAAATATTTTTTGATGGTTTACAGGTATTTTGATGAAGTGACTGTTGAGATAATTTTCTCCTAAGTGTGAAAGAGGCTAACTACCTTTTGATCATATTTTTCAAGCACGTGTTTTCATGCCAAGTGTGAAAAGGAGTAGCCGTCTTTGACTATAAAATCAACATGTGCTCTTGAAGGAAGCTTCTAGGAAAGTGCCAAGAGGAAGCTTCATGACATATGTTTTTGACCGAGGAAGCTTCATGCACATGTCATCTACCACCTCTACCCCCTTGGTTTTGGCCTTATAAACATGCATGAAGGAGGAGGGATAAGACATCCACTTTTCTCCAATCTTAAGCATTGAAAGGGTTTCTATAGAGACCTTTGTGGCAAGCGTCTTAGTTTGGAGAGAGCTTTCAGACGTCTCTGTGACGTTGACGAGGAATACTTCACCTACATGGATTGGATTTGGAGCAGACTTGGGCAAGGATTCGAAGAGGCATCTTGGAGAGAATATGTGTAATCCGTCTCGTCCGTCATTGTCGGTAACTTGCAATTTTTTGTTGTTGTTTATTGTGTATTATTGTGTGGTGCGTTGTTGGTGAAGATCTTGTGTGGATCGAGGAGGGAAAACCTTGTAATTGTCTATTTATTATACACATTTTTAGTGGCGGTTTTCCGGGTTGGACTCTAATCGCCCCGTGGTTTTCACTTTATTGGGTTTCCACGTTAAATCTGTGTGTCACTTTTATTGTTGTTATTTTATGTTGTGTTTTGGTTATGTATCGTCATACCACTAAGCAGTCGTGCATATACTTGCTCGAACTAATTTGCAGGTGCTCTGGTCGGGCTTGTGTGCTCTCTAGCCCAACAACGACTATAATAATGATGTTAAAGCAACAAATCAATTGAGTCAAATTCAATATAATTACTTTTGACTGGTTCATTTATACCTCTAGTATGTGTTTGTATATTGTTTTTCTTTTCAATTTTATTTTAGATAATGTTGAAGATATAATTTAATTTTAATCAGTATTGTTTTTTAACACTGTATGAAGCATAAATATTTTAACAAATAGATTTATAAATATAGTTAAAAAGTCTAAATATATACATTCTAGTCTCATCCCAATATCACTATTATTGATGTCATAATCAATATTTATAGCATCATCTTCTATTTTTGTTTAATCATTCATATTCGTAGTCTCTTTCAAGTGATGGATGTGGAACACCATTTAAGCATGTGAATTCGGCTGAGATTTGAGTTGGCATGTCCCCGGAGCACCCGGCTAACAACACGACAGAGCATGCCAGGCTCGACATTTTTCAGTCGCATGCGGTTCAATATCATGCTCCTAGAAGGATATGAAATCTTCATAAAACGCGTTAGAAAACGTCAAGGGGATCGAACTTTCATTGCATGCATGCTGTCCCGGCCCCTTATAAAACATTTTGTTCTTAATGAGGCTTAAATAACTATTTTGAATACAAAACAAATGAAAACATTTCAAATTGTTATTGAGTAGAATTAGTCTAGGGGCCAAAATCAATTATATTCAAACTCAAAAATTGATTTCTTCTAGTTAATATTACAAGATTTCAAGATGATTCAAAATATGCAATATTAGGGCATTTCAAATTTTCTCTCCCCTTTACAAAATTATTATCCCCAAAATTGAAAGAGAAATTGAGCCAAATTAAAATTGAAATAAAAATCAAGCGGCCTCGGCTCATTTTTCGGGCGAGACAACTCAAGCTCAAAATTGGCTTTAAATTTGATTTCAGCCATTTGTTACTGCACCCGTCCAAGTAATATATCGAATCGCCTTTTAGTTTTGATCATTACCCTGACAACAATCAATGTCCTCTAGGCAAGAAATTCCTTTTAGAAGATAGTTTTCAAACCAATTTTGCATCTGTACAAACCGGGGTTCGCCTGGCTCCACCCCCTAGACCTCGCAGAGCGGCATTCCCAGAAAGCATAGGCGAGAGCGCTGGGGCGTGGTCTCGGCAGTTGGCGTATGGCGAGAGCTAGAAGGATAAGAACCAATCTCGCCGAAGTACTCGGCGAGATGTGTCATGCCATGGGTTCTGCGAGACTCAAGAGGTCGCAGAGGCGACAGGAACCCTCGCATGCAGTATGGCGAGACAAAGAAGCATTCCTGGTCTCGCAGACCCCTCTTCCAGGGGAAAGGAAGTTAGAATTACCCTCTTGCCCCTGGAGGCCTGCAAATAGCCACCCCGAACAGCGGAGTTTGGCTGTTAGCAGACCAAATTGGGGTGCAAATAGCAAAACCAAAAGGCGGAATTCCGCTATTCGTAGACCAGTTCAGAAAAACTATAAATAAGACCCAAAGGGCACCTTTGGAGAGGGTCCAGCTTTTGGCTTCTCTCTCCTTAGGCTATCCTTGTCGAGACTCCCCTGAGCTCTCCAAGGTGCCCGGGCCTCAGCTTTGGCTCTGGAGGGGAAGCAATCTAGAGATCTTCCGGGTGTGTGGTGGGACCTCCCTGCTGAGTTAAGGGTCTGTGTTAAGTTCTGAGACCCCGACGTACTTTTTCCACGGGATAAGTAAGTGCTAGTCGCCCCCCAACCTGTTGGGGGCCCCGAGCTCCACAAGGAACCAGTTTCTGGTTTCAACATTCTTGGTGCGGTGAGCGTGGAGTGTGGCTAGTACAGGAAAGTCTCTAGGAGAAAGCATGGCGGGCGAGGATGAGCGAGATGCAGGGTTCGGAGGTTCGCCACCCGCAGGGTCGCCAGTGACGATGGATATGCTGGCCGAGCTCAAGAGGGATATGATTGGAGCCTTTCAGAGCGCCATAGCCTCGGCGTTGGGTGGTTTTGCTACCCCGGCCCCTCAGATGGCTCCTCCATCCGGGGGCTGCGAGAACGCCCCAGGCCAGCGAGCGGGCAAGGAAGCAGCGGTCCAGGAGGCAGGCCGAGATCTCGCGGGTCGCGAGCTCTTCCCCAGTCCAGTAGGTGCGAGCGAGATCCCGACCAGAGTGGTCTCGGCAGGAGGAGTCTCGGCAACGGTGTTCTCGGCAAACCCAGGGGTGGCAGAGGGAGCCTCGGCAGGAGGTTCTGCAGGAAGAGTAGAGCCAGTTCAGAAGGTGAACGGGGGGAGTCCCTTTTGTGAGTTGGTGCTCTCGGCACCACTCCCCGAGGGGTTCAGGGAACCAGCCATGACCTTGTATGTTGGGAACAGCGATCCCGTTCCCCACCTGCAATGGTTCGAAGATATGGTCTCGATCAGACCCATGTCGGACGCCTTCAAGTGCCGACTCTTCGCCACTACCCTGAAAGAGAAGGCGAGGGACTGGTTCTACCAGTTACCCTCGGGTTCGATTTATGCTTTTGAGGATTTGCGTAGGGGGTTCCTGCTGCGTTTCTCCACCTTGAAGAAGAGGAAGAAAGACCCGGAGTCTCTCTTTAGTATCAAGCAAAAACAAGGAGAGTCTCTAGCCCAGTATCTGGAGCGATTCAGGGAAGAGGTCCTCCTCATTCAAGAGGTACCTGGGCACACACTCCAGCTGGCCTTTACGGTGGGGCTGCGAGAGGGTTTCTTCAAGATGGATCTCAAGAGGAGGGCCCCTCTTTCCTATGAAGAACTAATGGAGCGAGCGGCGGAGGAAGTAGACGGGGAGGCAGCTAACCCCGAGTTCACAAAGAGATTGGCACGGCTGAGCGAGCCGGAGAATAGGCACCCCGAAGGAAGAAGAAGGGAGGAGGTCAGGGCCCCGGAGTTGGGATGGAGACAGCAAGGTGGTGGAATGCAGGGCCCGGGAAGGGGGTTCCACCACGGAGGAGGTAACTTCCAGGGAGGACAGGGGAGACCCCATCAGCAGGGGTGGAGGCAGGGCCCAAGGCCACCTCCTCCCCCGCCCCATCAAGCAATGGAGATCGGGAGAGGAAGAGCGGGAAGAGGAAGGGGGGCGGGGGCCGGAGGAGCCGGTCCCAGAAGGAGGCACAGAGGAGTAGGAGTCGAGGGGAGGGTGGCGGCGCTGCCCTATTGTGACTTCCACCAGGAGGAAGGCCACGCGACCGCCACCTGCCCGGAGTTTCTAGAAATGAGAGGGGCAAGGGGACCAGCACCACAACCACAGCAGCGCCCGGTAAGGATCGAAAAAGTCCTCGCCCAGGAAGACGAAGAGGAAAGATGCGAAGATCGGGTGGACGTAGGAGCCCGGGGGGGAATCGGGGTGATCCACGGAGGGGTGGGAGTTGAGGCGACCCGGAAGGCGAGCCTCCATGCTATGTACCGTCGGAGCGTAGCTTCGACATCCCAAGCCCCGCCCCCGGTGGAGAGGATCACCTTCTCCCAAAAGGACATGCCCGGTCATGAAGACCCGTTCTGCGATGCGCTGGTTATCCAAACCGCCATCGAAAACTTTACCGTCTCGCGGATCTTGGTGGACAACGGCAGCTCGGTCAACGTTATCTTCAAGAAAGCGTTTGACGAGATGAAGGTAGAGGCCCGAAGGGTGTTGGCCTCGGATGGCCCCTTGTTTGGTTTTTCGGGAGAGAGAAAGGAGGTGGAGGGAGGAGTAGGACTCCATGTAACTCTCGGGGGGCAATCGCGGAACTGCCGTTTCGTGATTGTGGACGCCCCAAGCAGCTATAGCGCCATTTTCGGTCGGCCTCTTATTAGTGCATTTATATGCGTCCCTTCCACCCTACACCAGTGCCTAAAGTTCAACACAGGTGGAATCCAGGTCCGAGTCAGGGGAGACCCCAAGGTGGCGAGGCAGTGCTACGTGACGGCTGTCAACACCATCTCCTGGATGGGGGGAGCGGAGGAGTGGGATAAGAGGATGGAGAAGATGACCGAGGCAGGGGAAGAAAATGAAGGAGAAGAGGGAGAAAAGGGGGAGGAAGTTCATGCCCGGGAAGGGGTCGAGGTAGGACCCTGGGCGGAGAAAGGAGGAAGAGAAGAAGGAGGAAAGGCCGAGAAGAGAAGGGTGGAGGAGGTGATGGAGATAGAAGGGGAGGAAGGAGGAGCCCAGGAGCTCGTCGACGAAGGAGAGGAGGAGAGGCCTTGGGGGGAGCAGTCGCGGCTGGAGGCCGTAGACGAGGTCATCGAACTGGAAGTCGTCACCCGACTGGGGGTGATGGAGAAGATCCGGGTCAGCGGAGAGCTCAACTCGGAGGAGAGGGCGGAGATCCTCGCCTGCGTCCAGAAGAACGTGGACGTCTTTGCCTGGAGTGCCGCGGAGATGCCCGGGATAGACGCGGATGTGGCCTGCCACCGCCTCAACCTCGAGCCCGGCGCCCGCCCCATCCGCCAAAGGAGGAGGCCCACTGCAGACAGGCTGGAAGGGCCCATCCGCGAGGAAGTGGAAAAGCTTCTGAAAGCAGGTTTTGTAAAGGAGATCCAGTACCCAGGCTGGGTCTCCAACGTCGTCATGGTAAAGAAAGGTGGAGGTAAATGGCGAATGTGTATCGATTTCTCTTTGCTTAATAAATCATGCCCGAAGGATTGTTACCCCCTGCCTAGAATCGACGCGCTGGTTGACTCAGCCGTCGGTTTTCATATGATGTCTTTCTTAGATGCTTTTTCAGGTTACCATCAGATCCGCATGCATCCCCCTGACATCAAGGATGTCTCCTTCATCACGAGGGATGGATGCTACTGTTATAGGATGATGCCCTTCGGGCTCAAGAATGCGGGAGCCACATACCAAAGGATGATGGACCGGGTTTTCCGTGAGCAAAGGGGGAGAAACCTGGAGGTCTATGTCGATGACCTCATGGTCAAGAGCCGAGGTCTTGAATCCCACCTCCGCGACCTCGAGGAAACTTTCGAAACCCTACGGAAGTTCAAGATGAGACTCAACCCGTCGAAGTGTGTCTTCGGAGCCAGTCGAGGAAAATTCTTGGGCCACATGCTCACCCCGGCTGGGGTGGAGCCTAACCCAGATAAGATCAAGGCAATCCTCGAGTTGGCACCCCCAAGAAATGCTAAGGAGGTCCAACGCTTGACGGGAAAGTTGGCTGGGTTAAGTAGATTTCTCTCCAAGGCAGGGGAGAGATGCTCCTCTTTCTTCAAGGTGTTACGGGGTAATCAAAAGTTCGAATGGACCTCCGAGTGCGAAAAGGCTTTTCAAGCGTTGAAAGAACAACTGGCCAAGGCTCCGCTACTGCAAGGGCCGAGGTCAGGGGAAGACTTATCCCTATACCTGGGGGTAGGGTTGGAAGCCGTGAGTTCGATGCTTGTCCGGGAAGAAGGGAGGAAACAGCTGCCGATCTATTACGTAAGTAGAGTGCTGAGGAAGGCCGAGATTAGATATCCTATCTTGGAGAAGCTGGCCTTCGCTCTGGTAGTGTCGGCCCGGAAGCTCCGACCTTATTTCCAGGCACATTCCATAAAGGTAGTAACCGACCACCCCCTCCGCAGTATCATGGAGGGAGTAGAACACTCCGGAAGGTTGGCTAAGTGGTAGGTAGAGTTGAGCGAGTTCAATATCTCTTATGTACCGAGGGTGTCCATAAAAGCACAGGCGGTGGCAGATTTCCTGGCGGACTACGTTACTGAGGTGGACGAGTCAGAACTACCCCATCCGGTGCCTTGGAAGATGTTAGTAGATGGAGCATCCGGAAGGCATTCCTTTGGTGGAGGGGTGATCCTGGTCAGTCCCCAAGGGACCAGGATAGAGCAAGCAATCCATTTCCACTTTCCCCTCACCAATAACCAGGCAGAGTACGAGGCGGTGATAGCAGGTCTCCGCTTGGCCCAGGAGCTAGGAGTACAGGATGTGGAGGTCTCGACGGACTCCATGGTCGTTGCTTGTCAAGTCAAGGGAGAGTTCGAGGTCAAGGAGCCGACCCTCCAGAGGTACTTGGAAAAGGTCAAGGGGGTGGTGGGGCAGTTCCGAACTTTTTCTATCAAGCATGTCCCCAGAGAGGAAAGCACTCAGGCAGACCTCTTGGCTAAGTTTGGCCCTCAGGGTGGGGGAGCCCTGTCAGAACTCTTCCGACCCTCCATTGAGGAAGGAGAGCTCATGGAAGTAGATCAGCGGGCGTCGTGGATGGACCCTTTTATTGTTTTTCTAGCCTCGGGGAGGTTCCCCGAGGGGGAAATTGACAAGCGGCGACTCAGGTATAAATCGGCCTACTATTCCTTGCATGCAGGGATACTTTATAGAAAGACACTCTCAGGGCTCCTAGCCCGTTGTGTCTCGGAGGAAGAAGTCCCGAGAGTCCTGGAAGAGATCCACTCGGGGGAGTGTGGCAGCCACTCGGGAAGCCGGACCCTGGAAGGGAGGGTTCTGAGGCAAGGTTACTTCTGGCCCACCCTCAGCAAAGATGCGGTCGAGTTCTCCAGGAAGTGCCCCAAGTGTCAGCTCTACGCTCCTCTTCAACTCCTCCCAGCTCAGAGGTTGAGAACGATCACGGCCCCTTGGCCGTTCACCATTTGGGGACTGGACCTGGTAGGACCTTTCCCCCAGGCAAGCGGTCAAAGGAGGTTCTTACTGGTGATGATCGATTATTTTTCCAAGTGGATCGAGGCAAAGGCGCTAGCCAAGGTAACCACTCAGGTAGTAAAGAATTTTGTTTGGGGGGAGATCATTTGCAGGCACGGGCTCCCTCTCGCCATTGTCATGGATAATGGGTCACAGTTCGCCAGCGATGAATTCGTCAGCTTCTGTACCCAACTTGGCATAGATCTCAGGTTCGCGTCGGTCCACCATCCAAGGAGCAACGGGCAGGTGGAGGCGGCGAACAAAATTATAGTGAACCTTCTCAAAAAGAAGATCGAGAATCTTAGAGGGAGTTCGGTGGAGCAACTACCCTCGGTCCTCTGGGCTCTGAGGACCACTCCAAACACAGCCACCGGGGAAACCCCGTTCAAGCTATCTCACGGATCCGAGGCCGTCCTCCCGGTCGAGTTTGAAGTCAAGACGCCTAGGGTGGCCGCCGCAGAAGAAGGAGATGAAGAATGGAGGGTAAGCAACGAGGAAGGCCAACGGTTGTCTTTGGACCTGGTAGAGGAACTCCGAGACTTGGCTACCATTAGGCAAGAAGAAGTAAAGAGGCGGATGGCCAGGTACTTCGACAAGTACATACGAGTAAAGCATTTCCTGAAGGGGGACTTGGTACTGAAGAAGGTTGACGCGGCGGGAAGGGGAGCCACAGTGGGTAAGCTCAATCCCAATTGGGAGGGCCCATATATTGTAAGTGAGGTGCTGAAGTCGGGGGGGGGGGGGGTACCACCTCCAGGATGTGGAAGGGGTACCTCTCGGCCGAGCTAGGAACGGGGACGACTTGAAGCGTTTCTATCCATGAAGTTCTTATGTAACCTGATCTCTATGAACTATTTTCACAGGCAGTGCCTTATATTAATCCTGAGTTCCAAGTAACAAATGAGGATGCTGGATTGCCCCGGATGATCCCGCTGCCAGGCTCTCGCTAGCTGGTGGGGTCGGTTGAACTCGCGGAGAGGCTGGCGAGGTGATAAGCTCTTTGTGCTGGATTGCCCCGGACGATCCCGCTACCAGGCTCTCGCTAGCTGGTGGGGCCGGTTGAACTCGCGGAGAGGCTGGCGAGGTGATAAGCTCTTTGTGCTGGGTTGCCCCGGACGATCCCGCTGCCAGGCTCTCGCTAGCTGGTGGGGCCGGTTGAACTCGCGGAGAGGCTGGCGAGGTGATAAGCTCTTTGTGCTGGATTGCCCCGGATGATCCCGCTGCCAGGCTCTCGCTAGCTGGTGGGGCCGGTTGAACTCGCGGAGAGGCTGGCGAGGTGATAAGCTCTTCGTGCTGGATTGCCCCGGACGATCCCGCTGCCAGGCTCTCGCTAGCTGGTGGGGCCGGTTGAACTCGCGGAGAGGCTGGCGAGGTGATAAGCTCTTTGTGCTGGATTGCCCCGGATGATCCCGCTGCCAGGCTCTCGCTAGCTGGTGGGGCCGGTTGAACTCACGAAGAGGCTGGCGAGAAGGAAGGTCCTCGGCATGAGACAACACAGAAAATTATCGGGTCTCAGAGAGGTTTTGAAAATAAGAGGACGACCTCTCGCTGGGCGAGAAGGGGGGTCCTCGGCAGTAATTAACAAAAAGAAAGTGTTTGGGTCCCCGAAATGTTTTGAAAATAAGGGGACGACCTCTCGCTGGGCGAGAAGGAAGGTCCTCGGCACAAGTTAACAAAGAGAAAATGTTTTGGTCTCCGAAATGTTTTGAAAATAAGGGGACGACCTCTCGCTGGGCGAGAAGGAAGGTCCTCGGCACAAGTTAACAAAGAGAAAATGTTTGGTCTCCGAAATGTTTAGAAAATGAGGGGACGACCTTTCGCGGGGTGAGAGAAAAGGTTCTCGGCAGATATAAAATAAACTAGTATGAAAATAAAATCTAAGGAAGGCTAAGTGAAAAAGAAAGCGATGCACAAAATTTCCATTCAAGAGAAGAGTTTAGTTACAATGGGCGGCGATCTCGCCAGCCCCAAAATTTACGACAAATAAAAACAGAAGGAGTTTCGCTCTCTAGTCCTCGCCAAAAAGCTCCTCGTCGTCATCGTCATTCTTCACTGGCGGAAGCGGCCGGAAGAGCTCCGGCACGATATCCTCGACCGTCACGCTCTCGGCCTCGGCAACCAGCAACCCAACACCTTTCATGACCTGAAAGACGAAGCGTGCCGCATTCGTCGACTCCACGCGAAGCGCTTCGTCGCGATCGCGCCTCTCTTCCTTTAACCGGCGAGGAGAAGGGGGAAGGGCAGCCCGAGTGAGATCACGATTGAGAACTTTCAACGCGGCAACCTCACCCTCCAAGCTCAGGACCCGAGCATCCGACAACCTAGCCATCTCGGCATCCTGGAAGCAAAAAACGCGTAAGGAAAAAGTAGGAAAAAAGGGAGAAGCAGGGTTGATGAATGACTCACCACTCCGATCTCGGCGGAGGCTAACTTGTCCGTGAGATCACCCACTTTCGCCTGCGAGACCTTGAGGGCCTCGGCGAGCTCGGCGCACTCGTTCTCCAGCTCCAGGCACCTGCGGCCCGTCATGTGGGCGAGTTCCACTGACCGCAACTGGGACCTCGCGCTCTCATAAGCGAGACCCCGTGCGGTCGCTTCTGTATAGGCCGCGGCGTCCTCGCGGCCATATAAGACATAGGATAGATTGAAGGCATGGGAGGTCACCGCGTCCATCTCCACCCAAGTGGGAAGAACAGAGGAGACGTCGACCCGGTTGGCCTCCTCCCTCCAGCGCACTAAGCGCTCGCCGGTTTCATCCTTGGCTCGCACCCCAAGGCCGAAGTGTAGGTGCTTCGTCGGAATAGGCAATGCCGAGGTCCTGGTAGCAACCTCGGTTGGTTCGACTTCCCGATCCTCGGGGAGCGAGGAAGCACCGACCCCGGGAGTCGAGGACTCGGCAGGGCGCTTTCCCTTCACAGAGGCGCGCGGGCTCGCGCCTATCTTCGGCTTCTTTGAAGTGGGTTGGCGGGAAGGCTTGCTTCTGAGGCCTCCGTCCTTTTCTTGGAGGCAGCCGCAGGAGGGGGAGAACCTTCTCGGCAGGCCGCCTCCCCCATCGTGGCGAGAGCGAGGTCAGCGGAGGGTTTGATGTTGCTCGCGTAAGGTGGGTGGAGGGGAATGTCTCGCTCACCTGTTTAAGAATTGTGTTAGGGAGAATAGCGAGAACAAATATAAAGCGGGTAATGGAGGCGAGATCTTTACCTTCCACAGGGAGCACCGGTAGAAGAATGTCGACGTTCCGGCGGAGATGGCCTACCTCGAAGTTCTTCTTCTGGAAAAACTGGCAGAGGTCGGCATTGTGACCGTCGAGAGGGGGAGGACGGTAGACGGTGTCGTTGTACTGGATTGGCGAGGTCGGGATGTTGCCGAAGTTCCCCTTTACCAGGAGGAACTTTTGGGCCCAGAAATGAGCTTTGTTTACGGTCTCGACGACCTTGAAGCCCGACCCTACGAAGTAGACCGTGCCCTCCGAATAGGCACGGAAGGAGAACAGCTTCCGAAAAACCAGAAGGCTGAACTCTATTCGCTCCTCGCGGAGGAAGCAAGCGAACCCCACGATTATCGCCATCGCGTTGGGGGTGAGCTGGCCGAGAATAACTCCATAGTGCCGGAGAACCTGAAAAACCGCAAGTAAAGAAAATTGAAGCGAGCGAGATCAATCTCGCGAGAATGATGAAGGTGGGAAGGAAGTATACCTGGCGAACCTCGGGACAGAGGGGAAGTCGCAGGCCCACCGCGAAGTGCACGATGGGGATGGCAATCTCGTCGGCCCGTAAGGTGTTAATCACCTCGCCCTTCTCAGGCCGGCGGGCGGTGAAATCGGAGGGGACGTAATCGACGATGGAGGAGAGATACTCTTCCTCGCTCATATTACAGTGGAAGAAGTCGTGCTCGCAATAGGCCCAGGCACACTTCAACCGGCCTTCCGCCTCGGGAAGCTCTTTCGAAGTCTTCACCATCTCGAAACCTGCGAGAATAATAGTAGAGGAAGGCGAGAGCGAATCTGGCGAGAGCTCTGCAACTCGGTAAAACGAAGGGGCAAAGGAAGGCGGTAGGTAGATGATATTAATGGGGATGCTATTTATAGAAAAATGAAACTGGCGGGAAGAAGCCCAAGCGCCAGGGTGCAGTCAGACAAAACGTCACATCATTGGGACGCACCAAACGAAGTTATTTCGCCAATCATTGGCGAGCGAGATCAATCTGCAGGATAGGTTAGAGTAAAATAATTTGCAAGCGAAAATGTCACAGGCATGCGAGAACAAGGTAAAGGAAAAGCGGCGTTATAAATCCGCGAGCGATAACCGTAGTTAATAAATTGTCCGATACTCGTGGCGAGCGAGAATCACTAAGGGCCATGGTCCGGCGAGATTGTTGCAATAAAAAAAAACAAAAGCGAATTGTTCATAAAATAGAGAACGCAAGGTCGCGAGATCAGTAAGGCAGCCACTGCCATCTACCGCCACCTCGCGGCCCCCTCCTCGGCGGCCTCCGGGGGTTGTGGAATTCAGCAGCAGCACGACCGTCGCGTTCGATCAGTTGGGCGTGGTCTCTCATCCTCGCTATGAGTGTCTCTTGGGAGGTCTCGCATTCGCTAGGATCCAGGGGTATCGCCGCACGAAGTTTGTCGCACTCATCCATCAGGGATGCGTATCTCTTCTCGGCGGCCTGTCTATCCACTCTCGCCTGGATGTTAAGATCTTGCAACATCTGGTTTTGCTTTTGGAACAACTCCGCGGTTCTCTTCTTCATCACTTCAGGGTCTCGCGTATCACCCAGGAAATCTTCCACCCGCTCTGGAAATGGGGACGTTTCGTCATCTCCGAATTCGGAGTCGGTGAGCTGGGTCTCGCCATCTGACAAAAAAGGGTCACACGCGAGGTTAGGGAAGATAATTCGGAGTGAATATCAGAGGCGAGAAGGCTTACCCGTGCGAGGGCGAAAAATGTTAGGCGGAGGATCGAAGGTGGTGCCATAATGAGGGGGCTGAGTTTTCCCCTTTCCAGGGGGGTATTTCACAGTACCGGTGAAGGGGCGTCCGGCGGACGCGAGCCACCCGAATCCTCGTTGGCAAGAAGCCTAAAGTTTGGCGCCGAGAGGTTCGCGTCTTGGTGTTTGGGTGAGGGAGTTCGCTGACCCCGCTCCCCCGGAGTCGCATGGCGCGAAACTACAAAAAGAAAGTGAAGGAACAATAAGCATCATCAAGGAGAGATTTAAAACGAGACACAGCGAGATCAGGCAGCGTACCAGGAGGATTCTCGCCGGCAGTATTCGCATTTTCCCGAGGGGTGGTGAGAGGTTCGTTCGAGGGCCCGCCGATATCCTTGTCAGCTTTAGTGACCTGCGAGAGCGAAGTTTAGAAAATGGCAGTTAGGTATTCTCACCCGAAGGAAATAATCCATACCTCCTCAACGGGTTTCTCGCCGGGGGAGGAGTCGAGGTCAACAGTGTCATCCCCCAGTCGGCGAACAGCCTTCGCCTTCTTCAGTTGTGGCGCAGGGGAGGCGGACGCACGGTCCATCCAGGCCGGGGGCTTCAACATCATCGCTGTCTCGCGAGCCTTCGAGGCTTTCAGACGAGCTTCCATCTCTTTGGAGAGAGGCATCAGAGGATAGCTACAGTAAAGAGAAGAGTGAGGAGTAAAAGAAAATGAGGGCACCCTTCAGCCCGGATGGTATTTATAGCCAGGCGGTGGGACCCACATAAAGATTCCTGACAAGACAGCTGTCGCCAAGCGAACACCCTAGGGTTGGATGATTCTTTGCGAGCTCAGGATAAACTCGCAAAGAGCGGGGATTGTGTACAAACCGGGGTTCGCCTGGCTCCACCCCCTAGACCTCGCAGAGCGGCATTCCCAGAAAGCATAGGCGAGAGCGCTGGGGCGTGGTCTCGGCAGTTGGCATATGGCGAGAGCTAGAAGGATAAGAACCAATCTCGCCGAAGTACTCGGCGAGATGTGTCATGCCATGGGTTCTGCGAGACTCAAGAGGTCGCAGAGGCGACAGGAACCCTCGCATACAGTATGGCGAGACCAAGAAGCATTCCTGGTCTCGCAGACCCCTCTTCCAGGGGAAAGGAAGTTAGAATTACCCTCTTGCCCCTGGAGGCCTGCAAATAGCCACCCCGAACAGCGGAGTTTGGCTGTTAGCAGACCAAATTGGGGTGCAAATAGCAAAACCAAAAGGCGGAATTCCGCTATTCGTAGACCAGTTCAGAAAAACTATAAATAAGACCCAAAGGGCACCTTTGGAGAGGGTCCAGTTTTTGGCTTCTCTCTCCTTAGGCTATCCTTGCCGAGACTCCCCTGAGCTCTCCAAGGTGCCCGGGCCTCAGCTTTGGCTCTGGAGGGGAAGCAATCTAGAGATCTTCCGGGTGTGTGGTGGGACCTCCCTGCTGATTTAAGGGTCTGTGTTAAGTTCTGAGACCCCGACGTACTTTTTCCACGGGATAAGTAAGTGCTAGTCGCCCCCCAACCTGTTGGGGGCCCCGAGCTCCACAAGGAACCAGTTTCTGGTTTCAACAGCATCAAGACTCAACGGAATTATCACCAGAGCCCCACCAAACGAATCCAAAAATTGCATTTAGAGTCTGTTTGTTTCGACAGTGAGATTTAAATCTTTGGGAATGAGAGAGCGTTGACAATGGAGCAGTGGGGAATGGAGAGGGATGACTGTAATCTCAAAAAGATCAAAAATAACGTTTTGGAACGATGTCAGTAGGAATTTTTAGGTTAACAAATAAATTTCTCAACTTCGATGCCTCCCAAATACTTTTGATTTCTTAGAATACTAGCAATCATGCATGGAGTTCCATCGTGCCCTGATGCGACAATAGAGAACAAAAATTATTGAGATGATAAAACATTTTTAAAAATAAATAAAAAATACAAATAAAACCCGACTTAAGAGAAATTAGAAATTTTTTAATATAAAAAAGAATGTTCCCTTTTCCCATATGATGAGAGGTCAATTTCTTTTGAAGGCTTAAATTAAATTTACTATTTTATAAGCATTTAAATATGATAAATAGGAGTATGTGAATTTCCACAACGTTGGATCAGAATATGAATCGGTTAAATTATTATATATATTAAATTAAAATAAAGTCTAATATCCTTATATCCACATCCGCCTCCTCTCTCTCTCTCTCTCTCTCTCTCTCTAGCCCGCCAAAGCCGTTTCCAAACGAGACAAGTAATCGAGCTGAATTCCTCTCTCTCTCTCCTCTCTCTCTCTCTCTCTCTCTCTCTCTCTCTCTCTCTCTCTCTCCCTCTGCGCTCATTTAAAGCACAACTGTAGCTCATTAAATTCCCGCGTGTCACCGCCATTAAAACCCAGCACCGCCGGTGCTGCATTCCGGCCCCATCTACCGGATAATACCGGTCTCATCGCCCCTACCGGACTGGCTATCGTCGGTTGAATCTCTCCGGCGAAAGCAGCGCCTCCGGGTCACCGCACCTCAGACGGCTCGATGAGAACACCCCGACAGGGCGTCCCATCCACACCGCCGAAGGACTCGTCATCGACCTGCTTCTCCTCCCCCATGCCGAAGTCGATAAAGCCGTCGCCCCGCCGCTGCCTCCGCCGCCGCTGGAGAGCGGCCCGAACCCCCAACGCTTTACGAAGGGCGATTTCATCGCCCCGCCGCTCCGTTGATAGTACGGCCGCGACGAAAATCCCCTGGCTGAACCCCCACCGCCGAACGGAGACGGCCACCGTTTGCTCCAAAACCCTCGATGCTGATGATGGTGGCTCTGATGATGCCGGAGCCTCCATGCCGGCGATGCCGTCGCCGCCGCCGCCTCCATCACAATCCTATCCGCCGCGACGCTCCCCTCGAATCCGAACGAGTAGGATCTCTTAAGAAGAAAATCCCTACTTCTTTCCTCCATAATCGGCGACGCCGGATCTTGCGGCGGGGGTTCGAGGACGATATCGTCGAAACTCGGGCGGATCCGGGCCGCGCGCATCGGGACAAAGGGTGAATCGGATCGGAAGGAGACGGCAGCGCGGCAAAGGGGGCAGGTAGCATGGGATCGGAGCCAGACGTCAATGCATTCGACATGGAAGGCGTGTGCGCAAATCGGGAGTGTACGGAGCCACTCGCCGTCTTCGAACTCCAACAGGCAGACCGCGCACTCTCGATTCGTCGCCGCCGGCTGCTTCGCCTTGGATCTCGAGAAGACGGAGAGCGGAAGGGTTTTGATGGCAGCGTCGTCGAGGCCGTAAGGCGAGAGTATGTGGTCGGAGTAGGAGTCGGAGGAGAACGGGAAGGCCGTGGCGTGGGGAGGAGGAGGTGATGATTGGGATTGGGACCCGGATACGAAATCGGACGCCGTGGAGCGAAGGAGGCGGCGGCACCGCCGCCATCTCTTCCACCTGCGGTGTAGGCGATGGATCCGACGCGAGAGGAGTCGAGTGTAGACGACGATTATGAAGGCGGCGCAAACGACAGCGAACATAGCGATCAGGGGCGGACTGAGGTTGTCAATGATTCTCGCCGGTTGCCGCCGCTGTCCCGCCGGGATGGTTTCGGAGGAGGCTGCCGGTGACGGAGCCCATTCGAAATCGTATTCCGGCGAGCTTGCCGGCGCCGCCATGGACGACTAATCGGGAGAAGGGAGGTGGGTGCGAGCAAGTGTGACTGTGGGCTGCAGGCGTTGTGGGGAAACTTTCCTCATCTGTGTGCTGCTGCCTCGCTCTCTACATAATCCATTCATTGCATTAATTGTGATGATTCTTGGGCCATGTTCTCCCAATAAATACCCTAGCCATTTTTTTTCCTCTTATCGATGAAATTTATACTGCAATTATATCTTTATAAAAGTCCATTACAGACCGTGTTTGGCACAGCTGTGGGTGCACAGTTGTTGACTCAATCGCGCTCAATCGACCGACTTTGCTGTGGAAGAAAGACGTTCTGGTTTCTGCGACATGTTATAAGCACAATAGTCGTAGGCATTTAGATTAAGAGCGGGATGCTATAAGCAATCTCATTTTAGCTATTCATACAAAATTCCGAAACTTTCTCCCCCTAGTGTCCTTGCACTAGCCGACCCGTGCGCAGACCATTGCTCTTCTAATTGACGTCATCGCCCTCCTCATCGACGGCGGCCTCCTCATGATCGGGTCTCGCGTTGACCTTCCGGATCCGTGACATTGGCCGGCTCGTCGTAATCTCCCCGTTTGGAGGTCTCCTTGCTCCTCGCCAATATCCGACTGCGGACACCTTGCCAGCTCCTCGCTCCTCTTACCCCTTTTTCCTAACCCCTTCTGGAATCCTATCCCTATCCCCTTCTGAATTTCCTAAACCTAACCCTTGCCGAAATCTTGCAATCCAGTCGGAATCCTAAAAATTCCTACAGCCCCGACCAGAGTCTTCAAAAATCCTTCATCCCGAACGGAATCCTCAAAATTCATTCTACAAAAAATCATTCTTTTGCAGCCTGCCGAAATCCATTCTCATGCACGTTGAATACGAGTGTCCACGATCAAACCTTACGATTCCTAGCATGTACATTGTCTACAAGTGTCCATAATCGCACTTTACGCCTCAATTGCTTTGTCTTAGTATTTTTAAAAATATATTGGGGTGGGGGTGTGAATAAAATATTTGACTACGAATATATTATTTTGGAGTATAAATAATGATGGACTGCGAATAGTAAAAATCATACTAATATCATCACTCTAAAAGTCTAAACTAAAACCAAACAAATTTTATTATTATTATTGTCACTTTTATGCATGTAGTCTTCACCTACTCTTTTTTCTCCCTCTTTTGTCTTCTCTTCTCTCTCCGTTTGTCACTCACTAGTACTAGCTATAGAGGCAAATTATCCTGTACATACAAATTATTTTAATTTGTGATTTGAAATATAAATTTCAAAAATTATTTTTATTTTTTGTAGTACTAGACATGAGAAAACTATGAGCCAAAGGTGTCACTGCCCCCTTGATGTAAATCATGAGTGTATATATATTTTAGACAATTTTTTTGTACATATATATATTTATGGATATAGATTTTAGATACAAATTACATTGTTACCCTTTTACAATATCACCATCATTAATTCCATATATTATCATTAATTCCATATATTATTTGTTGTGTTTTCATTTAATAATGATATATTGATATCTATAGTTATATATATATATATATAGTGTTAAAATAGTCTATATAAAGCACTTTGATGATGTAATAATAACAACTTAGATTTAAAATAGTCTATATAAAGCACTTTATATAATCTTTTGATAAAAAAAAATTTGGCTTGAAAAATATTTATTATTTGAAATCCCGCAAATTATAAATAATTAATACTTCTCTAATAAAATTTGGCTTCAAATTCACTTTCTAGTCATTTGAAAAAAATAAATAATAATTAGGATAAATTGCTTTTTGCACCCCCAAATTCATCAATTTTTATACATTGCATCTCAAATTTCCTTCAACCTCTAACTATTTCCTGCAATTTGTCATTTATTGCATTTCAAAATGTAACATTTAAGATAATAAACTTGATAATGATAATGCGTATCATTTAATGTAATAAATTCTTCAAGAGAATATTCATATGCCTATTTCTAAACTCGAGTGGCAATGTGTAAAAATAGGTGAGTTTGAGGGGCAGAGTGGTATTTACTCTACTAATTATATTGGAGGTTAATGGGCATAGTATCTGGGCCAGGCTTTGGCTTATAATGTTGAGATATATTGGGCTGGGCTTTCATCGTTCAGAGTTGGTAATTCTACCGGCCCAATTCATAATAAAGCAATTGCCGCAGGTATTCATTGAAGAAGAGTAGGGATTATTTTGGTGTCATTTTTATTTGCAGCCCGCTAACCCACATTATATTATTTTTTAACACCTAATAACCCCAAATCATTCTCTATTTGCAGCCGGCCAACCCCATTCTCCACCGCCGCTCGCCGCCAGCATGCCGCTGAACTTCACCGCTCTCCGCGAGTCCTTGATCGCCGCGCCTCAAGCTCGGCGAGATCCACGCCATCGTGGGTCTCCTCCTCCCCCTCCTCCGCAAAAGAGATCATGAAGAGTCATAACATGATCTTCGCCTCCCGGCCCATCTTCCCCTCCTTCAACGCCGTCTTCTACGACGGAAAGGACATCACATTCGCCCCCCTTATGACGAGTTCTGGCGCGTTCTTCTCGAGCTTTTCAGCGTAAAACGTGCACATTTCTCCATAGAAGGATAAAACAATCACCTAAACTGCTAAACACTACTTCAGATGTTAGAATAAGTGCTCTATGAAAGAAGTTGTAGCAACTGCTCTTTGTTTTATCCCTCTCCAACGCTGCGTGCCACCATAATCTGCCATTGCAATGAGCTCTAAGAAAACCTAGCTATCACCGTGTAGCGGGGCGGGGAAGGGTCCGGCGGCTCTCCGCCGGAGAGAGAGAGGAATGGGGTAGCTGACGGAAGAAGGTTCAGGGGAAGGCTAGAGGGAGAGATAGAGAGAGAGAGAGAGAGAGAGAGAGAGAGAGAGGAGACAGCGAGATAAGGGAGATAAGAGAGATTACATTCCAATTAATAATATGGTTCCTGTACAGCTGGTCCTTATATAGAGGCTAATCCTTATTACCGTTGGGTTCAGAGGCCTGGCACATGTCGCCAGCTCATCTACCATCCAACGGTTACATTGCTGGTATTAGGCTCCGTTTGGGGGGACTTATTTTCACCGATCAAGCGGTCACCGGACTTTAATTAAGGTCCGATTCATGCGGTCGTGACCGCTTGACCGGTGAAAATAAGTCACCCCAAACGGAGCCTTAATATAATGAAACGCGCGTTACACACCGCTTTGATCCAAAATATTGCTCCCTCATATGACAACTGGAAAATAATGTTGTGTGTGGAGCACGAGCGACACCAGAGTGTTCAGCAGCAGGAAGACGAAAGCGCGCGTAAAGCCTTTAGGGTCGATCGTTATAGAATGGGCACATCACAACGATTACAATCATCGTCACCACAAACATACAAGTATTGACAGAAACACATTTTGACTCAGGCCGATTACAATCCCATGCCGGCTACAACGCCATTCTACCCTTACAAAACGAAACCTTTGTCGCCGACTATGGACTCACGGTATTTTTGGTTAAGCGTTCGTGTTATTAGATTTCAGTGTTAGGATGAGTTTATGTTTAAAAAAAAAAATCTCTATGATTTGCTAATAACAAAATTGTTTATGAATATCCCTCAGAATTCATGATTTAAGTCTTGTTACACACCCATAAAGGGCTCGGGGTGCGTCTAAAGGAAATCCCGCTTAAGGAAGGTGGGGGCAACGGACAACGCATAATCGCTTGAGTTGAAAAGACCGAGCCCGCCATTCCCGCCCCCGGCCAAAGCTATAAAAGGAGCCCCAATGCTTCATTTGAAAGGACCTTGACTTCGGGACCCGGGAGAGCTCCTTGCAGACTTTTGCGGAATTCTCCTTCGGCGCTTGAAGATCTCCTTCGTGGACTTGAAGATTTTCTTCATCACGAAAGACGACTCAGCTTCTCACTTTCGTTCCGGAAAGACGACTCAGCTTCTCACTTTCG
Organism: Dactylorhiza incarnata; assembly: GCA_033032865.1. Classification (NCBI taxonomy): domain Eukaryota; kingdom Viridiplantae; phylum Streptophyta; class Magnoliopsida; order Asparagales; family Orchidaceae; genus Dactylorhiza; species Dactylorhiza incarnata. The sequence continues at coordinate 1,004,359 of JAWHQI010000234.1, forward strand.
TTTCTGTAAAGGCGACTCAGCTTCTCACTTTCGTTCCCGGAAGGCGACCCAGCTTCTCACTTTCGTTCCGGAAAGGCGACTCAGCTTCTCACTTTCGTTTCCGGAAAGGCGACTCAGCTTCTCACTTTCGTTCCCGGAAGGCGACTCAGCTTCTCACTTTCGTTCCGGAAAGGCGACTCAGCTTCTCACATTTGTTCTCCAGAATTCTCGGAAGGGGAAAATACTTAGTTTTTCCGAGAGGTGGCCTGTCACCCTCAGAGCTCTCTCTCTCTCTCTTGTTGTAACGAGTAGCGGCCTGTCGCGCTCGAGTTCTGACTACCAAGTTGTAACCCCCAGAAGATAGTGAAGTTTGGTCGGCACAGCTCCGACCGCGTGGTTTTTTACCCTTTCCGGGTTTTCCACGTTAAAAAGTCCCAGTGTACTCAGCAAATATCGAATTGACTGTTTGCGCGCTTAGATCGCTCGCGAGCTAAGGTGGTTCAATTGGACCGGTCTACCAAGAGCCCTAAGCGTTCCACAACAGTTTGGCGCCGTCTGTGGGAAAGAGTGCTCGCACTACTGAAGGATCAATCCCGGAAGGGCGCGTCGACCCAGCTCCCTCCCACTCGCTTATCAATGCGCCTCCCGCGGAAGGGGTAGTGCCTGCGCCCGCAGCAGGATTGGAAGGGCGCATGCGGCAAATTGAAGAACAGCAAGCCGAGGTGTTGGCTCTCGTGAGGAACCTCGGGGCTCCTCAAGCTCCGATTCAGCCACCGACTCTGAACGCACCACCACCCCCAGTTCTGAATCATGCCCCGAACCAAGAAGCCGTTCAGGAGGACGAGGCCTCAGAAGGATTCTCCAACGCGGCGAGTTCCGCTCACCTTGCCCCACCGGCTGGAGGCCCAGAGGCTGACCACCATCGGCATCATCCCAGAAGAGCTGCCCCTGAGCGAGCAACGGAAAGAACTACGCGAGAGGAAATACACGATATGATAGAGGAAGAATACGCTCAAGCAGGGCGACGCACCACACTCGCCCGCCGTCCCGCGCATCAGGGCTCCCCACTATCGCCTCAAGTCTTGGCCCATCCAGTTCCAAACGGGTTCAAGCTTCCCAACATCGAAACATTCGACGGGACGGACGACCCATTGGAACATGTCAATCACTTCACCACCATCATGAGGATTTACAACGCCCCTGATCAGCTCCTCTGTCAGGTGTTCCCGGCTACCTTGAAGGGGCAAGCACGCACTTGGTTCCACTCTCTGCCGAATGGAGCCATCAACAACTTCACAGAAATGGCGCAGCAGTTCGTGGATCAATTCATCGCCAACCGCAGAATCGTCCGAGATCCCTCCCATCTCTCAGGGATCCGCCAAAACGATGGAGAGACACTCAAGGATTTTTTCCGGCGCTTCACTACGGAGGCCCGACAAATCCCAGGAGTTGACCCTGAGCTCTTGCAGGGAGTTTTCCTTGGAGGACTCCGCCCAAGTGGCTTTTACTCAGCTCTAATGAGAGAAACCGTTCCAAGCTATCCCGACCTCGTTCAGCGAGTCGAGGCCCAGATAGCAGCAGATGAGGCAATTGAAGCGCACCGCCGGCAGTTTGAGGGGAGCTCGAAGAGGAAGAAAGAGGAGTCGCTGCTGCAGACAGTTCCCAATAAGAACAACAAGCGTCACGACAACCCCAGCCGATACCGAAGATCTCACCAACATCAGGACTACACTCTCTTGAACACTACCAGGACTAGCGTTCTCCTCGCTATCCGCGATAGCAACGAAGCGCTCCGTAAGCCCAGACCCCTCGCTAAGAACGCGGGGGACCAGACAAAATATTGTGAATTCCATCGCGGACAAGGACATGACACAGAAAACTGCTCCAAGCTTAAGGATGAAATCGAGCGTCTCGTACAACAAGGCAAATTGGGGAAATTCCTACGAGGCTAGGCATCGATTCAGCCAGCAGGAGATTAGCGAACGCCTCACCAAGAAGTACTAGGAGGCAACTCTTAATTCAGTCATCCCAGGAGAATGCTCCACACCTATTAGCGGGGCTCTACCCGCGCCACTGAAATGTTCTATCAACTTTGTTTCTATAAAAACTTTGTGTAAATTACCACTACGACCAAGAGTTTTTAAAGTTCTATTTCACGCATGTCATATCTTGCGCCATCGAAACCACGTAAAGACGTCCACTTGCTAATGAACAGCAATTGCCTCCGGGCAGTGCGCTAATGAACAGCAATTGCCTCCGGGCAGTGCGCTAATGAACAGCAATTGCCTCCGGGCAGTGCGCTAATGAACAGCAATTGCCTCCGGGCAGTGCGCTAATGAACAGCAATTGCCTCCGGGCAGTGCGCTAATGAACAACAATTGCCACCGGGCAGGGCGCTAATGAACAACAAGTGCCACCGGGCAGGGCGCTAATGAACAGCAACTGCCTCCGGGCAGCGTGCTCACAACAATCTCTCACTGCCGTCGATTGAAGGTTCTCCCCTCTCCACCGCAGTGAGGTCCCGACGTCGTAAGTGTTCGCCCCTCCTACGTTCGTCCACGGTTCGAATACGCCCTCTATACACCGGTCAAGCCGCGAGCACAGACTCGTGCAAAAAAGCCGCGAGCGCAGACTCGTGCAAAAAAGTCGCAGGCACAGGCTTGCGCAAACTAATTTTCTATTATATAAAAGTTGCGGGCTCAGAACCGCGCAAGTTCATCTGTTACTTTGCAAAAGGCACTCAAGCTATTCAGGTATCATTGCTAGACAGCAAGCCAGCAACAATCTCAGAGAAGAGAGCAGTGGATAAAGCCGCCATGGAAAAATCAAAACCTCCGAACTCCTCGCACAGAGACTCGGACTCCGAAGGTTTGGGGGGCTTATGTTACACACCCATAAAGGGCTCGGGGTGCGTCTAAAGGAAACCCCGCTTAAGGAAGGTGGGGGCAACGGACAACGCATAATCGCTTGAGTTGAAAAGACCGAGCCCGCCATTCCCGTCCCCGGCCAAAGCTATAAAAGGAGCCCCAATGCTTCATTTGAAAGGACCTTGACTTCGGGACCCGGGAGAGCTCCTTGCAGACTTTTGCGGAATTCTTCTTCGGCGCTTGAAGATCTCCTTCGTGGACTTGAAGATTTTCTTCGTCACGAAAGACGACTCAGCTTCTCACTTTCGTTCCGGAAAGGCGACTCAGCTTCTCACTTTCGTTTCCGGAAAGGCGACTCAGCTTCTCACTTTCGTTCTCGGAAGGCGACTCAGCTTCTCACTTTCGTTCCGGAAAGGCGACTCAGCTTCTCACTTTCGTTTCCGGAAAGGCGACTCAGCTTCTCACTTTTGTTCCCGGAAGGCGACTCAGCTTCTCACTTTCGTTCCGGAAATGCGACTCAACTTCTCACTCTCGTTCCCGGAAAGCGACTCAGCTTCTCACTTTCGTTCCCGGAAGGCGACTCAACTTTTCACATTTGTTCTCCAGAATTCTCGGAAGGGAAAAATACTTAGTTTTTCCGAGAGGTGGCCTGTCACCCTCAGAGCTCTCTCTCTCTCTCTCTCTTGTTGTAACGAGTAGCGGCCTGTCGTGCTCGAGTTCTGACTACCAAGTTGTAACCCCTAGAAGATAGTGAAGTTTGGTCGGCACAGCTCCGACCGCGTGGTTTTTTACCATTTCCGGGTTTTCCACGTTAAAAAGTCCCAGTGTACTCAACAAATCTCGAATTGACTGTTTGCGCGCTTAGATCGCTCGCGAGCTAAGGTGGTTCAATTGGACCGGTCTACCAAGAGCCCTAAGCGTTCCGCAACAAGTCTAAATATTTTTGTATAAACTGCGGCTTTCTTTATAATAATACCGTGTTTACGTACATCTATACTAATATATAAATATATCCTCCTTATGGTGTAATTGTGTGATCATCAAAGCAATCCTTGCCCTTCATTCAATCATCTTCTCCCCCCCCCCCCCCCCCTTTTTTATTTTATTAAATAAAAGTCCTCTCCTCACGATGCTCTTCGGATTGCAATCATCCGTTCAGGAGACTGCGAGTGGCGGGAGTGTCATCGCCCCGGGGCACTGTCGCGATCGGGGTACTATCGTTGGCTCCCCGTGCACTGTCATCGCCCCGGGGCACTGTCGCGATCGGGGTACTATCGTTCGTCCCGGGGCACTGTCGCATCGAGGCTAAGTACTTTGAAAACCTCCGGCCACCGAGCGATCCCCGACCCTGCCAGCTTGGTGGGAGCCTGGTCCACGGGCCAGCATCGGGGCTAAGTACTCTGAAAACCTCCGACCATCGAGCGGTCCCCAGCCCTGCCAGCTTGGTGGGAGCCTGGTCAGCAGTCCAGCGTCGGGGCTAAGTACTCTGAAAACCTTCGGCCACCGAGCGGTCCCTGACCCTGCCAGCTCGGTGGGAGCCTGGTCAGCGGGTTAGCATCGGGGCTAAGTACTTTGAAAACCTCCAGTCATCGAGTGGTCCCCGGCCCTGCCAGCTTGGTGGGAGCCTGGTCAGCAGGCCAGCATCGGGGCTAAGTACTTTGAAAACTTCCGGCCACCGAGCAGTCCCCGGCCCTGCCAACTTGGTGAGAGCCTGGTCAACTGGCCAGAATCGGGGCTAAGTACTTTAAAAAATTTCATAACATTAATTATCATATTATATGCAAGAAAAATTAAGTCTGAAAGTAAAACGTCGTACTACATGGACTTGAGGGTAGAGAAAACTAAGTATGGAAACCAGAACTTGGTCTCCTACTCCCAGGTATGGTCTTCCTCGATTCCCTCCGGTTGTTGTTGTTGCTGCCTCGGACCCCTTGCCTCCCTTATTTCCAAAAACTCAGGGGCAGACGGACATCGCGTGACCTTCCTCATGGTGGAAGTCACAGTAGGGTAACACCACCCTATCCCCTCCTCTTCCTCTTCTTTCTGCCTTCCTGGCTTTTCTCCTTCTTCCCCAGCCAATCGTCATGGTTTGTTGAGGCGGTGGGGGGAGTGCCCTCGGTCCCTGCCTCCACCTTGGGGGGGTCGGGTCTCTCCCCTTGGAAGTTACCCTCTCCTTGGTCAAATTTTCTTTCGTGATCTTCCACGCCCCTCCCTGCTGCCTTGCCTCCGACTCACTCAGCTTGACCAACCTTTTTGCGAACTCCGGGTTGGCCTCCTCTCCCTCAATTTCTTCCGCCGCCCTTTCCATCAATTCTTCGAAAGATAAGGGGTGCGGGTTCGAGCCCCGTCAGTCCCGAACTATAATCCGATGAATTGATCAATTCATCTCTCTTTTTTCCGTGAAAGGTGGGACGGGGAACTAAATATAATCTCTGGGAGGAATCCTTTTGGTAAGGGAAAAACATATGTATATTTTTAAAATCCTTGTTTATTATATGATACACAATGAACTTAACTCGATATAGTACTTTTTGGGTTCAGATGAAACCACACCTTCTTTAGTTCCGAATAAACTTTGTTTCCGCTTTAAGCTTATCTTGAAGAACCCCTCCCTCAGCCCCACTATGAAGGCGAGCTGGAGGGTGAACCCGGGCACTTCCTGGGTGAGTAGGACCTCTTCCTGGAACCTGTCAACGTAGCGAGCCAGCGACTCCCTTGGCTCTTGCTTAACTTTGAAGAGTGCCTCAGCATCCTTCTTCCTCTTCTTTGACGTCGAGAAGCGCATCATGAAACCTCGACGCAAATCCTCGAAGGCCCAGATAGATCCCACGGGGAGTTGGCGGAACCAGTCCCTTGTCTTCTTCTTCAGGGTGGTGGCAAAGAGCCGACACTGGAAGGCATCTGACATAGGACTGATAGAGACCATGTCCTCGAACCACTGCAGGTGCAGGACCGGGTCATCTTTTCCAGAGTAGTAGGACATCTTCGCCCCCTGAATCCCTCTAGAACTGGATCCGAGAGGATCAACTCAAAAAAGGGACTCCCCCCCAACTCGCCCACCCACGTCTGCTCGACCCCTTCTGGGGCGGGGCGAGTGGGGGTCGGATGCCTCCCCACTCCCCCCTTGGGGCTGGGCTAGTGGGAGCAGGCCGCCTCCCCACTCGCCCCTTCTTTGGAAACCGGACGAGTGGGGGTCGGATGCCTCCCCACCCGCCTCCGCCGGCACCTCCTTCCCGGATCGCTGGCCGGGAGTGATCTCGCCGATATGCTAGGGCAGGACCTCCGGACCACCTCCTCTCTCGCCTTTGTCTATCGTGGCAAAAGCTAGCTACAACGTCTGCAGGACCTCTCGCTTGAATTCTTCCAACATCTCCATCGTCACCACAACCAACGGCGGCTGCGAGTGGCCCGGGTCGGGTCCATCTCCTTCATCTCCAGCCATAGAGCTCAGGTTGAGATTTTCTGTGCTGGTCACTCTCCACACTCACCGCACCATAAATGTTGAAATCAATACTTGGTCTCTTGTGGAGTTCGGGGTCCCCAAAAGTGGGGGTGACCTCACACCTACTTCTCTCAAGGGAGAGAACTAGGCCGAAGACTTAAGGAACTAGGAACAGGACCGAGGACTCAGCGAGGAGATCCCACCACACACACGGAAGATCTTAGAGCGCTTCCCCTCCCAAGCCAATGCTGAGTTTGAGGCACCTTTGGAGGCACTCTTCCCCCACCAAAGAAACCTAAGGGGAGAGTAACCCCAAGAGAGTGATCTGCCTTCAAATGTGCCCCCTGGTCCTATTTATAGTTTTTCGAGCTTGGTCTGCCAATAGCCAGATTCTGGCCGAAGAGATTACGAAAATACCCCCAAGTTTGGCCTGCCAACAGCCAAATCCCGCCGTTCCGAGACGCTAAACGCAGACCACCTCCTCTTTCTAGGGTTGGGCGAGAGGGGGCAGACCTCCTCTCGTGCTTGCCCCACTACGAGGCTGGGCGAGCGGGAGGACGCCCGCCTCCCCCGCTCGCCCCACTACGGGGCTGGGCGAGCGGGAGGTCGCCCGCCTCCACCGCTCGCCTCCACCGCTCGCCCCACTACGGGGCTGGACGAGCGGGAGGCCGCCCGCCTCCACCGCTCGCCCCCTAATGGGGTTGGGCGAGCGGGAGGCCGCCCGCCTCCACTGCTCGCCCCCCCTATGGGGCTGGGCGGGCGGGAGGCCGCTCGCCTCCACCGCTCGCCCCCCCGTACGGGGCTGGGCGAGCGGGAGGCCGCCCGCCTCCACGACTCGCCCCCCTACGGGGCTGGGAGAGCGGGAGTCCGCCCGCCTCCACCGCTCACCCCCTACGGGGCTGGGCGAGCGGGAGGCCGCCCGCCTCCCCTGCTCGCCCCACTATGGGGCTGGGCGAGCGGGAGGCCGCTCGCCTCCCCGGCTCGCTCCCTAACGGGGCTGGGCGAGCGGGAGACCGCCCGCCTCCACCGCTCGCCCCCTTACGTGGCTGGGCGAGCGGGATGCCGCCCGCCTCCACCGCTCGCCCCCTTACGGGGCTGGGCGAGCGGGAGGCCGCCTGCCTCCACCGCTCGCCCCCCTCCTTGGGGCTGGGCGGACGGGAGGCCGCCCGCCTCCCCGCTCGCCCCCCCTTACCGGGTCTGCCCAGAGATTCCCCCGTTCCTCTCTTTGCCTGGGGTGGTGCTAAAAAATGTCGGGCCTAAAGGCATCTTGGGTCTCGGGGGTCCACTCGGCAAATACAGGTTTGTACATTATGAACTTTGGGTCTTTTTTACATGACTAAAATTAAATAACCGGTCCTTACTCCTTGAACATTTCTAAGCAAATTTTTTTCCAATTTTGATCAATTAAAATTTTAGTCATCTAATCTAGGAAAGCGTATTTTTTTTTGCATATTCTAACGAACAAAATTTAAATTTTTTTAAATGATGGATATAAATATACAAATAATTATCAAAATTTTCCTTTGAAGATAACATAATTACAGATTGCATTGCTCTTATTATTGAAATTATAAAAACCTCCCTTAAACGTTATAATACATAACATTTACCTCCCCTTAAAGTTCATACTTCATAACATTCATGCACAAAATACCCCTCTCCCTCCCTGAAAATGCACTCCGAAGGAGATATTTTTGTGCATGAATGTTAAGAAATGTGAACTTCAGGGAAGATAAATATTATGTTCTGTAACATTGACGAGAGGTTTTTGTAATTTCAATAATAAGAGGGATGTAATTTGTAATTTTGCCAACTTAAAGCGGAGGTCCCGATAAAACCCCTATAAATATATTTAAAATTATACCTGCAGATCTATGCCTAGCAATTTTTTTTCTTCAATTTTTATCAATTAATAATTCTAGTCATCTGGGCTTCGTTTGGCGCAGCTTATTTGCTATGGTGAGTTTGGTCAAAAATATAATTATCATAGAATGTATGTTTGGCTTGACAAAGGTCATAACCGCTACTAAGAAAATAAACTAGTTTTGAGCATAAAATGCATGAAATAGTTTCGGCTAGGTCAGGCGTTCACGAACGATAGTTCATGACCATCATGTTCACGACCGCCGCCGCCGCCGCGCCAAACGAAGCCCTAATCCAGGAAAACATATTTTTGCATGATTTTACCTCACATACATTAAAAAAAACTTATTTTTACGTGATTCTGCCCAAAAAAAATTGTTAAAAAAAAAAGATGGATATAAATATATTTAAAATTATAGCCGGCAGATATTATAAAGGTGATTGTTATCCGCGCTACAGTTTTGGCTATTCGCACTTTTTTGTATGAGTTATTATGCGCCTTTTAGAAATACTTCTTGTACAAGCATTTTTAGGAAAAATGATCAACACGAAAGTTGTAGATCTCATCGAAATCTATAACTTTCGTGTTGAACATTTTTCCTAAAAATGCACTCACAAGACGTATTGCAGCCCTGATTGAAATATGTGCGTAACTATAGCGAATTTTTTGTTGTACATGCATTTTTAGGAAAAGTGTTCAACACGAAAGTTGTAGATCTTGACGAGATCTACAACTTTCGTGTTGAACATTTTTCCTAAAAATGCATGTACAAGACGTATTTCCAAAATGTGCGTAATAATTTATTCAAAAAGAGTGCGGATAGCAAAACTGTAGTGCGGATAACAATCACCTTTATAAAAGCCACATTCATCAAACCCTAATCAGATACTCTGCACTGCTGAGGTCTGCAATGGTGTCGCCACCTCAGAGTCTATTTAATGTAATTTGTCCTCCTCCTGATTCCTACAGTGCGCACCGACGCATGCTCTTTTACTTTTTAGCCCTTAACTACAATATATATTTGCAGATCTGCCCTCCCTCTAAATTACATTAAAATCCCCCCTCCTTGACGAATAATGTGTTTCATATCAAATGTGATCGACGGTGGAATCATCCTAGCCATCTCTCCAGGGCATCAAAAATAATCGAGTCTGGCCGCAAACGTCTCAGCCACCTCAGGAGAAAACACGTGATTTCAAATTGATGGACGTCAAGCCAAGCATCGGCCGAGAGAATCACGAGCGATAACGCCGACTCCAACCAAAGAGGGTCCCTCGCGAACAGCTCCATCAAAGTTAATCTTAATAACGTCACGAGGAGGAGAGCGCCGAGCGTCGGAGGGATGGGACGCATGCGTCCGAGAATCCTCCCCAGCCGGCACAAGCGTCGAATTAATAAACGAGACCGTCTTCTCCAATGGTTGAAGAAAGCCTTCGCATACATAGCATATGATTCCGACGCCACCAAAGAGCCCAACAAGTCCGAGAAGGGGAAATTTTTTCCGTATGGGCTCCTTTCCTAAATCTAGGCCCAGGATTGCTGCTGTGTTGCCGCGTGGAACAATAGATGGTGATGATCAAAAATAAAAAACCAAAAGGGATATGGTGAACTTGTTCAAACTGTTGAGTTGGTTTGATTTTTCAAACTCATGTGTATCATGTTTCCACCTGCCGGTCGCCGATGTTGACTCTCCAAGCTGCCCATGTGTTTCACATGCAAGGAAACTTCTAGGAAAGTGCTCAAGACAAATAAAATGTCGATATAAAGGGTTTGGTTATGGCTTGGATAGACACACCAAAAGCCAAACCAAAAAGAGGTAAAACCTCGAAGAGGAGAGTGGTAGTGCACGGTCGAAGGAGACGGTGGCCGTCGACATCCGATTGCGGGCTGCATCGACATCGAAGAGCGAAAGCGTGCGGGCAGCGACAATGCGTCATATTCGCGGGCTGAGGCAAGGTGCGCAGTGCTCGATGGTTGCATGCTCGTAGGCGGTGGTGGTTGTGCACATGTGGTGACACTGGCGGGTTGCGCGTTCGCAGCAAGGTCAAGTCTGACTTGGATCTTTTCTCGATGGTGGTGGCGGCGGTTGGTCGTCTGACGACGATGAAGATTCGTTCTTGTACAAATCTTGTGCATCTATTTTACGGATTGCAGTAAAATTCATATTACTCATGCGGATTTTCGTAGCCTATTTTTCTGCAGTATTTTTCGGACTTGTATCTCTTAATTTGAGTACTTATTTATTTTATTGTACTAATAAAATTATGCGAAGTACGCATTTTTTTTGACTCTGTATTTAACTGTTCCTGGGGATTGCTCTTTCGCAACTGAAAATTCCAACACAAACCTAGCGCAATCTCATGAGAGATCAAACTACCTAGTGCAATCTCCTTGGAGATCAAATCCCGGACTCCGGAGCCCGGGCAGTGGGAGATTGAACATAGTTTTTTTCCAGTTAGAAACAGCATCGAATAGGAATTTTGGGGGTAAATAAAATAAAAAAAAAGTAAGATTTTTTTCTTGATTACAGCTTGCTGGGGCTGCATTCATGATACATTCAATGTGGTGTTCATAATGATTTACATCTCTTATTAATCCATCGGCCTCATCATCCATAGCTGGCAATCCGAACCATTGCTACAGTGAACAGAATGGTTTTTATCGTCATTTCCTCCCCTTTCTTCGTCTCTTTCCTCCGAAAGATTCCGCTGCCTCGGTGGATTTGGGCTTAAAGAAGAGATTATTAGGGTTTTAAAGTTGGAGTTTAGGGAGGATTGGTCGGGTGTTATTAGAAATTATTTGCCCACTTCACTTTATTCAGTGGGTCATGCCATTTCTGGAAGATTTGAATGCTCTCAGGCGATCATTTGTTTAAATATTATACCTTTTTTTTTGCTTTAAACCCACCTATTCCCAATCTCCACCAAAAGAGATCTTGCTGCTTTCAAAGCTGTGATTCTTTCGCACTTCCTTCTCCGTTGTTTCTTTTGTTTTCTGATTCTTCCATTGCTCTGTTCTTTGATCGAAAGGTTCGACTTTTAAAGCATGGATTTCTTTAGTTGAAACTCGTGTTTCTGTTCTAAGAATTTGAGGTCTGAAAGTCTGTTTTTTTATTTTATTTTTCAGGTTCAGTAAACTTGAAACATGCATCAAATAAGGAATTCGAGCTCTGTGATGAAAGAAGATAACACAAAAAGGCTGGAATATGGCTGCGATTCTTCTCAATTTCTTCCCCAGGGTTTAGATAGATATTTCTGGAGGAGGTGAACCATTTCATTTTGAAATTATTGAGAATGATTTTTATACAAGTTCTTCAATGCCACTGTCATAATCTTAATAGCAGTGACATCTAAATAATACTAGTTCAAACAGATGGGAAGTGGGGACTGACTATATTTGTGCTGCTCCAGTTAAATATGTAGTGCTGAAACTGTGTTTCTTTGCTCTCATACTTCGCTATGATCCAGTTTTTCAGGGGAGGAGAGGGATGATTTGTTAAATGAGACGCCGCGGATATCTAATTATAATCATGTAGGCATTCTAACTTGCTCTGTTATGGTTGATTATTATTTTTTTACTTCTAGAAAATAACATCAGCAAGCATTTCGGCGCCTTACTAAGCATACTTTTTTTATACGATTATGTTTTGTATGTCGAAGGGGAGCCTTGATGCACCGGTTTAAGTGTCGCCGTGTGACCTTGAGGTCACGGGTTTGAGTCCTGGAAGCAGCCTCTTGCAAAGATGCAAGGTAAGGTTTGCCTACATTTCACGCTTGTGGCGGGACCCTTCCCCTGACCCTCACTGCGTGGGGATGCTTTGTGCACCGGGCTTCCCTAATGTTCAGTATGTTCTCTCTTTTTATTAAAATTATTGTGATGTTTTTGAAGGATTACATTCAGGTGTGTGCTAGAAATAATAACATTGGTGTGCCAAATATGTTAATTACGCTCGTTACGAGGCTGTCATTAATATTGACCTAATTTATGTGATCTGATTAATCTGGTTAACTACGTTTCATATTCAGGCGCGTTTCACATTTATATGATAAGCTTAAATACAACATGTGCGTATTAGAATTTTGCTATAAATAAGCTACGATCCCCGAGTTGCAATGCACCCAATGGTCTGTCGTCCCATTGTTAATGAGTGCAAGAGGAGTAGTTGTCTTCTTCCTTAGAGCCTTGTACATTTGAAAGATCCATACTATTCCATAGCTTCCTCCATAATTTCAAGGGATTCAGGTACGCTTCCACTCCAGTCTCCTTTTCGATGATTCGACTAGAATGATTTAGTGCTCGTATAGAATATAGATAACACGGAATCACCTCAACAAAGTATGCAATCAAGGGTAAAGCTCACACTAATTAGATTGAGATATAATCAATATTGAAGGCTAGGTCCATAAAAATGGTAGAAGGTAACTAGGATCGAACTTGTGCAAAATGATTGTGTAAAATAGGAATGCTCAAAGGAGCACTCTGCAGGAGTGGATGAACAACAAGGATTCGTAAACTCGAGCTAAAATAATTTGTATATGTATAATGATTACGATGTTGTCTTTAGCACCTAAAACACCAGAGTAAAGTTTATTTATCTCAGTGGAGAGCATGAGAACTTGTGTATGTTTGGTTTGAAGGAATTTGAGAGAATGCACATGCAATAATTCACTTCACAATTACATTTTGATTGTTTGATTCCAATATAATTAATAAGTGATAGGATTTAAGCCGACCGCAAATAGTTGGGTTTAAGTCTATTTATGATGATGATGATTTATCTATGAAATATAAAGAAATGCACTTTTTTCATAGACAATTTCCTTTACAACCCTTTGAAAATCGAAGAAAAATTATCGGGTGTTGACTCATTTCCCCTCATCACAAGAAACTATAGCTTGTTTTCCCCTCAACCATTAAGTAGCTGAAATCTAATTTCGATTCGATTCCACTATCCTTTTACTTTTCTCTTTCAATTCCTTCATGGTTGACTTTGTAATTTTTGCTCTTTACAATTCTGATTGCAGGGTTTATATTTGAATCTTGAGAGAAGAGTAGTCTGCAATCCTTATAGATCTACAGTTCCAACTGAAACTTCATCGCGCAAGGTAATTCGTAATTATCTCTCAATTTCCTTTACAACCCTTTGGAAATATTAAATATTTATGTCAGATGAAAAGTTATTCTCTATATTATGTACTATTAGGATTTGAATGATATTTATATTTTATTTTGTAGACCGCCATTGAGCTGGTGAAGGAGATTACTACACTCGAGATCGAAATTATTCAGTTGGAACACAAACTTTTATCACTATATCGAACAACTTCTGATTGTTACACAATAGAATCCACCGATATGTCCAATGACTACTCGAGGCGATCTTCGGATGGTATGCTCACACGAAAGAAAATAAATCAAATGGGAAATTATAAAAGATGTGGATTCAAATATGAACCTTCTCGTAAAGAAGTTGATTGTAGTCTAAAATGCAGTGATTCAGATAATATTGTTAGTCATGTTCCTGGGCGCAATGCTCAGAAGGTATGCTCCTCTTTCCCGATTATGTTAATTTTAAGTAATAGAATTCATGGATAAATATTATAAAGTTTCTTTATGACGAAATTTAATTAGTATACTTCTCAAGAATGCAAATGGTTAGCAAAATGCTTAATGTTTCATTCGTGAATAGGAGTAATGGTGTACTTGATAGCTTTTTCAACCTCTTAATGCGAGTTAATGTATCGGGTATATCATAATAGACAAAAGTTAACATGGAGGATTAGAGAAGAGAATAGGTGGACTCTATACTGTTAAAGGGGTGCCTCATGCACGCTTAAGGCTCAAGGCTCACCAAGTGCATGAATCTATGCCTTAGCATAGCAAAGGCAGGCGAGCTCACCCAAGTGCGGCGGGCCTTATAGCCTTGGTGGGCACATTTTTGCTCCTTTAGAACATAAAATGTGCATGGTTGAGGTTTCTATAATAAATCTTTTTTAAATACAGAAAGAAATGACTCAACAATTTTTGAATGATTTAGTGTTTGTTAAATATAATGAGCGTTGAGGCTTTGATGATGCAAGCGACAACGCTGATCTCATTTCTTAAGAGATATGATAATAACAATGAATGATTGATGGGTAAAATAGACGAAGAATCTGATTAAAATTGTGAATTGATATTTGAGGATGACTATTTTGTAACGCCCCGGTCTATTGTGGGTGCGCTACAAGTCTGCAGACCAGTGACCCCAACCCATCTCCATGGATCTGATTGGCCGCAACCGCTAATTTCAATTGCGGGTTGTTGAGACTGGGGCTTGAACCCCTGATCTCCTAGATAAGGGAGCTCTAAACTGATCCGTGGAGAGGGGTTGTGGTCACTGGTTTGCAGACCTGTAGCGCACCAAAAGTAGACCGGGACGTTACATACTTAAAATGGGATGCGGTTGTGCCTTGTCTTCATCAACCACTCACTTGCGTCTTGAGGTGTTAACAACTATGGGTGGAACTAAGTTAACATGGTAGAAATTGTTCAAAATGATTTGCAAAGAACTTGCTTAACACTTTAGGTAGAATTATGAGTAGTAAATCCTGTCCCGGGTTGTTGGTATAAGTCTAATAATGATCTTGACGACATTTGTTACTAACCCTTCTCTATTTTATCTTTTGCAATGGTTAATCAACTTTGGCATAATTCAGGATATGTTGGAAGTTGGCTCAGATCAGCTTTACAATACAATTCAGTCCAGAGACAGTAATCTGGACCCCGCTTTTATAGTTCCTTGTAAACTTTCTGAAGAAATTATAAGATGCATTGCTGCCATCTTCTGTAAAATTGCAAAGATGCCTGAATCGAAGAGAGATAAAGCGATTTTCCCTGCTTCTTCTTTGTCGTTTTCAAGCACAATGTCTCAGCAAAGCTCAGCCGAAAATTGGAGTCCTCGCCACCGGAACGAAGCTTCTGCGAGTTCCTCCTCATCAAAATTCGGCGATGAAATTTATGGTGACATGGTTGAAATACCAATGATCAGCGTTGATGGCGAGAGATTTGGTTATGCTTCAAAAATGTTAAGCATTTTCAGGTAAAGCTTTACCTTTCTTAAATAGTATATGTTTATTATAATATCTTTAAAAGACATGTAGACAATCCAAGTTGTGATTTTAGGCAATGTTTATAAGATATTAATAATATCTCTAGACATCGCCCAAACTCGGGCAATATTTAGATGCAAGCAACCCAAATAGCTGATATCTTTATAGGACTAATTACAAAAAACTATCCAGCGACTTTGCATAATTATTGGAATCTCCCCTCTAAGCTTACATTGTTAACATACATGTAGAAAAAGAAACCCTACAAAGATTGTTTTGTACATGTATGTTAACAATGTAAATTTAGAAGGGAGATTTTGGTTATTTTAAAAATTAGAGGGGAAGTCTCTATAATTATGCAAAGCTGGATGGGAGATCCCAATAAATGACCTTTTCCTTATATAACATGACATTCTATTACAATTTTATCAACCAAACACCCACTTAATGGTTAATCCCAGTCACTATATGTTATGGGCCACGGGTGACGGACCTAGTTATTATATTTTTAGTGTCTTTTATTATTATTAGTTGTTAGATAGTTGGGGTTTGTCGTTAAAATAGTCTTGTAGCCTATTTATACGCAAGTGGGGTTGGTATGAAGGTATCAAAGAAGTATTCTAATACCTTTTGTCTTGAGTAAGAGATTTTGGTAGCTCTCTCCTCCCGAGCACGCCCCGCCTAGACAGACGCATTTCCGGCTCCAAAGTATCCCCTGCGCCTCCGGCCACTATCCCGGCGAGCACACAACACTATATACTTCTAAGATTACATTTATACCAAAAAATTTGAATATTTTAACTTTAATCATGATTAAAAATTCATCAAACTTTGTGGAGAAGAAGTCTGCTTTGCTAAAATTTGCTTATTGTTGCAGAAACTTAATTAAGCAGCTCAAATCAATTGACCCCAAGAAAATGGCACATCAAGAACAGATTGCTTTCTGGCTAAATATTCACAATGCCTTGGTCATGCATGTATGGTGTAATCTGATACTGTGAGGGAAAATATATCCTCATTTTATACTGTTCTAACTTTATGGAACACATTTTAGCATTTCATCATATTTTAGAACTTGTGCAGGCTTTTTTGGCTTATGGATTCCATCAGGGTGGCATGAAAAGTAAATCATCCATTCTCAAGGTAGAATATTAGCACTATTTCCATGTCCAAAATATCATTTTAGCTTCTTGAGTAAGCTTTCCTAACCCTAAAGATGATAGATGATCTCAGGCAGCATATAATATCGGCGGTCATTCGATAAATGCTTATGTTATTCAGAGGTCAATTCTATGTTGTCAACCTCATTTTTCAGCATCAGTAAGTCAACCATCATCTCAAAATATTTGATGCATGAGATTCATTTTTTGGGACATAAGAATCCCCATAGTTTCAACAGGTGGTTGACCTTCACTGATAGATTTGATATTTTGGATTGTAAGTGGGTCTGACTGCTAGTATAATCTATGACCCAACTTCAGCCATACATACTGCAATTTTTTATCTCAATACTTCTGTCAGGGATGAAGGACCAAAGTAACTCAATGTTGGGCCTGATACACCAAAAGTCAAAACTATTTTCAACACAAAACAAAGGCTCTTGTTCTGTTTTTGTTCCAGTGACATTTCTGATTCACCCCATCGAAGAAGCTGAAGTGTTTGGGTAACCTTCATTTTGGAGCTCCGGTGCGGTGGAAAAGACCAAAACTCAATTTTGAGCTCCATTTTCCACCGGAGCCGTTGGCACCACTCTACCAAACAGAGCCTAAAGCCAACTGTCGAGTCCCAAACCACTAGGTTTCTTGCATAAGCATATTTCTAAACTCGATATCTCATGCGCCTTAACATCTTGGTATATATGTGTGAATGCTTATTCCTCTTATTTGTAGAATTCTAAAAGTTTGAAATTTGAATACCCAAAAACTTTATCCTTCTTAATAAAATGTCTAAACCTTGGGGGTTTTATATATACAAAATGGAAGAAGCCAATTTGCATTAAGCTTATTTACTTTGTAATGAATTATGAGGTCTTAAAACCTTCAAAATTATTATTTCTTTTGCATTAAAATGCAGTGGGCAGAATTGCTCCTCTCTCCATCCCTAAAGTTCATGAAGAGGAAGCAGAAACATTTATACGCTCTAGACCCTCCACAGCCACTTGTTCATTTTGCAATATGTCAAGGAGCTTACTCTGATCCGCCTGTATGTTTTTGCCTCCCAAAACATTTTTCTTTTCCGATTCATCAATGCTTCGATTAATAACTAAATGATTCTCAGGCACGAGTTTACCGGCCGAAACATATTCTGCGGGAACTCGAAAATGCGAGGAAAGAGTTTATCCGGGCGAACGTGAAGGCCCGAAGCAAAACCAAGATCTTTCTCCCAAAAATACTATCCTACTACATGAAAGATTGTTCTTTTGAAGCTTCTAAGCTTCTTAAGATGGTGAGTGAGTGCGTGCCGGAAGTTGGGCAGGGTGCCGCCGGCGAACGCATCGAAAAAAGGACCGATGACTGCATCGTGTGGCTGAGATTCGATTCAACATTTCGATACATAATATGCAGAGATCTTGCCGGCGAATAGGTGCTTTTTCGAGGGCTTATCTCGAACGTTTTGTGCACAGTTCTCTATACATATGTTGTCCCTTGGGGGAAATCAAATTGTTGTAACTAAATTCAGCAAGCAAGTTTCTTTCTGTAAAAAAATGAGTTAGGTTGATGTAAACAAGAGGGAATAAAGAGATTTGATAAATGAATGAAGTCATTGTTATGAGCTGCTTCCTCATGTCTGCTTTTATTTTGTATTTTGGTGGCGTGAAATTTTTGGGTTCGAGCCCCGGTTTATATCTATGCTCGGGATTTTGACATGTGGCGCTGCCTTTTTTAATTCGTTATTTCAGACATATATCTTAAATATTAAATCATGTTATACGAGATATCGTATTTGTATATGAGATATTTGTATGTTATCCGAGATATCGTATTTGTATCTGAGATATTAAAGCGCATATCTCATAGATTAATTTTTTTTTAAAGCAGTGCTACATGTCAAAAATTCTATACATCCCACACAGACTTGTAATCGGGGCTCCGACTCAAAATTTTCACCCGCTATCGAAGTATCATTGTTATCCGCAGACCAGGATTTACAAAGAAGTTCAATATTGAGTTATCTGAAAATACAAACGAAAATAAAAGGACCAGGAAAAGGCAAGGGAATAGAGTACAATGTCATTTTGGTTTGCTTTTAGCAATCTTCTAAAATATTGAGGTGCGTCGCGCTTAAATTGGCCTGCCGACATTTGTTTTTGATTTGGTTGTAGCAATCTCGTATTATTTTGAGTGCAATTCAAGAGCTAAAAAAAGGTCCAATTTTATTTGTTTTCTATTTTTGGTAGAAAATATCCCTAATTATCAAATTTATTCGTAATTTTTGAGCAATATTTTGGGTAGTTAATTACTTAATTATCAATTTTATTAGCTTTCTATTTCATTTTCATACATAATCTTTGAGCAATAATTATAATTGTAATATTTGTGAAATATGAATATTCTTAAGGATTATTTTAGGCAATTGTTATTAGCACCGCACTTTTGGCTATCCGCAAACATAATTGTTATCCGCAAATCAAATTTTTTGAAAAATAAAAATTTGAAGAATTGCAAACATAATTGTTATCCCTTTAATGAGCTGTCAAGGGACCCATCTTTTTTACCATGTTAGAATGAAGTTAATAGTTTATTCAACCCAAAGTGAGGTATATATATATATATATTCTAGATACTAAAGAAGACATTTTAACAAATTTTGGGGTTCTCTTTGCATCGTTTAAGATAGGATTAGTTTGGAGTATGCTGTGGTACTCATGCATTAAAGGGAGACCTAGTAAGGTGCACAATGTCAGAGCTACTTGACAAGGAAATCATTGAATTCACAACTGCAGCAAATGTGGGTAATTTCTTCAAATTACTCTGTAACTATGTAAGCCGATGTAGATGAATCGTTTAAGATGAGATTAGTTTTGCCTGCCAGTTATAGATGAATCGTTTATAGATTTATGTTTTGCTTGCCAGTTGAACTTACAAAACCATGAAGAGGAAACATCATACCTCCCTAGCGTCGGGACGAGATGGCAGAACGGAGATGGCGGGACGCAGATGGCTGGCGAGATGGGTAGAACTAGGCGTCGTTTTGGGCTGGCGTCGGGACGAGATGGTGAGATTGGCGAGGAGGAAGCGGCGGGAGAGAGTACCTGGGCAAGCGGCGGAAACCCGAAAAAAAAAGAAAGGTCGGCGCTGTAGTCGGGCGAGTGCGGTTAGGATTTTTAGGGCCTAAAAAAAACCTAAAATTGGGTGCAGATAGCCAAAAACTGAGTGCTAATAACAATCCCCTTATTTTTATCAGCCGTTCATGTATATTAATTTTCAATTATTATATGTTGTGTGGCCATGTTCAATCATGTCATGTCTGTGGTTATGAATATAGGACCATAGTACCCATATTAAGATTTTTACAGAAATTATATTGTATCTGCCATACTTTATCTCAAATCTTGATTTGATATATGTAATTTATTTTATTACACACACATTCGCGCGCGAGTGAGAGTGCACGCGGGCCTCCCGTGCAGCCGCGACAATACCCCTGTGCAAACGCGGGAGAGGAACTGCCGATGAGAAAGGAGAGGAAGTTCACCTCCGAGAAAGGGGCTCAACAGAAGGAGGGTGATTTTCCGCTGGATTAGAATCGCCCGAGGCCGATCACATCTGAGGATCCGCCTGGGAGGAAGTCAGCACAGAGAGATCGCAGGAGGGGTAGGAGCGAATGCGTGTTATGTTGGAAAGAGGTTTAGAAATAGTTTTTATTATTATTGGGTGAGGGGGGGGGGGGGGGGGGGGGGAGAAATATGATGATCGACGGCCACGATTTGTTTGATGGTCCACCTCATCCAAAAAAGATGCAAGAAATTGTGTGCATGCACCTGCTGCCTATCTCATTTAGCCTCCGTTTGGCGCGGCTTTTTTGCATCCGGCAGTTTGGACAAAAACGCCACATCATAGAATGCATGTTTGGCAAGACAATGATTATGATCGCCGTCAAAAAAGAGAGCATAGTTTTGAACATAAAAGTGGACGAAATTCATAACCACTGAGTTCATGACCGCCACCACTGCGCCAAACAGAATCTTAGGCCCTGTTTGGCTGGGCTGATCCGCGGCGGTCGGGCGGACCGCATCGTTTGGCGGGGCCGCGGTCGGGCGGCGGGGATCATCCCACCGCTGAAAACCGCGGGAAAAGCATGGATTTCATCCGCGCCGCGGTTCCCACGGTTGCGGTCCGGCGGCACCTATGAAATCCGAGCCCGCCCGACCTCCGCGCCAAAATGGGCCCTAATCTCTCTAGATGTAAAATTGATATATAAGATAAAGGGTAATATGAGAAGCCTCAATGTCAGTTCATATTTAAATTATGTCAAAAGGTGATTATTTTCAAAAAAAAAAAAAAGTTTAAACCTGAAGGAATTATTTTTATAAAGAAATCAAGATTTCTATGGCCAAAAATCCTAAAGATTAACTAAATATGGACCTACTAAACATAAAATAAGAAATTAAAAATCCAATCTTTAGATGCAGTTCATAGATCAGAACCAAATATCAGAAATAACTATTATAAAGCTGCATTTTTTTTTTAAAAATTAAAGATTGTTCTTTCTGTAAATTTTATGTTTACAGTAGTATTAGTTGATGAGCATTATCAACCCAAACTATACAGAAATTATATTGATTGGAATATAACTCAAAACCCTAAAATCACCGACCGCGTACCGAAGAAATCACACCGAGTTCTGCAGATCAAATGAATTTCAACATCAAACCGATTGTCTGGAATTGCGACGATCATTTCTCTCTCTTGGAGGTTTTTCTTCTTGCAGCCCCTTTCTCTCTCTTGGCTGCCTTTCTTCTTGTAAGTCTTTTCTCTCCCTTGGAGGCCTTTCTTCTTGAACCTCCTTTCTCTCTCTAGACTGCTTTTCTTCTTGTACCCCCTTTCTCTCTTTTGATTGCCTTCCCTCTTGTAACTCTTTTCTATCCCTTGAAGGTTTTTCATCTTGTGCCTCCTTCCTCTCTTTTGGTTGCTTTTCATCTTGTGCCCCCTTTCTCTCTTTTGTTTGCCTTTCTTCTTGCATCTCTTTTCTCTCCCTCGAAGCCTTTTCTTCTTGCATCTCTTTTCTCTCTCTAGAAGGTTTTTCTTCTTGTATCCCCTTTCTCTCTTTTGATTGTTTTTCTTCCTGTATCCCCTTCCTCTCTTTTGATTGCCTTTCATCTTGTATCCCCTTCCTCTCTCGGGGAGGTTTTTCTTCTAGCGTCTCTTTTCTCTCTCTTGAAGGTTTTTCTTCTTGTGTCTCTTTTTTCTCACTTGGTCTATCTTCTTGCACGTCTTTTCTCTCTCCCAAAGCTCTTTCTTCTTGAATCTCTTCCAGTTCTTCGTCATCTCCGCGCTTACCCGCTTGGTCCTTCCAATGAGCAACCAACTTTTTCAATCGAGCGATCTCCTTCGAGGAGATGTTCTTACTTGGATCATTTACAATGCACCTAACTCTTGATGCATAACTGCAACATTTAACCAGATCAGTTCAAGATTAATAATTCAAGTTTCAGATTAAAGCAATCAAAATAATGCATGCTTAAATCATGAACTTTGATGAGACCAATAACAACAGATTAGAATGTAGAATTTTCAAACCTTAACAACAGGATCATCACCATTTGTATTTTCCGACAATAAAACTCAAGGTGTATGGAAAATAACAATAAAAAAGAGTAAAATATAGTTAGGTGATGCTGGAAACTTACACAAGGGAATTGTATGTTTCGTCCAAATTTGACTCGGCTGGAGACGCGTTGACAAACATGAGTGTCTTTGCATTGCCTCCGAGAGAATCACTCATAAGCATTGTCAACTTATGATTCCTATAAGGTATGTGTTGACCTTCAGAACACAAAGCACTTATCACATCCCCAAGAGCAGAAAGAGATTTATTAATGCTTTGAGCTTCTTTCAACTGATTTTCTGAAGGACATGATTTCTTCACCCTTTCGGAACCAGCAAGATCTACAAAACTAAGCTGCAAATTTGCAACAAAGGTCGATAGGGTCAGTGTGAGACATAAACCTGAAAGATAAGCTAGTAAAAAAAAGAGAATTATACATCCAACATCAGCACATTATTTATTTAGCGAATTAAAATGGTTATATACATTATACGGGTATTTCAAATGCAGCAATGATTTTTCAGAAGCTAGTAAAGAAGATTTAGTCCCACGTTGTCTGCGAGAAGGAGAGTTCCCTTTCAAAAAAAATGAAGAAATGATTTTGATTGCATGGAGAAAAGAGACTAGCTCAAGGGGTTTATATAATAAGCACACACAATTTAGGCTAAGCCCAATGAAAATTTGCTAAGCTGATCCTAGCCAGATTTGTGTGCTTAGGGTAACACTGTAAATTATGCAATAGTAGCTATACTTTTTCTCAGATTTTCATTTCACAGAATATAGAATAATATCAATTTTGCATAAAATAGCATAATAATGGAATCTTATGAACCATATCCAAGATCAGGTCCATTTTTTTAGCATGGTCATTTACTGGGACATCCCATCTAATTTTGCATACCACCGCTATATTCTTAAAAATTATCAAACCTCTCTTCTAAGTTTATTTTGTAAACCAAGAATGAAGGTATTGATAATTTTGAAAGACAGAAGGGAGGTTCCTGTAATTATGTGAAGTCAGAGGGAGTTTTTCGTAATAATTCCTTTTTAGTATGTAAATTATATCATAATTATACAATGATATGAGGAAGTTGAGCCGTATCAAGAACTAAGAACACGAACAAGAACTTGCATTGCATGACTATAATCCCAAAGATGAAAAGACTACTCACACTTACGGCTCCTTATATAGGTGGAGGCCCCACTACAAGACAAACATATTAAAGGACAAAACAGTTGAATTAAATTATTATTTGTAGCATATTGTACAAGACCCATTATAAAAAACTCATTATAAACTTGTTTGGGTCCACACCTGTTATGTATATATAGGGGGTTTGTTCCCTTGAAATGATAAGCTTCTCATTATTTCCGCCTGACTAAAACAACACCTAATTAATACAACATTAAAACATGGCGTTGAGAGACTCTCGCGAGGTGAGGCCGATCGTCCGAGCGTACGCGTGTACATGTTCACAATGCAAATATGTATCAACACCCGGACTTGCAAATTGATCTTGTCCTTAACGTCAAACGAGGTGAACCAGCCTGGAAGGTTGCCATGGTGGTGGGTGCACTCCAGTTGTGCCGGGGCCTCGGGCAGAGGCCAAATGATTTGAAGACTGATGGCGTAAACTTGTCTGGATCTTTAGCGACTGTCACGGGGCCAAATATTAGGACGATGAGAAGTATTGGTGAGGTGGAACGAAACCCGGGGAAAAGTCGGGGTGAAGTGGAAGAGGGAACAAGCACAGTCGGTGGGGTCAAAATATGGGCACTTGCTGAACAGAACAGTGGACAAAGGGTGGGTGCTGAAAGTAGGTTGGGAAGTGGGCCGCGCCAAGATTGCCGCGTGCAATGGAGCACAAGTTGTAGAGCAAGCGGCGATGTAGGGAAGGGAGAGTGTTGGGAAGGAAAAAGGTGGGGCTCACTGTGAAGAAAATGGAGGGAGTGCAAGAGTAGGAGTGGGCAAGAATAGCGGCAGAGGGCGTGGGCGGCTCGAATGGTGGGGCTCGAGGTGACAAAGCTGCAGGAAGGAAAAAAATGTGGCTACGGAATCTTTGCTAAGGGCGTCAGAGCTGGAGAGGGTAGGGAGAGGCCAAGGAGCAGAAACAACTAGGGAACGCTGGGCTTGAAGTGGTGAAGGAACCGAAGAGAAAGCCCGGTGTGGCCAAGGTGGCATTGCCCGGACGACGACATGGAGGTGCGGTGCCGGTGGGGACAACGTAAAAGGACACTAGGGCGGAGGCTGTGCCGAGAGCAGGCGATCGAGCACTGTGCGGGACCGGAGAGGCTCCACGAGGTGATGGACTACGCCTAGCCTGCCTTGTAACATCGGGGCTGGATCCAAAGGAGCACTTGCGAGAGGGGTGAAACTGAGCGATGGAGCGGCAGAAAAAGGAGATTGATGGGGTGAGGGGGACGACACGCAAGAGAGCGTGAAGGACGTCGATGGATTTTGGGGCGTTGGACAATGCCGGAGGGCGGGCTGCTCGACTACTAAGATGAAGGCGTCAGGATAGGGAATTGGCTGGCACCATGGCAGGAGACCATGGTGAAGGGGAGGACCTCGGTCCCCGTCAGCAGCAACGGCGGAGGATCCCGTTGCGGAGTGTACAACCCTCATATTTCTCGAATCGGTGTGACCCAACCCGGACGAAGCCTAGGTAGCGAAAATGGCCGAGGCGAGCAAAATGACCGCGAAAGAGGCCACGGAGGGAGTGGGAGAATTTCTCCCACTCATCCGGGCGACGCTGAGGGGCCCTCGGCGAGTGGGATGGGCCTCCCACTCGCCAGGCGAGTGGGAGCAGCCCTCCCACTCGCCGGGCGAGTGGGAGCAGCCCTCCCACTCGCCGGGCGAGTGGGAGCAGCCCTCCCACTCGCCGGGCGAGTGGGAGCAGCCCTCCCACTCGCCGAGCGAGTGGGAGGAGCCCTCCCACTCGCCGAGCGAGTGGGAGAGGCCTCCCACTCGCCGCCCCCTTTGGGCGAGTGGGAGGGATCCTCCCACTCGCCCGGTGTAGGTAGGGAGGTCATTGTGACCTCCCGGGAGGGGGGGGGGGGGGACGGACACCTCGAGTCCCACTCGCCCCCCCTCACGCGTGATCGATGGTGGTCATGGTTGGACTGCGAATAGCGGGATTTTTGCTATCCGCAGTCCATTTTTTGGGAAGTCTATAAATAGACCCCCATGGGCACCTTGGGAAGGGTTGGTCACTACCCCCCCCTCGCGTGTGTCTTGTGAGCAAGCACCCCCCCTCCCTTGTCATCCTTCAGCTGACAGTGAGGTGGTTCTCAGTGCCCTCCAAGGTGCCCAGACTCAGCATTGGCTTGGGAGGGGAAGCGCTCTAAGATCTTCCGGGTATGTGGTGGGACCTCCGCGCTGCAGCTTAAGGGGTCCATTTGTGGATTCAAGTGTTCATCAAGTCCAAGTCTCCCAGTTCCTAGTGACCGGTCAAGGGTCTAGGCTTAGGTCAAGTAAGGGTTAGTCGCAACCCCCTTTCGAACGCTGAGGCCGGGAAACTGGTTTCAACATTCTGGTGCGGTGAGCGTGGAAGCGACTAGTTCGGAAACCTCTGAGTCAAGTCCCATGGCTGGAAGCGACGAGTTGGGAGACCCGCCTCCGCCTTGCGAGTATGTGAAGAAGAGCGACTTCGACGAATTCAGCAAGAAGATCCTGGAGTTCATGCAGGCCATGTCCTCCGCTCGCGGCGAATGCTCAACACCACCTGCACCTAGGACCGCCTCACTCCCCCTAGTGGAAGTAAGAAGCAGTCAGCAAGGGAGGGAACCAGCTTCGGAGGAAGGTTTGGGCCTCCAAGCACGGGTGCTTTTCAATAGTTCGCCCCGGACCAGCTGCCCGGGCGGGGAGGCGATGGGAGCACCTCCCCTCAACCAAGAAGAATGGAGGAGCCCTTTTTGCGAGCTGGTCATGTCAGCTCCCGTCCCGGATGGGTTCCGCGATCCCGCCATGTCCTACTACGAGGGGGATAGCGATCCACTCCAGCATCTCCAGTGGTTCGAGGACATGACCTCGATCAGGCAAATGTCGGACGCCTTCATGTGTAGGCTTTTCGCCGTCTCATTCCAGGGAAAGGCGAGGGATTGGTTCCACTCGCTCCCGGCAGGAACAATCTTCCGTTTCGAAGATCTGCGTCGAAATTTCTTGTTGAGATTCTCTACCTCGAAGAAGAGGAGAAAGAGTATGGAAGCCTTGTTCGCAGTCAGGCAGAAGCCAGGGGAGCCGCTGGCTGACTACATGGACAGGTTCCAGGCGGAGGTCCTCCTTGTCGTCGAAGTGCCCGGACACACCCTGCAGCTGGCTTTCACCCTTGGGCTGCAGCCGGGGCTGTTCCGGATGAGTCTAACTCGGGACCCTCCGCTATCTTTCGAGGAGTTAATGAAGCGTGCCGACCGCGAGACCGAGGTTGAGGCTACCAATCAGGAGTTCGTGGCTAGGTTAGCCGAGGTAGCAGAGGAGGAAAGGAAAGAGCGTGGAGGAAGAAAGAAGGAGGAAGTGAAGAGCCAGGGACAACAGGGACCTCCCGTTGGGCAGGAGCAAGGCTGGAAGTCGCAACCAACAGCCGCCCGACCAGCTTGGAGGTCACAGGTTGGTCCCTCTCAAGGCCAAGGAAGGGGCCACTTCCAGGGAGGAGGAGGCTATCAGGGGAGGCACGGGCGTTTCCACCCGGCAGGTTGGCAACAAGGCCCGGGGCCGCTGCAAGTCCAGCCCCTGCAAGCCATGGCCATCGGTCGAAAGAGAGGCGGAAAGAAGAAGGGACGTTGGGAGAAGCAGGGAGGCGAGCTGGCGCTGCTGTATTGTGACTTCCACCAGCAAGAGGGCCACGCGACCGCAGCTTGCCCCGAGTTCCTCGAGATGAGGGAAGAAGGAAGAGCCCCAGCAGGGGGGAAGCAGTTGTGCCTGGAAGGACCTCGGGCAGTGGAGAAGGGGAAGAACAAGGAGGAGGATGATCCATGCGAAGAAAGGGTCGATATAGGGGCCCTAGGAGGGATCAGAGTCATCCACGGGGGAGCAGGCAAAGAAGCCACCCGGAAGGGGAGCCTCCATGCCATATACCGTCGGAGCATCGCCTCGACTTCCCGGTCCCCACCTTCGAGCGAGAAGATTACCTTCTCCATCCAAGACATGCCGGCCAATGAGGACCCTTTCTGCGACGCGCTAGTTATCAAGGCGGCGATCGAGAACTTCACCGTCTCCCGGATCCTAGTCGACAACGGGAGCTCGGTGAACGTGGTGTTCAAGAAGGCTTTTGAAGGAATGAAGGTTGACGCAAAGCGAGTGCTAGCATCGGATGGGCCACTTTTCGGATTCTCCAGAGAGAGGAAGGAGGTGGAAGGGGGAGTCGAACTCCTCGTCACCCTAGGGGGAACTTCAAAGAATTGCCGGTTCGTCATCGTGGACGCGCCGAGCAGTTACAACGCCATCTTCGGGCGTCCCCTCATCAGTGCGTACAAGTGCGTGCCGTCCTCCTACCATCAGTGCTTGAAGTACAACTCCGGAGAGCTCCAGGTGAGAGTCAGGGGGGATCCCCGGGAGGCGCGCCAGTGCTACGTTACTGCGGTCAAGTGAGCCCCAGATGGGGCGAGATGTAAGGAAGTGTCCGGGAAGGGGCGGGGTGTAACATCGTGCCTAGGTAGAGGCGAAGTATGGTGAAGTGCCCAGATGGGGCGAGATGTAAGGAGGGGCCCGGAAAAGGGCGAGGTGTAACAGAATGCCCAAAGGGGCGTAGTATAAGCAAGTTGTAATAGGTAAGAACTATGAATGGGAGAGGGGTTCTGGAAAGACATCCAGGTCCAAAATCCTTAGCTAGAGGCCCTCCACCGGGCTAAGTCATATCGGTAGATGTGGGCACATCGGTTCAACTCGCTGTTTGGCAGTTAGAACAGGAGTGCGTTGAGTTCCTCCACCCCCGGTTGAGCTAAGACTCCCAGGACGTGGATGGGTACTACCACCTCCAGTTAGAACAGGAGTGAGTTGAGTTCCTCCACCCCCGGTTGAGCTAAGACTCCCAGGACGTGGATGGGCACTTCCGCCTCCAGTTAAAACAGGAGTGCGTTGAGTTCCTCCACCCCCGGTTGAGCTAAGACTCCCAGGACGTGGATGGGTACTACCACCTCCAGTTAGATCAGGAGTGCGTTGAGTTCCTCCACCCCCGGTTGAGCTAAGACTCCCAGGACGTGGATGGGTACTTCCGCCCCCAGTTAGAACAGGAGTGCGTTGAGTTCCTCCACCCCCGGTTGAGCTAAGACTCCCAGGACGTGGATGGGTACTACCACCTCCAGTTAGATCAGGAGTGCGTTGAGTTCCTCCACCCCCGGTTGAGCTAAGACTCCCAGGACGTGGATGGGTACTTCCGCCCCCAGTTGGAACAGGAGTGCGTTGAGTTCCTCCACCCCCGGTTGAGCTAAGACTCCCAGGACGTGGATGGGTACTCCCACCTCCAGTTAGAACAGGAGTGCGTTGAGTTCCTCCACCCCCGGTTGAGCTAAGACTCCCAGGACGTGGATGGGTACTTCCGCCTCCAGTTAGAACAGGAGTGCGTTGAGTTCCTCCACCCCCGGTTGAGCTAAGACTCCCAGGACGTGGATGGGTACTACCACCTCCAGTTAGATCAGGAGTGCGTTGAGTTCCTCCACCCCCGGTTGAGCTAAGACTCCCAGGACGTGGATGGGTACTTCCGCCCCTAGTTAGAACAGGAGTGCGTTGAGTTCCTCCACCCCCGATTGAGCTAAGACTCCCAGGACGTGGATGGGTACTACCACCTCCAGTTAGATCAGGAGTGCGTTGAGTTCCTCCACCCCCGGTTGAGCTAAGACTCCCAGGACGTGGATGGGTACTCCCACCTCCAGTTAGAACAGGAGTGCGTTGAGTTCCTCCACCCCCGGTTGAGCTAAGACTCCCAGGACGTGGATGGGTACTTCCGCCTCCAGCTAGAACAGGAGTGCGTTGAGTTCCTCCACCCCCGGTTGAGCTAAGACTCCCAGGACGTGGATGGGTACTTCCGCCTCCGATCGGTAAGATCCCAGACTGAAGACAACCGTTCTCCAAGATCAGCCATACCGGCAGATGGGGAACTCACCGGTTCAATCGACTACTCGACGGTTGATTCAAGTAAGGTATCACACCCTCAAGCAATGAAAGGGAGGAGTAAACTAGGACATTCATTACAATAACTACTGATTCATTGATAACGTGTATTACATGAATTGTTGCTTCTCTCTTGCTAGTACATGCAGGCCTGAAAGAGAAAAGCAGACACAAAGGTTACACAGTTCCTGTGAGGAACGGGAAGAAAGAAGACGTCACAGGTCATCCCCACGATCATGGGGAGTAGCCGCCGCTGCTAGGGGGCGAGCCGGACCGCCCAGGCGAAGGGAAGAGCTCAGGAAGAATGTCGCTGGCAGAGACCCCCCTCCAGCTGTCTTGAATAGCGCCCACGTCATGGAGGCGACTCACCAGGGCTCGGGCCGTCGACGCCATGATTTTCCCCCGAGCACGCTCGACTTCAGCAGGCAGAGATGGGGCTGGCCTCGCCGCTCTCGAAGGTGCACCTCCTTCTCCTCCCCCTTCCCTTAACTGCCTTTGAGCTTCGGCAAGCTGAGCTCTCAGGTCCTGCACCTCCTGGTCCGACTCCTCACATCGTCTCCTAAGCGAGTCGGCGGCACCGGGTCCCTGCGGGCCAACACGACGAATAAAGTAGAGCCAACGAATAATAACGAATTAAAAGGAGAAAAGGAGAATTCATTAAGGAGGGCACGAACCAAGCCCCCGGATGACTCCTCCAAGAGTTTCTCAGCAGTGGCCAAGCGAGCCGCAAGGTCAGTGGCCCTCTCTTCCGCATCCAACTTCGACGCGTCCGTCCGCATCCACCTGTACGAGAGACTAAGACCTCGGCGGGCGGCCATGTGGGAGAGCTCGGCCGCACGAAGCTGGGCCTGGGAACTCGCGTACGCAAGATCGCGCATAGACATCTCCTTGTAAGATGCCGCGTCCTGCCGACCGTAGATACCGTAGATAAGGCTATGCGCCGCGCCATCCTTGACATCCCCCTCAGCCCACGAAGGCCGGTGGGAGGTGAGGGAGACCCGGTTCATCGTCTCATCCCAATGGACGATAGGTTCGCCAAGAGGGTCCGTAGCCTTTCCCCCCATCTCGAAGTTGGGGTGATTGGCCAGTGCGTTGGGGTCACTCGGTTGCCCCCTCTCCCTATGCAGTACCCCGGAATCCCTTCGGCAAACTGCTTTCCCCTGCCACATCCTCGGCTCCTTCGGTGGGGAGGAGGGCGCTCCCTCCTCCACCACCCGCTCCTTATCCCTCCTCTGACTCGACCCAGGTATCTTCGGAGCTGAAGCCGAATCAGCCGCAACCTCCTCGTTGAGCCCATGGGCGGAGGAGGAACTTCCCCCCGCAGAGGGAAGGCGTCGAGGAAGGGACCGAACACCTGCACAAGTTAGGACGAATTGAGCAGCAATGAGAGAAAATGAGCCATAAGGGAGGCAAGTTGTCAAGGCTCAGGTACCCGTCCCCGGTTCCACGTAGATGAGTTGGTTGATGTTCCTCCGGAGGTGATCAACCTCGAAGCTCGCACCTTTGAGGAAGCGGTGCAGCACAGCGGCCTCCCCACGTAGCGAGGGGGTTTGCAGACCTTCTCGGGCCTCTGTATAGGGGAGAAGGGGATGCCGTCCAGGTCACTCCGAATGAACACAAATGACTCATTCCAGTGGTGGACCTTGTTGAGGGTCTCGTGCACCTCCATGTGTGTTCCGGTCAGAAAACACACCCCGTCAGCGGTCGCTCGGAAGGTGAAAATCTTGCGGAACACGTTCAGGTCGAACATCACCTTCTCCTCCCGCAAATAGCACGCGTAAGCTGTTAACATCGAGATCGCATTTGTGTTAACCTGAGCCGGGACTACGCTAAAGTAGTCCAGGAACTCCTTCACCTCAGGCCACAAGGGCAGCCGTAGCCCAGCCTCGAAGTGAAGGAGAGGGAATGCAAGCCAGTCATCGTAAAAGGAGTTGACGGTCTCACCCCCTGATGGGCATCTGCATCTCCACCCTTCAGGGAGGTAGGAAGTCCTGAAGACGGAGAGCTCCTCTTTGGATACTTTCCCTACGGGGAAAGAACCCCCCAAGAAGTTGGCCGCGTTCTGTTCCCGACCGTTCCTCTTGACAGCTGAACGGTTAGATGCCATCCTGCAGGAGTGGAAGGAGAGGATAGAGCTGGCTCTGGGAGAAAGGCAAGGCAAAGGAGGAAATGAAGGTGAGAGTCCAGAGGTGGAAGGAGGGGGTATTTATAAGGGAGGGGTAAAAGAGGAGGCGAGTGGATCATGGGGTCCACTCGCCCAAGGGCATGGAGGGGGGGTGGACCAGGTGGTCCACTCGCCCCGGGCGAGCGGACCGCAAGGCCCACTCGCCCCGAGCATAGGCGAGTGGACCTTGAGGTCCACTCGCCCGGTGCACGGGAGTGGACCTCATGGTCCACTCGCCCGGCAGAGGAGGGAGGGCCTCGCGGCCCTCTCCCCTGAGGTAGCGATGCGGACCGAAGGGTCTCTTCGCCTACGACTCCCCCCTGACACACCACCCACTGCTTCGCCCTCGGACCGTCCACCCGAGGTCCCTATCCCCCGCCTGTTACTCCACTGTCCCAGTGTTGCTGCGCTCACCCTGCGTGATAGTTAGCCAAATAATGACAGCTCAAATGAGATATAACTCGGTAGAGTTATTAAAACAAACATAACATAAACATGACAAAACAAATAGTCCGGCCGCGAAGCAGACGAGCTGCGGCCACGAGTCGATCCTCATTATTACATGACAAATAGTACATCCCCAAAGGGGAGGGGTGGCTAACGCGCCGTCCACTTCCAGAATCCCTGGTCCTGGGTGAAGGGGACCCCCCACGCGTGGATTCAAAGCATGCCTTGGCTGAGGAGAGCTCCTCGGTCACGGTACGCACGGAGGCCTCCACCCGGCGAAAGTGATCCTCGAACGGTGTCGTCATGCCGCCAAATGCGAGCCGGACCTCCCCTCGTAGGAGATTGAGTTCAGCCTCCAGCCTCTCCACCCGACGCTCCAGCACGCCAACACGGGCGAGGGGTCGGGTCCGGAAGATAGCCTCCCCTCCCGCAGCTCCTGGGTAAGAGTCTCCAAGCGGCTCAGACGGACGAAGACGTCGGGTCGGTCCTCGACGGGCTCCGTGATTGCAGTAGGAGAGTGGGGTGGCATCGAGACTTCCTTTCGGCTCGACTGGCCCGTCGAAGTCTTACCCCCTCCAGCAGATGAGTCATCGTGAGCAGTCGAGAGGGCGGCAGGTTCCCGGACGAGAGAGATAGGACTCAACCGAGCGTCTGCACCCGTTCCCCCTACCACTCTTCGGATCCCTTCGAGGTCATCCGCGAGAAGCTATGAACAATGAAAAAGCACGTTGTCATGGACAGATGTAACCACCAGTGCGAAGCAGGAAGGAGGAGAGAACCGATACCATATCCATATCCAGTCCGCGGGCAAACTCGGTCACCCCATGAGAGGATGATGACGCAGCCTCCTTCACCAACTCGGGGCGGGGCTTCTTCCGAGGTGATCGCACCGCGGGGCGGGTAGGAGAAGACGGAGGGCCATGGACCAGAGCTTTAAGCTCCGTCACGTCAGACGAACACTTCCCAGCAAAGTCTTTGAAGCGAGCCCTGAAGTCTCGAGGTGGATCCATCTCGTTCGAAGAGGGAGTGGGGGAAGCACTCAGGAAGGGTGCTCTCCTTACCCTCCTCTTCGATGGGTTTTATATAGCCATCAGGTGGAACCCTCCAAAGATTCCCTCCGGGTCCCACCAACTCGTTCAATAGGTGGGTTGGACTTTCTTTCCGAGCTTGAGTCAAGCTCGCAAAGAGCGGGGATTGTGTACAACCCTCATATTTCTCGAATCGGTGTGACCCAACCCGGACGAAGCCTAGGTAGCGAAAATGGCCGAGGCGAGCAAAACGACCGCGAAAGAGGCCACGGAGGGAGTGGGAGAATTTCTCCCACTCATCCGGGCGACGCTGAGGGGCCCTCGGCGAGTGGGATGGGCCTCCCACTCGCCAGGCGAGTGGGAGCAGCCCTCCCACTCGCCGGGCGAGTGGGAGCAGCCCTCCCACTCGTCGGGCGAGTGGGAGCAGCCCTCCCACTCGCCGAGCGAGTGGGAGGAGCCTCCCACTCGCCGCCCCCTTTGGGCGAGTGGGAGGGATCCTCCCACTCGCCCGGTGTAGGTAGGGAGGTCATTGTGACCTCCCGGGAGGGGGGGGGGGGGACGGACACCTCGAGTCCCACTCGCCCCCCCTCACGCGTGATCGATGGTGGTCATGGTTGGACTGCGAATAGCGGGATTTTTGCTATCCGCAGTCCATTTTTTGGGAAGTCTATAAATAGACCCCCATGGGCACCTTGGGAAGGGTTGGTCACTACCCCCCCCCCCCTCGCGTGTGTCTTGTGAGCAAGCACCCCCCCTCGTCATCCTTCAGCTGATAGTGAGGTGGTTCTCAGTGCCCTCCAAGGTGCCCAGGCTCAGCATTGGCTTGGGAGGGGAAGCGCTCTAAGATCTTCCGGGTATGTGGTGGGACCTCCGCGCTGCAGCTTAAGGGGTCCATTTGTGGATTCAAGTGTTCATCAAGTCCAAGTCTCCCAGTTCCTAGTGACCGGTCAAGGGTCTAGGCTTAGGTCAAGTAAGGGTTAGTCGCAACCCCCTTTCGAACGCTGAGACCGGGAAACTGGTTTCAACACGGAGGGTTGGACATCAACAGAGAAATAGGATCCATCGAGGGTGGCGAGCTGGTCCTGCTCTAGTGGTCATGTTGGCATTGTCAGTGTTGGAGGCAAGGCATCTAGTAGATGTCGTCGAGGAGGTTGGTGACACCTGGATTGGTGAGGTTGGAATGAATAAGCTACACCATGGCGAGGGTGTCGACGAGCATAGCATCCCACCGATTGAAGTGCTCATGCAGCGAGGCTGTGGTGGGTGTCATGTATTGGAGGGAGGGCTGGTCCGTCGTCGACGAACGAAAGAGCGGCGAGCGGAACAATTCAGCGATGGAGACCATGGACGGAAAGGGCGTCTCAGACCAATTGAAACGAGGAAGCTGCGCCGTATCAAAAACTAAGAACTTGCATTGCATGAGAATAACAGATACAACTCGGGAGACAAATTCCCGCCTAGCACCCAGAGGCTGGGTCCTCCAAAGTGTACTCCTTTCTACAAAGAGAGCCCAAAAGACTATAATCCCAAAGATGAAAAGACTACTCACACTCAGGGCTCCTTATATAAGTGGAGACCTCACTACAAGACAAACATACTAAAGGATAAAACAACACCAAATCAATACAAGATTAAAACCCGGCATTGAGAGACTCTCGTGAGGTGAGTCCGAGCGTATGCGTGTGACATGTTCGCAATGACTTCAATAAGATCAGTAGGTTAACGCCCATGCCTGATATCTATAGGATGGAGGATGGTAAATATCAATTTGAAATGGATCTGAACGACTTTATAAAATGATTGAATAATTCAAAATACTTATGAAGAAACAATGCAAAAAAGAAAACTCTGCTATATTTTAGTAAGGGAAGACATACCTTTCCTCTTGCTAGAATTTGTGTTTGAAGATTGGTGCTTTCAATTATGACAGATAATATCAAGTGTGATCTTGAACTTTCATCATTCATTTGGGTTTCAGCTACATGTCGCCGCTCTGAACCTCTTTGAATGACAGCCATCAATTCTTCAAAGCTTGACACCTGTAAAATTGTGATATTTTCTATAGAAACCATTCCCTGCATGTCAACGGGACTTTGGAATATTAGAAACCACAGCATATATAAACTTCTAAATATATTCCAACATTTAAAGAACAGTTAAGATGTACAAATCAGTAGAATCATATTTCCATATCGAAGGACATAATGACAACCTTTTGAAGAATGAAAGGAAGCACTTCTATCGTGATAAAAATATGAAATCAATTTGTTTGTGGGAGAAGTGATGCGCTGGCAGCGCTGCCGAGAATAAAGAGAACTCCTCATACACAATTTAGCTAAAAAGTGCAGAATCGATTGATGGACTCAAAATTGAAATATTGTCCTTCACCAGAAGGAATAGATCAATCTATACAAAGAGTCCTATTTATAAATTGTAGTGGAGCGTGCACAAACCTTGTAGTATCCTGCATGTTACTCGTGTTATCCCATGCTTTAGTAGTGAACTGGAAGAATATATTATTTTCAATCTAAAGAATAAATATTACATGACATCTCTATATATACACAAAGAGGAGTGAACCCAAACCAATATTAGAGGTGTGACAAAAAAGAAGAAATAATATGGGTCTTTATAGTGGCCTTTTACACTGGACTATTATTTAATTTTATTCTCCCTTCAAGATGAGAGTATATATCGATCATTCCCCACTTCAAAATAATTATTGGTGAAGGTATCACAACTCAGGCTCTTGGTAAAGATATTTGCCAGTTGTTCTTGGGATTTGATGAACGGTGTGCATATGTTGTCTTTCTCTAGATGATACTTGATGAATGTGGGTCAATTTTAACATGTTTTTTCCTGTCATGTTGAGCAGGATTATGGGCAATGTTGATACCTGATTTATTGTCGCAATAGAGACGTATGAGTTTTTTTATCTTGTAGCCCCAAATCCTGCATTATAGATTGAAGTCATAGTCCCACGCATATCCCTTGTGACCTTGCTCTCTATTTTGCTTTTGCACTTGACCTTACTACCATATTTTGCTTCTTACTTCTCCAGGTTATGAGATTCCCTCAACAAATGAACAATATCCGGTGGTGGATTTTCGGTCATCTTGGCTTCTAGCCCAATCAACATCTGTGTATACTTCAACATTCACATGCTTGTTCTGGAAGAATGAGAATCTTTGTCTAGGAGACTTCTTTAGGTACTGATAACTTCCCAAAAAGAAGTAATTAATTAGATCCATATATATTAATCCTTTGTCTATTATATTCGATAGAATATGGGTTACAATTTGTCAAGTGTGAGTAATTTTATATTTTTTTATAAGTCTGGTATTATAGTCATTTCTTTATGTTTTATTGTAGAAAGTTTGAAGAGTTCAACTTGAAGAGTAGGAGCAAAATTTATTTGAAGCTTGGAAAAATATGTTGCAACAGAAAATTATAACTATGTTGCAACAAAAGGCTCTCTGTTTGGAGCAGTTACAGAAAATTGACAAGTTGCTGCAATATAGTATTAAAAATTTGTTGCAACAAAATGGTTGTGGTTTGAACAAATTTAAATTCAGAAGAGGCAACTGTTCATTAAAAAGGAGGCGTTTGGAAGGCGAGAGGCATCATTATAAAAGGAGTTCGGCAGAAGTTTTGAGGAGAGAGAGGAAGGAGATTGGTGTTCAACATTAAGTTTTTGAAGGAAGTGAAGAAGGAAACAACAGATTCTACTAAGGATTATTCAGTTTGCTTGATTTTTAATATTCTGTTACTTTATCATGAAGTATGTTATGCAGAAGATGTTTTCTCAAGAAATTTCCATTACGAGTAACTAATTTCCTTTCAGATTTTATATGTTGTGAACTATGTCATGTTACGAGATCTTAGCAATTGAATGAAGTGATTTTGTTTTCTATCTTAAATTCTCTTCTCTTTATTAGTAGTGAAGTAAGAGATTACTTCACAGTTTTATATCTTTACTGCTAATCAAGAGGCGAGAGCTGCCATTTGTACGTGTAAGAGAGTTGAATTTGAATGCATAGGTAGGTGAAATGACTAGCATTGTATTTGTAAAGTTAAGACTTAAATTTTTACTGCGCATTCTTAATTGTGTAGAATTAGAGATAATCTACAAGTTAAATATGCATAACGCAATAATGAAATCGAGAGATGTTTATTGCAGTTTGCGGATTTTCACAAGATAGAGAGCAAAATCCTTTATTTTCAATATTAAACAAAATGACATGCTAATATATGGATCAATATATAAAATCTGAACTTCTCTTAATCATTTGATTGTGTAAACCTTGTTTTTAATTCCTTTCTTAAAAAATTAGTTTTCTTCTCAACAAAAGTTATTGAGTTGATTGACTTAAGAAAAGTTCATTACTAGTATCATAGTTATTCTATTTTGAAGTTCGTGATTTCCGATGTTTTTGCGGCGTTCGTTTCGTTTCTGTTTAAATTCGTTATTTTCATGAAATTGGGAAGCTTAACTGGATTAATTTGGCCGGTCCTTTAATTGGATTCAACCATTGTTGGGATGGCCGGTACTATGTCCATTGGAATTGTTTGACTGGGCATAGATTGGCTGGGTGAAGTCCTTTTAGCTGGCTGCTTTTGGTTTGACTGGTCATGAATGAATAGAATATAATATATGGATTTAAGCAGTGGTGTTGTATTATATTTCCCCTATCAGCTACACTGCCGATACTTACACTTCTGACTCCTGGAACTCTCCACCTGCTGGTTTCTGCTTAAGGTTGCTTCGATTCTCCTTTCCCCTGCTCGCCAACCGCTCTTTTCTTCTCGTTGAGGCTGGAATAACTGGATTGGAGGTTGTGGCCTTCTCCTCTCTTAGTATTGTTGCAGTTCTGTGCAGTCGGTGGACTGGTTTTCTGCTTGGGCCGGCAGTTCTCCTCTCTGTGAGCTTCTCTCCCCCTCTTCTTCCTTGTTAATTGTTGGAATATGGTTTTAATTGCTGAAATTTGGAAAGTAGGGAGTTAGGGCTTTCAGATTTGGGGGTTTTCCTTTGTAGTCCGGCTAGGGTTTCTTGGATTTGGTCACTGAATTTTGTTGCCTTAATTCCTGCATGGATTTTGAGGGGTTTCTTCTTGTCCCCTATTGGCCAGCGGCTATGCTGGTTCCCTGTTGTTGGTCGGCTGTTTTGATCGGGTTTTGCTTTGATTTGCCTTGGAATTGGAGGCCTTGGTTGGTTGTTTTTGAGAGCTGTTGCTGGCTGATTTTGTTTGTACAGGCCGGCTGCTGTGTGGGCTCTTGAAGTATGATTTAACTGCCTTTGGTGGCTGTGTTGGTGGGGGTTTGTGGCAGCCCTTGGAGCTGCTATTAGCTGCCCTTGATTCGGTGCCGTTGGTTGCCATTTTGGGCTGCTACTGATGGCTATTGTTAGTTTTTAATTAATTGCCTTTGAGGGCTTTTAGTGAGCTGCCTTTGGTTTTTATAGTGGCTGAAATTTGTTGTCATTAGTGGTTGAAGTTTGAGTCCCCTAGTGGCTGAATTTTGATTTGTATTAGTTTTCATTTTGAATCACCTAAGCTAGTCATTCTCTAGGCAACTCCTATACGTCGTAGTTGTGACCGTCTTAGGAGTCCGCTCGTAACTATTTAACGACGCAACCATAAAGTAAATGATTTACTTGATACTGCAGAGGATGACTTCCGGCGATAGACGTGACGAGAACCCTATGAAGGACAAGGGCAAAGGAAAATTTGCGGTGAGTCCTTACTGTTTTGATTACGTATACATTTAAATATTTTGACTTATGAACATGTAGAATTACTTTACTCTGAGATATTTCCTTACATGGACAATGAATATGAATTGAATTGAATTAAAGAAATTCGAAGATTTGAAATCACTGAAAATATGAAATCGCTAAAAGGCTAAACATGGATTAGCTAGCGATAAAAACTATGAGGGGAAATTAATATATTTATTTCCTATATTGTACGAATTGAATATGAAAAGAATAAGAAATTGAGAGTGCGTCGATGCATCGAAAAACTAAAGGCCAGCCTTGTAGGGAGGGTAGAGCATCAGACTCCAACATCTTATAGGGGGGGGGGGGGGGTAGAACTCCTACACCCAGTGGGGGGGGGGGGGGGGTGAACTCCTACGGAAATTGATATTGAAATGTCTAATCAAGGATGCGTGGAAGCCTGTTGCGTTGTTGAGCGCCCTAGAGCGGACATTAATTCGACGGATCCAAATGTTTGATTTAGAATGACCCTCAGTATTTCGAAAGAATGAAAAGTAATATGAAAATCTTGAACTGAGCATGGAAATGAACAAGAATGGGAAATAAGAAAATTGATATCAGAAATAGTTTATTTTTGTTGAACTAGCACATTGTACTTGCTTACTTTACTTCTACTATACATGTTAATACATAAATATATAACTGCCTGTTGATGGTGCTCTTCGTGTTTGCCTGTAGTGCGGTTGAAGAGGTACGGAACTCACTTAGTTTTCTAAACTAACTGGTTGTTGATCTCTTTTTTTTAGGATCAGACCGTCAGCGTGCTAGACCCCGCTACGAGGATACCTGTGGAGGCAGAAAGGAAGCAGAGGGAAGACGCGGCTCGAGCACGGGTTAGAGTTAATTTCAGTTTGTTGTAAATTTCATCTCAGTCTGTATATTGTATATATCGTAGTGTAATGCTTCAATTGATTTTCCCTATACTCTGGACATGATGTATATTAGTGAAATGAATAAAAAATGCTTTTATGTCTTCTACTGGTATCACTCTTGTGCTCCGCTTTGCTGCATTATTTAATTGTGCAAAACCAGCTCAGAAGCAAGAAAGTTTTAAATTGTGGCGGACTTCGGGCCACTACACCAGGCGCAACGGCCCTCGCCTCTGCAAGGCAGAGGCGGGCGAGGTGCCCCATGCGCACCTAGGCACGTGCCTTACCAGCTCCTAGGCGCGCTTGGGCCTTTCAAGGTCTTTTCATCAACCTGATTAATGATTTTTTTTGGGAGGTGGGCAAAAACAAGATCTCAGACACACCCGCGGTGCACCTAGGCGCACTTGGGCATCCAATTCATCATTTTTCAGTGAATTGGGTGCCCAATTCACTGATTTTCAGTGAATTGGGTGCCCAATTTAATGATTTTCAGTGAATTAGGTGCCTAATTCACTGAAAAATCAGGGAATTGGATGATTCGCAGATTTTCAGTGAATTGGATGCCCAATTCGCCGATTTTTAGTGAATTAGGCACCCAATTCACTGATTTTCGATGAAATTGAGCATGAACTTAAAAGCACAAACTATAAATTAATCATTACAACCTTATAAATGCACATTTATTCATAAAAAATGATTTTGTTTTCATTTTTGCGCCTCACGTGCCTCAGGCACGTGTCTGCACCTAGGCTCCAGGACCCCTTTGCGCCTCGGTGCGCCTTGCGCCTTTAACAACTTAGACCGACACTTTATATTTTTACACTATATTGCTTGATTCGACACGTGCACTTGCATATAAATAATTTTGTCTCATCAGGTACCTGATGTAGGGTAGGTTTGTGGGTGCGCAAAACCTAGACTCCTAAGTGACAAATGTGAATGTGGTGCTCTCCTAAGACTATATATGCAATGCGAAACCGTCGGAGACGGCGACCCAAATAAATAGAGCAATGTAATTTCAACACCACGTAGATAATTAATGGAAAACACGAGCATTCAATTTGGCAATTTTGTAATGGCTTTCCTCCACTCGGAGGGCCGAAATTAAGCGCGCAGCGAATAGGCCTTCCCTGCAAATTATTAGCGCACTGGCGACAAATCTCTACACAAACTCTAATCCAAACCAAACACGAAAGAAGCAATCCAATAATAATGAAAGAGTCACATAAACTAATACAACAAGGGCTCACCAAAGTAGCGGGCTGACCGAGGCAATGAAGACGTTGGATCCGGATGCGTAGATGGCGTCCGAAAGTGGAACCGGAGGCGTGACAATAATGGCGATGGCTGTCCACGGTGGAAATAAGGAGATCGGGCCGGAAACGAGTGGATCCGACCACTAGGAGATAAATCCGAATGGGGAATGGATAGATCCGATGTATGAAGGCGGATCGGAGGTGCGGGATGGCTTATGACGGTAGAAATAACGGATCGGGGTTCTAGAACCCTAGATCTGGACTGATCTAGAAGTTTAGAGGGGAAAGGAAGTGGATCCACGTGAAGGGGGCTGTTGGAAGGGATTGGGGCTGGCGGCAGGAAGGGAAGGCTGCTGTTGGCTGGCGGAAGGGAGAGGGGGGCTGCTGGCAGCGGTTTTGGAAGGGGTTGCTGCTGGAGGCTGCTGGACAAGGGGGGGGGGGGGGGGGGGGTGGGGGGGCAGTTTAGGGGGGATTTGGATGACCGGAGTTGGCTAGAAAGAGGGGGAGAAGAAGAGGATGGATAGGGGGGACATTACCTTGGGGGGAAGAAAGAGCACTTAGGAGTCGTCACCTAGGGTTCCACGACGTCGGCACAGTGGGTTGATCACTGGAATCCGGGAATGAAGTTATCCAAATTCTGCAATGCCTCAAATCTGCCCCCTAAGAGCCTATTTATAATTAAAACAAAACTAGGGCATCCCAATCAACGGCTATGATTGGCCGGATGGAAAACCCATGAAATAAAACAATAATAATTCCAAATGCATAAACCAATATATGAATTCGACTCGCGGCAACAATCCGGACGCAACCGCGGAGTCGGATCGGCGATCCGATCAAGCTTTCCTGCGCGAATATACGAACGTGAGTCCCGCCTTGCGACGAGTCCTTCCTGACGCACGAGCTGACGGATCCCCATCAACTCCCCCTGACTTAAAATCCATCATCTCCGATGAATGGAGATGGACGTACTGATGTCGAAGTCCAGGGGCGAGTCGATCGAGCTCTGCAGGCAGTATCCAAGCGTCATCAGCGTCAGTGCGGCCCTGCCAATGTACCAAGTAGCGGCAGCGCGGCCCATCCGAGGTAGCAACGAACTGGTGGGATCTGACCTCTGTGATGCTCTCATCGCTCATCTCTCGAGTAGTGGATTCCGGTGTGATCGGTGGTGCCGTCGGTGAAACCAAAGAAAGCGAGTTCCCAGGTGGTCAACAACGGGTGGACAGTGGGAGTGATACGACAACGGAAGTGGGTATGGTGGTGGCTGGGCGTCTCCACTGCTCGGATACCAATTGATGTAGGGTTCTGTTGTGGGTGCGCAAAACCTAGACTCCTAAGTGACAAATGTGAATGTGGTGCTCTCCTAAGACTATATATGCAATGCGAAACCGTCGGAGACGGCGACCCAAATAAATAGAGCAATGTAATTTCAACACTGTTGGAATAGCCCATATAGAGGGCCCGTATTTGGGCCCACGTATTCTTCCCCTCTTTAGTCACACATCTTGTATAGGAATATCTCTCACCTCCCCTCTCCTATATATATGTATTCACTCTCTATATTTTGTGAATAAGATAAGACATACAAATTTTTTGCTCTTCTCTACATGGTATCAAAGCTAGGTTCGGATCAGAGGGGGCGTAATTCTACTTGGCTAGCCGCAGCTGCTCATTAACTTTGGTTTAATCAAACTCCCGAGTTCCAAGCTCGAACTTCAACCCGCATTTCAGACCTCTACCCGCAGCTGCTCCCCCAATCCGCCATTTCAGACCGCGCTTCTGCGGTCTCCCCTCCCTGCCCGCCTCCTTCTCGTGGCTTCCACATCGCCTCCTTCTCCTCTGCCCTCTTATAGGCATCATCAGTCTAACCCGTGGGGCCCGCCTGCGCTCGAGCGGCCTTCTGCCCTCATCCGGTCTCCTCTTCCGGTCTCCCCTGCCGATCTCTACGGTCTCCTTCGGCATTCTCAGCGGTCCGCATCTTCCCTGCTCAGCGGTCTGCCGTGCGACTTCTTCAGTGCGACCTTCTCAGAGGTCTGCCGTGAGACCTTCTCAGCGGTCTGTCTCTCAAGCCGAGCTCTCCAGCGGCCGGTCTCCTGCTCGCTGCTCCCTGTTCGCCGGTCTCCTCCCAGCAGACGCGGCCTCCTCCTGCGATCTCACGCGAGCTCCCTTCAGCGGCCTCCTTCCGCGTTCTCGTGCGAGCTCTCAAGCGGCGTTCTCGTGCGAGCTCTCAAGCAGCTTTCTCGCAGCCGACAGATCCTGCGGCCTCTCCCTGCCGGTCTCCTCTTGCTCCCTCTGCGGTCTGCGCTCTCTGCCGAGCTATCTCCTACTCGCCTTCAGCCGATCTCCCCTCTATCAAGCGAGCTCTCCTGCTCGCCGCTCCCTTTGCGGTCTGCGCTCTCTGCCGAGCTATCTCCTACTCGCCTTCAGCCGGTCTCCCCTCTATCAAGCGAGCTCTCCTGCTCGCCACTCCCTTTGCGGTCTGCTCCTGCACGCAGATCGTGCGGCCTCCAGCGGTCTGCCAGCGGCCTCCCAGTGGCTCTCTGCCGAGTTCTATCCAGCGGCCTCCCAACGGCTTCCTCTCCAGCGACATGTCTTCTGCAGCAGTCCGCATGGCTCCTGCTTGTGGAGAACATTCAGGGCCTCCGGGAATGGGTCGCGGTGGCCGGCCACGTCCTAAATGTTCCTTCTGTCGTAGGGATGGACACCTTGCGACGACTTGCTATCGCAAACATGGTCTGCCTTCTCGTCCGCTTGATTCTATTGATGTCGACAGTCCTCCTGTCACTCGCTGATCTTGAAGAAGTCCGCCTCCAGCTCCAACAACTCTACGACACGCTCAACCGCCCACCTGCCTCCGTTGCCTCCGCTGCCTCCATCTCCAATGAAGATATTATATGTATCTCCACTAGTCCACGCTGGATAGTGGATTCAGGTGCTACTCACCATATCACCTCGCTAAAACCACATCAATACTTGGATTCTCCGCATCCTAAGTATATCACAGTAGCCAATGGAGACACCGTTCCTGTCTCCGGTTCTGCTGATATCCTCCTCAATTCCTCTCCCCCTCTCCGCTCGTCTCTTCATGTCCCAGGCTCCCCGTTTAATTTACTTTCCGTTAGTCGCCTCAGTGACATTAAGCCAGCTTGACATTGACAAGCTGGCACTTCTTCACACTAGAAACTAGTAAGTTAAAGCTCTGTTTGGCACGGCTTTTTGAGAGATGCAAGCAGCTGCAGCCTCAAAAGCAGCGCCGAACAAAAAAAATAGAAGCGGGCGGTGGCTTCACCGCCAAAAATTGGCTGCAGCATGCAACCCTTTTTCTTGAAAAAGGACCTCAATAAAAAATAATTTTAAAAATTTATATATTATTTATATATATATTTAGTTTATAAATAATATATATAATTAGTTTATAAATAATATATTTTTTTATTAAAATCA
Source organism: Dactylorhiza incarnata (assembly GCA_033032865.1). NCBI lineage: Eukaryota > Viridiplantae > Streptophyta > Magnoliopsida > Asparagales > Orchidaceae > Dactylorhiza > Dactylorhiza incarnata. Next base: position 1,048,459 of record JAWHQI010000234.1, read on the forward strand.
TATTATTTTTATAATATATTGCTTTTATTATAAAAATAATTAGTTTATAAATAATATTTGTTATTATTATTTTTATTTTTATTATAACTATTTTATAAATAATATATTATTTTTATTAAAATTATATTATTGTTATAATAATTTTTTTATTATAACCATTTTATTATAATTAATTTATTAAAAAAATCATTCACATTTCATTCAAATAGCGCTGCAAACGCAATTCCTCCAAACAGCTTCACTGATTTTCACACCACTCGGCAAAATATCATATTTTTCCACCACTATTTACCGCTGCTTCTCTCATCGCTGCAGCCGAGCTAAACAAAACCTAAATCAAATAGACACTTCTTCAAGAAATGATTCTAGAATGCAGTGTCCTTCAATTGCAAGGACTGGAGCTTGGATCCCACAATGGTGGCAGCTTTAGGCACACATTGGACATGATCCATCGTGATCCCACTCATAAATGTAGAGGCCCAAATAGATTTGAGCAAGCTGTTGGTATTTACGTAAGATTACCGAAGGGGCTGTTTTGCTTAAAGCTACTACTTCATATCGTCATGGGAGTGAGGTAAAACTACTACGTGGAGAAAACCTAGAAATTGAGCTGCAAAAGTTAATATTCTGCACATTGCTGAGCTTAGAATTATTGTTTCAAGCATTCGAGCATGTACAGATGATGATAAAGCCAAGCTCGAGAAAATCGAAGCACTTTCCTATGATGACAAATTCATTCCAAGTTTTCCGGCATGGTTAATCGGCATGACAAATATTTATCAAGCATCAGGGCATTATCATGAGTAAAATTATGAGCTCAGTCAGTAAAACACCTAAGCATGTCCTTATACAGAAGACTTTGTTACAAAATAATTTGAATTTTATGTCATCGTTTATGGTTTATGATAAACATGATAAAGATATTATGCAAAGAAAACTGAGGATCTCAAACTCATGCGTGGAGGACGGAAAAACAAAGCAACAACAACTACACTCAAGCCTGTATACCACTATACTGGGTCGGCTATATAGATCCTTTGTCACCATTGTGCCCTATCTTTAGTCATAATCTCATTAATGCCTAAGTACATCATGTCTTTCCTTATAGTTTCATTCCAAGTCTATTGGTCTACCCCTCCCTCGTTTAACATGCCTAGTGACTAAACTCTCACAACGCCTAACAGGTGCCTCTAATGGTCTCCTTTGTACGTGCCCGAATCATCTTAGTCGAGCTTCTTGCATCTTCTCTACAATTGGTGTCACTCCTGTCTTATCCCTGATACATTCATTCCTAATTTTATACAATCTTGTGTGTCCACATATCCACCTAAGCATTCTCATCTCCGCAACTCCCATTTTTTGCTCATGTACACAATTCACTGCCCAACACTCAGAACCGTAGAGCATCGCTGATCTAATTGCAGTACAGTAAAACTTGCCTTTAAGTTTTAATGGTACTTTATGATCACATAAGATCTCCGACGCGCCTCTCCACTTCAACTAACCTACTTGGATTCTATGTATCACATCTTTATCTACACCTCCATCTTTTTGAACTATCGATCCCAGATATTTAAAGCACTCACTGCGTGAAATATCTTGATCACCCAACTTAATAACGGAGTCATCCGTCCTTCTTGCAATGCTAAATTTAAGCCCCATATACTCCGTCTTTGCCCTACTGAACCTAAAACCCTTCTTTTCTAAAGTGTCTCGCCAAGATTCAAGTTTCGTGTTTACACCCTCGCGCGTCTCATCAACCAAAACAATATCATCCGCAAACAATAAACACCTTGGTGAGCTCATCTAAGATAAGGGTAAAGAGATAGGGGCTTAAAGCTGACACTTGATGTAAGCCAGCAGTGATAGAGAATTCATGTGTTAATCCTCCAGATGTCCTCACCCTCATCACTGAATTTGTAAACATATCATTGATTATGTCAATGTATGATACATTTACACCTTTCTTTTCTAACTCTCCATAAGACCTCTCTTGGAACCCTATCATAAGCCTTCTCATGGTCGATAAACAACATATGCAAATCTTGTTTTCTTTCCCGATAGTTGTCAATGAGTCTCCTCAAGACATGTATAGCTTCCCTGGTCGACCGTCCTGGCATGAATCCAAATTAGTTCTCTGAGATACTAGTCTCTCGTCTTACTCTTCTTTCTATTACTCGTTCTCATAGTTTCATAGTATGACTCATTAATTTAATTCCTCTGTAATTGACACAATTTTGTATATTTCTTTTGTCCTTATACAAAGGTACCAAAATACTTTCTCTCCATTGCATCCTCTTTGTCTTCAGTATCTTATTGAAGAAACATGCAAACCACAGAAACAAAGCATAACTAAAAAAATATGGATTAAAGAAGTTGAATGGTGTTATAGACGATGTGATCAACTGATTGTTATAACTTACAAGTATTGATCATTAACTAGAATATAGCTCAATAAATAAATAAAGCATTAAGCATGAGATTGTAAAGGTTTTTTGTGCTAGTCTAACCATTCATTTCATAAGCCACAAAACAATACCTAAAAGTAATTTTTTATCATGTCCATTCACAACAATTCAGGAACAAAATAACACTTGGAATATATAAATAAATTTTTTATATAAAATACCTTTGAGTCCTTTTTGATTTCTAACTTTAAGCGTTTAGAATTCTTTGACAGTAAGAGATCCACAAGAGTATCTTGATATAACTCAACCATGTAAACCTGCAAAATCACCCGTGGGCATTCATCACTGTTTTTTTAAATGCAAAGCCTAATGTTGAAGTTCACTGCAGCGAAGCCTAACATAAAACTGACAGCCCAAGGGAAAACCAAAAATGTGCACGAATAAGTTTAGATGTGTAGAAAACAAGGGAGCATCGAACTCAAAACCAGGCGATTAGAGTGGAGATGCCCCCCAAAACCTATAAAGAACAAGGGAACCAGAATGAGTGGTGCGAGACTGAAGCAACATTTCATCACACAGAGCACCAATAGATGCAGGCCACGTGGGGGATAATCCAAACAACACGTGATCCCGCATAACACATGGTCCCACCGTGAAACACTCCAACAGGATGAATACAAAGTTTAATAATTTTCACAGTTGTTAGACAATTAACATAAAATTGATAATCTACTTGAATTTGAACGAATTTCTCATTGCCTTGATATACAAAAATCATATTGTTTTACCATATGTACTGCTGCCAGATATTGACTGTAAGAGAATAACAACTCAAAAGTTAGCACTATGTATGTCAAGCAATAATCTATTTACAGAACAAATATTCTTGAACATTTAAGGCTCTGTTTGGAGCGGCGTCGGGCTTCCTGTGCGATTAGAGTGAACGCCACCGCCGGCGTAGTTTCCATTTGTTTTTCCGCCTTCCCCGGCGTTTCTAGCGCCCTCCCCCTACGAACGGAGAAATCTCTCCGTCTCCGACCTCCGGTGGCGTTGGCTGCCTCACCAGAATGTTGCCGCCCTCCCAAACGGACCCTAAGAGTCCCACAATAAATTCTCACATGGAAATACTTGGAGAAAGTTATAATTATTTACTATTTTAGTGTAAGGGGGGTACCCTTAGTCTAATAGTTGTCTTCTTCTTTTTCTATTTATAAACTCACCCTTCCAATTTGCGCTTCAACCTTTGTAGTTACACTTAAATTATTGTCTTGAATAGGGCTTTAGATACAACCATCATCTATCTCCTATGTTCAGAGTAGCCTATACAATGTTGGTCTCCTCTTCTTCCTCGGTGACAAAACCATCTCACCTCCGCCGATAGCAATAGAAGAAAGTTGAATACCCCTGTAACCAGTGATCTCTCTTACTCCTTTCCTATTTAACACGGTATCAAAGCAAGAGTTGACCTACCATCAGTGAATTACCACGATATAGGGTAACATCTGCTGTCTCCAAAATATAGTGACTTGAAGTGTCGTTCTCCGCTCTTGGTCAAGTGCTCATATGCCATTTCAGTAATGAGACATCTTGGCCGACGACGCCCCTGAGGTTAAAAGTAGAGATATCCACCGTGGAGAGGAGGTTTAAGTCTAGTGTAAGATTGCGGCAGAGGCCCTGCAGAAGCCTGACGACTGTCGCTAAGGAAAATTGTGAAACCTTGAGAGAATTCTACTGGAAGTCGGAGGCGAACCACAAACTCATGAGAGATAAAGTTGTGGCTTGATCCATTACCAATCATCACGAGAGCCTTTGTAGTTGCTATGCGGTTGCGTAGCTTCATGCGCGGGCCCGATATAGATACTAAGGGTGTGCAAAAAAAGGAGAAACGAGAATCAACCCGGAATTGAACCAGACCGATCAATTTGGGCTGGTTCTGGAAGTTCTAGGTCCAGTTCTGATTCCAAAAAAACATAGAACCAATCTTTCGGTTTCGATTCTTGGTGCCGAGTACATAAGAATCGACCCAGGAACTAAATTGTAAGTAATTGGTAATTGATTAGTAATTTAGGTAGTATTTAATATATATCTATTGTTAATCACTAAGAGTTAAAATATGTTTTTTATTGTTTATCATTTGATTCCAAATATTTAAGAAACCAACATTAACATTAACTTTGAAAATGTTTGTATAACAACTCAAAACTCATAATATCAGAAGTATTGTCCATTTTGGTTCATCATACCCAAACTGAACTAAACCGCATGATTTTGTTCATTTCCATAGGTGGTCTATGAGCACTTCCCAGAAGGTCACCTGTTACGAAGGAGAAATTACTTGCAATAAACTCAAAAAACTTGGATACAATCACGAGGAATACTCGTGTCTAACCTCAGGTGTCTGGTTCCTCCTAGAAGTTCCTCTCCAAATGAGAGATCTTAATACCCTAATCAAAACCCTCCCTAAAACTCCCAAGCTACCTCTTTATATAGGGAGGGGGGACTCAAATACATTTTACCCTAATGCCCTAAAATAAAAGATACAAAATACAATTAAGAAGTTGTGCGCGCGTGCGTAACAATATATCTCACCAGAAAATCGACCTTGTCATCTCTGTGGTCACAAGGGCGTCAAATTCAGCTACGTCGATCTCCTCCAAGTCATCACCGATGAGGGAGCATAACTCCTTGACATGACAATCATGAGTAGGAGAGTATGGTTGCTTGCAAAGGAGCACAAGCCCTTACTCCGCAAGTCATGATACTCTTAGTTGAAAAGGCGGCGAGTAGGTATAATATGGTGGTTGTGTGGGGCCATAATGAGTGGGAGAGATTGAGGATGTGGCAGTGTTGGAGGTTGGGGGGGGGGGGGAGAGTATGGTTGGCAGGGATGTTTGGAAGGAGGTAATTTAGAAAGAGGGTCCCCGGACATCACAAGGAATTTGACCTCCACGAGTAGGGAGAGGTCCATGGCTTGGTCGACGGTAGACGAATGAAGGGTGCGGAGGCGAGCGCGGATATGAGGTTATAAGCCATGCATGAAATATCCCAAGTAGTGGTCGGGTGGAAGACCCGGGACGTGGGTGACCAAATCGATAAAGCCGTTCTGATGGACCCCGCAGAGGCGTTTGACCATGTTGTCGGAGTAGCGATGATCATACTGTTGAATGAGTTCCTCGGTGAGAGATGTCCATGTGAGGCCAGGAGAGGACTGGCGGAGCAAGCAGATTGAATGGAGGGCGAACCCTTCCATGCCGATAAGAGCCATGGAGACCTTTTGCGCTTGATGAGTCTGCGGAATTTCAAAATACTGCTCGGCGTGGGCAATCCAACCCAGGGGGTCAGTCCCGTTGAATGTAGGAATGTCGATGCGGGGAAAAAGTGGGGGAGGCAATCCCGCCAAAGCGGGTTCTTCGGGGGACAATGTGTTGGGGGATCATAAGGCAGAGGCGGCGTTAGGCCCAGAGTGCTGGTCGAGTTGCAAGTTGTGGAGCATGGTCATAATCTAAGCGAACTACTCGGCTTGTGCCTCGAGTTGATGGTGGTGAGGGCGTGTTCAAGGACCTCTACACGGGATTCCATCGAGTGACGGGCCTTTGGCATAAGAAGGAGAGGGCACGGGTGGTGGAGGAGAAGAAGGGCGAGGACGAGGCGCTACCGGTGGGAGGAACGACCGAAGGAAGGAGGAGATGTCCAGAGAGAAGACACGAGAAGAAGGGCGCGGTAGTGGGAGGAGTCCACCTGCCGGAAGGGCGTGCGCAGGAACCGCAGAAGCTGGAGTTGCGACGACCGCAGGAGTAGGAGGTCGATCGATACGGAAGTGGCGAGAGAGGGCGTAGGAATAGTCAGATTGGAAGTCGGCTGGAAGGGGGCCTTGCATTGTTGAGAAGAAGCAGAAGGAAAGCGTCGGCAGAAGCACTGCTAGGAGAGGTCGAAGCGTCGACAGAAGTGGAGCTTGTCGAGCGAGATCGAAGCGTACACAGTAGGAGGTGCGGTTGGATGCAGGCACGAGCAATGTCAGGACGATTCCTATGTGTTGGAAGAAAACTAGGCGGAAAATCAATTAAGAAGCTGTGCGCGTGTGCGTAACATCACTAATCTCAAGACTACTCCCTCCGAAGCACGCTTAACTATAAAGTTTCTAACACAACTCCAACATTTGCTCCAAAAATGAGCCTTTGATATTTGAGAATTCGAATTATTACTTAAGCTAAGTAACTTCCCTCCATATTCGATGTGAGATTCGATTCATTCCAGCGCCTCCTTTCACTTAGAAGCTTGTCAGGAGCTGCTTTGCCTAGGTTACACTGTGCCCAAAGCTCGTCGGGTCGCCCTCATCGAATTTAGGATGATATAAGCCCACCAGCTTCCGCAAGGTTCATCCACGAACCACAAATCGTATAGCAGGAAGTCTAGCTTTGATACCATTTATAACAGCTCAACTATCACAATATCAGAAGTACCGTCTGGTTTGGTTCATCAAAGCCCATACTGACTACTGAGTTAAGTCACATGTTTTGCCCTTTTTCAAAGGTGACCTACAAGCACTTTTCAGGAGGTCACTCATCCTAGGAATACTCCAACCAGATCATGCTCCAACACAACTCCACCATCTACTCTGAAAAGGCGCCTCTGATATTTGAGGATTCGAATTATTACTTAAGCCCAATAGCTTTCCCTCCAATTCCGATATGAGATTTGGTTCATTCTTGCACCTCCTTTCACCTCAAAGCCTGCCATCCTAGAAGCCTGCCAGGAACTGCTTTTTCTGGGCTTAACAACCCCCAAAGCCCTCCCCGCCCTCATCAGATTCAGGATGTTACAGACCCACCAGTTCTGCATGGTTTGTCCCCAAACCACACATCAAGCTGCAGAAGGTCAGCCCCTGATACCATTTATAGCGGCTCAACCCCCACAATATCAAAAGTATTGTCTTCTTTGGTTCATCCCAAGCTCATACTGAGTTAAATCGCACAAATTTGGCCTTTTCCATAGGTGATATACGAGCACTTCCCAGGAGGTCATCCATCCCAGTATTACTCCCACCGGAGCACGCTTAACTATGGAGGTTTTAACACAACTCCACCATTTGCTCCGAAAAGATGCCTTTGATATTTGACGATTCAAATTATTACTTAAACCCAACAACTTCTCCTCCAATTTTAATATGAGATTCAGTTTATTCTTGTACATCCTTTTACCTAGAAGCATGTCATCCTAGAAGCCCAGGCAAGCATAATGGGTTTATAACATCCTAAATCTGATGAGGGCAATCCGATGAGGACGGTAAGTGCTTTGGGGGTAATGAAGCGCAGACAAAGAAGCTCCTGACAAGCTTCTAGGATGGCAGACTTCTAGGTGAAAGGAGGTGCATAAATGAACTGAATCTCACATCAAAATTGGAGGAAAAGTTGAGATAAAGCAATCATTCAAATCCTCAAATATCAGACACTTTTTCGGAGTAAATGATGCAGTTATGTTGAAATCTCCATAGTTAAGTATGCCCCAGAAGGAGTAATCTTGAGATGTGTGGCCTCTAGAGAGGTGCTCGTAGGCCACGTATGGAAAAGGGAAAAATTATGCAGTTTAGCTCAGTATGAACTCGGATGAACCAAAACGAGCAATACTTCTGATATTGTGAGAGTTGAGTTTGTATAGTTTGAATCCTCAAATGATAATAATGTGTTAAATTTGTTTCAAATTAACAATGATAAACACTAATTTTTATTACTAATGGAATATTATGCTCTAATATGATTAATATGAAGAAAAATTCAAACTTAGTACAATAGGACTTATGGTCAAATTATTTATTACAATTTATTGCAACGTGCTTCATAACTCTATATAATAAATAACGTGAAGTAAGATGGCGAGTAAAACCGAGAACCGAACTGGAACCGAACGAAAATTTCAGTTCGCATATGGTTCGAGGATTCAAGTACATGGATCAGTTCAGGTTCCAAAAGCTGGAATCGAACATATATGGATCGGTTCTTGGCTATGAGTGGAACCGATCTGAACCGATTCAAGTTGCACCACTACGAGATACCCCCCCCCGGTCGGGCCTCACTGTGGTCGACTGAAACGGATTGAAAATATAAAAAAAAAACATTTTAATTAAACAATTTCCTCTCTTATACCCGTCCGCCTCCCGCAAGAGCTACAACTCGCCAATCCAAGCGTGCCGATCTCTGTCTCTTCCCCAGGTTTTGCGACGGCGGTGGCGATTTTCCTTCCGCAACGATTTCGCCGCTCCCCACTCTCCTCCCCCAACCTCTCGCAAACCGCCGCTTCCAGCCGCGATCCGGCGCCCCGCTCCAAGACGCGCTGCCGCCGCCACCCCGACTCCCGATCCCGCACCTCCAAACTCCCGATCCTATTTCCCAGCTGCCTTATCCACCATATCCCGCGACCAGTCGCCGCTCCTCCTTCAGGTTCGGCTACTCTCCCAAAACAGAGGAATTTTCAGAAGCTACAGTAAAAACAGATTTTTGTTAATGGGCAGTGGGACTTCAAATGGACGGAGCTTTGCAATCAAACGTTGATCGGGGACAGGAGGGCTTCCGGTCCCGGAGAAGAGTCGAGCATGGCGAGAGTGGCGGTGGTTGATTTATTGACCTGCATTAACTAATTGTTGGTTAAGTTTCAGTTTTGATTTCATTTTATTTTTGATTTGGTCAGCGTGGGCTTCGGTTTGGGGAGGGAATCACGCAATCAAAAATGACAGGGATGATGGATCCTGTGAGGAATAATGGAGGTTGGGACCAGACTCCCGCCATTGTTCCTTCTGAACAAAGCTTCCGACGACATGATTTTTACTCCTGAGAAGGGAGAGGCTGATGCGTGTCTGGTAGGGCGATGCTATTATTACAAGTATTTGTTCTTATTTTCTATATATTCTGTAAAAATTTGAAAAACATTTTTTTCTTGACTTCCTTTATTAACTCATGGATTTGCTTGAAAAATCTGAATTTATATGATTTTTATAATCTAATCTTAAACTTTCCGCGGAGATCCAGAAGGCTCTCCGCGGAGATCCAGAAGGCTCTCCGCGGAGATCCTAAAGGCTCTCCGCGGAGAGCAAATGGTTCTCCGCGGAAATCCATTTGAATCTCCGCGGAGAGCCAGATCTCCGCGGAGAGCCAGATTAAAAATCTTCTCCATGGAAATCCATAAGGTTCTCCGCGGAGATCCAGAAGGTTCTCCGCGGAGATCCAGATGGTTCTCCGCGGAGATCCAAAAGGTTCTCCGTGGAGACTTAAAATGTTCTCCGCGGAAAACCATTTGGATCTCCGCGGAGATCCAAATGCCTCTCCGCGGAGATCCAAATTGTGGTCGCGTTCTCCGTCCCTTCATTTTTTTTTCTTCCTTTCCCTTTTTTCTCTTCCTCTCTCCCCCTTTCCTTCTCCTCCCCCTCTTTTTCTTTCTCTCCCCCCTCCCCCCTTTTCCCCCCTCATACCAGAGTAGAACCCGACGCCCCCCCCCCCCCCCTCCCCACACACACTGAGAGGCATTGGAGGTCAAGGAGGGTGAGATTGGTGGTTTCCATTATTATATGGGGGTTCCCCAGTGATCTCTGGTGCAACGAAGTCAACCATGAGGATCTCCTCGTAATCGTTGATCATAGCATGAAGATCCTTAAGTGGATAGTTATGAGCCAGGAGTAAGGTTGCTTGCAGCATAAGAAGAGTCCCTTGCTGCGCAGATCATTGTACTCTTGGTTAGAAAATGACAAATTGGCATTGGCCGTGAAGGTGCACTCAATGGCAAAGGGAGTTTAGGATGGGTAGGTGGTACTAGAGGGGCTCGAGCGGCGGTGAGAATGGAGTCGACAAAAGCGGGATGGTGGTGGAGGAAAGCTGAAGGAGTAAGAGGGGTGGTTGTTGAAGGAGGAAAAGGACTGGAGGTAGGTGTCAGATGGTTTCACCGTGAACTCGACCCAGCTTGGTTGATGGAGTTGGGATGGAGAAAGCAGAGGCAAGCCCGAATGTGAGGCTGGAGTCCATGCATGAAATAAACGAGATAATGCCCCTGCAGAAGCTAGGGGAGTTGGTGATGAGTTAAATGAATTCATCCACATACTCGTCAACGAACCAAGATTGGTGAACTGCGCAAAGGTGGTCCATAACGTTGTTAGCAAAACGATGGTTGTAGCACTGAGCGCTTGCGTTAAGGCGACCCAAGAGAGAGCCAGAGTTGACAAAGCTAGCAAACCCAATGGAGGTGTGGAGCCTTCCATGTTGATGAGCGCATCCACTACTCATTGATCATCGGGGATCTCATGATTCTCGAAGAACTGCTCGGCATGGGCAACCCATCCCATTGGATCTCGCTCGTTAAACATAGGCACATCAAATTAGTGGCATGGGGTTGACTATATAATCTCCCAGCGATGGTGGTGTGGAGCTTGCCAGGCTAAAGGGCATGGGGCCACGGAAGATTGCCGACGACAATGGACAAAAGAGTGGCATTAGAGTTGTTGAAGGAGAGTGAGGATGAAGTTGTGACGATCTTCGGAACATTCCTCAGAGGCGTTGAGGAGAGCATGAAGATTGATGGCTGATTTTTCCACACCTCAATACGATCTGTCACGGTTCTAGTCCAGTACATGCAAGCGGAGTACCTGAATGGGGAGAGAGCACGACGCAACGCGGCTAGGAAGGAGGGTGAGTGGTTAGGACGTCGTGCGTGATGCGAAAATCCACAACACAACGGTCAGCGCAACTTCATTCAGAAGCAGGATCAGAAAGCGGTGTGGGGGGGGGGCAAGGAAGTCTCGGCAAGCAAAGAGGCAAATCGGACCAGGTGGTAGCCTATCAGGGCACCAAATTAGCAGATGAAATGGAAGACAAGATTTCAATCCCATGTAGGAGCCTTGGAGAGTTCGGCCAGCTAGCACAAATGTCTAGTATCATCATCCTAATACAAAACACATAAGCTAGGCCCTTACAACCCTAATAATGCTTAATATATTCACTAAAAGCATAATAAAATAAGTGAATTGTTAAAAGCACCGCATTTTGGCTATCGACACATTTTTGTTAACCGCAAATAGTATTTTTTTAACAAATCAAACAAATTACTTGACATGATATGAGGATCCGTAACCAGCAAATCAACGGATATTAGCATTTCTATTCAAGCTTAAATTACCGAGTCTCCAAATTCTTGCAACCATTCTATTAGCACTTCAAGAGACATCACTCTCTCAATCATTTTTTTAGAAAACCAAAATATAATTCATGTTTAAGCTCAAAACCAAATACATGTTAAAGCTGCAATAAGAATTGAATTCTTAGAACGAAGCATAATTTCGCAACAAACTTCACTTCTTTCCACAGATACCTGCGGAAATGTCCACATGAATCCGACATTAGGAAAATCTGACCCCTAATTCTTTAGTAAACTTTTCAGGTCTTCGAGAGAAAACCCAAATAAAAGAGAGATCGCAAAGGAAAGGGCAAAGTAAGTGGAAAAATGTTGGTTATTCACCTCAAGGAAAAAGGACAAAATGAAGCGGCGGGTTGGATCGAGGAACTCACCAGACGATCAACTCCAAGTATATTGTGAAACTTTGAAATATAAATGATTATTATTTTCAAAAAATCTTCCTTATTACATGGGAGCTCCCCTGTTTATATAGAGTAGAGAAGGAAGAAGAATGTGCAATTGGAGAATTGAGACTAAATACAAGAAGGAGAAAAAATACAATGGGCCCCTATGTGGGTTTTTAGGCTTGGGCTCTAACACTCCCCCTCAAATTGGAGCAGATATATCGATCATTCCCAGCTGGCCCCAATATTTGAAAAAGAGGAAGAAGAAGATAAATGGTTAATTAGAAAACAAAAAAAATGAGAATCACATGACCCTAATATGAGCGAAGAATATTAATCTACATAGGAGTGTCCGAGTAACATTGAGGAGACAACAATTTTTTCCTTTCTGCCACCCCATTCTGTTGGGATCTATGCACACAACTGGTCTGATGAATAATACCGTTGAAAGTGCAAAAAGATGAGAACTGTTGGCTCATGTATTCCTTTGCATTATAAGTCTGAATAATTTTGAGTGACAAACTGAACTGAGCACGAATTTCATTATAAAATTTGGAGAATATAGAAAACAAGTTCAGAGCGTTCCTTTACAAGATAGACCAAAGTACATCTAGAGAAATTATTAATAAAAGTTATTCAACTAGTCTGATGAATAATATCGTTGAAAGAGCAGAAAGATGAGAACTGCTGGCTCATGTATTCCTTTGCATTATAAGTTCGAATAATTTTGAGTGGAAAAATGAACTAAGTGCGAATTTCATCATAAAATTAAGAGAATACAGAAAAGAATTAAGAGCGTTCCTTTACAAGATAGACCAAAGTACATCTAGAGAAATTACTAATAGAAGTTACAAAGTACAGACTGCCTCCACCAACAGACTTGGTGGGGCTAGGATCCCAGGTGTCCGAATGAACAAGGTCAAAATGATGAACAAAACTATCACAAAGTTTAGCAGGGAAAGTAGTATGATGATGCTTGCCATACTGGCAAGCTTCACATTCTAGTGTGGAGTTGGGCTTGAAGGATGGTAGGAGCTGATGGAGGACATGCAGCGGAGAATGACCAAGACGATAATGTCGCTGGAGCAGAGTAGTGGAGACGACAGAGGTAGAGAAAGTGGGAAGATCGTTGAGGTAGTCGAGACAGCCACATTCAGTCCTAGTAGTAATTGTTCTCTGCGGTGAAGGTCCTGAAAATAACTAGTATGAGAAAACTAGACATAGCATTGCAATTGTCGTGAAAGAGCATTGACATAACAAATTGCAAGGAAAATTTGGAATAAATTGAGTGTCGTCCAACTTGAGATGAGAGGCGGTAGTCACAGCTTCAGATCCACAAACTGGAGCAGGAGAGTCATTAACCACGAAGACAGGTGGTAACCAGTTATGCTTCTCAAGGTGAGAAAAGAGGAGAGAGTTCTCAGTCATATGATTAGTGGCACTGGAGTCGATGAGTCACTTACCCTTAGTAGCAATATATGCACTGCCTGAAGAAGTGGCAATGAAGGCCGATTGTTTAGAGGCATTGATGAGAGCCTCAATATCCGCGGAAGAGAACTAGCGGCCGGACTCTGGTGGCAGGGAGGGCGGTGAGGCAGAAGGCTTAGGCGCAGTGGTATCAATGTTTTAAATATCGGATGTCGGCGACATATCGGATTAAGTTTTTAAATGTCGGATGTCGGAAGTCGGAGACATGTCGGGGATATTTTAAAATATCGGATTTCCATGTTTTATAAATAAAATTTTTATTTTATCTATACTAACTATAATTATATGTTATAAAAATAGAAAAATAATATAACAAATAGATAAAAAATGAGTCATTTATATTACAAAATAAAATCGAATAATATCTAAGATAAAATATTATTAACAAATACAAAATGATACATTGTAAAATATATTTAATAGTATACAATAATTTTATTTTGATAACAATAAATTTATTGCAAATAAAGAAGATTTAAATAATTTCATATTTTTTATAATAAATGTATTAAATATTTTCATATTTTTTGTAATATGAAATTAAAAATTGTGAAACAATTATACAAAATTGGTTGTAAGAATAAAACGTTAAAAAAATCGAAACAATAAGTCTAATCAATTTAAACATACATAATATAATATACATAGGCGATTTAAACATATGCTGCTAGTTTGCTAATATAACATAAAATAAAATAGCGGACGATATATTTAAAAGTCGTGTCGGCCGATATATCGGAAAAAATCGGACATGTCGGCCTATATTTTACAAAAGGACATAATCTATTTTTTTAGAAAAACATATCGTTTTGCCCTAAAAAATGACATGTCGGGAGACATGTCGGACATGTCGGAGGACATTTAAAACAATGAGTGGTACTGACGTGGACCTGAGGATAAAGGTGAAGATGTTTCATAAAGCATTTCTCGACAAGCTGACCAAGCCGGACACAATGAGACCAAAAGGTCGGGGTCCCCCACGACCCCCGGTGCGCCCTCCACGACCAGCCGCATAAACAAAATTGTCGGAGGGTGGAGGGGACACAATTGAACGCCGCTGGAGAAGGTGGGTAACATCAAAAATGCGAGAGGCAGTAACATCCAAGGTGGGAGTGTCAGGTTCTGCCAAGATATGTTGTTGTATCATCTCATAGGAGAATATAGCAAACCACCAATAGTTCCTGAAAATATTTCTGCTAAAGGGCAAGGTCAACAGAGAAAGGGCTGATGCTGGAGAAGTTTTGTACCAAGAGATTGAACCTCCTTATATGCAGCATCGAGAGAGAGAGAGTGTTGGTCAGGTGAAAAGATTAGAACACAAGATGTAGAATGGAGAGTGACGCAGGGGCAGGCTAGGGTTTTGGGAAACTAGACGCACTACTGGCGAATGGAGATGCGGGAAAACCAACACTACACGAGCTTCACAAATCCAGGCGGTTTAAAATTAGTTTTATTTTTATGGTGATTTAAATTAAGCCTTTTGCAAGATTTCGCAAGAAGGAATAGAGCAATAAAATAAGCACACCGTGAGGTTACGAATCGGAGAGCGCAAATATGAAATAATAAGCGGATAAGCCCTGCAGGTTAGCACAAACTCAAGCAACCCAAATGAAATGACATGACTAACAATAGCACATGGCGAACTAGCAAAGTAAACAATGTTCAGAACTGAAACTTACGTGCAACTTACAGTCCAAATGAGGAGCCAATCGGACGGGGGCGCCGAATGCGGAGAGGGACGGATCCGGACCTTTGGTGGCTAGCGGCGGTGGGGATGTGGTGGCTGCACGGAGTGAGAAAGGGGGTGGTGGAGGGCTGGAAGGTGGCAGACGGAGACAGAGGGGAGCTGGACGGTGGCTGACGGGGTGCTGGAGGGTTGGAAGGGGGTCGACGGGGTGGCTGGGAGGCAGGATGGAGGCCGACGGGGGTTGCTGGGGCTGGATGGAGGCCGACGGGTTGTTGGGAGGCTGGATGGAGGCCGGCGGGGTAGGGGAAAGGTGGAGGGTGGCCGGCTGGTTGCTGGAAGGTAAGGGGAAGGCTCGGTGGAGGAGGAACAGCGGCTGGGAAGGGGCGACAGGGAAGGACGGGGGCTGCGGAGGGGCTGGACGGGGGCGAACGGCTGCACGAGCGAAGATAAACCCTAGGCGTCGCACCTGGGGGTGTTGGCGTCGCACCAACAGACCGGCTGCTAGGCTCTCCAAAACAATCGGTCTCCTCCCCCCTCCTCATGGCTCCAATAAATAGAGAAAACGCCTAGGGCATCCCGAAATCAACGGCTCACGATGCCCGATCTTCCGGGTACCAAAAATAATAGTAAAACCTGTCCGAATCAGAAAAACAAAAATACAAAATATGCTCTCGTCGACCTTCCGGACGCATCCACGGGCTCGGATCGTCCGGGAGGGCTCTCAAAAGTGCGGAGTCTGAAAATCACGCCCGCTTGCGGCGGGAATACACGTGCGTGGGCCATCGTCGTCGCTGTCGATCTCCATCAACTCCCCCCGGCTTAGAAGCATTCATCTCCGAGGAATGGAGGTGATCATACTCGTGGCGTAGCTCGGGGGCAATCCTCGTAAGCTCTCCCGGGGCGATCCAAGTATCGTCAAAGCTGGGACGGCCCCTCCAGTGGACCAAGTATCGCAAAGTGCTCGGATCTGCTGCTGTCATGTAGTCATGGGCTAAGATGCCCTCAATGGTCTCCAGGTCGGTATCCGCCTCTGCAGGTGGCGGCTCACTCTCTAATGAACTCTCCGGTGGTGGCACAGCCGGTGGTGCTGCCAGGTCCCCAGGCGGTGTCGCTGTGGGCTGGGACTGAAAGGGTAACGGTGACAACTGGGGAGGTGGTGGCTCAAATGGCGGCTCTGAAGGAGGGGGGGCGAAAGGATCCTCATAGGTTTGCTCGTCGTAGTATGGAGTCAAATCTTCCACATTGAATACTCTGCTGATCCCCATGTGCCTTGGAATATCAATCTCATAAGCATTTGGCCCTATCCTTTGCACCACCGTATAAGGGCCCATCCGCCTAGCATTTAGTTTCTTTGCAGTTCCTGATGGGAACCTCTCAGCACGAAGACGAACCAACACCTGTGTGCCAGCCTCAAAGCTCCTCTCCTTCCTGTGTACATCCGCATAGGCTTTATAATTATCATTACTTGTTGCGATTTTCTTTCGGATGGACTCGTGAAGCTCATGCATGCGCTGGATGAAGGATTCGGCTGACTCGCTAGGACGGGTCTCCAGTGGGAGGGGAACTAGGTCGATCGGCTTCCTAGGCTCGTATCCTAACAGGATGTGGAAGGGGCTAAGACCCGTAGTCCTATTAACCGAACTATTGTATGCGAACTCCGCTAGGGGTAACACTGAATCCCAAGTACATACATGCTCACCCACAAGACAACGTAGGAGGGAACCTAAGCTCCTATTGACCACCTCAGTTTGTCCATCCGTTTGTGGGTGGTACGCGGTGGAAAACTTGAGAGTGGTGCCAGTCTTCATCCATAGTGTCTTCCAAAAGTAACTCATGAATCGGACATCACGATCAGACACTATGGAGGAAGGTAACCCGTGATACTTAAAAACGTCCTTAAAGAATAGCGCGGCAACCAGGGAGGCATCGGCAGTCTTGCGACACGGGATGAAGTGGGCCATCTTCGAAAAACGGTCCACGACAACATAAATGGAGTCATGTTTCTTGGGCGTACGGGGTAGCCCAAGAACAAAGTCCATGCTAATGTCAACCCAAGGCCTGTGAGGAATAGGTAATGGGGAATACAGGCCGCTGGGTTGGCGTGAACCTTTTGCCACTTGGCATGTCCCACAGTGCCTCGTCACACGCGCCACGTCCCTCTTCAGTGAGGGCCAATAAAAACGATCCTCCACTAAGGCGGTAGTCTTGTCACGCCCAAAGTGCCCCGCGGCGCCTCCTGCGTGCATCTCCCAAATCAGAAAGTCGCGAAGGGAAGTAGAGGGGATGCAAAGTCGGGTGCCGAAAAACAGGTATCCCTCAGAAACAGTGAATCCATCGACCGTGTCAGGTGGGTCTCGAGTGAGGGACCTATAGATATCCCCAAAGTCAGAACACTCAGCGTACTCTACGACAAGGCGCTCAAACCCAGTGACACGCGTGCTCATCGTCTGCAAGAGACTAACCCGGCGACTCAAGGCATCGGCGGGCTTGTTATCAACACCCGCGCGGTGTTTGATAACGTAGTGATAGCTCTGCAGGAACTCTACCCACTTGGCGTGCCTGTGGCTAAGCTTCGACTGGGATTCTAGATAACGTAAAGCCTGATGGTCAGAATACAACACGAACTCCTTGTGTAGGAGATAGTGTCGCCAGTACCGCAGAGTCTGGACTATCGCGTAAAACTCCCGGTCATATGTGGAATACCGCTGGCGGGCCTCGTTCAGCTTCTCGCTGAAGTAAGCAATGGGATGGC
This sequence comes from Dactylorhiza incarnata, assembly GCA_033032865.1. Lineage (NCBI taxonomy): Eukaryota > Viridiplantae > Streptophyta > Magnoliopsida > Asparagales > Orchidaceae > Dactylorhiza > Dactylorhiza incarnata. Next base: position 1,066,348 of record JAWHQI010000234.1, read on the forward strand.
CCTCCTGACTAAGTACTCCTCCGATCCCCAGTCCTGAAGCGTCACATGCGACCTCAAAGGGGAGACTGAAATCTGGTAGTCTAAGGACAGGGGCAGACGCTAGCCGATTCTTAATCTCCTCGAATGCTCTAGTGGCGGCCGGGGTCCACACGAAATCTCCTTTACGTAGGCAACTCGTAAAGGGGGCCATAAGAGCACTAAACCCGCGGACGAACCTCCTGTAGAAGGTGGCTAGTCCATGGAAACTCCTGGCCTCATAGATGGTGGTGGGAACGGGCCACTCACGGATGGCTCTCACTTTGTCGGGATCTACGGAGATGCCCGACGCAGAGATAATGTACCCAAGGAAGTGCACCGACTCAGCTAGAAAATCGCACTTTTTCATGTTGATAAATAGATGCTCCTTCCTAAGGATGTCGAACACCAAACGGACGTGATGTAGGTGGTCCGTACGCTCCTGGCTGTAAATAAGAATGTCGTCGAAGTACACAACTAGGAACTTGCCCATGTAGGGCCGCAGGACCTGGGTCATCACCCGCATGAACGTACTGGGGGCGTTCGACAATCCGAAAGGCATCACTAGCCACTCAAATAGGCCATCCTTCGTCTTGAAGGCCGTCTTCCATTCATCTCCCTCACGGACTCTAATCTGGTGATACCCGCTCCTAAGGTCGATCTTCGTGAAGATACGGGCACCAGACATAGCGTCAAGTAAGTCATCGAGGCGGGGAATCGGGAAACGGTATTTCACGGTGATTTTATTGATGGCTCTACTGTCCACGCACATGCGCCAACTCCCGTCCTTCTTCGGGGTGAGAAGGGCTGGGACTGCGCATGAGCTCAAGCTCTCGCGCACAAAACCTTTCCTAAGCAACTCATCGACCTGCCGCTTCAGCTCGGCATGCTCGGTCGGGCTCATACGATAGTGTGGGAGGTTGGGCAAAGATGCCCCAGGCGCGAGGTCGATCGCGTGCTGAATATCTCTCAGGGGAGGAAGCTCATCGGGAAGCTCCTCGGGCGTGATATCCGTATAATCTCTCAACAATCGCTGTACCTCAGGATCGGTGGGGACGGCACCACCACTAGGGGTGTCGGGAGCCAAGGTGGCCGCTACAATGAATACTATCCCCGAGTCTAGGCCCTCTTTCATGAAATCATGCATCCTCAGCAGGTGCAGAGGCCTGGGGGGCCCGGCACTGACGGGGGAATCGGTCTTGCCCTTGGGTGAGTCCTTGGGCTGGGTCGGGGACAAGGTGACCTTCCGGCCCCGGTCGTAGAATACGCATGTGTTCGATCGCCCGTAACACGTAACGTCTCGATCATACAGCCAAGGTCGACCTAGAAGTACATGGGCCACGTCCATCGGGATGACATCACACCAAACCTTGTCCTCGAAGGACGCTAACCGCAATGGCACTAAGCATCGCTGGGAGACCTGGATAGCAGACTTGTCCACCCAAAGGACACGATAGGGATGAGGGTGTGGCTCAGGGGTGAGCTGCATCCGATCAAGCGCTTTCTTGGCGACGATATTGACGCAACTCCCACCATCGATAGCAAGTTTGCAGGGGCCGCCCGCGCTCTGAAAATAAGTGTAAAAGATGGTGGACCGACGCCAATCATCCTCCGCACGCGGGGTATGCAGAAGGCGGCGTATAACTCCACACTCTAGTGACCTCTCAGCATCGCTCTCCCAATCCTCATCCACGGTGGCTACAATGTCGCCCTCAATCCCCACTATAGGATCCGTGCCCTCATCCTCTTCTTCTTCAATCAACAAGTTCCGCATGGGGCACTGTGCCGCATAATGACCTCGTCTAGAACATCTGTAACACTGAGGTCCGCTGGGCTTGGGGGGTCCAGTCATGGCAACCTTCCCTTTCACATCCTCAGAAGCCTGAGAGTGGGGGGGAGTGGGCCTCCTGAATGTGGGGCCATCAGTCCTCGGAGGTGGTTGGCGGGAGCCAGTGGTCCGAAGGTAGAGTTCATACTCTAGGGCCAACTCATAAATCTGCTCAACTGTCTCTCGGCGGTGGGGAATCAGTTCTCTCTTAATTTCGGGTCTTAGGCCGTTCCGGAACCTGGACGCTGCGGCGCTGCCCTCCTCTCGAAGGTCACTCCGCACCAATAGGTCATCGAATTTGGTCATATATTCGGCTACCGACAGCGTGCCCTGTCGTAGCGCATAGACCTGATCAAGCAGTCGATCACGATAAGAGTCGGGGAGATATTTCTCCTTCAGGCGTCTCTTCATATCTTCCCACCTAATGATGGGTCGATAGCCATCACGCTCCAGGGTTCGCTCGACACTAGTCCAATAGTTCATAGCAGAACCCACTAATTTTACCCGTGCGAGTCTAACCTTACGCTCTTCACTCATATCATACCAATCAAAGTAATGCTCCATCTCTCGAAGCCAATCACTAAATGCTCCGGGGTCCTGCTGACCATCAAAAGATGATACCTCTAAGCGAACTCGGCGAGTGATGTCATCGTGGTAACCGTCGTGACGGTCGTGACGGCCGTAGTCGTGACGGCCATAATCGTGTCGATCTGGCACGGGGTCTCCTGGGGTCTCATAACCATAATCAGGGGGGCCAGGTTGTCGTCGGGGGCGACGACCAGGATTGGGGTGATCCCCTTGACCCTCATAATTATCTTGACGTGCTCGAAGTTCATTAATTTGGGTACCCATTTGATCGAATCGCTCTAGCATCAAGCGTTGGAGGTCGGCAAGGGACACCTCCGCGTTGGTGCCATTGGACCGCTCACCGGTAACGTTTGGGTCAGACATATCTCGTCTAAATGGCCTACCACTACGTAACATACGACGTGCGTGAACCTGGCTCTGATACCAATCTGACGCAGGGGCAGGCTAGGGTTTTGGGAAACTAGACGCACTACTGGCGAATGGAGATGCGGGAAAACCAACACTACACGAGCTTCACAAATCCAGGCGGTTTAAAATTAGTTTTATTTTTATGGTGATTTAAATTAAGCCTTTTGCAAGATTTCGCAAGAAGGAATAGAGCAATAAAATAAGCACACCGTGAGGTTACGAATCGGAGAGCGCAAATATGAAATAATAAGCGGATAAGCCCTGCAGGTTAGCACAAACTCAAGCAACCCAAATGAAATGACATGACTAACAATAGCACATGGCGAACTAGCAAAGTAAACAATGTTCAGAACTGAAACTTACGTGCAACTTACAGTCCAAATGAGGAGCCAATCGGACGGGGGCGCCGAATGCGGAGAGGGACGGATCCGGACCTTTGGTGGCTAGCGGCGGTGGGGATGTGGTGGCTGCACGGAGTGAGAAAGGGGGTGGTGGAGGGCTGGAAGGTGGCAGACGGAGACAGAGGGGAGCTGGACGGTGGCTGACGGGGTGCTGGAGGGTTGGAAGGGGGCCGACGGGGTGGCTGGGAGGCAGGATGGAGGCCGACGGGGGTTGCTGGGGCTGGATGGAGGCCGACGGGTTGTTGGGAGGCTGGATGGAGGCCGGCGGGGTAGGGGAAAGGTGGAGGGTGGCCGGCTGGTTGCTGGAAGGTAAGGGGAAGGCTCGGTGGAGGAGGAACAGCGGCTGGGAAGGGGCGACAGGGAAGGACGGGGGCTGCGGAGGGGCTGGACGGGGGCGAACGGCTGCACGAGCGAAGATAAACCCTAGGCGTCGCACCTGGGGGTGTTGGCGTCGCACCAACAGACCGGCTGCTAGGCTCTCCAAAACAATCGGTCTCCTCCCCCCTCCTCATGGCTCCAATAAATAGAGAAAACGCCTAGGGCATCCCGAAATCAACGGCTCACGATGCCCGATCTTCCGGGTACCAAAAATAATAGTAAAACCTGTCCGAATCAGAAAAACAAAAATACAAAATATGCTCTCGTCGACCTTCCGGACGCATCCACGGGCTCGGATCGTCCGGGAGGGCTCTCAAAAGTGCGGAGTCTGAAAATCACGCCCGCTTGCGGCGGGAATACACGTGCGTGGGCCATCGTCGTCGCTGTCGATCTCCATCAGAGAGGTTTTAGCATCCTTGGAGTAAAGAGCGACAAGATAATCCCGCGCAACCTTCACAGTGTCATCATGACAAATGATGGACAAACATGCAGAAAGAATGTTTGCAAGCCAGATGTAAACAAGGGCATCACTCGCATCCCAATCACCATATGCAGTAGATGCAGGGTCAGTAAGAGCGCCAGTGAGATGATGTCGTTTGCATTGAGAGCGCAAAAGGAAGGTGAAGGAGACGCTCCAATCTGGATAATTGGGTCCAGTTAATTTTGATGTCGTGGCAAGATTTCAAGAGGCACTAGAAATGATTGTGGGAGGAGCAATGTTGGCGGAAGTAAGAGGAAGAGGTGGATTGGATATGATTGAAAACAAGTTCGGTGAGCACGGCAGGCAACTGCACTGGGAGAGCTCGCAAAAGCACACAGGAACAGAGGTGGTGGAGAACTCGTAGAGTGGCTTGTGAGGTCGCAGAAGCTGGTGAGAATGGTTTGGATGCAGCGAAGGAGCAGACGAGTGCAACAAAGGAAACGATGACTTGCGGCTGGGTGGCAGCGGGCACAGTACCCGCGGGAAGGTCATAGTGGTGCAACGTGCGCTGGGAGATCTCGTAGGAAGACGAGACAAGAGTAATCGTGAGGGTGTGGGATGTTGACGAGAGAAATGGCAGCCTCTGCGTCAATAGAGGTCGTGGCGAGGAGTACTCGCTGTGTGAGGAACTTGCAAGCAGAATGACCGCGGGAGCTTGCTGGAAGAGGAACTCGCAGGCGATCGTGGACTGTGCGCGGGAGATCGGAGCGACGTAGAGCCTATAAATATTTGTCGAGTAGAGGTTGTTTGGGGCGCTGTTTTGCAGGAGGAGAATGATGAGCTCAGCAAGCTGAGCGGCGAGTGGGGAGCAGTGAGTTCACAGGTAGCTGATCAAAGGAGCTTTCTTGTGAGGCCTGGAGTGTCACACAAAAAACGAAATGATTTAATGTGAGGCCGGGAATATTTGCGCGAAAAGAGAGTAGCGAGGAATTACGTCCTGCTTTGATACAATGTGAAAGTTTGAAATATAAATGATTATTATTTCCAAGAAAATCTTCTGTATCACATGGGAGCTCTCCTCTTTATATAGAGTAGAAGAGTAAGAAGAATGTACAATTGAAGATGTGAGACTAAATGCAAGAAGGAGAAAAAATACAATGGACTCCTATGTAGGCTTTTAGGCTTGGGCTTTAACATATATCACGATCTCAAGCTAGGGTTCCCTCGTCTCCCTTCCATGTCGGCCTGCCTTTTGCCTCCCCTTCTCTTGACCGCGGACCGTGCAGAAAAAGCAAAAGGGTGACGAACAAAGAGAGTGGCAACAAGGACTGAACATGGAGCAAGGGGGTCGGGGTTGAGGGAGGCAACCAACGTCGAGGGAGGCAGCCGGTGTCGAGGTCATGACCAGTTTGGAGGGCTGGATTCGTCATCTGTGCAATAGGGGATGAAGGAGGCACGAGGGATGGCTAAACTAGTGTGTGGTTTAGGGATTAGTGCAGATAGTGGTTTTAGGGAAGGAGTTTTAGAATAAAATCTGAGTTATTTGGTGTGGATAACCAAAAGTGCGGTGCCTTTAATAATTCTCTAAAGAAAAGTATATCCTCCTTGGTTATGCGTTCGTACCCTTGGGGATGCTCATATCAATGACCCGACGTGCAAACGTACAATGACATTGCATTGCGGCCCCTCTTTAACGGGTGTTTTCAGGCCTAGTGCATTCCCCAGAACACCCAAACATAGGGCAACCAAATGGCAATGACACTGCATTGGCGTTCAACAGGAGCCATGCGGAGTAAAACAACCACGCCAAATGAGGCCTTAGGCTATCAGTTTTAATTCAAGCAGAAGAAGAATCCTTGCAAATTGCTTTAAGATAAAATGGCATGCTCTGGTTAAAAGGTCTCTACTTCAAAGTAATACGTTCAATAAGTTCATCCGTACCTTCAAGGAAAATGAAAATGTTCATCCGTACCTTCAAGGAAAATGAAAATTTGCTGACTTCACGGTCTGTTATTTTAAATAACTCTGCCATTGCCCTTGGTGTAAGTCCACGTTGACTTTCTGAACCATATATTGTGAAAGTCTTGCCAGAACCAGTTTGCCCATATGCAAATATGCATACATTATATCCATCAACAGCAGATTGTACTAGATACTGCAGAACACTTCCGGATCAATTAAGAAAAAAATGTTGACCAAAAAAAACAAAACAAGGATGCATTATAACTAGAGGTTCTCTCATGTTAAGTTCGTATATACATTTTATATTGAGAATAATTTACCTTGGTATCCTCAAAAACATCATCTTGTGAAGCATTTGGACTAAAAACACGATCATAAATATGTTGCTTTAATTTCTCATCTTTCCATGGATGTGCAACAGTAAACTCATCTATTGAGACTACCATGTTCTTCTCTTTTTCAGTAATTTCCTTTTCATTCAAAGGACGTAAACGGCAAAATACTCTTATCTTTCCTTTCATATCTGTTGCAAAATGCAATTAATCTGCATTATATACTAGCACTTATGATTTACTATTCTATGAAAAAAAGAATGAAAATCTAAATAGCAACGAACAACGACCTTCAATAATATTATAATATCGTTTGCGTAAAACTTGCTCTTCTCTGTAAAGGGCTTCAAGTTCAGCAAGTTGCGCTGCTTGCCTTTTCAAAATTGCGGCTGTTTGTTCATTTTTCCTATCAATATCCTGTTTTTAGATATAAACCAACTACATGCTATTAACCAAAAGTAACTTGTAATATGTATTAGCTAAAGATAAAATGCAAAACATTTCCAAATTTTCGAACCTCTTTCATTTCTCGTAATTCCTCTAACTCCTTCAATTCATCGTGCAATGAATCTAGTTCATTGTTTCTAAATGCGAGAGAAGATTCAGCCACACACAAGGATTCAAGGGCACTTTCTAATTTCTGTTCCAGTTCTGCAATGCATAGATCTAAGTTCTTCCTCTCTTCTTCAAAATGCTTTACAGTCCTATTGACCTGTATATTAAAGATGAAACAATTAGCACAGATCTACTGAATGTTGGAGTGAGATTCTTTTAGAACTCAAAAGCAATAAAATCATTTTAATTCAGTGAAATTAAAAACAAAGGAATAATACCTCGTCGTTTTTCCTCTTTTCAACTCTTTGAATCTTCTGCTCAAGCAATAATTTCTCCTTTAGCAGTGTGTTGATAGTATCTTTGGATGCTTGCAACTCATCAGAGAATATTTTCAAATCTTCTTTAAGTTTCTTTATTGTCTGCTTAAGGAGACCACAGTTACCACATTATTGGTGGAGAATACTATTTTTAATCACGTTGGAAGAAAAACTTACTAGTTTAGTAGCAAGTAGAAGCAAGTAAAATTTTCAGTCAGAATTTTTTTTAAAAGAAATTAATATGTTTATGATGTTAATACTTGATTTCAGAAGAAGATAATTAAATCAAGTGAACCTGACTGCGAGCATAAACCGCAAAAAGATAAAGAAAAATAGCAAAACGATAGGACACACCTGAGAATCATCATAACCATTTCTAGCAAAACCATCACCTCCATCTCCATTTCCAACTCCAACCATACTTTGCTTCTTTCCTAGAGATTGATTCCCTACTGAGCTCAGCTTTATCAATTTAGCTTCAATGCTTCTTTTATCAGTTAATGCAGCCTGATAAAAATTAAAAATTAAAATGCAGGACAAGACAGACAATCGTGTTGCTGTTATTATAGAGAGAATATTGTTAACTTATCACATTTTATGCAATTAAAATTAGAAAATATACCTGCAAATCAAACTCCTTTCCATCACATAAAGTTTTAAGTTTATCACGATCATTGATGATTTCTTGTAAGTTTTCCTTCTCCGCTTGTAAAGAATCTCGAATCCCTTCGAGTTCTTCCTGCATTTCCACTTCTCGCTTCTCTTTTGCACGCAGTTCATCCAACAACTACAGAATTTGGTGCATGCCAGGTTAAAAAATGAAGTCAATTTAATTGGTTGCAATAATGATTTATGATACTTTTATGTCAGTAAAAATTAGGAGTTAAAGAACAAATAAGTGAAAAACAGATAATCCCCACTTCAATGACCCGGAGTAAGTCAATTTTATGCAAGAAAAACTGAGAAAAAGTTAATATAATATTATTGTAGTAAAATTCGAAAAGTAACAAAAGCGATGACTATTTTAATATCACTGGGATATGCAGGTTCTTAATACAGTCAAAAAAATACAGGATGATATCACTACAAATCTATATACGGAGGGACTGGGAGAAGACCAAAAAAACTTGAATTATAACAATAACCCCATAAATATTAAACTACATTAATCAAGGGAGAACTGCAGTGTAAAACGTATGTAATGGTATCAGTTAATTAAAACATATTACAGCTTTACTCTATTTGAAAGACAATAATTTACCATATGTTCAGGCATGTGAAAGTTTCGAATATGTGAAAAATATGTTAGTACAAAAAAATGTGGCTGACCCTCATCAATGGGATATGATTTGGGGTTGATATAGATTTAACCACTGGTGTATCTATCCTAACTTAAATCCTTTTTGTCATGCTCTCTAATTTGGACTATCATGATAGCTCCAAGATCGAAGATCGCCCAAAATTTGGCCCGTATTTTTGCTTGGATCAAGACAATCGAGTTGAGCTATGAGCTTTTTTCTGGATCGTGGTTTCATCGATCCGACTTCGAGCTAGATCTGGCTTGAATTGATCCGGATCGACTTAGTATTATTAAAATTATAATATAGCCCTAGCCTATTATGATTTCCTAATTCCCTTCCCGTCTCGTGACTCCTGTCCCGCTCTGCAACCTTTGTCTTAGGCCCCTCCTAGTTCCCTTCCTGCCATTCCCGCTTCAGTGCTCCCGGAATCTCAATCTCGTCCATGCGGCGACAACTCAAAGTCACGGGCTCTCTCCCCTTGGTTCCCAGTGGCATCTGATCTCGATGAGTCGACAATGAGTAATTTCCCATAACCCCAGTGGCGAACTGGTTTTGATCCTTCTGGAATCTAGACATCTGACTCCTCAATCTTCATTTATCATTTCTTAACCTGTTCTTTACCTCTTGCTTTGGTTCTAGACTCGTGGCTTGTGCAGTTGCTCTGTGAGTAATTTTCCAACATGCCCTAACTCGTTCTTCAGTTCTTCAATTCTTCAATTCTCCAGTTTTTTGCAGGGCATTTGCTCTGTGTGTTCTGCAATTGCTCTGTTTGTCCATGTCCTAACTCCTAACATATGGCTAGTGCAATTGTTGTATGCTCTTCACTTTTTCAATTCTTTTGTTGCATGCAGAGAAGCTGTGTGCATAAATATAGATGCATTCATGTGTGTAATCATGTATATGTAATCATGCATTCATGTGTGTGTAATCATGCATTCATGTGTGTGTAATCATGCATTCATGTGTGTGTAATCATGTGTGTTTGACAGAAAGTTTGTGCAAATGTGTGTTTGTGTGACGGAGAAAGAGAGAGAGGGGGACAGTGTGTGTGTGTGTGTGTGTGTGTGTGTGTGCCAGTGTGTGATAGGGAATGTGTGTACTTTCTAGAGTGTGGTGACTAGTATAGCAGTAAGTGACCATGTAGGTCATTGGACTGTGGCTCATTTGTTCTGAGTGGTAGCCCATGAAATGTTGAAATGTGTATTTCCCTTTGTTACATGGATGATATGATTTTTAAGTACTAACCCTCATGTATCCACTATCTTCTACTTCTATGAACTTAATTAGGCACTTTCTTTCGCAATTCGAAGCCTTAGTGTTTGTGTGTAACAGAGTGTGTGTGTGTGTGACAGTGTGTGTTAGTGTGTGATAGGGTGTGTGTGTGTACTTTGCGGAGTGTGGTGACTAGTATAATGGTAAGTGGCCATGTGGGTTATTAGACTGTGGCTCATTAATTCTGAGTGATAGCCCATGGAATAGTGAAAATTTTAAATGTATATTTCTCTTTGTTATGGATGTTATGATTTTTTAAGTGCTAACTCTCACGTATCTACTATCTTCTACTTCTAGTTCTAGGAACCTAATTGGGTATGTCTTCCCAATTTGAAGCCTTAGTGATCAGTCAAGTAGTGGTGATGTCAATGAGAAATAAGTAGATGATAATTTAGCAATATTAGTCGATATTAATATTGAACCTCAAGTCCCACTAATCCTATTCCTGAAGTTGGGGCTGAAAGTGTTGCTATAGATGAGGATAAAAAAGCTAAGGAGAAGAGGTCTGACGTGTAGGATCGCTTCATTTCTATACCTGCTACATTAAAGGGGAAGATAATAGATAGGTGGAAGCTAAGTTATTAAGGCGCGCCGCGCGCCTGAGGCGCCGGGCGCACCGGCCCCCGCCTCTGCAAGGCAGAGGGGGGCGATGTGCCACAGGCGCGCGCCTTGCCAGCTCACCGGCGCACCAAAGGCGCACCTGGGCCTTTCAAGGTGTTTTCTTCAACCTGTTTTTTGGGAGGTGGGCAAAAACATGATCTCAGACGCACTCAAGTCAAGGCACACCTAGACGCACTTGGGCACCCAATTCACTGAAAATCAGTGAATTGGATGCTCAATTCACTAGGCACCAAATTCACCGAAAATCAGCGAATTGGATGCTTAATTCGCTGATTTTCAGTGAATTGGGCACCGAATTCACTGAAAATCAGTGAATTGGATGCCAAATTCGCTGATTTTCAGTGAATTGGGCACCCAATTCATTTTTGCGTCTCACGTGCCTCAGGCGCGCGCCTGCGCCTTGCGCCTAGGCTTCAGGACCCATTTGCGTCTCAGTGCGCCTTGCGCCTTTGATAACTTATGGGGGAAGTGCAAGTATTGCCCACGTTCCTATATGAAACAAAAAACTACGACAACATCACAACTCAAAAGACTTTTGCAGTCTGATCACTACAGCAAGATCAGTGGGAACACAAAGCTGGGTGAATCTGCTCGTGCATTCAAAAATCAAATAGTGTTTAACTTTATTGCTTCAGATGCAAGTGACATACAAAAATCTGATTTAGAAGAATACTTGACTGACCCTTGCTTGAAGTCTTCAGAGAATGATTTTAATATTATAGGGTGGTAGAAGAAATCATCTGCCAACTATAAACACTTATCTCTCATGGACAAAAATATTTTTATTATTCATGCTCAGGAGCATTTAGTGTTGGTGGTCGTGTTTTAATTGATTATAGAGGTTCTTTGGCACCAAGAACTTCAAATGCTCTAGTGTGCAAGGGGAATTGGATTAGAGCTGCGTACAAGGACAACTTCTGTCATTTTGAGACGCTTCTCCTTCAAGTAATAGCAAATATAAAATCTTCCACTTTCTTGTAAGCGGAGGTGTTTGGAAATCGACGCTCTTGCTCTTCTTGCATTTTGACCGGCTTCCTTTACAGCGGACCGATCTAGGTTAGTTGAGATTACTAGTGAATGCTTCCACCTCTCGCTAACATCATTTGTTTACTATTTGTGTAACTAATGTTTGGAGGGATTTCAGGGTAAGAAACCCTAGTGAAATCCTAAACTATAAGAGGATAACACATATATTGAACTATGTGGTAGCTGAGCGATTTCCTTTTGATTAGGCATACCACATAGTTCAATATATGTGTTATCCTCTTATAGTTAGGAAAAGATATGAAAATAATATGAAATTGTATGTGTCGAACGTCGATCGTAGATGAGAATAAGAAATCATCATTGTGTCACAATAATGCAAACAGGGCATGCTAGAACATAAGAAATGTTTTTCCTTTCAGTTAAACACATTATAAATCTTGTGAACTAGTAAATTATATGTGATCACGTATTTCTTTATCTTAGTTATTAAAGGAGCAAGGCGCACCAAGGCGCAAATGGGTCTTGGAGCCTAGGATCAAAGCGCAGACGCACGGCTGACGAAGACAAGACGCAACCACATTCATTTTAAATCATCAACATCAAACATCAGTTTTTCTCCTTGATCAGATTCTTCATCTATTCTACTCATTAATCATTCTTTACTATCATTTATATATCTTAAAAAATATAATCAATGCGGTCACTTGCATCATATCTAAGTCTCAACGCTCGATTATGTTTCAAAAATACTAAACCATGCAAAAATTATTGAGTTCTTATATTGTTTAAAAAAATTACAACAAAAATCGCACCTAGACGCGCCTTCTATGCTTCAAAATCGCAAAAAAGTTGCACGAAGGTGATACCTCTGAGTATGGTGAGCCTTGAGCTTGGGGGCGCGCCTTTAACAACATAGTTCTTTATAAATGTAAGAATAATATGAAAACACGGGTACATGTATGTGAAGCGTATAATTATTATGAGATACACTCAATGATGCAAGGATAATAAAGTATGTAATCCAAAAATTTAAAGTGGCGTAAGACGGGTGTTCCTTTAAGATTAATCATGTCATCACCAATATAAAGGTAAAGGATTAATGAAACACTAAATTTAAAATTGGTGGCTTTAAGAGGGTATTCCTTTTTGTATTCATGTCGGCCACTAATAGAACATAATTAGGATGCACGATCGAGTTTTCTCTCGTGATTGATAGAGGCACACTATCTTACTCATAGGACGTAGCAAACTATATGAGCCTCAAGTTGGGGAGTCGACGCCCCATATAAAGATTACTAGATACAAGTTCATGTTCGTGACCGAGAGACATTGGGGTGCTTATGTTCTCCATTGGTGTCTCGAATCGCTAGAATGTGCATACGAATTTATTTAACTAAGAACAAGAAGACAAGACATCTCAATTCCAAATACAAGTCGGAACCTAGAATCACTATAATTTAATGATTCCGAAATTGGAGGGAAATTCAGTTTAAGAACACGTAATAGAAAAGACATTTATGTTCAAAGTACCTTTATAGAAAATCAGTTGAAGAGAGAAACTCAAAATTGAATTATTAAACTAACCCTATACTCATATATATAGAGTAAGGGGCAAAGATACAGAGGCGGACAGAAATACCCTCAAGCGGGTAAAGTACAAATACAAAACATAAAGAGGACTTGAATTCAACTCTCCCCCTCAAGTCGAACGATAGATGTCTGTCATTCCAAGTCTATGGATATCATCAGTAAAAACATCGTTTCCCAAGCTCTTGGTGAAGACATCGGCCAATTGATCTCTAGATTGAACAAAATGGGTAACTAAATTTCCTTTTTCTAGGTGGTTTTGATGAAATGGCAGTCAACCTCGACATGTTTTGTTCTGTTATGCTGGACCGGATTATGAGCAATACTGATAGCGGCCTTATTGTCGCAGAACAAAGAGATAGGAGTATCAATCTGAAGGTCCAGGCCTTTCAATAAGGTGCGTAGCCATAATCCTTCGAAGAGGCCTTGAGACATAGACCGATACTCGGCTTCAGCACTATATCTTGCTACCACATTTTGTTTCTTGCTACGCCAGGTGACTAGATTTCCACCAACGAAAGTACAATAACTTGTTGTAGATTTTCTGTCATCACGGCATCCAGCCCAATCGGCATCGGTAAAGACATCAATCTTTAAATGATTGTTCTTTGAAAACATCAGACCTCGACCTGGAGCCTTCTTTAAGTAACGAAGGACACGGTATGCAGCATCCTGATGTCTGATTTTGGGGGCATGCATATACCTGCTTAGGATTCCAACTGCATATGTGATGTCAGGGCGTGTGTGTGAAAGGTATAACAGCCTGCCCACCAATTTCTGGTAACTTGCAACATTCGTGCGGTCTCCATCCGTGTCCTCATCGATCCTATGATTTTTCTCCATAGGTGTGTTAGCAGGAGCACACCCAAGCATCCCAGTCTCAGTTAACAAATCTAACAGATACTTGCGTTGCGAGATGAAGATACCCTGATCAGAGCGAGTCACTTCAATTCCCAGAAAATAGCGGAGTCTTCCCAGGTCCTTTACTTCAAACTCTGCAGATAGGAGGGCTTTCAGCTTCGAGACTTCATCAGATTCATCCCCGGTGATCACGATCTCATCCACATAAACAATAAGGACGACAATCTTCCCCTCATTCTTCTTGACAAACAGGGTATGATCAGAATGTCCCTGTTGGTATCCAAACTTGACCATGGCCTTGTGAAACCTGCCAAACCAAGCCCTGAGGGACTGCTTCAACCCGTATAGGGACTTCCTTAGGCGACAGACAAGACTTTCTTGCCCCTTCTTCACAAATCCAGGGGAAAGGACATGTAAACCTCTTCATCGAGGTCACCATGCAGGAAGGCATTTTTGACGTTCAGTTGATGTAGATCCCATCCCAAGCATGCCGCACAAGATAGAATAACACGAACGGTGTCCATTTTTGCAACAGGGGCAAAGGTCTCCTGGTAGTCGACTCCCTGAGTCTGAGTGTAACCGCGAGCCACAAAGCGGGCTTTGTACCGCTCAACTTTGCCATCCTGATTTTGTTTAACCGAGAATACTCATCTAGAACCAACGACTTTCTTTTCAGGAGGAAGAGAGGAGACGTTCCATGTGTGATTTTTCTCCAAGGCGAACATTTCCTCCTCCATTGCACGAGCCCATGCTGCCACGTCTTAGGGATAGTGATCATAGACAAGGAGGAAATAAAACACAGATGGGGCTGTGAAAGATGACTATAAGCAACATGATTTGAGATAGGGTGATCGGTACACCTAGCCTTACCTCGTAGCATAGCAAGAGGTACATGCAGGTCAGCATCAGAATCTGAGTCCAAAGACGACACCCGAAGCGACGGAACCACAGAAGACTGTTCACCTGTTTGCCGCCGACGATATATATGAGGAAGAGGAGAGATAAGGGACAGATGTTGGTATGTCGTGGAAAACAATGTAGGTATAGGTGACGTGGGAAAAGTAGGTAAAGGAGAAGTAGGAGAGGAAGGAGCGGTAGGTGTAAGAGGAATCAGAGGTAGAGGAGGAATCAGATGTAGAGGAACCGAGTCGATGGCCTCAATCTCCCCCTGACGAACGGAGTGAGGCAAATCCACATAGTAAGATTCCTCCTCACGAAATGTCACGTTCATGGTACAGAAGACACGTCTGGAAGGGGGGGTGATAACATCGATACCCCTTAGTGGTAGCAGAATAACCAAGGAAGACACAACGTAGAGCTCGAGGGTCAAGCTTGTCACGCTGAGGCTGATGGACGTGAACAAAACAAACACACCAGAACACACGAGGTGGAAGATGAGCAGTATGAACAGTGGAGGTCGTAGAGAGACGAGCGAGAGGAGTAGAAAAATCGAGAACCCGTGAAGGAAGACGATTGATAAGATGAGTGGCCGTTAGGATAGCATCACCCCAATATGATTTTGGGAGATGCATGGTATGGAGAAGGCAGCAGGCAACATCAAGGAGATGCCTGTTTTTTCGTTCCGCCACACCATTTTGGGTGGAGGTGTAGACACAAGTAGTTTGGTGAATAATTCCATGACTCGTGAGATACGATCCAAACGCTACACGATCATCATATCCCCCCCATTATCACTACGAAGAACACGAATAGTAGCATCGAACTGGGTTTGAACCATTTTATGGAAGGTTTGAAAGACAGGAAATACCTCATTTTGTTTCTTTAAAAGGTAAACTCATGCAGTACTGGAAAAACAATCTATAAAGGTAACAAATCAACGATGGCCATTTAAAGAAACAACAGGGGAAGGTCTCCAAACATCAGAATGTATAATAGCAAAAGGGGTAGCACTCAGGGGCGGACCCACCTTGGGGCGAGTGTGGGCGACCGCCCACACTCAAATTTTAAAAAAATAAATTTAATAGTATTAGCCACGGCAAAAAGCCGTGGCTAATACCATTTTTTTACTTAATATTATTAGCCACGGAGAAAGCCATGGCTAATACCATTTTTTTAATTAATAGTACAATGCCCTATTCTCAACCCCCCACCCACCCACCCACCCACCCACCCCCCCCCCGACAGCTCGCGACATATCACAAGCCAGAGAAATCCCTCCCCCCTCTCTGGCCGACGGAAGCCCTCACCCTCTCAATCGGACCGACGAAGGCCCTCTTCCTCTCAATCCGACCGACGGAAGCCTTCCCCCTCTCAATCCGACCGACGGAATCCCTCGACTCCGACCCTCCGGCCTCCTCTCAGTCTAATGCCTCAGAAGGTTTGATTTCATCAATTTTTTTGTAGATCTTAATTTTGTAGATGCGAATCTGTTTTATTTAGCTAATCATTATGTTATCCAAAAAGATCTGTTTTGAAAATTTTCCTGAACGAACCCAGCAGATCTGATTTCATTAAGGATATTATCTTTTTGGATGCTGCTTTTTCTGAGCATTTTTTTTGTAGATCTGTTTTTTTTTTCTTAGCATTTTTTGAGCATTTTGTTCAAAATCATTTAGTTTATTTGGTAAGCTATCAATGCATGCATGTCTCCCAGAAGTCAGAACACATTTCTTTGAATTTTGAATTTTATTTGCTCCAGTTTTTTTTATTATGCCTCCTTCTACAAGAGGTTTTTTGCTCCAGGAAACTGTTATTAGCTGCAGCCCGCAGCAATGTACAAGCTTAATAATTGATAGTGCTCCATTAGAAATTGATGGAGCTACCATTAGAAATTGATAGAGCATAGTGAGCTGTCAGCCTGCCATTAGAAATTGTTATTAGCTCCAGTTTTATTAAGGATTGCAATTTGTAGCATAGTGAGTTATTAGATTATGAGGACATTATGAAATGCTTTCAAAACATGAAAGCTCGAAGAGGAGTATTGTAAACAAGGTTATTTATATCTTTCTACTATTGTATATGCAACTTTTGTATAATTTTTGTCGTATTAATGATTAATGTACTTGTTTCATATTTTTCAATTTTTTTAGCAATTTTTTTGTCTGCCCACACTGGAAAAAATTCCTGCGTCCGCCACTGGTAGCACTAGGAGAAGAAACATGGGGCAACGAATGTCGAACATGTTTAGACATATCACACACATCACATTTTAAAGTTTTAACAATATGCGATAAAGTAGGAAACATTTTTGAGAGATAAACAGGAGAAGGATGCCCAAGGCGCAAGTGCCAGCGTCAAGCATCCGCAGCAGTAGTAGCGAAAGAGGAGAGAGCCAGAGACGGAGGGGAAGCATCCAGATAGTACAATCTGTCGCGCTTCCTACCACTGTCAATGGTCCGCTTCGTACCCAGTTCCTGAAAAACACAAGAATCAGGAAAGAATGTTACCGAGTAAGATTGCTAATGGACAGAAGATTTCGAGGAAAGGAAGGGATATGTAAGACAGACGGAAGAGAAAAAGAGGGGGAACAGGAAATGGTTCCTTTCCCGGCAATGAGAGACAACATGCCATTAGCAGAAATCACCTTGTCCTTACCTGACAAGGGGGTGTAAGAGGAAAAACTTGAGGAGGAGCCGGTCATGTGATCGGTGGCTCCGGAGTCAATAATCCACTCAGACTGAGACATGGCAGCAGCATTGGCACTGGGCATAATAGCAGTAGTAAAGGAAGTAGAGGTACCGCTCTGGGAAGTGTCAGACAGAGAGTGTAGAAGACGACGGAGAGCGTCTAATTCCGACGTGGTGAAATGTCCTGGGAACTGACCCTGATGATTGTCGTGCACCTCAGTGGAGTAAGCAGCATCGTGAGGACAAGCATTAGTCTGGCGGTATCCCCCTCGACCTGGACCACGACCACGACCAGGACCACGACCACGACCGTATCCAGGTGGAATAAGATGAGGATGACGTTTGAAGCAACCATCCTGAGTATGTCCCCTGCGACCACAGTGATCACACGTCGGAACCCCACTAGGATTAGTGGAGCTATCACGACCAACACTGATCAAGGCAGAATGATCTGGTAGAGAAGCTGTGATGAGGGACCTTCGGCAGTCTTCGGCGCCAAGAACCATGTTAAACGCCTCCCGAAGGGAAGGAAGAGGAGAGCGGTGAAGAATATTTGTGCGAGTCATGTCCATGTCTATGCTCAACCCCATCAGAAACACATGTAGACGAAATCGTTCGTCTCTTTTCTGTAGTTGAACTGCATCGGCAGTACATGCGGGGGTAAACTGATCAAAGTAATCCCATTCTTGTGCGATACGCTCGAACTCCGAAAAATAGGAGGATGCCGTCATAGTTCCCTGACGAAGCTCCAGCATACGTCGTGTCAGCTCATAGGTCAGAGTGGAACTGCCAATCTGAGAATACGTCTCCTTTGCCCGAGTCCAGATCTCGTAGGCAGAGTCGATCAACATATAACTCATGTACACCTTTGGAGACATAGCGTGAAGGATCCAGGAGACAACCAAGGAATTTTCAGATTCCCATCGTTGCCAGGTGGGATCATCCGGAGAAGGTGTCACTTTTGTCCCATCGATGTATCCAAACAGCTGATGGCTCCGAATGACATGTTGAGCAGCCCGAGACCATTCCAGATAATTGGTCTCATCCAAGGAAACAGTGGTGCTCTTGAGGGACCCAGAGTGACCAGAAGAGCGTTGAGGGTCGCTTATCCGGGGAGTCACCACACATGGTGATGGAGAATCAACTGCATCGGATAGATCAGCCATGAGGAACAACAGGAGAGGGAAGCTCACGGAATGAGAGAGGAGCTGCAGTTGGATCGCTGACGAAAGGATCGATGCTGGATCATTCGACGAAGAAGAAGCTGCTGGATCATTCGACGAAGAAGAAGCTGCTGGATCGCTGCTGGATCATTCAACGAAGAAGAAGCTGATGGATCATTCGACGAAGAAGAAGCTGCTGGATCATTCGACGATGAAGAAGCTGTTGGATCGCTGCTGGATCATTCGACGAAAGGAGGCAATCGATGAAATAAGGCAATCGACGAAGAAGAAGCAATGAGCGAAGAAGAGGCCGCCGTCGATGAGGAATCAACACAGAATAACGATCACGCACGCAGCCGACGTCTCGACACGGGGAAAGCCAGAGCAGAACGAAGGAGAAGACGACGGAGAAAGAACATGTATCATGAGGAGGGGCGGCTGGCTCCTTCAGCGTGCAATGCCGTCGACTAGAGAACCGCGGGCCACCATCGTCGGGGACGACAAAACGACAAGCGAAGGAGCAGAACGGCAGAGGCGGACGCGCAGTAGCGGAGAAAGCACGGAGCGGGATTAGGGCTTCACGAGGCTCTGATACCAAGTTGAAGAGAGAAACTCAAAATTGAATTATTAAACTAACCCTATACTCATATATATAGAGTAAGGGGCAAAGATACAGAGGCGGACAGAAATACCCTCAAGCGGGTAAAGTACAAATACAAAACATAAAGAGGACTTGAATTCAACTAAATCATGCATAGAACTCTAGTATACATTTCTTTATTATAAAATGTTATTTTAAAAGAATGCACGCATATTTTTTATTCAAGCTATTTTAGTGTCACCAAGAGGGATATTTTTTCTTACTTACCAGTTGGGTTGACCCCGTCTTCAGACATTTCTTTTCAGGGGTCACAAGTCGGGAGATACGCCTAGGATAAGCTTCTGAGAATATCTACATTTAGTTTGCTTTTCCTTTAAATTGTTGTATCTTTTATTTATGAACTCAAATGTATCAGGCTCTTTTAAATTTCAATATTTCAGACTATTTGCTCATTTCATTTCTAGTTAGCTCTGTGAATCAGATTTTGAGATATTTTTTAACCACTCCAGTTTAATATTTCCTGTCGTGTACCAATTTATGTATTGTTTCTTAGTTTGCTTCATATCACAAGTGTCGATTGGGCTTATGAATTGATGTTAAACTAGGTAGGGGTGTTATACATATATCCTTATCTCCTGAACTTGCATCTGAAGGGAAGGTTTGCAAGCTAAAAATGCTTTATACGGCCTTAAACAATCTCTTAGAGCATAGTTTGGGAGATTTCACAAGGTCATGAGGGCTTCTGGATATACTCAGGATAATGCAGATCATAATCTGTTCGTCAAGCACATGAAAGGTAAATTGACAGTCCTTATAGTTTATGTGGACGACATTGTTATAACAGGAGATGTTCTGGAAGAGGTTCAAACTCTAAAAGAAAAGTTGGCTAGGGAATTGAGGTAAAGGACTTGGGGACTTAAGTATTTTTCAGGTATTGAAGCCGCCAGATCAAAACATGAGATTTTTATATTTTTATCTCGCAGAGGAAGCATAATCTTGATTTACTTAAGACATCAGGAATGTGTGGGTGTAGATCTGTCGACACTCCTATCAAAGCAAACCATCTATTAGGGAGGGATGAAGGTGAACCTGTTGAGAACATTCCTTATTTTCAGTGATTAGTGAGGAAGCTGATTTACTTTTCACATACACGCCTAAATATCTCGTATGCAATGGTCAGTCAATACATGCACTCACCAAAGACCCATCATCTTGATGCTACCCACCGTATTTTTCAGATACCTCAAGTCCCCTCCTGGGAGCGGTATACTATTCTCACTGAATGATGAGCTAAATATTGAAGTCTACACAGACGCAGACTAGGCTGGATCGGTTAATGATCGACGGTCCACCTCAGGATATTGCACTTTGAGTGGTGGGGATTTGGTTACATGGAATGGAGGAGCAAAAAACAACAAGAAGTGGATAGATTCAGTGTCAAAGCTGAATTCAGAACCATGACACATAGATATGTGAAGGACTGTGGATTCAAACTATTACGATAGACCTTGGCTTTGAGAAAACTGAGCCAATCAGAGATTATATTGTGATAACAAGGTGGTCATTAGCATTGCTCATAACTCTATTCAACACGATCACACCAAACACATATAGATTGATATACTTCATTAAAGAAAATATAGTGAGAGGAATCGTATATACTCTGTTCATTCTGTCTGAACAAAAACTGACAGACATCCTCACGAATGGATTGAGCATGAGTGTTTTTGGAAGGATCATTACCAAGTTGGGCATGGTCAAACATTACACGCCCAACTTGAGAGAGAGTGTTAGCATGTATCAATTGATATTTTGTTACTACCTGTATTTCTCTTTTTCGTATTTCTCCTCATTACGCCTCACTCATATATATTAGAGTGAGACTCTACAAATCATTATGCAGGCAATTGAATGTTTCAACAGTTTTAAATTTAAAATCAATATAAAACCATCATGGATTAGACCCTAGAGCTTACAAACAAATTTTGAGGCCTGGGGCAGTAAAATGTCGCCAAATCCCACATCATCTAGTGTTGTGGGTACTCCAAACCGCCTCCCGCATTTGGAGATGAACTTCAAAGCTCTCTTGCTTTAGAATCGTGCTCGAGAACCTTGTTTTATGCTGAAAATTTTCTTCTTGATGCTCTGCATGTCCTCTTCTTTGCCTCCAAGGTGCCATGACGCATAAGGAAATGCATTACTCCTCATTCTAATATCTCCTTGTTATATATTTCTAGACTCCTGAAACTTCTACGGAAATCTTCTTAATGGAACTAGATATCTTATACCACATCAAGACATGCTTAACTCAATAATTCAAATTCATTTCAATTAATAATATATCTTGAAACATTAACGATTTCTCACATTTTGAGTTTTATCAAAAAAAATGTTATTTCAATTGCTTTGTGTAGAATTAGGGCTTTTTTGTGTATATTCGCCTTACAACATATATATATGCCTCTACACTTCTCTAAACGCACACCACACCTAAAATACACGCCAACACTCCTCAAGGTGGGTGAAAGATATTTACTAAACCCATCTTGTCAGAATTTCTAATCATATCCTTCGAGCTAAGACCTTTGGTCAAACAATCTGCGGCCTGATCATTGCTCGCAATATAACTAAGCTCCAGTAGCCCACTATCCTGCTTCTTTTTTATGAAGAACCTATCAATCTCAATATGTTTGGTCCTATCATGTTGAACTGGATTATTTGCAATACTGATAGATGCATGGCTGTCACACCACAGCTTCATCTTATCTCCTCGATCCAATTTCAGCTCCATCAGCATTCCATTTAGCCACAGGAGTTCCACAACCCCCAATATCATAGCTCTGTATTCTGCCTCTGCTGTCGATCTGGCCACCACCAATTGCTTCTTGCTCCTCCAGGAGACCAAGTTGCCTCCTACAAACATGCAATAGCCTGAGGTGGATCTCCTGTCGTTTATACAGCTTGCTCAATCAGAGTCACAGTAGCCCTCAATCTTCATGTGCCCGTTCCTTTTGAATAACAGCCCCTTTCCAGGGGCAATCTTCAAGTATCGGAGGATCTGGTACACAATATACATGTGACCCTTCTTAGGGTCATGCATATAGCGGCTCACCACGCTCACGGCAAAAGAAATGTCCGGACGCGTGTGACTCAAGTAAATCAGCTTCCTAACTAGTTTCTAGTACATTTCTAGATCGACTGGTTTACCTGCCTCAGCATCCAGTTTACACTTCTGATCGATCGGTGTTGCAGCAGGCATGCACCCTCAACATCCCTGTCTCTGTGAGGAGGTCCAAGGCATACCTCCTTTGGGACAACAATTTCCTTTGCACCATAGGCAATCTCAATCCCAAGGAAATACCATAGCAAACCTAAATCCTTTACATCAGACTCCTTGCCCAACGCCTTCTTGAGGCGGACGATCTCCTGCTCATCATCCCCTCTGATGATCAGGTCATCCACATACACCGCAAGTATAGTGATGTGATGGCCTTCACTTTCCCTGAAGAACACCGTGTGATCAGCATTGATCTGCCGGTATCCCATCCCAATCATGGTCTTCCTGAATCGGTCAAACCACGCACGAGGAGACTGCTTCAAGCCATAAAGGGACTTTTTCAGTCTACAGACTCTGCCTTCGGTCTTAGCTGGGCCAAACCCCGGTGGTATCTCCGTGTACACCTCCTCCGCTAGCTCTCCATGAAGAAACACATTATTCACATCTAGTTGATGCAACCTCCATCCACCATTTGCTGTCAAGCTTATCAGAGTTCGGACAGTGCTCATCTTAGCCACGGGTGCAAATGTCTCGTCGTAATCAATGTCATAGGTATGGTTATACCCTTTTGCGACCAATTGAGCCTTATAGCGCTCGATAAGACCATCTGGGTTCTGCTTCAAAGTGAAAACTCATTTGCACCCGACAGTCCTCTTGTTCCTTGGTAGGTGTGTCAGCTACCAGGTTTAGTTCTTCTCAAGAGCTCTCATCTCCTCCTTCATTGTTGCTTGCCATTTTGGATCAGTTTTGGCAACATGCCAATTGTTAGGTACAATAATACTATCCAAAGAGGCAATGAATGCTCCATGAGAAGAAGAGATATTATCATAGGAGACAAAAGAAGCAATGTCCCAACCATATCTGTCTGGAGGGTTGCCCGCATTGCTGAGAGTAGTCTGTCGGACCGTGGTAGTAGGAGATGGAGGGGTAAAGGGAATGATCTCACCAGAAAATGAATGTGGTGGTGGAGGTGCTCCAGGAGTAGAGACTGGCGTAGACGAGGGACTAGGCACTGCCATTCTAGGCACGGGTACTGGTTCTGCAGTCTGTTTTCCTCTCCTCTGATATGTAAGCAGTTCCCCCTGAGTCGTAGGCCTCACGCCTCTCACTTCCTCCTCCTGCTCTGCATTACTCCCATGCTCCTCTACTGATCCTTCATGTCATACTTCCAGATCTGTCACCAAACTCTCCCTCTCTGGCCTCATACTTTCGGTATTTGGTCATTCTAGTGTGAGTTGGGCCTCCTACTGTCGATAGTACTGCTCCAGCTCTCTGAAGTGGACATCCATGCTTACGAAACTTCTCTTCTCGACTGGACTCCAGCACACGTACCCCTTCTGAGTACCAGAGTAGCCCACGGAGATACACTTGAGTGCCTTCGCATCAAGTTTTCCAACACTCGGTCTGTTGTACTTCACAAAGCATACACAACCGAAAACTCTTAATGGAAGCATCCCTCCATTATGTCCCTGCAATTTTTGACACGGGGATTTCCACACGAGAATTCGTGAAGGCATTCTGTTGATCAATTGTGTTGCTGTTAACACAACATACCCCCATAGGCTCTGAGGGACTTTCATGTGGAGCATCATACTCCTTGCCACCTCCATTAGATGCATGTTTTCTCTCCGCCACGTCATTCTGTGCAGGTGTGTATGCACATGTGGTCTGATGCAGTATCCCATGGACTGATAGGTACTCTGTCAATGCCCGATTAGTGTACTATGTTCCATTGTCCGACCTTAATACCTTTATCATTTTGTCGTACTGTATTTGGACATGCTTATGGAAATCCCGAAAACATGTAAAAACCTCACTCTTATTTTTCATCAGATATAACCAAGTGACATGCGAGGCGCAATCAATAAATGTCACAAAATATTTATAGTCATTCAAACTTACGACACAAGACCCCAAACGTCAGAATGCACAACATCAAAAAAGGAGGAGTTTATCGGTCCTGTGCTAACATAAAAGCTCCTAGTGAGCTTGCCTAAGTCGCATGCATCACATACAAGTTTATGTGGATTTGTTTTTTTAAACAATAAAAGAAATAGTCTGGCTAAAGTGCCAAAAGAAGAATGCCCCAAACGTTGGTGATGTAGTAGAAGTGTATCCTCTGCACTCATCTTTGTTCCTCCAACTTCTGTCTCCCCCGCAGATATAAGAGTTGTGTCCAATCCTTCCCGATCCAGATACCATAGCCCGTCATGGCAGGTCCCAGTCCCAAGTATCCGCCTCGTCCCTTTCTCCTGGAAGGTCACCTTGAGAATATCAAAATAAACGACACATTTTAGTTGAAGGATTATGGAACTAATGGATATGAGGCTAACTGGAAACGAAAGAGCATGCAAGACATTGGATAGTTTAACCGAACCTGTACAATTGACTGTGCCCTTACCGACCACTGATTGAAACTAGGCGAGTGTAGGATGTTGTCAGTAGTAACTAGGCGAGTGTAGGAGGAGAACTCACCCGCATCTCCTGTCACGTGTCGTGAAGCACCGGAGTCAACGATCCAATTCGATGTCTTGGAAGGGTGGGCATACATAGCTGAAGCTGATGCCCCCCGATTCCACTCTTGCTTCCTTCACCATCTTGTTTCCTCTTGAGGCCCTCCATCATGCTCATCATACTTAGTAGAGTCTGCTCCTCCTCGGTGTAAATAACATCAACCTTCTCATCACATCCACTAATACCTAGATTGGCACGATAGCCACCTCTTGTAACGGCCCGAAGTCCGCCACAATTTAAATCTTTAATTTCTTCTGAGCAGGTTTTACACAATTAAATAATGCAGCTAAGCGGATCACAGGAGTGGTACCAGTAAAAGACATAAAAGCACTTTTATTCATTTATCATAATTTACATCATGTCCATGCTTACAGGGAAAGCCAAAATACAACAGTACATAGCAAACTGAAATGTACAACACTGGAATACATTCTAACCCGAGGTCAAGACATATCTTCCCTTTGATTCCTTTCTGCCTCCGCAGGTCTCCTCCTTGCGGGGCCTAGCACGCTGGCGATCTGATCCTAAAAAGAAAATTAATAACCAATTAGTTTTAGAAAACTAAGTGAGATCCCTACCTCTTCGACCGCACTACAGGCAAACACGAAGAGTCAGCTATAACAAACAGTTATATATATATATATCTGTAAAACTGTATGAACATGAAAGTAGACAGTTACAGTAAACTGGGGCACAGAAATAAACAATTTCTGTTATTTCAGTTAATTTTCATGTTCAATTATCTTTCTTTCCGTTCTCTCGAAATACTGAGGGTCATTCTTAATCACATATCCGGGCCCATCAAATCAATGTCCATTCTAGGGCGCTCAACCGCGCAACAGGCTCTCATGCCTCCTAAATTGGACATTTCAGTATCAATTTCCGTCGGAGATCTACCCCTCCACTGGGTGTAGGAGTCTGAAGCTTACCCCCCCTACTAGGCTGACCCTTAGTATTTCGATGCGTCGACGCACTCTCTTTTTCTTATTCATTTCATTTCATATTCAAATCATAAATATAGGAAATAATTGTTTTAATTCCCCTCAGAAATTCTATCGCTTGCTAATCCATATTTAGCTTTTTAGCGATTTCATACATTTCAGTGATTTCAAATCTTCCACATTCTATATCAAAGCAATTCATATTCAGCAAAATATTCGAATGTATACAAATTCAAAGCCGTAAGGACTCACCGCTGCTTTTCCTTTGTCCTTGTCCTTCGCAGGATTCTCGTTGCGTCTATTTCCGGACGCCATCCTCTGCAGTATCAAGTAAATCATTTACTATAGGGTTGCGTCTTTAAATAGCTACGAACAGATTCCTTAAGACGACCACAACTACGACCTCGAGGAGTTGCCTAGGGAAGGACAAGCCTAGTGACTCAAACGAAACGCGTAAAATCAGATTTTAAATGCTATGAAACTCCCAAAAATCAGCCACTACACTTCTCAAATTTCAGCCAATACAAGATCTCAAGTGGGCATTTTTTGGGGGCTGATAATGACACTAACAAGGGTTGCTAACAGCAGCCCCAAGGGCTGTCATTATAGTCCAAAGTCAGCTAAAAACAGTTACTAAATCAGCAAGAGCATAAGATAAACAGCAGCCCAAAAACAGGCCAAACAGCCAATCAACCACCAACCAAACAGCCGGCCAACTACTATCCAAGCAGCCGGCTAAGAGGAGCAACAGCCAGCTGACTGAAATCAGCAAACAGGAACAGCAATAGCTAGGGTAAAAGGGTTTACAACAGGGGAAAAACAGCCACGTAATCTCCCCAATATCAAGACGAATAAAAGCCCTCTTATTCACAACCTAAACAAGGGAATAAAAGAGGGAAAACCCTAGTTGCAAATCAGATTTCATATCCAGCCAACACCCCATCCCCTAATTCCTTTATAGCAAATAATAAGAAGTAAAGGAGGGGGAAGAAGGAAAGAAAGCTTACAAAGCTAGGTCACAACCTCAAGAACCCACCAGCCAATACAGCAACCAACAAGGCACAAGGAGAGTGGCAGCACAAAGAGGAGAAGGCCTCAAACTCTCTCTCTCCCAAATCCCTAAGGCTGCCGACCAAGAAGAAGAAGCAGAGCAGCAGGTTTCCAGCCCGAGAAAGGCAGCTACAGGCGACCATAAGAAGGGGCAGCAAGGCTCCAGCCAGCAAGCGGCTAAGAGGAGTAGAGTAGTACGGGATGACCAGCAGCCAAATAAAAATATTCCACCGCTTAAGGAATATAATATTAATAATATATCAATAGGAATGGCCAGCACAAGGCTCAGCTAGTCCAAACAGCCAGCCCAAAGAATGGAACCAACCAACTTTAATCCACAGCCAACACAAACTATTAGCCATTATCATGTTAATCCTCCTCTTAAGCTTAATTAAACCAACTTAGCTTAATCCAAGCCTTAATCATACTTAATTTCAATAACGCAATTTAAATCGAAAACGAAACGAGCGTCGCAAAAACATCGGAATTCAAGAAACTTCAAATTAAATTGCGACGTCGAATCAACACTGCTTTTCATTTCATCATAGGGGGATTCTTTTATATTAACCTATAATAAAATAATTATACAAAATCAGGTTCGGGTCTTACACCTCTACCACCACGACCCTAGCCACGTCCACGACCACCACCACCCAAATCCCCCTCCTTTGGGGGTCTGGGGCAAGCATACAACAGATGGCCTGTCTCCCCGCAGTTGTAGCACTGTCGTGTTTCCTCTCGTGGCCTTGGAATACCCGAGCCAGTGGCCGCTAGTGCTGACTTTACGGCAGCGGAATCTCCCGTCCCTGTCTGGAGTTTGAACCGGGTCTCCTCCTGAATCATGGCCTAGATGGCCTCTGACAGAGTAGGAATCTTCGTACCAGACAGAAGTAAGGCTCTCCTCTGATCGAACCGTTCATTTAACCCCTTTAGGAACCTCATGGTCCTTTCTTATACGATAATTTTGGAAGCCCTACATCGTGGGTCACTGCAACGCGTGCCACCAGAAGCATGGTCATAGTACACCCATAGCCGTTCTAACTCTGATGCATACTCCTGCACAATCTTCTCACCTTGAACTGTGTCATCAATTTCTCCCTTCACCTGGAAGACCCTGAGAGTGTTCCCCACTCCATCATATGTACTTCGCAGCCTGTCCCAAACCTCCATGACTGTCTCCAAGCCATCAACCGTGGCAGCAATCAATGAGACAACTGAGCTGAGAAGCCACATGAACACAGTCATGTGGGTTGATTCCCACTCATCTCCTGCAGTTGGGTTCTCGGTCTTCAACTCCCCCGTCAAGAAACTCCCAACCTTCTGCGTTGCAAGAGTCTTCCTCACGCGGCGTGACCAACCCAGATAGGTGGTCGGTCCTTCCAGCTTCAGGTCAACCGGTGGAAGGTCCAACTTCACTGGTCGGGGTGATGAGCCCAACAACTTCAACAAAGTAACCACCTCTGTCGGGTCCAACTTCTTGAGGACGTCCTCCATCCTTTCGTCGTCGTCACTTACTAGTGCCCACACCAATCAAGCAAACACAGGCCCTCTTAGCTGGTTCGTCGAGAGGACATTCAAAAATCGTCGAGAGCTCCTTGCAATCGTCGAGTGTTGTCGTATTCGTCGAGTGCCTTCGTCGAGGCTGGTTCGTCGAGTGCTGCTGGTTCGTCGAGTGTTGTTGTTTTCGTCGAAGTAAGGCTCTCTCGACGAAAAACAAGTCCCTGATGTCGACGCCAAGCTTCCCGCTGTGTCGTTGTCCTGTGTTGTAGCAGTGTCGACGAGAGCAAAAATCTCATCCAATGTCGTCGACGGGGTCATTGAGGGACCACAGAGGCTTCAGCGGCGACGACGAGGACTCCACGAGATCGCAAGGGAGAGGGTCGTCGACAAGGCTCCAGTGGCGACGAGGACTCCACGTCGACGATGCTCCAGCGAGAATGCACGGGCGGCTCCCTTCCCCCGACTCTGATACCATGTAGAATTAGGGCTTTTCCTGTGTATATTCGCCTTACAACACATATACAACATATATATATATATGCCTCTACATTTCTCTAAACGCACACCACACCTAAAATACATGCCAACACTTCGTTTGTAAGACAAGAATATACACCCATAACTACTATGGTTATGTTACATGGTCCAATATTTCTCCAAGAATCACTTGCAATCTTCACAAAAATGTAGTCAAGTGAAGTATATTTTTATATGATATCAACAACATTACAACTACTTTTTCTCATTTCTTATATCATGTGTCTGTCATTGCAAGATCATATGTTAATGAGAAATCAAATATAGCATCATCCATCAAAAAAGCACTTCTCATTTCAAACATATGATGGATGAACTGTGGACAACGAAATTCTTAAAAATCAAACGTTTCTGTTGAGATAGTAAATCTCTAATTGAGTTACTTAACTTGAATATAGATGCATTACATTATTGATAAGTTATCCATTTAATTTTATTTAAAGCCTGGAAACTAGTTCTTTATAAAGTATCAATAAAAAATCAACATAAACTACTATTTTTATTAGATTGATAACATTTTTTTTATCTTTCGTGTCCTTTGGAAAAAGAATAAGACTAGTGATGTTGATAACAATGAAAATGCAGATTGATGCTTCAGGAGAAAAATATGAATAACGGAATTTGAAAAGTGAGTAAGACAGCTAAGGTCTATAAATCAACTTACTTTATCTGCATTTTTATGGGATTCTTCAACAGCTTTTGATAGCTCCTGAAGACGTTTTTCATAAATGTCTGAACTTGACGGATTAACTGTGCGGGGCGGATTAACTGCTTTAGAAGAATCATCTTGAGTGGAACCTGCTGCAGGAGACTGTGCTTTTGAGTGCCGATGGAGCATGATGTCATTTATATGTGTTTGAAGAGCAACACAAAGTTCCTCCCCCTACAAAAGTTTATATAAGACATTATGGTTCATTCACTAACAACTAATATCAGCAATAAATCATACCAAACTAAAGCTCCATTTTGGAAAACTGTGTTGGTGGCGTGGAGCACTGGTGAGAAATAGAGCTACCACCCTTTGGTAGAAAATGAAGCTCAAAATGAAGTTTTTAGCCTCACACAACACCGGAGAACGAAAAAGAAGGTTACCAAACACTTCAATTTCTCTAGTGAGGTGAATAAAAAATGCCACCGGAACAAAAATGAAATATCAAACAGTGCCCAAGGAAAACAACAAATATAACGTCCTGACCTGCTTAGTTTCAAACTGAAAAACATGAAGCACACCAGCAACCCTCATCTTGAAGAAAACAGCCGTATTGCTGCTACCAAATTGCATAATATCTCTTAATTCTGCTGAGTGTAAGTATTCTTTTGGAACTGGACGGAAAAAGTGAACCTATGATACATGAGAAAGAATAAATCATATCAGATTTTTTTAGATTTTTTTATATATCACTATGTTATAAGTATTAGACGAACTGTAACTAACCCCTCGTTTATTAATGCCTATTATAATCCGTCCAGGTAGAAGCCCTATTGGGTCATCTATCTTACGGACACTGAAGAAAACTGAGTTTCCATAAGGAAGAGTACGCAGGATCCTAAGATATTGTTGTCTTGCATCATCTTTCGAAAAGTTCTCCTGCATGGATTAGAACAAAATAACAAAGCAAATAATGAAAACCCTAGAATTGTATTGGCATTCACTTTGTACAAAAATATTAATGAACTTACACTACAAGATACTCAGACAATAACAAGCCCAACAAACCATTAAGTCTAAATTTATACCCTAGGATACATCCAGATCAAAAATTAAGCAAATGGTTTGGCTTCTGTTACCATGTCCAGCATAAGTCACTACTTATCTAAATACAACATTTTTGGTTAATAGATAATGATAACAAGATTTTACATTAACATGGGATCATAGGGCCCTAGACGCAACTCCTAAACGCATTCTCCCCTCATATAAGACTCCTAAATGCGTTCTGCCCTCATCTGTGAATCCATGTGTTCCCTAGCTTCCTCTGAAGGATGTGAACTCTCCTCCTTCCACTAACACATATGGCTCATTCCCTCAAACTGCAAAGTTTCATCACCATCTGCCCAGCTGTCGTTGCCTCTGTTATGAGATCTATTTTTATTATTTTATTTTCTAAATATTGCTTTTACGGCGCATTCCTAATTTGTTATATTTCCATTATCGTTCTTTCCTTTGTTGTATTTCCTTTATTGTACTTTCCTTTGACATCGATTGTAAGCCTATTTAAGGGACCCTTTGGGTCTTGTGTTGGCATGCAAGAAAAAAGTCTATTTTCTTCCTCTAAAATTGTGAGATATTGGTAGCTCTCTCCTCCAACGAGCAAGCCCCACTTAGGCAGCCGCGGTTCCGGCTCCACGGTATTCTCCTCCGCCGTCGTCATTATCGCCTCCGACACGCCCTCTGACTAGGCCCCTAACAACTTGGTAACAGAGCTAGGTTGGTCCCCGTCCGCGGACGCACGCCAACATCGGCATCCAGTCCAATCGGCCGCACTTTCCCCCGCAGCCACGAAGCCCCTCTACTAGCAGCAATATATTCAAACACGCCGAGCATCCCGCAAGAACATCTTCCTGCGTCGCATCTCCAACCACAGCCGGCGTCTTCCTCCCCGTGTGCGTCTCCAACCGCAGCTAACATCTTCCTCTCCAACCGCATCCAGCAAGATCATCTTCCTACGCCGCATCTCCAACCGTAGCCGACGTCTTCCTCCCCCTGCGCGTCTCCAACCGCAGCCGACGTCTTCCTCTCCCTGCGCATCTCCAACTGTCTCCTTCCGCTCGCTGCTACAACCCCAGCGCATCCATCAGGCTGTCGAAGCCCATTCTGACGCATACAACAGTGGGTCCCTCTCGATCAACTAGGGCACCGACGCACAACATCTGATCGTCAACGTTGAAGACCTGCGGCTCATCGTCCGTTTACTGCCGCACGCCTGGATCGACGCCCAAAATCCGCGACAGACGCGACATCTGGATCCGCGACAGACGCGCACTTTCCCAGCCGTTTTATTTCCATTCAAGGCCACCCTTCCTGATTCGAGCCAAAACTCCGGGGCCACAGCGGGAAATTTATTTATTTCCTACCTCATTCCTGATTCGAGCCAAGACTCCTGTACCAAAATAGGGAAGCGTCGCGGGTCACGTGGCACACCGAATTCACGACCGTCCGCGCCACTCATTCAGCCGAACTCAAACCGACCCATCACTCGCTCAATAACCTCGGCGCAACATAACATGGGCGACTCATCGGATCAACTCAACCAACTTCTGACCATGGTGCAGACCTTCATGGTGCAACAAACTGCAATTGCGGAACGTCATCAAGAGGCCATTACTGCACTCTCCAAGCGCCTCGATGATATCTCCACTGCTCCCACACACGACCATGCTTGCAGCAGTCAAGCACTGTAACCACCAACGGTCCTTATACGCCCTGAGGTTGTTTCCCCACCGCGCTACACGCTGTTGGACTTCCCAACATACGATGGGAAGAAAGACCCCCTTAGTTTGGCTCACCAGGTGCAAGCTATTCTTTGGCCACCAACACATTCTGGCGGCTGAGCGGCTATCCCTGACCTCCTTCCATCTTCTCGACTCTGCTCTACTATGGGTCACTCGCCTCCTCAACGATCAACCAGGACTGACATGGGAAGATTTCAAACGCTTATGCAGCCTACGCTTCGGCCCTCCCATCCGAAGTAATCCTCTTGGCGCCCTCACGACATTGCGTCAGACAGGATCCGTTGATGAGTTCCTGGACCAATTTCAGCTTCTCCTGGCACAGGTCACGCTCTCTCCAGATATGCAGGTCGCCATCTTCACCGCAGGACTTCGCGATCGCCTGCGACTTGATGTCGAATTTGAAGATCCTCCAGACTTAGTGACTGCTATGAGTCTGGCCAGGTTATGTGACTGTCGCCTACAACTGGCACAAGAGGCATATCCACCCACCCACATAGGCATTCAGCAAGACCACCCTGAGGGTCATCCAACCCTACCAGTTCGTCGACTATCTCAGGCCGATATGATGAAACGACGCGTACAGGGCTTATGTTACAACTGCGACAAACAGTACACTCGCGGCCACAGGTGCAAACGGCTTTTCTATCTACAAGTCGAGGACTCTAATGATGAAGGCGTTGGCTAAGGCAACCAGCGTATCCATCTCTCTCGAGCTTGAGGTCAAGCTCTTTTACATGGGCGGGAGAGATGTTATGGGATCTATTTTTATTATTTTATTTCCTAAATATTGCTTTTATGACGCATTCCTAATTTGTTGTATTTCCATTATCATTCTTTCCTTTGTTGTATTTACTTTATTGTACTTTCCTTTGACATCGATTGTAAGCCTATTTAAGGGGCCCTTTGGGTCTTGTATTGGCATGCAAGAAATAAAGTTTATTTCATTCATCTAAAATTGTGAGATATTGGTAGCTCTCTTGTTACGATTTAGAAGGAAAAACGAGACAAGATTGCATTAATCAAGAACACGGATACGATCCGGAGTGAACTCCGGCCAAGATCAAGGAGGCTGGGTCCTCCTATGATCCCTCTCTCAAATGAGAGCCCAAAACCTAAATGATCAAAAGATAACCACTACTCCCAAACCGCCTCCTTATATAGGGAGGGGAGGCTCACATGAAAAAATCCTAAAACAGTAAGGAGTACAGTAATAATGCGCGCGTACGCGTAACAATCCATCCCGCCAGAAAATCGACCTTGACCCCAAGGTCGAAGTACTGCCCGCCATCTAGTAGTAATGTGCCCGCTGGTGGGCCGCCGCAGAGGTGCCGGGATCTCCGTCCGGCGGTACATCCGTGAGCAGAAGGGTGTCCAAGGCAGCCGCACCGATCTCGTCCAAATCATCCCCGATGAGGGCCCGGAACTCCTTGGCAGGACAATTATGATTAGGCGAGTAGGGTTGCTTGCAGAGGTAGCACAGGCCCTTGCTCCGCAAGTCATTGTACTCTTGGTTGGAAAGACGGAGAGTGGGGATATGACGGTTGTTGCGTGGGCCCATAATGGTTGGCCGAGGAGGATGAGGTGGCAGTGGTGGAGGTTTAGGTTGTAACACCCTTAAAGTTACGCCAAATTAAATTTGATCGCAGGGCCCGATCTCGAGCAAAGGTGATCAAGCCTACGTCATGTCAAGGTATGAAATTATGTGGCTTGTTGGTGCACTGTGACTAGTAAATAAATTAAAGTTAATAATATCACTAAGATGCAACTTAGAGGTTCTCAGGAACCGTAATCTTATAATTTTAGTGTGTTAGTAGTGCAACGGTAAATGGACATTTAATTAGGAACTTCCATTTTGACAATAAAATAATTATTCCTGAATTCCTCCCCCTCCCTTTACGGTTACTTCTTAACCGGCGCCTCATTTCGTGCGTTTCTTTATCTCACCGAGGAAAGGCTTTAGCAGTTAATCTTTCGAGCCCGCTTTCCTGTACTCCTCCTTCCTCGAGCGCACGACAAAGAAGCAGAAAACCGCCGCGCCCTAACCTCTCGCAGACGCGCCTCTCGCCCACTGCAGTCGTCGTCCGCCACTCCCCCATCGACGGTGGAGGCCAACGCCGGCCACGCCTCTAATCGACGACGCCCAGGCTGTGGACGACGCTTCCTCCGGCTTCAGCAAGGGTCGACGACAGGGAACACTATCGTTTCGCTTCCCCCCCTTGATTGTCGACAGCAGTTGACGCTAAGAGTTATCTCCTCCCTCACGTAAACTCCCTGCAACCCCAAGCATCGGCTGTCGTATTCTCAAGCTTGCCTGGTGTTCCCGTCGCCTGAGGAGGTAAGCCCCTTTTTCCAGTACCCGCTAGCCAACTCCTTCCTCAAATCGTTTAGAGTTTTTCCTGTAGTTAACCGCCCTTTTTGCTTTTCCCTTCTCCAAACCCCAGCATCCAGCAGTTTTAGGTCTTCATAATTTCCCAAATCAGAGGAAAATTCTCTGATCCTTTAAGGACTTCGCCTCGCTGTTAAGGTATTTTCAGATTTAAGTCTTTTCTCTTGTTGTTCCCTCTAGTTGTAGCGATGAATATTCCTTCATCATTTATTTTCCCTATTGCTTTTGGTCTCACCTGAAAACATTCTAGTATTGCAACGGAAGTATCAGAAATGGGAAATAAATTTATTTATGGGTTATGTTCTTCAAATTTAGGGCTTGAGTCCGCGTAGATCGGAGAAGGATATAAGCGTTGCAAAGTAATCAAAAAGGAAGCATGCCGCCTCGTCTTGTGTATGAACGCCGCAATATCACTGTAAGAAATTCTATTCTTTTTGGTTAGGCATACCATGTAGTTATGCACGGATTTTATCCTCGTATAGTAGGAGGAAAATTTGTAAAGTTATACAACCTTGTTTATCTAGACATCAACATTCAGCTTGTTAACGAAATGCGACATATGACTAGTCAGTTGAACCAATTTAAAATTCAATAGATAACAGAAAATTTCACTAGGAGGCATGATTGAGACTTTCTCCTTCGTGATAGATAGAGGCGCACTATCTTACTCATGGGCATAGTAGACCTTATGAGCCTCAACTACAGGGAGACGCATTCTCCATTTAGAAATTCAGAAGATGCGAGTCCATGTCCGTGGGACACTAGAACCTCGATGTTCGTTAGTTGGGACTCGGATCGATAGAATGCGCATAAACAGTTTCTCAGCATAAGATTTTAAGAAGAATTCTTACTAGACAAACATCACTCAGTATGCGACAAAATTTAGAAATGGTATTATAGTTAACTTTTCTTTGTGGAGCTTGAATAATTATGTTTAAGATGTTTACAAACTAGAACAGACATTTATGTTAAGTATTTTATAGAAAAGCATGCATATTTTAGCATTGTATAAATAGTTCACTTTTGTAGAATAACAGTATCGTTTTCAAAAGAAAAAGCAAGAAATCATGTTCTTTACAAATTATTTTTAGTGTCACTAAGAAGAATGGTCTTTCTTACTCTTCAGTTGGGCTGACCCATTTTTGGGCTTCTCATTACAGGAGTCACAGGTGGGGTGTTGCGCCTAGGATAAGCTGCCTGCAAATGACCCTTCTTTTAGTTCGTTTATTTGATGTAGTTGTTCTTACAGTTCTGTTCAGTGTTTTGGATTTGTATCGGAATCTCACTAACGGTTCTTGTATCAGACTATGTTTAAGATTTCAGTATATCAAGTATTTGGACACTTTCATTTCTTATTAGTGGCTCTGTGAAATCAGATTTGAGGTACACATTTACCCTTAGTCTCTTTTATTATTTCCGCTGTAAGTACTCCTTTAACACATTTCTTTTATGCCCACTGTGTATCAATTTAAATACTGTTATTTAGTTAACTTCTTATCACGGGGCCCGGTCGGACTGCTGATTTGTTGATTAACTAAGTTGGGGTGTTACATAGGCGGGGGAAGGAAATATGGTTGGTAGGGGGGGTCCCCGGACGTGGCCATGAATTCGGCTTCCACCAGTGGGGAGAGGTTCATGGCTTGGTGGACAGTTGACGGTTGCAGGGTGCGGAGGCGGGCTCGGATGTGGGGTTGTAAGCCGTGCATGAAGTAGGCCCAAGTAATGGTCGGGTGGGAGACCAGGAACATGGGTGACCAACTCGATGAATGCATCAACGTACGAATCAATGGGGCCGGTCTGACGGAGTCCGCAAAGGCGTTCGATCATGGATCGGAGCCAGCGGACCCAGTGGAGGGCGGAGCCCTCCATGCCGATCAAGGTCGTGCTGACCTTCTGTGGCTCCGAGATCTGTTGTAGCTCGAAGAACTGTTCTGCCCGAGCAATCCATCTCATAGGGTCGGTGCCGTTGAAAGAGGGGACATCCAAGAAACGAGGGCCCGGTGAGCACACCCCGGGAAGGGGGGCTGTTGCATGGAAGAGTTCCGGGGGGGTTCCGAGGAGGGGCGGCGGATCCACCACCGACGTTGCAGAGGTGGGAAGGCGGCCGGCCAGGAGGGAGTCGAGCTTAGCATCCATGCGTAACATGAGGGCCTGCAGCGACGCGATGGAACTGTCGTGGTCATCCAAACGACGGAGAATGGCGGGATCGGTGGTTGGGTGCGAAGGCGTGGGATCTGGGTTGCCCATTAGACGGCGGGAACGGCGTGGCATGCACGTAAGAAACCGCAGGGGCGGAGGAGGACGCCGGATGGGGGTTGAAAGGTGCTAGATCGGCAGCAGGGTGGCAATCCGGTGAAGGCGCTGGAGCGACGGTAGGAGCGGAAGCGGAGGAAAGCGCCGGATCGATGGCGAGGGCACAGGAGGCGCTGGATCGGGGTCGGGACCGGCAACCGGAGCGGGAGGAGGCGCTGGAGCGGCTACCGGAGCGGAAGGAGGCGCTGGAGCGCGGAACTTTACGTGATCGGGATCGGGGCGGAAGCACGATGCGGAAGCACGATGCGGGATCGGGGCGGAAGCACGATACGGGATCGGGGCGCGATGCGGAGCGTAAGCACGATGCGGAGCTTTACGTGATCGGGATCGGGGAAGGAGGCGCGGGAACGACTTCTGGCGGCGGAAATCGCGGCCGGAAGGCGGCAGGTCGGACCACTTGTTACGATTTAGAAGGAAAAACGAGACAAGATTGCATTAATCAAGAACACGGATACAATCCGGAGTGAACTCCGGCCAAGATCAAGGAGGTTGGGTCCTCCTATGATCCCTCTCTCAAATGAGAGCCCAAAACCTAAATGATCAAAAGAGAACCACTACTCCCAAACCGCCTCCTTATATAGGGAGGGGGGGCTCACATGACAAAATCCTAAAACAGTAAGGAGTACAGTAATAATGCGCGCGTACACGTAACATTTCTCCTCCAACGAGCAAGCCCCGCGTAGGAAGCCGCAGTTCCGGCTCCATGGTATCCTCCTCCGCCGTCGTCATCATCGCCTCCGACACACCCTCCGACTATGCCCCTAACAGCCTCTTTCATCCCTCAAACTGCAGTTTCATCCCCGTTTGCCCTAACGTCACTTCCTCTTACTTTCTTCGATCCGCGAAGCTTCATCCCCGACTCCTCCAAATTCCAATTCAGCTCTCTCTTCACACCCTCATAGTTTCAATCCTCAATGAGCCATTTTCCCTAAAATAATGAGTTGTATTATCAATTGTATGTTCTATAAACTTTAGGCATTGAGCTCCGTCCTTAGCTTTGACCCAACTTCTTTATTCCTGATTTGACTCTCCACTCGTTATAATGTTTAAGACCTCAATATAGGTTTTTATTTTGTCATAGCTTATGTAGGATTTACGCGTGTTTCTAAGGTTAGCCAAAGTGATTACTACACATGTGGCTTCAACTCCCATGTGAATCTCTCTTTCATACATATGTACTTAGATTGCTACTTTTTTTGTTTCCTTGTTGGTGAGCCAGAGTTTTTTTTTACGGAAACAATGCTTAGGAGAGAGTATTGCAGTGTGATTAGAGTTCAAATCCTTGTATCTTGGATAGAGTTTCTTGTTTTGTTTAGCATTCATGTGCCTGCGTGAATATGATTTCTGAGAAGATGAAGAATAGTCCATTTGTTGTTGAGATTGTCTTTTGAAATCCCTATCAGAATAACTCAGGTGAGAGGCATTCTTTAGTTGCACAATAAATGGAGTGAGGTGCTTTTAATAAAGAAGATCTCTCATATTGATCGATCTGGAGATCAGATTGCAGAATCGTATGGCAGTAGGGGTGCTTCCAATAGTTTTCTTGGGAGTTCATATATAACAAGATGTTGTAATTGCTATTAAGGAGAACATATCAAGTACATAAAGTCAAAGCTACTTGTTAAGAAATAATTGTTTTGCTATATACACTTATGCATGAGTCTTCACTAACAATTGAGGAGTGATTTTGACTGGATATAACAAATGTTCCAGCATTTTCAGGCAACTCGGAAGATTTCATCTTCTTCCACTACTATTTTAGCCAAAATAAGTAACTTCATTGTTTGTCATACGACTTGAGTGATTAATTTAGGGGCATCTGATCATTTGAATGAGATTTCAGGTATATATTCCTTTATTTATGCTTCATCTATTGCACCAGTAAAATTAGTAGATGGTTCTAACACAGTTGTTGGAGGTTAGGATATATTAATATCACACCTTCGCCGCTTATAAGATGATTTGGATCAATTAACTTC
Organism: Dactylorhiza incarnata; assembly: GCA_033032865.1. Classification (NCBI taxonomy): domain Eukaryota; kingdom Viridiplantae; phylum Streptophyta; class Magnoliopsida; order Asparagales; family Orchidaceae; genus Dactylorhiza; species Dactylorhiza incarnata. The sequence continues at coordinate 1,105,483 of JAWHQI010000234.1, forward strand.
TATGAGAAACTTGGATATCCACTGAACTGTCTTATGAGGTTGTCTCGTGATAATCAAAAGGTAGTTGGTACGGAATATTAGCCTCAAGAGATTGAAATTAGATATATAAGTTCGTTAAGCAGATTAATTTACAAACTTCTCTTGGGAAAACAGAAGTGCATTTAATCTGTAGCAAACTACGCGGGTACAATAACTGTTCCTGCTTGACAAAAAGAATCATTTGGCTCAACAGATTAGGATAACACTATTTCATGTTAACCACTACCGAAGCTGCAAGCATCTAATATGTTAAATAAATAGTGGATCAAAAAAAGATAAATGATGGTTTCATTCCATTATAACATGATACCGCTAGGGTATCGGCGGGCGGCAGTGAGAACGATAGCGAGCGAGAGTGACCCTCGGCGACGCTGTCGGCGGACGGCAGTGGGGCAACAGCAAGAGTGAGCGGGAAAAGAGAGAGACGGGGGAGGGAAGATAGAGAGAGAGAGAGAGAGGAAGAAGAGAGGAAGAAGAGAGGAAGGGGAGCAGCCCCAATTACTCAATTGATCCAAAGATGATGATTAGGTTACAATCAAAGCCTTTTATACTATAAGGCCCCACAACCAAGTACCCCAAAATACCCTTCCCCAAAATAATGAACTCTAAGCTTGCCCCACGCCTCCATCCGCAAGCAGTCTGGTACCGCTGTCGTCCACGATGTCGCCTCCCTTGCCGTCGGACGACATCGGCCTGCATGTCGCCTTCCCCGATCCGCGCGGTCGTCGTGCGTACACGCGCCATGGTGGTTCTCCCTCCTGCAAGTCGGTAACAATGCGGTCGTATGGGAAATTGGCCTTGTCCTCAAGGCAGTAATCTGGAAATTGACGGCGGAAGTCGTCACGAATTAGAAACGTACTCTCCGACTGGGGGCGGTGCTGCCACGCCACCCGGACCTCCTCGGGAAATGCCGCCCCGGAGTAAGAGGAACGGCGGTCGATGATGGAGGCCGCGTATAGGGGTGCGGTGCAAGAATAGTCCAAGTCGTTGGGAATGTGATCCACGACCGGGTGGTCACCGATGACGTGTCGAAGCTGCGACACATGGAAGACGGGATGAATCCGGCTATCCTCCGGTAAACGAAGGCGGTAGGCCACTGCTCCAATCCGGCCGATCACCTCGAATGGGCCGAAGAACCGCGGTGTCAATTTCGGGCACGTGCGGCGGGCCACGGACAGTTGCCGGTACGGCTACAGCTTAATGAATACTTTCTCCCCAATCGTGAGTTGGAGGTCCCGGCGTTTGCGATTCGCAAACGATGTCATTTTGGCCTGGGCGCGCCGTAGATGATGCTTTAAGCTGTCCAGAATGGTGTCGCGATCCTGCAAGTGCACCGCGACACCGTCCACCTTGCACTCGCCGGGAAGGTACCGCACAATCGAAGGAGGTGGGCGGCCGTAAACCACTTCGAATGGGGAGGTGTTGGCCGCATAGTGATAGGCCGTATTGTAAGAATATTCCGCCCACGGGAGCCACTTGGCCCAAGTCCCCGGTCTCTCGCCAATGAAGCACCGGAGGTAAGTTTCGAGGCACCGATTTAGAACCTCCGACTGCCCGTCCGTCTGCGGGTGGTAAGCGGTGCTCATGCGAAGTTGAGTTCCTTGCAGACGGAATAAGGAAGTCCAAAAACTGCTCAAAAAGAGGGGGTCTCGGTCGCTCACGATGGAGCGTGGAAACCCGTGAAGGCGCACGATGCCGTCAATGAAACTGTCCGCTACCGATTTTGCCGTGTACGGATGGCGAAGGGGAATGAAATGGCCGTACTTTGAGAGGCGGTCCACCACCACCAAGATACAGTCGAACCCGTCGGACCGTGGTAGCCGGGTGATAAAGTCCATGGCAATGTCCTCCCATATACGCTCCGGTGTCGGAAGGGGTTGTAGGAGACCGCCCGGAAACATTGATTCATACTTGGCCTTCTGACAGGTAAGGCATTCGGCGACGTAGGCCTTGATCTGACGAAACATCTGTGGCCAAAACAAGGAGGCCGATAAACGGAGGTAAGTCCGGAATGCGCCGGCGTGACCGCCGGTTGGAGACGCGTGGAACTCAGCCAGTAGTCGAGGAATGCAAGTGGAGGATGCGGACAGCGCCAAACGACCGCGGTAGAACAGCCGGCCGCCAATGAGTGAATAGGGAGGATGCGCCGTCGGGACGGCGATGAGGGCCATACGGATCGCGGATAAGTAAGGGTCTTGCTCGACGCCCTCCTGAATGTCGGAGCCCTCTTCCCAGACCGGCCGAGAAATGGCAGTCAACTCTGGTGCGTGCGGTTGGCGAGAAAGCGCATCAGCAGCCCGGTTGGTTTTACCGGAGCGGAACTCGAACGAAAAGTCGTAGCCCAATAGCTTGGCGACCCAAACTTGTTGTGTCGGTGTGGCGATTTTTTGTTGGAGGTAGCGGAGGCTGTGGTGATCCGTCCGGACCACGAACGGCCGACCGAGTAGATACGGTCGCCAGTGCTGTACCGCCAAGACCAAGGCCATTAGTTCATTCTCATATGCCGAACGGCTGCGAACGGTGGAGGAGAAGGCCCGGCTGTAAAAAGCTATTGGCCGTCCGGACTGCATGAGGACCGCGCCGACACCGGTGCCCGACGCGTCGCATTCGACCACAAAGGGCTGTTGGAAGTCCGGCATAGCCAAGACCGGCCCGTGCACGAGGGCCGACTGCAAAGCCGTAAACGCCGCCATGGCCGCCGCCGACCACAGAAATTGGCCCTCCTCCGAAAGCTTGAGTAATTGGGTGAGGGGGCGGGCTAACGTCCCATAGCCTTGAATGAACCGGCGGTAGTAGCCGGTCAACCCCAGAAAGCCGCGCACCTCGCGGACAGAAGTAGGGGTCGGCCAGTGAAGCACTGTTGCAATCTTGTCGGCCTCCATGGCCACCCCGTTGGCCGAGATCGTGTGGCCCAGGTAACTAACCGAGGTGGCTCCGAAGGAGCACTTCTTCCGGTTTAAAACGAGGTTGTGGCCGCGAAGGGTGCGGAGGGTAGCCCGGACGTGCTGGAGGTGTTCCTGCCAAGTGGGACTATACACCAATATATCATCAAAAAATACAAGAACATGTTTGCGGAGTACCGGCCGAAAAATGTCGTTCATCGTAGCTTGGAAGGTTGTCGGGGCGTTGGTCAAGCCGAACGGCATGACCAGGAACTCGAAGTGGCCATCGTGAGTACGAAATGCAGTCTTGGGAACATCCGTCGGTCGCACGCGAATCTGATGATAGCCGGAGCGGAGGTCCAGCTTGGTAAAGAAGGTGGCGCCATGGAGCTCGTCCAGGAGCTCCTGAATGACCAGAATCGGGTATTTGTCGGCGACTGTGGCTTTGTTGAGTTCCCGATAGTCCACGCAGAAACGCCAACTGCCATCTTTCTTCCGCACTAGGAGGACCGGGCTGGAGAAGGGGCATGCACTAGGCCGAATGATGCCCCCCAAAAGCATCTCCCGCACGAGGCGTTCGATCTCGTCTTTTTGAACGTGTCCATAGCGGTACGGTTGAACCGACACCGCTGTTGTCCCCGGGTGAAGGACGATAGCGTGGTCCGTGGGGCGGACCGGGGGCAGGCCGGTCGGGGCCACGAAAATTTCGGCAAACTCGTCCAAGATGCCCCGGAGGTCGTCCGGTAGTGGTTGCGGATCTTCTTGGTCGCCCTCCAAGAGCCATAGCCATGCAGAGAAGTTTACCGACGAGGTGCGTTGAAGGGCCCGGAATGATACCGGCGTCCGCAGGAGGGTGGAGTCACCCGTAAGGCAGCACGACGTCGACCCCTGTTGAAAGTTCATCGTCATCTTTGCCTAATTTACTCGAACGTCGCCCAGCGTTTGCAACCAAGCAACTCCCAAGATGGCGTAAATGCCGCCCAACCCGAAAATGTAGAAGTCAGCTGTGACGGAGCACGGACCAGCAGTTAACGTGATCGCTTGGCACAGGCCCTGTGTCGGGCGTCGGCGACCGTCCCCTAAGCAAACCGTAAATTCCGCGGATGGGAGGTGGGCGAGAGCGAGATCGCGCGCTAGGTGTGCCGAGATAAAGTTGTGGCTCGTGCCACTGTCAATCATGATAACAATGTCACGGTCCTGAATGCGGCCTTGGAGTTTCATCGTGCGAGGACCCGTGATGCCGCCGACCGAGAAGTAGGGAAGCTCCAGGCAGTGGAATGGCTCGGTGGGGTTAAGGAGCGGTTCGGTGGCGTCGAATAAGGGCAGTTCATCGTCCTCGACCAGCGTCTCCGTGGTCGTGTCGTCTCCAAACAGAGCATGAAATTCTTTGACTGAGCAGACGTGGTTGGGTGAGTAAGGTTGGCAGCACCGGAAACACAAGCCCTTGCGGCGAAGGTCGTTGTACTCGCTATCAGAGAAACGGTGGTGAGTGGGACGGCCCGGCCGTTGGCCACCTTGTTGAAATGGCCGAGGCGCTGCGTCACGAGAAGGGGCCGGCCGAGGCGGCGGATGGTAAGCCGGGGGCGGGTGGCGAATGCCCAGATCCGCCTCGACGGCGCGAGCAAGGTCGATCGCGGCCGAGACAGTGTGGGGATGATGGGTGCGGAGGCGAGAGCGAATGGCGGGTAGCAGCCCTTGGAGGAAGAAACCCAAATAGTGGTCCGGTGGGAGCCCCGGGACGTGGGAGACCAGTGCCACAAACTCATCAATATAGCTATCCAGGTCGGCGGACTGGCGAATGCTGCAGAGGCGTTCAATGGCGGAGCCGTAGTGACGCGCGTCATAGCGCTGAATCATTTCATGTTTCAATTCGGCCCAAGAAATATGGGGTTGCACCTGGCGAAGCCAACGCGCCCAATGCAGGGCGGAGCCCGAAAGGCCGACGACAGCAGTGCCCACCTTGTCATCGTCGTGGGTATAGTGGAGGTCGAAAAATTGCTCGGCGCGAGCGATCCATCCCATTGGGTCAACCCCGGAAAAAGACGGCAGCTCCAATGCGAGAGGAGGTCGGCCGGGCGGCGGAGACGGGGCCGCGAGGCGTGATTCGGCCGCCAGGGATGGCTGTTGCGGGGCGGGGGGCTGTCCCAGGATCGAGCCGCCCTCCCGAGTAGACGTGGATGCGGCGGCGAGGGGGGAGGTGGGCGAGAGGTGTTCGAGGCGGGCGAGGATGGCCGCGTTGGTGTTCTGATTGGCGAGAGCGAGGGCCTGGATGGAGGCCAAGGATGCGCGCAGATCTGAGATGTCTGCCGCGTGGGCGTCGGTGCGAGCGCGGAGATCCTCCGTTGCGTCGAGGGAGGTCGCGGGTTTGGCGGGTGGTGACGGTCATGGTAGCGAGGTTCCGGCGGCACGGTGGCGGGCGGAGCGGCAGGTCGGACCAATGATTACCGCTAGGGTATCGGCGGGCGGCAGTGAGAACGATAGCGAGCGAGAGTGACCCTCGGCGACGCTGTCGGCGGACGGCGGCGGGGCGACAGCAAGAGTGAGCGGGAAAAGAGAGAGACGGGGGAGGGAAGATAGAGAGAGAGAGAGAGGAAGAAGAGAAGAAGGGGAGCAGCCCCAATTACTCAATTGATCCAAAGATGATGATTAGGTTACAATCAAAGCCTTTTATACTCTAAGGCCCCACAACCAAGTACCCCAAAATACCCTTCCCCAAAATAATGAACTCTAAGCTTGCCCCACGCCTCCATCCGCAAGCAGTCCGGTACCGCTGTCGTCCACGATGTCGCCTCCCTTGCCGTCGGACGACATCGGCCTGCATGTCGCCTTCCCCGATCCGCGCAGTCGTCGTGCGTACACGCGCCATGGTGGTTCTCCCTCCTGCAAGTCGGTAACATAACATGCCCAAGGGTTCCATTCCAAAAATATAACAGTAAATTTCCTAATTTGAATCTGCCAAAGGACAAAGGTCCCAAACAAGTAGTACCTAAAACCAAGAATATATTATATTAAACATACTGACTGAGAAGTGAAAGAACTGCTGCTAGTGCTAATCTTTTTAATTAAATAGGGCTACGGAGAAGATAGATCCAAGAAAATTAGTACTTAAAATGTAATATATTAATTGTAGATTTCTATGATGCCATCCTTATCTTTGGTGGAATGTTGTGTTACCATTAAATTATAGCGAGAAAGTATATCAATCTCCCAGTCTCTCTTTGCCCTTGTAATTGCAACTTGTCTTGGTAAGAATCTTTCAAGCAGAGTGATCCACTCACTGTAAAATAATGAATATTTTGAAGTAAGAAATTACATAACAAAGCATATATGGAAAACTGGAAAGAATCGTTCTATTCATCACAAAAACTAGTTGGTACTCACACACATGAATCGGGATTTTCAACATATCCAATCTCAGCTAAAATTTGAAGAGCGGTTAACTGAGCAGCATCATCCCTACCAACTGGATAATTTCCTAAAACATAGTCATGTTGTAACTGCCAAAAAAAATGATATGTATATCACATCACACAGCAGAGGAATTAAATCATCAATACCAAATTATTGAAGGGCAAGCACATGTGGTGCTTTCGATAGAATCCAAGTGTACATACTTGAACATATGACAGCTGAACAAACATTGGATCTGCAACAGCATCATCAGACTCCCGGAATAATCTTTTCTTAAATGTCAGTTTACAATGCAAGATTTCTCCTTTACTGCGGTCTTTGGTGGCTTTAAATTCAGCCAACAAATCCCCAATATATTTATTATCATCTAACCAAACGAATTCCTCTGCGCAACATGACAAAGCTTAGTTAAAGAAAGGCCTTCAGCAACGCCGCTCATAAGAAAAGAGGGTAGGAGCACAAGGAGTAGAACTAGATGATATGAAAATTACCGCTATTAAGTTCAAGAGATTTTGAGCCTTGAACAACTTTTCGGCATTCAAACAAGCTAAAACTAGAATATGTAGTGAGTTTGATTATGCTTGCTAGCTCCTGAAGAAGGTCGTCATAAAGAACATATAAGAAAATGAAACCAAAAGAACATATTGCAAGCATGGCAATGCAATTGCAAAGTCTTGATAAGAACCAAAAGAACATACAGAAAACCATGGCAAAATAGGGCATTGTTATGTATAAGTCACAGACAGACATCCCCACGGGTTAAGAGAAGAACTCACTACTCAGAGTTAACATCTTTTGAATTTATTGTTTAGTGTAATTATTTAGTTACCTTGTAATGTGTGTCCTGCTCCTCTATATAAAAGGAGGCTTGTGTATAGGTTAGAAGATTTTATATCTTAGTATTTTTGCTTTGGCTTTGAATTGGACAAGGGAATTGGCCCTTGATGATATCTTTTGGGAGAGCACATCTCTCGAATTGTTAACGTAATTCATTTTACTCGACAATCTCTTATTTCTCCCTACTGGTACATAATAATTGGTATGATCTGGCGCACCTTCCCTCTGTTTCTCTTGACCGTTGGGATCTGACCAATGCTACTACTTTCTACTTCACGATTGAGCACAAACGTTGTCGGATTTCCCCACACGGCATGGCTCTCATCCATGCATATGCTCGTTGTGCCGAGACCTTTGGATCACCATTGAGGAAAAGGTGTCACCTCATCTTTTACCTTCTCTCTAACTTTAGCAAAAGCTTCGGATCACCAAACAACTAGTTAGCCACCAACCACACTCCCTTATGCTACATCACCATTGTCAACCGCCCCCTTCGCTCACCATCGTTGGTCACTGCTTTCTCAAACATGCCAACCCAAACTACAACAGCAGGACAAGCCACTCCAGTCCTTCCCGCAACAATGATACCAGAAAATGTGAAGTTCCAGTCATGTCCTTCGTCGTGGACACCAGCCCAAGAGTCTCTATCATCAACCGCAGTTGACCCTTCCTCCACTGGACTAGCGACCTTCATTCCCATTTCCTTCATCAAGAAGCATCGAACCCGACGCCACTGATTCTGCTCCAAACAGCCTTGCACTATGTTTGTGTCCCGCTTCAAGCAGATTGAGTTCCCTCTCAACCCCAACAACTCGAATGCAACTCTCCCCTTCCATCATTCCATCGAGCTTTCTAACCCATGTTGTCGAGCTACACTCCCTCCCTAACATCGGTCTTCCTCATCCATGCTTCTCCTGACCCTTTCAACCCACCATCAACCCTCAGTCCTCCCCAAAATATGCTACTGACACCACCTTTCTAAACCCAGAGTCACATGTCATCCGTTCCATCCCAATTCCTTCTATTGTTTGCACGATTTCCACCGCCAAACCTTTCAACTCCCTCGAGCCCATAAATCGAGCATCGGGACAAACTATTTCTGAGTATTTTCTTCAGATCAGACCCCCAAAACCATGCAAACTGCTCACTTTTCCTATAGCATATGACAACAACTTCCACTCCATTAAACTCACTTCTCACTGTTTGGCTAACCTACTCCATACCCTTCACATAGCAACTTCCACTCCATTAAACTCACTCACAAATAAAGTCACTAAAACACCCGCTTCACACCATTCATTATTGAACTCAATTACACCCAACCCTACTTTATCAATTTCACTACTCTCTTAGCCCATTGGACCCTCCAACACCCATCATTGAACTGCACCACCTCGACTTAATTTTGTGCAACGTCCAAATCCTTCTATCGCTACCTCCACCAACTCGCCACCTTCCTCCCAAACTACGCCACCTGCATCACTTCTCACAACTGGCACGAGATATATGACTCTTTCCACACTGATTTTACTCCCAGCGCTCATGGCTACAATTGCATCTATAGCATTACAGACTACCTTCATGCTTTTGCTACCATCACTGCCATTGCTAAATTGTTACACTTTTCTCTTTGGCACTTCATTCTAAATTAGGCACCCCCACTGATGGGGGACCAGTTCGATTACAGGTTGTCACCAATTGGGGCCCGCACAAGGCGTTGCCCGGGTCATCATCTGGACTATCCGAGTCCACAGTAGCATTCAAAGTGATATTTACCAATTTCTATATAGTTTAATTTTATTTTAGCATTTTATTTTGAGAGATCAGACAACAACAATGAGGGTGAAATATAAACCGTTCACGATGGTTTCCCTTGAGGTGTTTGTATATTTAAACAAGTGTATGGACTGGTTTGGCGTCGAACGTAGAATTTGAGAGCTTTTTCACGACCCGCCTGTAATCGGCGGTGCCGACACCACAACCATAGGTGTCGACTTCTAGTTAATCTCTATCCCTTGTGTTCTTGTATTTCTTTGCCAGCTGCCCCCCACTTATTCCTCCATACATCTGTCGACCACCAATCATCCCTACCAGCCAGCTTTCATCCAACCAAAACTATAATCCCACCCTCTTCTTCCTTCATAGCAATCGTTGGCCACCCAAGAAACCCTTCCCCACCTTCAGTCGCTCCTTCCATCCCACTACTCACCCGGTCGCACATCATGTAACCTCCCACCCCTTAGTAGAGTGACTCCATCCCACATCTATGTTCACCCGCTTCCTTCCCAAGTCCTTCAAAGGCCTGGTCGACTGCTCCAGACCACGCCCAGATCTAGATGAACCATCCAAGATGCCCACTACCAGCCCTACTTCCCCTCTAACAACCCAATCCACTTTTGTTTTGTGCTTGATCTTAACTTGCAGAGTTTATTCTTATTGGGCATTAAATAAGAGATTGCAATTGAAAGAGAATCGAAATTGCTCATTCTTTAATTTTTTTTATGTAATCAATTGTAAAAGTTATATGTGCTTTATTATTGCTTCCAGAGCTCTGTCGGATCAAACCCTGCATGCATACATCATTCTAGGTCATTAGGTTTATTTTCCCCAACACCATGCATACATCATTCTAGGTCATTAGGTTTATTTTCCCCAACACCCTACTGTGGCATCGTCTAGACTCTCACTTACACATCCCTACCCTGCATCATCCGCCCTCTACTACTAAAGCCAATATCACACCACGACCATTTACTCAGCATCATGATCCTCTGCACGACAACAATTGTTAATGAAACAGACAAATTCGTTGCACTGCAACTATGGTTAAGATGACCCAGATAGAGTCAATTCCATCTTCCTCTTTTGTTGCATTGGGGGTTTGATTTCCACCCAATCTTTCGCATTTGCCCTTAGGGACAAGGCCTTTCAAAGGCAATATGTTGTTGCATATATACCTTAGATAGACTTCCCTTTTAATTATCTTGCAATATGTGCCATTTCCCTCTATATAAGGGGGATATTATGAATTAGTTAGAGGATCTCATATCTTAGTATTAAAATACAAAGTAATTCATCTTCTTTGTCAATCTCGTCTCTCGCCTTCATCATACATAACGTACATATTGGGTAGTTTTCAGTTTCAGTGGGCTAAAAAATGAAAAAACAAAACAACCTTTATAAAAATTTATAAGGGATGCAAGTCACGAAGCTGCTAAATTTAAAATATCACGATCAGATGTTTAAAGATTGAACACTATGTTAAGATATCTCAAGTATCACATCTTTCTCATAGTACCCAACATTAACCATGTTTTAATTATGCAAGGACCCATCTCTGAAATAATAAAGATAAGTAGCAAAAGCTCAAATAACCTTTTGTTCAAAACACTGTACAATTTACATATAGCTGCTTGAGTCCACCACTCATGTCTAATACAAAAAAAGTATACAAACAAGACATCTAAAGACTTCATTGTGAACAACAGCTAAATCATGCTTTGCATATCGTACAGCATACCATACAAGCAAAACAATTTCCAAGATAGTATTAGTGTTCTCAACATGCAAAACAAAGTATAAATGATTTTGTTTTTACTTCATATTGCAAAATTGTACAAAAGGCATAAAGAGGATGTGCTAAATAAGGTTTAAGAAAAAATAAGCAACACAATGCGTAGTGCACGAAAATAAGGATTGTACATGCGCAATGTAGCATAAATCAAAAAAGGCAGCATAAATAAAAGAATATACTTTAGCTTGATATTTCCAATTTGTACACGTTAATTAGTGTTACAAGTTAGAAATAACAGCAAAAGCCAAAGAGAGAACTCAGTCTAATAGATAAATAATAGTACCAACTAGAAGCCAGTAGATGAAAAGGGCAAACATAGATACAAAATCCCTTTAGGAACATCCGTTCTTCTTCGTAGGATGAGAAAAATTGTTATGTTAATTTATTCGACAACAACTCGAATCTGATTTCACGTTCACCTTTTGTTTAGTAGCCTCCAAAATCAATGAAATTTGAAAAAAAAACATCTGGGCCTAAAGATAACAAACTTGCTTATTTAGAAGATGTTGATATTTTAAATAATGACAAGCATTCTGGTGGTAATCTATGGCTTTGTTTAATAAGATTGCGTTGTGTTGTTATATACAAAATAATGTTACCTCTACTCTCACACAGATAGAGTAGTCATCTTTGCAAGCGTGTGTTATTGGTCTTATTATTATTATTTATTTCCATATATGCTTTTATTTTGTCATAAGAGAGGCGTCCTTATATGACGCATGTTTTGTGTCGTATCCTTTTTAGTCGTGTGTCCAAGTTTGTCGTTATTTCCTTTTTGGTGTCGATTGTAAGTCCTATTTAAAGGACCTAATGGGTCTTGTATCGGTATGCAAGAAATAAAGTCTATTTCCCAAACCCTAAAGAGATCTTGGAAGCTCTCTCTCTCTCGAGCACGCCCCGCTTAGGCAGTCGCGGTCAAGGCTCCGTAGTATCTCCGTCGCCGTCTTCTCCACATCCGGCTACTCTTCCGGCAACCTTCGAGTCGGTCTGTATCAGCGTGCTGGTCATGGTCGTAAAACTATGAGCACATGCAATACTATGATTATCATCACTTGTTTTCACACAAATATAAAATTGTGATTTAGCATCTTGAAAAAGCAAAGTGATAAAGATCGACAGCCACATTGGCTGATTTGTCATTTTCAGCATTTTTGGATTGTCGGATGGACGATCGGTGACAGGCTCGAATTTTCATATTTTTATGCATTTTCCTTTTATTTTTCTGCGTTCTATTTTTAAAAATTAGGTTAAGTCGTTAGTTCAAATGATTCGAGCCGTCAAATGCACTGAACCTAATTCTCACTGTATCAAAGTGTGTGTTAAGGCTAAGGAGGTACCGACAAACTACACTTCCAAAATGGGAGCCGCTCGGTCTTCTCCCTCGATACGACGCCGAGATCCCCTACGGTGCGACGCCGCGGGTTTCTGCCGACTCCCTCATTCTCCACCTCCCATTGCCCCTGTTGGAACAACCCTATTACTGATTTGGGCTAGGATCACTATCTGTTGACTAGGACTAAGTTGACCCCAATGTATAGTCTAAGGGTCAAGGTTTTAGGCTGCTAGAAATTAAGGAAAAGAATAAGTTTCTGCGTTCGACGAACTTCTATCTGCGTTCGACGAACTCCATCCTGAGTTCGACGAACAGCGTGCTTCAGGTCGACGAATCAAGTTTATTTCTCAGTTCGACGAACTTCACATTGAGTTCGACGAACTTCTTTCTGTGTTCGACGAAATAGCTTCTCAGCTCGACGCACTCAGTTCTTCAGCCAGTCCAGCAGTTTATTCTTCAGTTCGACGAACTCCAACTTGAGGTCGACGAACTCAGCTCTGCGCTCGACGAATAAGTATCAAGATGATCAGTTCGACGGAATTGCTTCTCAGCTCGACGAACTCAATTCTTCCAGCCAGATTTAGCAGTTTATCTCTCAGTTCGACGAACTCCAGATTCAGTTCGACGAACTCCAGATTCAGTTCGACGAACTCAACATTCTATTCGACGAACTCAGTTCTCAGATCGACGAATTTTCTCCTCAGCTCAAAATTTCAGAAGGATCAGTTATATTATTCTCTGAACTCAGCTCGACTATCATCAACGGATCTATTCCTATCAGATAAGTCAGGATTTAATCCTTTTCTTTTATTATTCTCTTATTTCGAGAAAGTAGCCGTTGACACATTTTGGAAAAGGACACTTTCATGGAAAAGGAAAAGAAATAAAGTTTATCAGATGCAGTTCCAAGACAGATTCTCTTCAGAATATTTTATTCCTTAATTAAAAAGATTTGAATTTCAAATCAGTCAGAGATTTTTCTAAGGAAAAATAAAGAAGAAATTTTACAGTATTACAGCAGCAGCAAGAAGAGTAGTACCAGAAGAAGAAGATAGAGGAAGAGACAGTCGACAGAGAAGATACATTCTAGAGAAACATACATAAAGTAAAAGAAAGAAAGATCATCTTCCTCAAGCAGCACCCTTTCAATCTCTGAGAACATCAACAAGATCATTCTCTCAGTCTTCAGCTGCAAGTTCTAAATCTTCAGGAGCAACAACAATCTGAGAAATCTTTGTCTTTCAGATTCATCAGCTATCAAGGAAGATATTCTACATTCAAGAGAAAGCTCCATCCTTCAACTGTCAACCATTTCTATCAGACAGGGGGAGCTTTACAATAACAAATCCACTAGTCTTCTCTCAGCTTGTTGACAGAGAAAAACTTCATAACCCTCCTTATCCCATCTTGTACAGGGTTCTAACTCCCTTCAAAAGTTAACCCCTTGGTGGCAGGGCACCTGATCAAAAACCTGTGATTGGTTTGAGCACCTGATCAAAAGCTCAGTGGTGTTTGGGCACCTGATCAAAAACTCATTGGTGATAGGGCACCTGATCAAAAACCTAGTGGATTCCTACCAAGGGTGGTAGAAGAGTAGATGTACCCAGGTTTATTGGGGACTACTATAGATCCTTGTGTCTTCTGTGTTTTTGTTTATTTTCTGTACTGTGCTGTGTGATCTCTTTGTGTTTTGTTTTTATAACTCACTCTGTTATACACATATAAATATCACTATTTTAATTCCGCTATAAAATAAGTTAAAAACCTTTTAATACTCTATTCACCCCCCTCTAGAGTAAATCTAAGATCTAAACCTCACTTTCAACTTCTATCAGAGGTTACTTTCAGCCCCTCGAGCCTCCGATGAGACTCCTTTCGTCCACTTGCTGCGCCTCTGTAGTCTTCCGCCACCGCCTCCTTCCGCAGGACTCCTCCAGTCGTCGTATCCTGCCACAGTGCTCCTCCCAGCCGCCGCCTCCCACTACAGAAGCTCCGACCAGCCCTCTTCCTTTCCTTCCCCAACCTCCCAGCATACTCCAATGTCGACCAGCCCTCCCCAGCCCACCCCAGGCCTATTCAGCCCTCTATTCCCTCTTCCAAAGCCTCCACAGCCCTAGTCGCCTCCTCCTTCAGCTCCGACCAGCCTCCTCAGCCCCCTCCGACCTCCATCAGCCACAACCCTCTTCAAGTCCACATTCAGCATGCCTCCACCTCCAAAGCCCTTTCCAGCCTCCGAAAGCCTTAGCTACTTTGTTTGGAGTAGAAGATTTTTAAAAGATTAGAACTTCGAAATATGTAGAAGGCCCCATGGACATAGAATAATTGTATCATAATATCCAACAATAATACATCCTAAGTTTGAGCACGCGTGAGCACCTAACATGACTTTTGGTAAAACAATTCAATGGTGTCAAGTCAACCATAGGGACCTATAAGAAAGAGCCAACTAAGATTTCAAATTGCACTTAGGAATCTTAGCAAAAAGTTTAGAAATAGGTGAATACATTTGAAGTGCCAGATAAGACACAGGATACAAATGTAAGTTATCCAATAGCATAAATTACTAGAAATTAGGAACAAAAAAACAAATTTGAAAAAATCTACCAAAAAAGATGAAGTTTACCTTGATAGATATGTTAATAAATGATAAGATCTAAATGATTGATTTTTAAATCCAATCAGCACTATATAGAGTAGATAAAATACAAAATAACATTCAACGGTTTTTTGTTTGATGGTATTAAAAATTATCTTCTCAACGAAACATGTGGAATGATTTTTCTAGTTACATTAAACCCAATCGTGAACAAAATACTTGATATTTCCAAACAATCAAATATTCATAGAAATTTATAAAATAATTATGCAAGAAAAAGTCACAAGCAAGATCAAACATTTTTTTAGAAGCAGGAATGAGATTTCACAAGTACCTGAACTGCATCGCCGACCGTTGTGGTCATGTCATACGTAATTTCTTCAAAAGTTTCATCCAGGAAAAATACAATTGTTGTGAGCTTTTTGCCAGTCAAAAGAGATTCAATCTCCTCGCGTGCAGGAGCTGTCAGTCTTGATCCAGCTTTTAACGTGAGTTTCAAAGAATTCAATGTGTTGATTGCAAGGACTTTAACTTCAGGATCTGTCTTTGCCAAATGAGCAACATTATGTAAATACTCTGATAAATATGCCCCAATATCCTTATTTGGAGGCATGGAAGAGGCGCATATATACATGAGCTCCCATGCTTTTATCAAGCAGCTCCTGCAAAAAAAGAAATTTAATGAAAAATGAGATGGACTCTTGAAAAGTGGCTTCATTTATATCTCCTTGCATTTACATAAGTAATTACCTATCAGAATTTTTGTGAGTTTGCTTCAAAATTTGAGCAAAAAGCTCATCGCGAAGTTCAGAGCGTTTTAAAGATTGTTTATAAATCTTTGCAACAAGTTCAATTCTATCATCCATGCTTACTAGAATTACTTTGTCTGATGGATCAACCCCCAAATACTTCAGAATAAGTTGGAAAATCTTCACTGAACGGCTTGCAAGATCACTATTAATTTTAAGCAAGGAAGTTGGGATGGGTTCCTGCATGTAATAGTGAGCATAAAACATTAAGAACCAATAATAAAATAACAGCACTATCTTTTTAGCCTTATCCCACAACATCATTACGGATCCTAATTTTCCATTTTTTCCTGCAAAGTGATAGCTGTCAGCCTACTTCTTATAAATCAATTTGAACAACTTATGTTAATGTTATCTACTCATTAATCCTCCAACAGAAACTTCACTGCCAATCCAATGTTCATTTTCTACTTTATGGTATGCAAGTAGAGATCAACTTAAGTCTATTTTCCTTATCTTCTTTCAATGGGTTTCTGACTGTAATATTTAATATACTCATTATGTTAGCACACGGACAGGAAGGCACTTGCATTAGAAATTGAGAGACATGCTCCCGCCGAGGTAGTGTCAAAGGTTGGTTCCCTCATCCAGGCTATGCCTGATTTCAAAACTCTAGAGCTAAAAATAAAAGAAACACATAAACACCATTCTCTTATATAAGGATACAGCTTAGGCACAAGTTAGTAAAATACCATCACTGGTCCATAAGGACCCACTAAGATTAATACACCAGCTAGTCAGGTCACAAAACATTTATACATAACATATGATACTCATATATGTAGCATACAACACTCGTATATGTAACAATGCATCCCTCTGAAAAAAATGATTTTACCGCCAAGGTCGTGGGGAAGAGAACAAATTTAGATTGTCAGGGACCATCCTCTAATGTCAGTGCATATAAGTCATGGTAATGTTTCATATCCAGCAGTGAGAAGCATGAGCAACTCTATATTCAGACAATGATGTCTAGGAGAGTAGGGTTGGCTGCAATGGAAACAACAGATACTATGGAGGCTAAATTCGAGATACTCCTTATGGAACAGTCATTTTTGTTATAGATGTGTAGGAAGGGTGCATAAAAGTGAGTAGAGGCCAAGGAGGTGCTTGTTGCTAGTGGGTTTTGAAGTGGAGGGTGGTATAAGATCAACGAGGGATCTTTGGTTGGAGTGAGGAGGATATGTTGTTGGGTAAACATAGGAGTGGAACGATCAAAGCAGGAGTCACTCTTTGCTGCAAATTGAGCTTTCACAAAACGAGCTTGTTGCACTGCGAGGGAGAGGGTGACGGGGTTATGAATGTGAAGGTGTGCTTGTATATAAGGTTGGATGCTATGAACAAAGTAGCACAAGTAAATGAGTAATGTGTCATAACAAATTCAAAAACATTGTTGGCCAGCTCCACAAAGTGGTCGATGTATGCATAATGTGTCGCCCGAGTGATTCTAGTGGACAACACAAGCACTCGAGCATGTTGTTGGAATGTGTCGCCCGAGTGATTCTAGTGGACAACACAAGCACTCGAGCATGTTGTTGGAATGTCAAGTATCACAACGGAGGATAATTTATTCCTTTCACATTGGCCAAGTCATATTTGGGTTCATTTTTCGGAGTCATCAAAACTAGTAGTCATGTCCTCTACATAGATCATGGAAAAAAAATATTATGGTTTTTCCAGAGAATTGCGACAGAATATGTACATATATATAAAAGAGAGGAGAGACTAAACTCTATAATAAGGTGTGGACTAATCCCTAGGAGGGCTTTACATGGGCCTCCAAAATTGTCTTTTCTGTACAATTTCTTCAACACTCCCCCGCAAGCTGGAGCATACAAGTCGTAGGAACCAAGCTTGGACAAGAACTGAAAATATAGAGGTCGCGATAGAGCTTTGGTAAGAATATCAGCAATTTGTTCTGTAGCGGAAACATGTCTCAAGTCCAATTTCCTTAGTTGAATTTTTTCTCAAATAAAGTGACAATCAGCCTCTATATGCTTGGTACGATCATGGAACACGGGATTTTTGGCAATATGAATAGCAGCTTGACTATCGCAGAAGAAGGTGGCAGGAGAGGAGAGTTTGACACCCAGGTCTCCCAGAAGGCTTTCTAGCCATGTGAGTTCAGAGAAGACAGAGGTCATTGATCGATACTCAACTTCTGCAGATGAGTGTGCGACGACAAATTGCTTCTTGGTTCGCCAAGTAACAAGATGTCCACCAAAGTATGTGCAAAATCACTTGTGGAACGACAATCATCCAAGGATCCAGCATAATCAACATCAGAGTAAGCAATGAGAGATAGAGACGAGGAGGGCTTATATATGAGCCCTTGTCCGGGAGCAGACCTCAGGTATCGGAGAATGCGCTCAATTGCCTGGAGATGAGAGGTCCGTTGAGCATGCATAAACCTACTGACAACCCCAACAACAAACAATATATCAGGTCTTGTAACTGTCAAATAGATCAACTTTCCCACAAGACGACGATGGTATTCTGGGTTTGGTAAGAGCGTATCAGAGTCGGAGGAACAAGCACAGAGCTTGTGGTTGACATCCATAGGTGTGTCAACTGGCTTGCAACCAGAGTAGCCAACATCATAAAGAAGATCAAGACAATACTTTCTTTGAGATAGAACAAGACCATTGGGACGACGAGCAATTTTGATGCCAAGAAAGTATCGGAGATTTCCCAAATCTTTGGTCTAGAACACGGAGGCCAAGTATTTCTTGATCATATTGATGTCTTTTGAATCATCGCCAGTAATTAAAATATCATCAACATAAACCAGGAGTATCACGGTGCTTGTTGGATAATGATGGGTGAAGTGAGAGAAGTCAGTCGAGCTTCGAGTGAACCCAACATCACTAACAACCCTACTGAACTTGTCAAACCATGCCCGAGGAGACTGTTTGAGACCATAAAGAGATTTCTTGAGGTGACATACGAGTGACTCCCCCGTGGTCTCAAAGTCGAGAGGTTGATGCATGTAGACAGTCGCAGTAAGATCACCGTTGAGAAAGACATTTTTTAAGTCCAACTGATGCAACGGCCAATGACGATGAACGATCAGAGAGATCAAGGCACGGACAATGTTTAGCTTTGCAACAAAGGAGAAGGTCTCTACGTAATCAAGGTCGTGTTGTTCAGTAAAACCAGAAGCGACAAGGAGAGCCTTTAGCCGTTCAACCGTCCCAATTGGAGTACGTTTGATAGTAAAGACCCATTTGTAGCTCACACATGTCTGGCCAGGAGGGAGAGGGACAAAATCTCATGTGTGATTGGCCCAGGGGGCAGCCATTTCTTCTTCCATAGCCTCCCTCCACCCCGGATGTTGAAGACCCTCCTGCAAAGAAGTAGGGGTGGAAACCGACGACAATGATGTCGTAAAGGTGTGAAGCATCAGAGATAATCGATGTAAAGAAACAAAATTATTGATGGGGTGAGCTGTAGAAGGCGTGTACGGATAAGCAGAGCACAGAGTATCATCAGTAGGAGGTAACGCCCTCGGGGCACTAGAGCGAGGAGGACGACGAGTGTACACACAGAGAAGAGAAGGTGGGTCGGTGGTTCTGGTGGAGGGCGTGGGAAGAAGAGGTGGTTCAGCAGAGGTGACAGGATGTGGTAGAAGAGGAGGGGCAGGAGAGGGCAAATGTGATGAGTGAAAAGGCTGATCTTCAAAAAGGTTACATCCACACTCGTTACTAATTTGCGAGTGGAATGAGAATAACAGACATAGCCTTTTTGGGTGCGGGAGTAACCAACAAACATATACTTAATGACGCGATGATCAAGTTTGTCAGATGCAGGGTCAAGGGAGTGGGCATAGCAAGTGCAACCAAAGACACGAGGTGTTATGGGAAAGGGATAGATGGAGGGGAAGAGAAAACTGAATGGAGTGGCAAAATTGAGAACGGAGGAGGCATGTGATTGATGAGATAGCAGGCGATGAACACCGCAAAATGTCAATAGACCTTGGGTACCTGTATTTGAAACATGAGTGAACGAGCAACGTCCAGGAGATGACGGTTATTGCGCTCAGCAACACCATTTTGTTGTGGTGTGTAAGCACGTGAGGTTTGGTGGAGGATACCAAACTCAGTACAAATATTTTGAAATGCATGACTCGTATACTCTCGCGCATTATCGGTCTGAAGAGTCTTAATAGTAACAGAGAACCGAGTACGTATCTCAACATTAAAGGTTTGAAAGACAAGAACTAAGTCAGAGCGATCGCGAAGTAAGTACAACCAGGTCATGCGAGAGTAATCATCAATAAAAGTAAGAAAATAACGATACCCAGAAACACTAGCTATTTTATAGGGACCCCAAATGTCTGAATGAACTAAAATAAAAGGAGCATTGCTCCAAGTACAATGAGAAGAAAAAGAAGAGTGAGGCTGCTTGCCGAAGGTGCAAGATTCGCAGGTGAAGTCAGTGAGGGAGACATCTGGAAGAGCTTTCGTGAGAATGAGGAGAGGAGCATGCCCAAGACGTCGATGTTAGTCAACGGAGGTCACAGAAGAGAGAGCAGTAGGAGAAACATCCAAGGTATACATCCCATTAGACAATCGCCCTCTACCAATAATATTCTGCGTTTGTCGATCTTGTACAACAAAAGAGGAAGAAAATGTTACAGAGCAGTCGAGGTCCTGAGTAAAACGACTGGCAGAGAGAAGATTAAAATGAGAGCCCAGAACATGAAGAATTGAGCGAAGAGAGAGAGATGAAGTCAGGTCCATGTTGCCAGAACCATGAACGGGCATAGTGTCACCATTTTCCACAGTAATGAACTTAGGACAAGCAGTGTCCAAGTACTAAGGAGGCTTCTGCAGAGTAATATGATTGGTTGCACCTTGCCCCAGAGTCCATAAAACAAGTTGAACTACGAGATAAGCAGGAGATACCTTCATCGGAGTCTCGGAGATGGTTGCAACAAAGCCTAAAGACCGACTGAGTAGGCCCTGAAGATTCTGGAGCTGAGTACGTAAGGCAGCAATGTTAGGGGAGGTAGTAGTGGGAGCAGCATTCGCCATAGATTCAAGGTTTGTAGGAGGGACACCATGCTTACGATAACAAGTGGCCTCAAGGTGACCTTCCCGACCACAGTAGGAGCACTTGGAACGCGGCCTGCCAGATCGACCTCTCCCCCAAGAGCCGGTACGACCTCCACGAGCTGGCGGAGGAGGAAGGTGAGTAGTAGGAGATTGTTGAAGAAGAACTTGAAAGACAGTGACGGGAGTATCAGGAGGCGGTGTCACCTTCAAGAGCATGGAGCACACATCATAGAGAGAGGGCACCGTGGAGGATGAGAGGATATTTGCACGGACGATGTGGAGATGTGGGGGAACACAAGCCATCATCATGGCTATGCCAACAACTTCTTTCTGGGCCCGTTGGGCAGCGAGGTCCGCCGTGGGAAGCTGATGTTGAATCCATGCTTCAATAAGAGTCTTGGACTGTGGAAAAAAGGAAGTCAGGTTACCATCCATTCCTGGATCAAGAGACTAGAGGTCGATGAAGATGTCAAACAGGTGTTGCAAACTGTCCTTGCCAGAGTATAAGGAGTGAAATTCATCCTACATAGCTTTGGTCATTTCATGATACATGGCCATATGGTAGGGTTCACTGTCCATAGAGTTCAGAAGCCATGTCTGAACTCGCCCATCATCGCGGAGCCGGTCCTCGGTGGGGGGCAGTTGGTTGTGCTTTGGTAAGGTGATGAAGAAGCCCTTTGGTCTGGAGGACACGACGCAATGAGTGGACCCACTCCACAAAATTTTTCCGTCCACTAATAGAGATAGTGGTGATCTAGAGCTCATCCCGAACTTCAGAAGGAGTGGTCGCGACACGAGCTGGAAGAGACGAGGCATCATTCAAGGCCATGACATCCGAGATGAGATGCCAGAATGGAAGCGCGGCAAGGGCGGTCAGAAACTGGCGAGCAAGAGACCGTGCGGCAAGGTCGGTCAAAAATTAGCGAGCAGGAGACCGCACGGCAAGGGTAGCACAGGAGACCGTGCGGCAAGGGCGGTCAGAGACTGGCGAGGAGCGCGACAAGGTCACTGATACTGCCGAGAAGAACTGAAATTGCCGAGGAGATTGGCGGTCTGGCGATCAACAGGAAGCCGACGGACTGGCTAGCGGACGCGATAAGCGCAGAGGAGAGATGTCGGTCAGGAAAGTTGTGACCAGAGCGGCAAGAGAACCGAGACAAGGGGGCGTCGCAAACGGTCTGGCGGCGCGATCCGAAGTTGCGAGCACCAGGAGCGTTCGGGAGCGGAGCGGTCAGAGGCGCGAGCAAAAGGAGGAGCTTGACTAGAGAAGAGAAGCGATCAGGAGACTGCAAAGGAAGGGAAGACCGCAGAAGGAGGAACGCGGGCCGAGCGGTTAGAAGAAGGAGACTGCGGCAAGCACCGTTCAAGTGGGGCCCAGCTGGCAGCAGGGAAGGCCTTATAAAATGCGGGGAAGAGAAGAGGGAGCGACGGGAGGAGAAAATCCTCACATAGTAGATTTGCGGTTAGAAAGAAGGCGCTTGCATAAGAAACTGAGAGACATACTCCCGCCAAGAAACAATTGAGGGTTAGTTCCCTCGCCCAAGTTATGCCTGATTACAATACCCTAGAGCCAAAGATAAAAGAAACATATACTCACATTTTCCATATATAGGAATACAACTCGCATATGATTTACTAAAATGCCTTTACACTAGACAAATACACCAGCTAGTCGAATTATGACACAAATATTTAACCTACGACGCTCATATAACACATTCTTTAATTTATCCCTTTAATTTTACCACAATTTCATCTTAACTTCCTCAATTCCACCACGCTCAACTTGACTATCAACGGTGTTTTTACCATCCAACACTTTGTTTCATATAACATCTTTGAATTAACTAAGTTTTAGAAATTTCGTCTCTACTATCCAAAAACCGTCAATCTGGATCCAAATCTTAAATGAGAAAAATCAAGGATTAATACTGAGGGTATATATTCAATCGTGAAATTTAAGCCAAAAGCAGTGAAGTAAAATAACAGTACTACCATAAAGAAAAGTCACTACACTTCTTCTAGATGGACAAATTGATGCACGCAACATATTAAAACCAAAAGCAATAATCCAAAAAGCACATCAATGTTTCGGATAAATATAGTCCCATTCTATCGGAATATCCTTAATGGAAACACTTAAAAGAATGATGTGAAAAGAATAAAATTATTAGCTCTTTGGTCCTCCAGCTAAGTCCCAGATGCAAGCAGTGAACTAGAATGAAAAGAAATAGTTTAAGATCCATCAAATTTAGGAATAAAATACTACCTTTTGGAAGGACAACATATCCTCCAAGGTAAATTTTTCATTGGCAGTGGAAACAACAGACTTTTTTGAGAAAAATCCACGTTTTCCAGCAGAATTGATTTGTTTCTGCATAGCTCGCAAAAAAGTCTCAACCTGAAAAATTGCAGCAGGATTGACCAAAAAAATTTAACTGAGGTAATAATAGAAATCTAACTACAGAAAAATAACATCGTATAATACTAAAAAGGATAAATGTTTATGCATCAAATGCACCATTATATGTGAAGCAAATTCGAGGAGTTTCTGATGACAAGCATGAACCGAGAAATTCGAAGAAGGAAAAATAAACAACACCATTACCTGACTTTCAGTAAATTTTCATAGAAATTCTCTCAAGATTAGAAGATAGTGATCAAAGTTCCAGAAAAGTCGCATCATGGTATTGGAAAAGGTGCCATTCGAGTAACGACAATAACGGAAAAAAAATTGCAAGAAAAATATTAGAAAAATAACATAAGATGTATGCGGTTCCATGTGAAGAACCTACGTGCATGGCCACACAAAAAAAAATTATATTTCAGAGACAATTCACAGGACACAGTTTTAATCACCCAAAAAATGTGCTCATTTATAAGATTTCTATCTATTTTCTCCTGTAATTATTTCCCTCACCTCTTCTGTCCTCAAAATAACAAAGTTCAACTCAATAACTAACCTAATTACGCCAACAACTCAAACCCAGACAACTCACCACCATTATCTGTGCTCAATTAATCCTATAAAACTCAACCTGCTCTAGCCAACGCACTCATGTGCACTGCTCTGGCTAGCCTGAAAAGAAAATTCATGTTGCATAAGAATTTATTGAAATTTTCTCATTCTTTTTTCCTTATATGTCCAAGGTTTGGATATCATGTATTTATGTCAGAAAATGAGGTTCATCGTAACTCCTAATGTTCTTGTAATTGAAGTAACTTCCAACCGTACTTTTTTTAATCAGCATAAAATCATAGGTCACCTTCTAACTACTAATATGGAAGTTAAATATGTAGTCTTTTGCATGCAATTGTCCAACAGGGAGAACATTTTTCTTCAAGTTCAAAGTATATCTCACCATGTGAAGCATCCATATGATATAATCGTACTAGAAGTTTTAATATGCATATTACCAACTCCCAATATCTTGAAAGACTCATTATCTGCGATATACAACACCATAATCTCCATAACATAGGCCCGTTTGGGAGAGCATATTTGCTACTTTTCGATGGCTAAAAAACTCTGTTTCATAAATAACAAAGTGCTTGGGTGACAATTCACAAAAAAATAAATTACTTGTTAGCTCCTTATGTGCATTTGAGAACGCTAGGTCGATTGTCGCATGATGTTATTCGTGAAAATCTCGATTGTGCCGCGTAATTTGAAAAAGATTTCAAATTTATGATTTAATATAAAAAATCTATTTTTAGGGTTACATTAGTTTGCTCCTATAGTATATATATATATATATTAAGATCTTTATTTTTAAAAAACTATTTTGCTTTTAAGTTTACAAAACAAACAAACTTTATTTGAATTAAGATCCTTAAAACAAACCCTTTTTTATTTTTCTCATTAAAATATATATATATATATATATATTACAAAAATCAGTTGGGCAGCCCGGTGCACAAAGCATCCTTGTGCAGTGAGGGTCCGCGGAAGGGTCCCACCCAAGGGTGAAATGTAGGCAAGCCTTACCCTGCATTTTTGCAAGAAGTTGCTTCCAGGTAGCCGTGTCCAAAAAAAACGGGCCCGAAGGGCCGGCCTGGGCCGTGCCCGGAAAAAGCCAGGCTAGGCCCGGTACCGGGCTAACCCGCCCCGGGCCCAGGACGGGCTCGGGGGCCTTACAGGGCCCCCATTAACGGCAACTGCCCGGCCCGGTGCCTGACCCGGGCCGGGCAAAGCCTGATTTTTCAGGCCAGCCCAGGCCCAGGAAAGCCCGGCCCAGGCGAAATTAAGACCGTTGGGATCAACGGCTCTTTGAGTCGTTGATCCCAACGACTCTAATTCCAACCACCCGTTGGCATTGGCTGGCATGGCAGCGCTGCTGGATACTGCTGTCATGCCAGCAAGCCTATACTAGTAGCTGCCTTTTGGCAGCCTACTAGTACTAAGCCTACGGCCTAGGCCGGTAGCCTAGGGCCTAGGCTACCAGCCTAGGCCCTAGGCTTATTAAAGAAAATAAAAACTTTTATAAAATCCTCCCCCCCCGTTACCCAACCGTCCCCCCCCCCCTCTCTTCTCTTAACTCTCTCTCTAACTCATTCGCTCTCTCTCTCACTTTGTCTCACTCTTTCTCTCTCTCACACTCACTCTCTCTATCACACACTCGTCGAACATGACATCGTCATCCTCGGCGCCAGCGTCGTCTACTCAAAATGTGCATGAAGTGGTGGAGCACAAGCGTACGGCGCCAGTTTGGGAGCATTTCGATAAAGTTAAAGTCGGCGACGAGTACAAGATGAGATGCAAATTATGTTCGAAGTTGCTGACCCTCACTGGCAACTCGACACTAGCAAGGCACTTCAAGTTTTGCATTTCGAAACAAGCTCCCGAGTCCAGTCAGGCACAAATATCGGGAGCAGGGCAAATTTGGACGTACGATCAACTTCGGCAACGGGAGCTGCAAATGAAGAATGTCATCAGACGTAGGTTGCCGTCCAGCCACTACGACAACGAGGAGGAGACCGAATACATACATCAAGGGCTTCAGCCAAAATATCAACAGGTCAGTAGATCCTCTCTTAAGCGTGACGCCCTCAAATTTTATTTAGAAGCAAAACAATTTATAATAAATTATTTTGAAAATTTTGAAGGACGTGTGAGTTTAACAAGTGACGTTTGGACTAGTAGTATAAAATTAGGACTATCGTAAATTTGTATCACTTGTCATTGGGTCGATCCCATTTCATGAGATCTAAATAAACGTATAATTTGTTATGAAAGTTTTGAAGTCTCGCACACAGGTCAAGTTATATATCAAATAATTATTAAATGTGAGCGGGAATTTAAAATTAAAGATAAAATTATGAGTATTTCTTTTGATAACGTTACTAATAATATCGTCGCAATTGAGTGGTTAAAACGCAATTTAAAATCAATGTTAAACGGTGCATTTTTTCATACTCGATGCGTTTGCCACGTTTTAAATTTAGTGGTACAAAATATTTAACTTATATGGAACCATATATTAATAAAATTCGTTTTATGTTACAATTTATTTATAGTTCTAGGCAATGAAGACAAGATTTAAAATTTTTGTAAACACCCAAGGTCAAAAATATTTGGAACCTCAATTTGATATGCTCATTAGATGGAACTCAACATACAAAATATTAAAAAGAGCGTTCCAACAAAAAACACTTCTTTTGGAATATTATACTATGCTAAATATTCATAATTTGAACGATACCGATTGGGACGTAAAAGAAAATTATATGAATTTATTAAAATGTTTTTATCTGACGTGTATTATCCGACTAGCCCTATAGTAATTGAAAATTTTGCAAATATCGCACAAAAATTTAACTATTATAAGCAAAACGAAGGGTGACGTCCTTTAATTGAAATAATTGAAGCAAAAATTTTAAAATATTATAGAGAAATGTCTGTCATGTTTTTATGCGCCGCCGCTTTAAATCTTCTATTCGGCGTAAACGGCATAGAAAATTTGATAGAAGAAATAAATAATAATTTAAACTTAAATATAACTTTCGCGGATTTTGATAACGTTAGTATTTTAAAATTCAACTCCATTTTTACCGAATGTTATAACTATTATGATAACTTATACGGCTCGCGGCCCCGAGAAGAAATATCGCAACCCAGAACAAAAGAAACTTTTAAAAATAAAATTTTAAAATTAACTTCTAGGAAAAAAACGCGCACATCTAGTTCTAGTAGTTTAAATGAATTAGGATTGTATACTAAAACACAATTTCGTGATTTTATGAGTACAGAGGAGATTGAAAACTTCGATCGCTTAAAATGGTGGAAAAGTAAAGTTAATACCCTATTATGGCTTATATGGCCCGTGATTTACTAACAATCCAAGCTAGTATGGTAGCTTCGGAGTCTGTTTTTTTCTTAGTGGCAGGGTTTTGAACGAGAGGAGGAGTCGCCTCAACGAATAATCACTGGAAATCTGCATCTGCTACAAGGATCACTTGGATGCTATGAAGAAGAAACAACACATTTCATCGATAGAGGATAGCTCGTCAGACGTAGAAGACGAGAAAGACACAATAAATTTACGAGATGATTAAGCGCGTCGCACATTCGCCAGTCACACCCGATAAAATATGTATTTTGTTAAATTGATAGTTTTTTAATTTTCTTTATTTAAAATTAATAATAATAATAAATTTGATTTGGTACTTTTTTTCAGTTTTGATGTAAATGTGTAATTTATATTTTTTCCAATATTAATACAAATTAATTTTTCTTGTCCATCTCAATTCATTTCATTTATAGTATATATTTTTAAAATAAAGAAATTAAAAATAAAGGCCGGGCCCGGCCTGGCCCAGCCTTGGGGGCCTGAGCAGGCCCCCTGCCGGGGCTGGTGCCCGAGCCCGACTAAAGCAAGGCCCGAGCCCGATTGACAAAAGCCCGGGCCCTTCAGGCACGGTATCGGCCAAGTCGGGCTTTTTGGACAGGGCTAAGTTCCAGGAATGTTAAAAAAATCAATTATTTCAAGTATTTTAAATTAAATATTTTAGGTCTGGTTATTTTTCAACCGCACAGCCCTCCTCAAGTCCCACCGCACAAAACAGCACCTCGTTATCAGACTCGCGAGGTTTTTCCATTCGCAACTTCCGGATACACCTCCTTAGAGAGAAGCTGAGAGGTGGTCCATGCGAGGGTCCAGGAAATTTGTCCCACCACAAGGGTGAAAAGTAGGCAAGCCTTCCCCTGCATTTTTGCAAGAGGTTGCTTCCAGGAATGTTAAAAAAATCAATTATTTCTAAGTATTTTAAATTAAATATTTTAGGTCTTTAGGTTATTTTTCAAACGCATGACCCTCCTCAAGTCCCACCGCACAAAACGACACCTCATTATCAGGCTCGTGAGGTTTCTCCATTCGCGACTTCCGGATAGAGAGAAGCAGAGAGGCGGTCCACTGCGCATAAAGACCTGTCGTTCTCCCTTCTTTTTATCATGCCTCCTCGTTCGATGGCCATAACAATATCTCAATCTCCATTCACTTGATTCACATTCGTTACGAATCCTAGAAACTCCCTTTTCTCCTTCTTCTGGAGCTGGTAATTTTAGGCCAGTTCAATATATGCATCACCTTCTTCCATTGGCGGTGAGTCAATGATAATCCCTAACATGATGACATTTAGGTTTCATTGATCCCATTCGATGGCAACATCCGTGTCACTAGACATTTTTTTATGTTCTTATGTCGTTCATGTGATTTGTATCCGGATTTTTGATGTTGTTTCATTAGATAGAGCTTTGGGATTTGATCGGGGTGGGGGAGGGGGTGAGGGTTTTAGAGGTTTTGAAATTTGTGTTCAGTTGATGTAATGTTGAGAGGGGGTTTGGTTTCATTGAGTTCTCTGATTTAAACTTGAAATTGGATTTGACTCCTTGTTGGTGATTGCTTCAAGTCTGTGTGTGAACTTATTGCTCTGTTATATCCATGGTTATCATGATCGTGATCCGAATCGGAGGATCTTACGATCCAGATTTTGTAAATCGATCTGGATCTTACCCAAGATCTAAATCGGCACTTCTGTGGTTGGATCACGATCTGGATCGTTAGGATCGAGATCCCGGCCCAATTCTACCTGTCCAGTCAAAAAGAACTAGAAACATGCCCAACCCTATCCTGACCCCATTCAACCGGTCCAACGCCCATACCCCATCACTTAACCCTATCCCAATCCTGACCCCCATGCCCCAGCGCAAAATCATATCTTGTCATTTTACCATATCTCAACTGTCGACTGCAAACGGAGGCCAAGGGAGACGTCTTCGATCGCTTCTAGTCCAAAAAACGTCTTCCTTTTCCATCCTTGCCTAGTTCCATTTCAAGTGGCGTCGGTGTCTTTTCTTCCATTTCAGCGTATGAGCAATCTAGTGGTCAGCAATCCAGTGGCTTCCAGCTTTCAAGTTGGCGTTTTCTCTTCCTTTCTAACGTACGAGCAATCCAGCAGCTAGAAATCCAGCATATGAGCAATCCAAGCTCTGCTTCCAACATACAAGCAATCCAGGTCCGTCTTCCTGCTTCCAGCAATTCATCGGTCCAGATTCGTTTTTGATAGAATGAGAGAATGACCAAACTCATATTCACATCAACAATAGTGTATATATATATGTACATGAGAGGGTGATCATAACACCCAAGGTGAGCCTAAGCTATGTCTACCATATAGAATATACAGTATATCTAACAGTTTTTACTGTTAGTAGTCATTAGGCGTCCTACCTGAAACTAAAAAAGAAGTTAGAACGACATAATCTTTATTGATTTAGTTATTCAATTATTTTTGATATAATTATTCACATACTACTCAATGTAATAATTTTTTTGTTAATTGAGCATGTAATTGGATAATACAAAGTTCAATTTTATATTTTTAGTCTTAATTTATGAAAGTAGTGGGATCTTGTGATCCTCGATCCGATCCTACAATCCGATATGATCCAATCTCGAAACGATCTCAACTAAGATCTCGATCCCGATCTTTTCCTTTTTGGGGTAATTAAAAGAAGGGCGTAGAATTTCGGGATCTCATAGATTTCAGTGGTTTATGAATAGATGATATGGAATTTTCATCCGTAATTCAATTATTTTTGCTATGATGCTTGGCAACAATGGCAGATAATTACACCAATTTGAAAAAAAATTGTGACCATAACTTGTCGAGCTCCAAGAAGAGATGGATGTAGCTTTTTTTGGTACAAGTAGCCCCACTCGGAAATTTTTCCATCAAACTTGTTAAGCTCCAACAATAATCATTGCTCCAACTTTTAATTTAGAACCTCAAAGTTTGCACTCTAATATGATTTGCAAGGGGGAAAAAGAGTGTCACTCAAGCAATGACGATAATGGAAACAAGAAGAAAGTGACTACATGAAAAATACCAAAAGTATAAGAGATAATATTTACATAATTTGGTGAGAATTGCATATTTAGATAACCGCATAGAGATATTTCCACTGGTTTAAAGCAATCTACTACGCGGTTATCTAAATATATCTCTTTTCTCGATGCCATCTATTATAGATCTCTTTTCTCGATAGTCTCGTCATCAATTATAATCTAATTTATGCGAGAGACCAACCATAAATTCTTACATTTTAGATGGGATGCTCTCATCATGCCCAAAATATAATATTTCAGGGGTGTAACAACATTAAGTACACAAACGGCTATTGCTATAAGTAAAATGAAACTACTCATTACAATTCTAAACATTCTTCTTCGGTGTTCTATATTTGTATAAAAAATGGCATCATGTGAATATCAAATTTCATGTTCCAACTGAAAGTTTCCTTAATATTCAGTAAATAGCTCATAAGAGAATGCAAAAAATGAAGAGATAAAACTTTCTATATACCTGGAACCTATCAATAAAAGGAATAACACCAGCAAGTTCCGGAGGTAGAGAACTCGACAATCTGCTGGGAGTCCTGTCGAAGAGAAAAGGGAAAAATATATTCAGTTTTGACATTATCATATGAATCATTTTAGAAACCAAAGTATAAACATATGGCCGAAGAACTTGAATCATTAGTGTTAGACTTATACTCCACCTCTAGATGAAATTTAACAAGAAAATCTCATGCAAATACTAGTGTCAACATAAACGTGGTGGGATAATTCACTGGAAAATACAGGCTTCTGTGATTAAAACCTTGGTGGAATTCATCGATGAGATAAAAGAAGTAGATAATTTATATGAATCACACAGTCATCACCTCGTTTAATTCAAGTTTATTGTTAATTGAGAACAATAAATAGCAATTAGCCAACGAAATAAATCCCATTACTTTCTACATTCAAAATTTTCAATATATTCAGATACTTTGATTAAGAGATCTCAACGTAGAGGGGGGAGATTGAAATTCCAAGCACACATAAGCAATATAGCGAAGTCTGAGAAGAGCAGCAAGCCTACGGGGGAACAAAAAATGTGCCATCGCTGTCATATCCATCATCAGCAACACTGGAAGCAGAACTTTGCAAGAGCGTTGGATTGCCATTACTCGAAAACATGGGCGATTGATCCATCCTCGCACTGATCAGCTGTAAAAAAAATAATTCAAAATCAAAATCAAAATCATGCTATCATATTCTAAGGAAAATCTTTCTTCCACCTTACCTTAAGAAAGAGGGGAAAAAATCAACAAAGATTGAGATGTTCGATGCCGGCACTTGATGGACAAAGATCTAAACGCCTGCAACACGAGAAAGTGGTTCTTTACTGTTAGGTGCTGTAACAACCAGTCACATGAGAAATCTGATCAGCAAAAATCAACACAAACCAAAAAAATGAGGAGAAGGATGCAATCTTCGAAAACAAATTTATAAGAAAAATGATAAAATGCCGGCAAGGAAGCAATGGAACTTGAATCTGAAATCAGGAACTGCAATAACAGATGAAGATCTGAGGAGAGAACCCCGATGCACGGAATAAAGACGGGGGGAGATGATTGCCTAGAAATACAAAGAAATCTACGCGGTGTGCGAGGTGTCAATAGGCAGGCGATGAAGAGGCTGGCGGAGAAACCCTATTTTGACTCCCATGGCTTGCTGCCGGCTTCCATGTTTGCGTCACACATTTGTCGTCGGCCTCCCACGAAGAGCCAAGCGTTTAAGAAGAGAGAGAGAGAGAGAGAGAGAGAGAGAGGGAGGGAGGGAGAAAGAGTCACGAGAAATGAACAATTTTCAGAGAGGGAAGGGAGTGAGAGGGCCGGGAGCGGCCGACCGGAGCTCGGTCCTCCTCGCCGAGGGAAACTATAAAAACTTCTTCTTTTTCAAATTATAATTATTATATTTCATTATTTATATATTTTAAACGGTCTATTTACTCTTTTTCATTTGAACGAAATTAATTGGATAACAAAATTTGAGGTCCATTTTTTATTCCCATTTTAAAATCTGAAGCCATAGTTATACTATGGCTATGGTGGACGCAATTCTTCTCCGAGCTTGAGCGGCCGACTTTGCCAGAGCAAAGATCGAAACCCGGTTGTTTCTGGGCTCCGTCGAGTACAACAAGGGTGAATATCATGTCTCCGTCGGGTTGGACGGCCTTAGTCGGGAGCAGGTATCGGTGAGGCACTGTCTCCGCGTCGACGGGAGCAGATCGATGGCGGGAGGATTGGAAGGTCTCAGAGGCGGTGGCGAGCGTCCTCAGGCTCAACCACTAGGACAACATTGTCGGTGTCCTCAATTGCCGAGTCGGCCGCTTCGCGGGGAAGAATTTCCCGCTTCTCATTAGGGTTTGTTCTTGTCTTATGGTTCATTTTTGGCGAATTTTACCTTATGTTTGGTTTCTATTAAATTCAACTGATATTTGCAGCAAATATTATAATTAAGAATAAATTTAAAATTGAGCTGCAAATAAAATTTATTGGTGTGCGCATATCAATAGTATTCTTACAGTCAAGCACGATAGTACACGAAATATTTCTCCAAAGAAAATTAAATTAATGGGTGCAAAATTTGTCCAGCTCGGTAAATAAATGTAATTGAAATATTTTTTAAATATTAAATTAATTAAAAACAATTTAAATGTGCTCCCATATTTATTAAAACGGTACCAAATGGCAGAGACTCGTCAGATATGGCACGTCGCCCGCGTTTTATTAATTAATATTAATAAAACGTGTGCAATTACCATCATACTTGATTATTTTATTTATCGAATAAACTAATTTAAATATTGCAGTTTTTTTTTCAAATCAATTTTTAAGAACCCATTGGCTGATTTTAAGAGTCATTAATCTATTATCTATTAATGAGGTTCTTATTATAATTAAATTCATCATAATTATTTAATAATCATTGTATTTTACATCACATAGGTATATAATTTTGGATAACGGGGTCACCAATTCATACAAAACTCAGAAAGATTTGAGAGGAAGAGATTACCTTGCTTTAGGAAGAAAACAGAGGGGATTGGAGGTGATTTGAGGCATCGGTGAAATCTGGCGACTTGCGGCTTTTGACTGAAGTCGGGAGAGGCGGTGCGTGAACTGGGAGAGAAAATGAGGCTACGGTTTTATTTTATTTTCTTAATCAAGAGAATCGACCCCCTCTGACATGATAAGCACGCATGACTCGCATGAGTCAAGTCTGGACCGGGTCAAACGCTCATATCCGACTAATTAGCCGGCCCCAAATGAGCTAAGCCCACTTCCAATCACATTTAAAATTAATAATTTTCACTACTCTGATTATTTGTAACACAATTTGTAGTTACGTATTATGCATTACGTATTTCGCATTAATAATACCTGACATAAGTGACATAAGCGACGGAGTCACACACTAAAGTGAGCATCAATGACACTGAGGTCACATCTTACATATGTTATAGAATCACTAGGAATATTCTGAATGTGTGAGAATATCAAGTCGTCAAACTTATAAAACTATGAGGTGGTGGAGGAATTATCAGATTCATGGTCTAAATCTAATTCATATGTATTGGTTAAAGCAATCCAACATAGCTATACTTATCAGGCGTTCACCCCTAGATGTTGGTAATTAGTGGATTTGACATTAATTTCCCAGATACTTCGTCATGCCGCGCCCCTACATGTCATCATCAAATCATTACCATAGATCATAAAGCACTACGACATCGGGAACTGAAAAGTGTGATCGTAGTCTGCTAACTCGATGTTCATTTTCACTAACCCGCTTGCATGTTTCCCATATGTAAACCCCCCATACATATCTGAGGTAGACCTTATGCCTAAGGCGAATGTCCTTAGGAGAGAGACACTTTGAGGGAGAGGGGCCCGTCCTCTCTCCTATTCATGGCCCATTTTCTAATCATCGTCTTGTAAGGCTAACACATCATTTCCAATCATATCAATTTAGTCGAAGAGCTGAATAAGCAAAGAGTGATTGGAAATCATTGATAAATAAATACGGCGATGCCGCTTAAGTTTGAGTGCATAATCTAGCCATACAAAACCCACAAGTATTTGTAAATCATCATATCTATGATGTCTAACTCGCAGGCTATGCACTTCGTGGATCTCCTACTCTTGCTCATGTCTATCAGGCTGGACCACCGAAAACAATCACCATGTCTATCTCTGCCAGCTCTGGAGGAGGGCAACAAAGGATTACTCAAAGTTGAGTAAATATGCTCTTTCATCCTCGCTTGGCTCGGCATAATAATATAAAGTAGTTTGAAGAAAAGTAAGCAAATATAACAACATAAGTAATAAAGTAGGTAATTATGATGTTATGACGTTCGATATGCAACTACATATGCTTTTACTCTATGTCGACATATTGACCAGTTTTTCAATATTTGCTCGGCCTCCCCGTCGTGGTCAGACGATGACAGTGGATTGGTCAATCTCACTTCTAGGGCGTGGTCATATCACGAGCTTAGGTCGTAACCATATCTTAGTACTATGACGAGGGCACACACTCCTCTATATCGTCATTCAGGCGAATCATAACACATAAGGAGAGGGGTTTCGACTTAGATGATAAGTAGCTATCCTACGGCCGCCCCCGCTTTGAATCAACCTGAGTGCGCCGCCCTACTCACCTGTTAGTCTGACCTAGTCGGGGAGCCAATAGATCCGCCACATATGTCCACTCATCACACCCATCATGCATGCATATGATTTTATTTAATAAGGAGGAAGTGCACCAAATTAAATCATTCCATATTGAAATTCTTTTAATTTTTTGCCCACTTTAGGCCCAATTAATTCAGGGCGGCCAAATGACCTCGAATATGGAAACGCTGAAAACCAAAGTTGTGGTAGATACCTAAAGCTACAACTTTTGTATTCATCACATTCTTATTTAAGACCTTCAAGTATTCCAAAAATAACTCCAAAGTTTTGAAAGTAATCATCAAATTTGAATAAAGTTTTAGAATAAATTATTGTGTGTTTGGGGCCTCATTTGTCCACCTTGGAGACTTCAAAATAGATTGGTCCC
The DNA here is from genome assembly GCA_033032865.1 of Dactylorhiza incarnata. Classification (NCBI taxonomy): domain Eukaryota; kingdom Viridiplantae; phylum Streptophyta; class Magnoliopsida; order Asparagales; family Orchidaceae; genus Dactylorhiza; species Dactylorhiza incarnata. The sequence goes on from JAWHQI010000234.1 coordinate 1,140,474, forward strand.
TTCTGCAAAGTTGTAGATCTCATGCTTTTGTACAACTTTGAACTAAATAAATTTCTTATAATTCACACTCTAATGTTCGAGCTGAAAGTTTCATAACAATTTCTGCACGGCCATTTTTGAAAAAATATTTTTGGTAAAATATTTTGCCTACTTTGGCTATATATTAAAGGGTCATAAAGGCTCTTAATAAATCAATCATGAATATCAAAGTTTCAAAAAATTTAATAAAAAAAAAAAAATGTTTCAAAAAATTTTCTTATCTGAGGACTCTATGGGGTCCAAACAATTGAGTGAAGTTTCAAAAAATTTAATAAACAAAAAAAAAAGTTATTAACTAGCCAACTTTGGAAACCTTTTTGAGGGTCTTAGTATACTCAAATTAAAAAATAGTGTTCATCAAATTTGTAGACTATACAATTCTCTAAAACTTTCATATTGGACACATTTACTAAATAAGCCTATATCAAATTTAATACTTAGCCCTGAAAAGTGTTAATCATTACAGGTTGAGGGTTGCTCGAAGCATGAAGCAAATCTGACGGTTTGCATGCCGTCGGACTTGAGATTTCATCGTCTACATGGCTCAGCTGATTCAAAGTCACGTCTAATCCTTGTCCTAAGAGTCTAAGGGCTAGGATGGGGTTGCATGGGATCCAACGACTATTATTCATGAATGCATGGGATTGAAAGATCTCATGCAACCTCTACGCCCAGCCACCCCTTGAGGGCTCTTGCCGTAATTGCCTGGGATCCCCTGGCCCAGTGGCGGAACTAGGATTTTAAAGTCGCACGGGCACAATGTAAGTATTGTCGATCGGGGGTTCGGGGGACAGGGCCCCCTGAGCGGGGGTTCGGGGGCAGCGCTCGCGAAATTTTTTTGCAGGGATATTTATGTAACTAATTAAACACGCTGCAAAAAAACGACGGGACATTCCCGTTAGCGCAACTAGGGCTAATTGATATGCACATCACAAACATCGCAGGGACGGACTAAATCAAGAGGAACATTCTAGTTAACGTTGAAATCATAAAACTCTTTTGAAAATTCAAAAAAAACATTGAAATCATAAAACTCTTTTGAAAATAGCTTAATACGTGTTTAAAAATAGGTGTTAAATTATATCATACATAAATCTATACCAAACTAGATTAAATCACAAACCTAAATCTATATCTATCTCTGTATAATTTATATCCTACCTAGATCTAAGTGAGGAAGAAGAATGGACCTTGCGTCTTTGCCGTAAGCTTGAAATTCAATGCGTACTTTCTTGGGAACACTCCAGTTCTTGAGAACACTCCAGTTAGTGTTGAAATCTGAAGAAGAAGAAGAAGAAGAAGAAGAAATCAGCAATTAAATCAGAACAGCCCTAAAATCAGTCCTCCTAAGCTGAAATCAGAATCAGAAATTAAATCAGAACTGCCCTAAAATCAGTCCTCCTAAGCTGAAATTAAATCAGAAATTAAATCAGAACAGCCCTAAAATCAGTCCTCCTAATAAAAAATTAGGTGAAATCTGATTAGGAGGACTGAAATCAGAACAGCCCTAAAATCAGTCCTCCTAATCAAAAATTAAAGAAGAACTGAAATCTGAAAGAAGAACTGAAATCTGATTAGGAGGACTGAAATCTGAACTGCAATCAGAACAGAAGAATTGAAATCAGAACAGTGAACTGAAGAAAAAGAAGAAGAAGAAGAAGAGGAAGAAGAGGAAGAAGAGGAAGAAGAGGAAGAGGAGGACTGAAATCAGAACAGAAGAACTGCAATCAGAACAGAAGAACTGAAATCAGAACAGTGAACTGAAGAAGAAGAAGAGGAAGAAGACGAAGAGCAGCATAGACCTTCGCGAATCGCAGGAAGCGGCGCAGACCCCGAAGGAAGCGGCAGAGAAGGAAGCCCGTCGTCGACCCCAAATCGCAGGAAAATCGCGAATCGCAGGAAAATCGCGAATTGCCCGTCGTCGTCGACCCCAAATGCCGCTCCTGCCCTAGCAGGTTCGCGAAAAACACGGTCGGGCACTTGCCCGACCGTGTCTTCAAGTGGATCCGCCCGTGCCCTGGCCGCTGGCCTAGATGCATTCGTCGGTGGTAGGCGCACCAATCGGCAGTGGTCTGGCGGCCTGCCACCGACTGCAACGGACGGTATAGAGGAATTTGTTGGTTTCCTCTATTTTGTCCATCGGAGAGTCCTCGAGGCTCTATCTTCGGCGAGGTAGACCCTTCATGAGCCTTTGGGGAGGTCCTGGTGAACCTCCCCACCCTTTACCACGCCCCACCGCCCACTAAAGCTGGTCATTGATTGTGATAGTAAAGATGGTGGTCTGAGAGCTCCACCTCGCCAGAATCATCTCTCTGGCTGCAAGAGGGGCTTGCCGGAGCTTGGGTGTGGTACATGCATATAAGGGGGAGTTAGGGAACTCACTTTGAGGGGGTGGAGGCGGCTAGATCTTTTGTTAGAAGTCATGGTGGTGGGCTGGCCGTGAAAGCTTGAATCCATCGTCGATGGTTGTCGGAGGGGAAGGAGGAGTTAGGGTTTCGTTTTAGGTCGCAAAGAGAATGAGATGTTATTGTCAAGGGTTGTGGTCTCTATTTATATCCGTAGAGGTGAGTTTGGATCCTTCCCATGGTGGCCGCCGCACCACCTTCCCCGCCGACGTCAAGGCACGTGGCCGCCGCACCGCCTTCCCCGCCGACGTCCAGGCACATGGGTGGCCTTGGGTAGAGTAATAAATCTATCATCTACTGATTCTAGGCGAGGCTTGGTGGTTGTTCATTCAAGGTTGCGAGACCCATTTCATTATTTTTTGACTCCTTAGATTATTGGTTCACATTTGATCTTCATACCTAGTTAATAGTTATTGTGGGGTCTTATGTGGCTCAATAATAATTGGGTTTATGTTGGGTAATCATAATTAGGATTATTTTAGTTTTTTATTAATTCTTTTTGGTAATTTGTCCATTAATTCATTTTATAATTTAATAATATTAATAAATCATCCTAGTAATATTAATTAGGTCAATGAAAGCCCCCATAAATTTTTTTTTTTAAATGTAAGCCTACTTATGTATTTTTATTTTATTTATGATTTTTTGGAGTTCGAAACTCATTACTTTTGATTTTTAATTCAACTGCATATTCATTTTATTAAAATTAATTAAGAAATACATTTAATTAATGTTAATTCAACATTACGACGTAATTTACTTCGTCGATCATAATGGTGTCCTTTGGGCTCAATGATGGGTTAAAAATACATATGAATGGTGAAACGATCTGTTTAAGTGAATTTGGCGTGTCGGGGCTCACCAGGGCAATGCTTAATTAGCGTCGAGCTTGATGTATTCAAGTGGATCAAGGTAGGTCTAATGTGGCTCATTGTGCATCAACTATGTTATCTTGGTCGATTTGTTGCCCGGCGTGTTAATTGGGACCTACCGCAGGCACATGGGTTTGCAAATACACGAGGATCCCTAAAAACTAAATGATTTTTGTCACCGAAAATTTGTGTGAATCGTGAGGAATGCACGGTAGTTGACTTGGATGCATTAACGAGAGAATTATGCTATAGAGATGTGGGTACTTCTCTCTTATCATATTTTATATTAATAATCTTATTGTCACACTTATGCGTTGGTAATTAGCAACTAACATTAGTGGGCGCTGATATCCGCACTGTAATTTTGGCTATCCGCACTCTATTTGCATGAGTTATTACACGTCTTTTGAAAATACGTCTTGTATATGCATTTTTTACACGCCTTAACATTGCATCGGTATGTACTACTGTACAAAATTAAATTTGGCCAGCGTTATAAGCAGTTCTGTAACTGCTAAACGCAGTCTATTGATATTCGCAGTCCAATAAATTTAAAAAAATTTGGACTGCGAATAGCCATTTTAGATGTCTTTGGGACTGCGAGTAGCCATCATAAGACTGCAAATATAACTTCGCCCGTAAATTTGAGTTATTTATATACACACATCCCAAAATAAATATTCGCACAACATTAAACAATACTTAAAATTAATTTAAGAAAATCATGCCCCTTTCTAACCGCAGCCCTCTTCGCCCGATGGCGGAATTTTTCCTAGAGGTCTCCGTTTCGAAATCTAAGTCCTGGTTTAATCTCGTGCCGACATGCGATGCAATCTAGTCAGCCCAAATAATAAATAGACTTTCCAAAAAAAGCAAATGTCATGTTCATTTTCGGTGCTTTCAAAAGTTATTATTGGGCGATTCTCCGGCGACGTCGACTTGCCTCTACTGAAGCGAAGTAGTTCAATTCCGACAGTCTTTCTAACCTGCGGCGGCGGCGGGTAATCTTCGAATACCTGCAGCGGCCTCGTCTTTGGCAAAAGGATTGGTGAGTTCAACTGCAATTCATTCGGGGTTTAGAGTTTTTTACTCGCCAGTCGCGCGCAATAGCCTCCGTACGAGATTAAAGTAATTGTGATTGAGATCATTTTGGATCTGCATAGACATCACCTTTGAGCTCTAATCTCCGTGGAGGGCATTGTTGCGCGAATTTTAGTAGTGTTGGATTTCGTGGAGATCAAAAGTGATCTCCATGAAGATTAAAAGTGATTTTCGCTGAGATTAGTTTTGATCTCCATATCGCATTTGAGTTCTAGGAAGAGCAATAATCTCCATGAAGATCGAGATTAGTTTTGATCTCCTGAATTTTCAAATCCTAGGTTTGCCAATAGTCAAAAACAGTCTGCGCATATCATTACTCTTTTTATATCACCCCTAATTATAGAAAAATACAATTTATCGATTAGAATTCATGTGCCACGGTATAAATATAACTTAAGTGACCGGATATATTTCATCAACAAAGTTTTCGTCACAAAAAAATAGTTTTTCATATTAATTATTTTAGCCATCTCAAAAAATATTTCAGGACAAATATTATCTTACAATGACTAACAATAATATATGTATTTGTGAAGTTATAAAATTGGCAAAAAAAACACAACTGTTGTTTTAATTTCTCATAATGTAAGTTAGTGATGAATAAAATCAAATGGAAAATATTTTTTAAGAGTTATAAAGCTTCGCAGTCTTATTTTATCGTATTTATAGTGCGTACTGTGTAGATAAATATAACATTTAGAAATTTTTCATAGTAATAAATAAAAGTAGTTGCGGGTCACTCGACGCTCTGGTAAACCGGTCAAATTGAATCATCTTAGCTCACGAGCGAGTTGAGCGCGCAAACAGTCAACGAGAGAATCGCTAAGTAACACGAACACCTTTTATCGTGGAAAACCCGAAAAGGGTGAAAAACCACGATGTCTGAGCTGTGCCGACCAAACTCCACTATCTTTTTGTTTGTTACAATTCATGAAAGCTGAGAACTCGAGCGCGACAGAGCGCTGCTCGTTACAATGGTAGAGAAAGAAAACCTCTAGGGTGTTAGACCACCTCTCGAGAGACTAAGTATTTTTCTGAGAACGAAAGTGAGATTCTCGAGTCGCCTTTCGTAACTTGAAGGATTTCCGACTCACTTAGAAAACTATCTTCTGAGGCAAAGAGAAATCTTCAAAGGCATGAAGGAGACCTTCGAAAACTCGATGGAGATCTTCGAAGATTCGAAGGAGATATTTGAAAATTCGAAGAAGATCTTCAAGCGTCGAAGGAGGATTCCAGAAAAAATCACAGGTTCAACCGGGTTCGACCATATCCATTTTGGGGAACCCCATCAAGTACAATTAATTACTTAAGATTGCCTAATTAAACTGATACTTAATTGATAGCAACAAATATAAAATGTAATATATTTTTTGTTTCGACAACAATTTATTTATGTTGCAAATCAACTTGTTATAGTGAATATTGCTATAAACTTTTTTTTTTGCAAGATATTACAAAAATAAAAATAAAAATTTATTTTGACTTAATATTTATACGATAAATATACACATTCAATTCTGAGGTACTGACCCTAAAAATCGAGAACCAACTCAAAGAGTTAGCTCTTAATTCAATAATACCCCGTTTCTAAAATAAATAACGTACATGCTATTTCTCAACCGCGGGGAAATCCTCCGGTCCAACCGAGCCGTAGAGGGAAAACCTTGCTCTCCCTCGTCTCCCAGGTCACCGCCTGACAAATGGCTCTGCGAAAGGCGGATCGTTTTGTTGTAAGTTTCCTCGTATCGTCGATCTGCGCTAGGTCATGTCTTCGATTTAGCGGCAACAAAGCTTGGAAGATAGTCCTGAATCATGACTTCGAAGCCGTCCGCATCCCTTTTTCTTCATGCAGAGCGGTGTCCGACCAAGTTGGAGGCGGCAATATGGGCTAGATTTGGGCGGCCAAGGCTTGTGCGTCAGCTCTTCTCTCTTTCGACGACAGTTCTGCCCTAATTTCACCGTCGATTGGATGTTGATGTGTTGTTGTGCGATCTTTGGTTTGACATAGCTTTTCTTCCTTCTACCTTCACTATAAGCTTCCTCTTCTTCTCCTCTCTCTCCTCTCTTCTTCTTCTCCTCTCTCTCCTCTCTTCTTCTTCTACAGTCTTATGTATATGGTTATGGGAGTGAAATGTTAAAGCTTGAGCTGCTATGGTGATTGGAAAGTGCTTAAGTCTTATGTTAAAGCCATGCCCACTCAAACTGCATAATGAAAATATTTAAGTCTAACATTAGAAGTGTAGGGGGTATCACTTCAAGTACCAGAAGGTTGCATCTGTGCAGAGATATCACTTCATGCGTCATTACTTGGATTGAATTGCATGGCTTGGCAGCAATAGAAATGCAAGAAAAATTATTTTCTATGATGATATATGATGACTAAACAGAACTCTTAAATGAAGGATCACAAGAAGACTGAGATAACTGATCCATCATTTAGGTTAACCCAATAATGTGACATGCATAAATAGTTGGTTTAGGGAGCCCTAAGTACTCACTCGCATTCATGTTTATTCTTATCTATGTACATTAGAGGCATGAATGAGATATTACAATAAGGGCCCGTTTGTTTGTAACGTTTTGGGTCCCTATTTTCGTTTTCAGTTTTGGCGAACAAAATGCCCCTGTTCGTTTGGCCCCGTTTTGGGTTTGTTTTGGTTTTGACCCAAAACAACGTTGTTTTGGACTCTTCAGGAAAGGCCCCGCCTCAAAACCGAGCGGAATAGGTTGGTATTGACGCGTTTTACGAAAGGGGCGATACTTCTTGTACAACACTGTATTTGCCAAGTGGGTCTCCGGGGTCCAGGGCGTCGCTAGGCCCAATATTTTTTAAGAGGCACCGCCCTAGGAAAGAGGGGCGGGTGGGCTCAAAGTTATTCTCATAAGGAGGGGGGTGAGCCGGGGAGGCGGGCGGCCTCGCGCTCGCCCAGCCCCAAGGAGGGGGCGAGCGGTGGAGGCGGGCGGCCTCCCGCGCGCCCAACCCCAAGGAGGGGGCGAGCGGTGGAGGCGGGCGGCCTCCCGCTCGCCCAGCCCCAAGGAGAGGATGTGGCGAGCGGTGGTGGCGGGCGACATCCCGCTCGCCCAGCCCCAAGGAGGGGGCGAGCGGTGGAGGAGGGTGGCCTCCCGCTCGCCTAGCCCCAAGGAGGGGGAGGGGGGCGAGCCGGGAAGGCGGGCGGCCTCCCGCTCGCCCAGCCCCATAGGGGGTGAGCAGGGGAGGCGGGAGGCCTCCTGCTCGCCCAACCCCATAGGGGGGCGAGCAGGGGAGGCGGGCGGCCGCCGGCTCGCCCAACCCTATAGGGGGGCGAGTCGGGGAGGCGGGCAGCCTCTCGCTCGCCCAGCCCCGTAGGAGGGAGAGCAAGGGAGGCGGGAGGCCACCTGCTCGCCCAGCCCCGTAGGGGGGCGAGCAGGGGAGGCAGGCGGCATCCTGCTCGCCCAGCCCGGTAGGGGGGCGAGCAGGGGAGGCGGACGACCTCCTGATCTCCCAGCCCCGTAGGGGGGCGAGCAGGGGAGGCGGGAGACCTACTGTGTAAGATCCCCCTCCCGGAACACAAAACACGGCCGAGGGGAGTCTTATGCCCAGAACAGCCGCCTTGCGGTAGCGTCAGCACACGGGCTAACCTGTACCACAAGACGCCTATTCTGTCGGCTATTACCAATATCATTTGCCAACCCATCAATAAATTGAATATTTTCAAGAGTCCATAATTCACAAAGTATAAGTGTCCACAAAATATATAAATGACAGGAAGCAAAAAAAAAGCTCTCAAATATATTATAACAAGGTATAGCGGAAGTCTACAACAAGAACTACAATCCCTCACAACCGTATCAGAAGGTGCTGTTGCAAAAGCTGCAACATGTCTCCAAGTCCTATCACTCTGATCTATCCGGTACTGCTCCAGCTGGGTATGCTCCTAAAAAATAGTGGTGTAACAACCGTTAGTCATAAAGACTAAGTGGCTTCCCATCCGCTCCCCCGGCGACTCCAAGGCACCGGGCGGAAGAAAAGGAAGAAGCGGAGGACAACAAGGGGTATAACAAAAGAAGCAGTTGACAGTGGCTCTCAACAACATAATTAAATGTATATCTAACATGTGTATAAATAGAACTACAAGTGTATAAAGAGCTACACTACACAAGTCCAAGCATTATAAATGTGAGTACAATAATTGAAGCAGTAATAAAGAGCAGTAGTAAGTGAGAAAGAGTAAGAGCAGCGTAATAGTAAATAGCAATCTATCAATAATCGTACCCTAACTTATATGAATGCACATACAAACTTATAAGTTAAGATTTCCAAAATGTAACTCATCATATAAAAGAGCCCATACTAATTTATATGATGAGGATCTGCAAGTGCGTATGCTATGCTATGCCATGAATGTTTTATGCAATGAAACTCACACACACGACTCTATGCGCATAGACCTTTGTAGTTCCCTCTGTTTGAAAGGAAGCCAACCTCTCGGGTACCAACCGCTGTGACACACGGTGGTAGCGGACCGGGCCGTCCACTCCTAGGCGGGTATGCACACTACCAGGCCTAGACCGCACGTACGCCTCGACGCTAAACAACCGCGGAGCTCTGCGTACTCTTTGCTGGAGTCCACCAGGCTTTGAGCTAAGTGGAAGGTGTCTTCGAGGAATTGTCTTCCCGACATGCAGACAAGCTGGCCCCTTAGACCCCAACACACCCGCTAAGTCCACGTACCGCGGTCGGTGTGACGACCTGCCTAGTACCGAAGACCTGCCACAATTATCCAAGAACTAACGGGGCTATCCTCCCCTCGAGCCTCCAGCTCGTCCAACCAAGTATACCACACACCTGTCACTCCCATACCCGGGAGGAGGTTTAGAATTTCTAACAATACCCTACATAGGCTACTCTTGTCTACATTTAAGTGATATTACAGCTTAGGGTTAATCTTGGACTTCCCGAGGTATACCCGGTGAAGGGCTCTCAACGGTACTAGGGAATGTGATGGGCTGAATCCCAAATTCCTCTTTCTAAAGATATTTAATTTAGTTGGTGGATGTATTTCACTTCGCATTTCGTGTTGCTCTAATAGTTAAGTGGATTTAGACTTCGACTCTCACTTTGCCCAATTGGGCTAAGCGCAGCTCGCACTTAACTTTAACTCTTGACCTAGCCTTAACCTGACCTTAAGTGGTAGCCCCTCATGGGTGTAAAGGATAAATCCGATCTCCTAATGCTATGCTCCAAGTTTCTCCCAAGTCTCATGAGGTTTAGAAGGTCTAAGCTCAAAACTCAATTTTTGCTAAACCTAGACCACTCAAGCGAACTATATTTACCCCAAAGGTGGAACCCTCAAAATATTTATCCTCATGATCTGATATAATTATCATCGGTTCCCACTAACCTATGTAGGTCATGATCCAAAATTCATAATTTTCTCAGTCAAATTGGTCATTAATAATATATATCTAATTATGTGACACATGTTAAATTACATATGAAGTATAAATTATATAAGTCCATATCGTCCAATTAAATTACCAGAGATATGTAATGTTAATTTAAGTTAATGGACAAAGACTCATAATCCTCTAAAGTGATTTAGCATGTTATTTAATAATTGGACATAATTACCAAAATGTCACTATACATGTTAAGTCATAAAATAATCACCCCAAAATTTTAAGGAAATTTTCACTGGTGGCTCATATGACTGAAGTAAACATCTAGCCATAATTTTAGAATTTCCAAGGTAATTTAGCCATATTTAATTCATTAATTCACAAGGTGCTAAAATCATATTTCTACATGAACTATATAAAATACTAGCCCCACAATTCCAAGTAAATTTTAAGTGACCTACCATGTCTTAAAATAAACATAGCCAAAGTTTGAGATCAAACCAATACAACTATCTGAGGTAAATAAATTATTCTTCTATTGCTCTTAACCCAACATAGATTAATAATCAGAGGTAAACATGCTCCAAAAATTCCAGCAGAACCACTAAAGGTGTAACATGCCCTAAATATACTCGTGACAAAGTTTCATATTTTTCAATTTTAATTAATCACGATTATTTCATTAATACATAAATGTGACACTTACTAATAATCAATACTCCTCAAGAAAATCAACACCACAAGCTCTCGGAAATTCCAAAGAGATAATTTGACATGAACACATGTGTGTCAGAAGATCATAATTTTTCCCTAGGTCATTTGACCTATTTTATTTCATAAGTGTCCTTATGTGATATTATTACATTAACTAACTTCTTAAGGATTTTGTGTTCAAGGATCCCCATCATCTCAAGGATGATGTTAAGCATCATGGTGAGTCACCATGTCCACCCTTGTTGGATTCCCACAAGCCAAGGTTCTGAGAATATCAAAATAGGTTATGTATAGAAATATAGCTATTAGCACACCATAACATAAGTTACCCATATCAAGCATTGGGTATCCACCCACATGCTGACCTCTAATGAAGCTAATATCTTTATCATAGACTACTAATGCCCTAACTATCATGCCACCCAAGATTTAGGTCCGTATGGGTTGATAAACCCCAATAATTTTCATTTTAGAGAATCAAGTTTTGGTAAAAATTACAGAAAAATAATTCCCACAAACTCTAATATTTTGGTAGTACGGCTGTCTAGAGTACATACACTCATGTCCCAAAAATTAGTCCTATACCTTTGAGTAAGGCGGAAATGTTCACAAAGTAAGGTCCAGGGCACCATTAGGGTACCCTCCAGTAGATGGAGGACCCAGGGTATTGTAGGGCACCGATCCTAATGATTTTAAAGCCCCATAAAAGGGTAAGGCCCTAAGCTACAACTTTTATGTTGAGCAAAATTCTCGTTTCAGCGCCTAAGGTACATAAAATTCTTTTTAAACTCGGCTATGTAAGAGTGAAAGAAAATTGCAGTTATTAAAATAAAATTACAAGCACACATCTTAAGCACATAAAACGATCACCTCATCGTCTACCTCCAGCCTAGGGCTGCGATCTGCCCAACCTGAAATATAACACATCTCTTCGTCGGCCACCAAAAACCCCAAACCGACCGACTAACACCGCCACCACCTTCCTCGCTTTGAGGTACATCGACGGGTGACGTGTTAGCGGTTGGAAGTGGCCGGAACATTTACCCGGAACATTTATTTCAGGCCGTCTCTTCACGGCTTGCTCTCCAATCGACTCTATTGAGATCGATATCTCACCTAGTGTGATCTAGGAAACTAGCACCAAGGGAGAGGGGAGGAAGCTCACCGAGTGTCCATGCATGCTACCCAATAGCCGCGTATGCGGCATTTGTCCGTCGTTCCCGATCTGGTCGGATCTCGCCGAACAGATCTCGTCAATCGTCGTCAAAGTGGTGTCGTATCTTTGAGTGCGCTGCCCTATTTTTGGAGGACCTTGCTGCTGTTTTGGGATCTAGAAAAACCCTCGGTCGATGGGATCTCGCCATTTTCTCACTTGGAGTGGAGATCTCGTCGGAGCTTGGAGAGAAAGGGGCTGCTCGGTTTGAGTGGTTGGAGAGAAGATCTGGAGTAGAGGGAGCATCCTGGGCTTCTTCTTGGATCTGAGGAATGGAGTAATAAGCCGGCAGATCTAAAGATGGGGGTGGCTGTCCGAAAATGATTTCTCTCTCCGATCTTACCGGAAATGTAGAAGGAGAAAGCAGGTCGTAAATGGAGGAGAATGAGGCTCGCCGGAGTTGAGGGAGGAGCTCGGTTTGGTTGCTGGAGGTCGTGAGCCTCGCCGGAAAAATGAGAGAGAGAGAGGGATCTATCATCGGCTGGATTGAAGCTTCACCGGAGCTTGGAGGAGAGGAGCTCGGTTTGGTTGCTGGAGGTCGTGAGCCTCGCCGGAAAAAATGAGAGAGAGAGGGACGACTTGAGGTGGTCGGCCATGGAGCTTGCCGAAGGAGGAGGTGCACCGGAGGGGGTGTCGCCGCTTGGAAGCTCACAGGAAGTGCCGACCATGAAGGAGAGCGCCAGGAGGAGGGAGATCGGATCTGGAGGGGAGGGGGTTTGATGGCGCAAGGGAGGAGAGGAGATCGGGTAAGCTTTAACCTAACATTTACGTATATATATATATATTATATATAAGATTATAATTTATAATATAATAATAATAATAATAATAGTAGTAGTAATAATATTATAGTATTATTGTTATCAACAAATAAATGCTTGCACCATGCACTAGAGAGCCCAGAATTCGTCCTGGAAGGGCTCGTTACGACTATCTCGCCGACACGCATCCATCGGGACAATCCGAGATTAATTTCGAGTTCGTTTGGTAAATTTATGTTTGTCGGAGCATTTACGGCTAAATTTGACTTAAACGTCAAAACTCCTTCAAACGACGTCGGAATCGCAAACGGATAAATCTGTTGAACTCGTACTATTGTGACGAGTCTAAGAAGACTGACTGGGGTCAATTGCGAGATTGTTTGGTCAATTTCACCATTTTAGATAAATATGATATTCGCAGACCACATTATAATTTCGTCGATTCTCATCAGAATCGAGCGCGGACAGTTTCGTTGAACTTGTATAGGCTTCACGAATCTAACAAACCTGACTGGGGTGAATTCCGAGACCGCCTGCTACATATCACCTTTTGGATAAATACGCTATTCGCAGACCGTGTCATTTGAGCTAACGTACGTACTATAATTCCTTCAAGGCGGTACGCCTCCTTCGAGTTTTATTGCTCAAATTATACTCTCCGGACAGCTCGGATCCCGATACAGCAAACATCGAGACAAGGAATAGAAATGGTATTCGCCGCGTTCGTCGAGTGCACTTCTCCGGCTCAGGTGCAAGTCGTGCCCCCAATACACCACGAGCTCGAGTCAACTCGCTCGACTCAAAAACGCGCACAAGGGGTCTAGCTCGAATCGGGATTTACAAATCCAATAAACGAAGAAATAATTTCGTCCCCGAAATATTAGGTTGAGGCTATGAGGATTTTCTGGATGAGAGTAAAATATACTCATCATATTCATTCGTGGGCACTTCATCCATAATAATTTCAAGCGTATGTATGCACTCTCAATTGTTGCGGTTTATACATAGAAACTAGATTGCATGCGCACTCTTGCCTTGTGAAGTCATACGAACTAATAATGACACACTATTTCAATAATCACTACATCAGTCTAACTGATTATGTTGTGATTTAATCTCGAGCACACAACATACAAGGGAGCATTTAGCAAGGACTTGGTATGAACGACTTCAAGCATGCTACTCATTTATATAACCATGATGCAACCGGCTACCACTGTAAGACCAGAACCTGATTTTGTATAATTATTTTATTATAGTTTAATATAAAAGAACTCCCCTATGATGAAATGAAAATCAGTGTTGATTCGACGTCGCAATTGAATTTGAAGTTTCGTGATTTCCATATTTTTGCGACGTTCGTTTCGTTTTCGATTTAAATTTCGTTATTGAAATTAAGCATGATTAAGGCATGGATTAAGTTAAGTTGGTTTACTTAAGCTTAAGAGGAGGATTAAAATACTAATGGTAGGTTGTGTTGGCTGTGGATTAAAGTTGGCTGGCTCCATTTCTTTTGGGCTGGTTTGGGCTGGTTGAGCTGGCAGATATATACTATATTAATATATTAATATATTCTTTTATGAGCCTTAAGCGGTGGCCTCTTTATCTGCTGCTGGACTATCCGTATGCTCCTCTACTTCTCTTCCTTGCCACCTGCTATAACCTGGCTGCTCCTCTATTGCTGCTCTGCTCCTTCTTCTTGGTTGACAGCCTTGGGGCTTTGGGAAAGAGAGCTTGAGGCCTTCTCTTCTTTGTGCCGCCACTTCTTTTTGTGCCTTGTCGGTTGCTGGTTTGGCTAGGGGCCTTGTTGATTGGCTAGGGGCCTTGTTGAGATTGTGACCAGCTTTGTAAGTTTTCTTTCATTCTTTTCCCTCCTTTACTACTTATTATTTTGCTATAAAGAACTTAGGGGATGGGGTTGTTGGCTGGCTATGAAATCTGAAGTGCACCTAGGGTTTTTCCCTCTTCTATTCCCTAGTTTGGTTGTGAATTAGAGGGCTTTTATTCGTCTTGATATTGGGGAGATTTCATGGCTGTTTTCCCCTATTGTAATCCCTGCTATTGCTGTCCCTGTTTGCTGATTGTTGTCAGCTAGCTGCTGTTCCTTTTGGCCGGCTGTTTGGCTGATGGTTGGCCAGCTGTTTGGCTGTTTCTGGGCTGCTGTTTAGCTTATGCTCTTACTGAAATTGGACTGTAATGACAGCCCATGGGGCTGCTGTTAGCAACCCTTGGTATTGTCATTATCAGCCCTAATCAAATGCCCACTTGAGATCTTGTATTGGCTGAATTTGAGAAGTCTAGTGGCTGATTTTTGGGAGGGGAGTTTCATAGCATTTAAATTCTGATTTTACACATGTCATTGGAGTCACTAGGCTTGTCCTTCCCTAGGCAACTCCTCGAGATCGTAGTTGTGTCCATCTTAGGGAATCTACTCGTAACTATTAAAGACGCAACCCTATAGTAAATGATTTACTTGATACTGCAGTGGATGGCGTCCGGAAATAGACGCGACGAGAATCCTGCGAAGGACAAGGATAAAGGAAGAGCTGCGGTGAGTCCTTACGGCTTTGATTTCGTATACATTCGAATATTTTGCTGAATATGAATTGCTTTGATATAGAATGTGGAAGAATGGAAATCACTGAAATGTATGAAATCGCTAAAAAGCTAAATATGGATTAGCAAGCGATAGAAATTCTGAGGGGAATTAAAACAATTATTTCCTATATTTATGAATGGAATGAAATGAAATGAATAAGAAAAGAAAAGAAAAGAGTGCGTCGACGCATCGAAACACTAAGGGTCAGCCTAGTAGGGGGGGTAAGCTTCAGACTCCTACACCCAGTGGAGGGGTAGATCTCCCACGGAAATTGATACTGAAATGTCCAATTTAGGAGGCATGAGAGCCTGTTGCGCGGTTGAGCGCCCTAGAATGGACATTGATTTGATGGGCCCGGATATGTGATTAAGAATGACCCTCAGTATTTCGAGAGAACGAAAAGAAAGAAAGAGAATTGAACATGAAAAAGAACTAGCATGAGCTATACGAACAGAACTAACAGAAATTACTTAGTTCTATGCCCCAGTTTACTTTACTTGTCTACTTTCATGTTCATACGGTTTGTTTCCAGATTTACATAACTGCTTATTATAGCTGACTCTTCGTGTTTTCCTGTAGGATGGTCGAAGAGGTAAGGATCTCACTTAGTTTTCTAAAACTAATTAGATGTTAATTTTCTTTTTAGGATCAGACCGCCAGCGTGCTAGGCCCCGCTAGAAGGAGACCTGCGGAGGCAGAAAGGAAACAAAGAGAAGATACGTTTGGACCGAGGGTTAGAATGTATCTTAGTATTGTACATTTCAGTTTGTTATGTACTTGTGTATGTTGGACTTTTCTGTTTATATGGACATCATGTAAATTATGAAAATCAATAAAAGTATTTTTATGTCTTTTACTGGTACCACTCCTGTGCTTCGCTTAGCTGCATTATTTATTTGTGTAAAACCTGCTCATAAGATAAGAAAAAAAAATATTTAAATTGTGGCGGACTTCGGACCGTTACAATTAAGTGGTATCAGAGCTAGGTTTTTCACGAGTTGTTTAATGCAGAGAGTACGAGAGTACCAATTGAAGGACATAATGTTATTGTGATGTTCATATATTGAATTGAGTCATGTCTGGTTTTCAGGAGCCCCTGCAAGTATACTCGAGCCGTAGAATCCGAGAGGCTCGAGAGGAACCTGAAGCTGCTAGGGGAGCTATGTCTGAAGAAAGTGATAATGGGCATAGAGCTGCCCCGCTTCAAATTGCAGATATAGCTCAGGCCATTACAGAGGCTATTAGACTGGTACGGGATACTCCTCCTGTAGCTGCACCGGTTGTGCCAGCTATGCTTCCTCCAGCACCGATTGTGCCAGTTGTGCCTCCCCCAACACTAGTGGATACGGATCTGAGGCCGTTTTTGGATTTAAAGCCGCCAACTTTCCGTCGAGGTCTTTCGCCCATAGAGACCGAGGACTGGATTTGCGGATTGAGACTATATTCGAAGTGATGCGGTGTCCAGCTGAACGGAAAGTGGAGTTAGCTGCCTTTTTGCTGGAGGGTGAGGCGAAGCGATGGTGGCTTAATATGATGAAAGGAAAATTTGCTGCGAGGGGCGTGACGAACGTAACATGGACTGAATTTACTGGTGAATTCACGAAGTGGTTTGTACCAAGGACTGAAAAGAGACAGCTTCAAGAGAGATTCTTGCGTTTAGTGCAAGGAAATCGTTCTGTTCCGCAGTACGAAGCGGAATTTGCTAGTTTGGCCTATTATTCTAAGTCTGCAGTGGCCACAGAAGAGGCAAGATGCTTGCGTTTCCAGGAAGGCTTGCGAGATGACATTCGCGCAGCTGTTGTTCCGTTTGATATTACGGATTATGCAGTCCTTGTGGAAAAAGCTCGAATGGTTGAATTAGATGCTGAGAAGAGGCAACGCAGATCTGAATTTAAGAAACGATTCAAAGAAGGAATCAGTTCAGAGCCCTCAAGCAAAGCAAATGCACCCCCGTGGAAGAAGAAGAAACAACAACAGTCTTCGTCGACCGTTAGTACACAGGTCTCTCAATCGACGGTGACGAAGTGTGCCAAGTGTGGCAAGATGCACAGGGGGGAATGTTTGACTGGTGTCTGCTTTTATTGTCGCCAACCGGGACATCAGCGGAAGAATTGTCCGAAACTACAGCGGACTGAAAGGCAGAAGGGAGCTCCAGCCTTGCCAGCTCAGAAAATGTTTCATATAGGGACTTCCAAGGAAGGGGAGTCTATTGCATCAGCATCTGTTCCTGCTGAAGGAGACCGAGAAGAAAGGCTGATCCAGCCCCGAGCTTTCAATCTTGGGCAACAAGAAGCGAAAGCTGATGATACGGTGGTTACAGGTATGATAAATGTGCACGATCAGTTATTAAAGGTTTTATTTGATACTGGTGCTAGTCATTCCTTTATTTCGTCATATATACTTGATTCTGTTCATACACACCAATATCAAGTTGTGAAGCCGTTAAATGTTCTTATGCCAAATAATACGGTGCTGACTACTCAAAAACGAGCTGTGGTACAGTTATCTTTTAACGAGAAAAGAATTGAAGCAGATGTCGCAGTGCTACCGTTAGTTGAATACGATATTATCCTCGGTATGGATTGGTTGTCAAATCAAGAAGCAGTAATCAACTGTAAATCGAAGGAAGTAGTTTTCAAATATCCCGACGGGAGTTTATTTGTTTTTAGGGGACTGGGAGAAGTCTCCAAGATTATGATCTCTGCCATGAAGGCATGGAAGAAAGTAAGAAAAGGCTGTGATGCCATTTTAGTAATGATTAAGGAGTCTAAAGAGGAAAAGAAGGAAATTACAGCGGTGCCTGTAGTGCGGGAATACTTGGATGTATTTCCCGAAGATTTGCCTGGTGTGCCTCCGACTCGAGAAGTTGAATTTGAAATCAAGTTAATTGAAGGAGCTGCTCCAGTAGCCAAGGCACCTTATCGGATGGCGCCTAAAGAATTGGCGGAATTAAAGGTGCAGTTGCAAGAGCTGTTAGATAAAAAATTTATTCGGCCGAGCACTTCACCTTGGGGCGCTCCAGTGTTATTTGTTATGAATAAGCTGACAATCAAGAATAAATACCCTTTGCCTCGAATTGATGATTTATTTGATCAACTCGTGGGTGCGCGAGTGTTCTCAAAAATTGATCTTCGCTCAGGATATCATCAGCTGCGAATTAAAGAAGAAGATATTCTGAAGGCTGCATTTAGTACCAGGTATGGGCATTTTGAATTTGTTGTAATGCCTTTTGGTCTAACAAATGCTCCTGCAGCTTTTATGGACTTAATGAATAGAGTCTTTAAAGCTTTTCTCGATCAGTTCGTGATCGTTTTTATCGATGATATTCTGATCTATTCTAAGTCAGAAGAAGATCATTCCCAGCACTTGCGTCTAGCCTTGCAGACGTTGAGAGAGCAACGTCTTTTTGCCAAATTTTCGAAGTGCGACTTCTGGTTGAAAGAAGTGGCTTTTCTGGGCCACGTGATTAATGAAGAAGGCCTATCGGTTGATCCAGCTAAAATTGAAGCAATTGTGAAGTGGACTCAACCGAAGTCGGTAACTGAAGTACGCAGTTTCTTGGGTTTAGCAGGGTATTATAGAAAATTTGTGAAGGATTTCTCCAAGATAGCGTTACCTTTGACGCAACTAACTCGAAAGAATGTACCGTTCAAGTGGGAAGGCGAGTGCCAGCAAGCATTTAAGGCACTAAAAGATCGATTAACAACTGCTCCAATTTTGGTAATGCCTGAAGGATCAGATGGATTTCAAATTTATAGTGATGCATCCTATACGGGATTAGGTTGCGTATTAATGCAACGTGGAAAAGTGATTGCCTTTGCTTCTAGGCAATTAAAGGATGCTGAAAAGAATTATCCAACGCATGATCTGGAGCTTGCGGCAGTAGTGTTTGCGTTAAAGATCTGGCATCACTATTTGTATGGTGTGCGTTGTGAAATCTTCACTGATCATAAGAGTTTAAAGTATATTTTTGATCAGAAAGAAATTAATCTGCGACAGAGAAGGTGGCTGGAATTGATTAAAGATTATGATTTGGATATTCAGTATCATCCTGGCAAAGCAAATGTTGTTGCAGATGCCTTGAGTCGAAAAAGTGTAGCTGCAATATCTGTAATGTCGCAGTTTAACAGAAAGCTCTTACGAGAGTTACAAGAAATGGAAATTGTTTTTATTTTGTCGAACAAGGAAAAGCGAGCGCAACTATTCCAGATGCAAATCCAGTATTCGCTGAAAGATCGAATTCAGAAAGCAATGCCATAAGATTCGTTTCTGATGGGTGTGTTAGAGAAGATAAGAAAGGGAGAAGCAACTGCTTTTACCCAGAAAAATGAATTACTGTTTTTGAATGATAGAATCTGCGTCCCTGACGCGGGTAATTTAAGAAAAGATATTTTATATGAAGCTCATAACACACCGTATTCGATTCATCCTGGCCGAACAAAAATGTATCATGATCTAAAGCAGGAGTTTTGGTGGCCTAAAATGAAGCAGGATGTAACCAATTATATTGCTCGATGTCATACCTGTCAGGTAGTGAAAGCTGAGCATATGAAGCCTGCTGGTTATCTTCGGTCACTTCCTATTCCTGAATGGAAATGGGATGATGTAGCAATGGATTTTGTATTTGGCCTACCTCGTAGTAAGCCCGGCAATGATGGCATCTGGGTAATTATTGATCGCCTGACGAAGAGCGCTCATTTTATTGCAATGAAGCAAGGAGGACCTACTGAAAAGTTAGTGGAATTATATATCAATGTAATCGTTAAGTTACATGGAATTCCGCGAACTATCGTATCAGATCGAGATGGAAGATTTACATCGGATACATGGAGACGAGTGCATAAAAGGCTGGGAACAAAATTACTGTATAGTACAGCTTTTCATCCTCAGAATGATGGTCAATCAGAACGCACTATTCAGATGCTCGAAGATTTATTGAGAATGGTAATTCTGGATTTGAAAGGTTCGTGGGAAAAATATTTAGCATTGGTAGAGTTTGCGTATAATAACAGCTACCAATCGACGATTCAAATGGCTCCATTTGAAGCTCTTTATGGAAGGCGATGCAGAACTCCTCTGAGTTGGGCGGAAGATGGAGAAAAGAAATTATTTCCGAAAAAGGAGACAAGCAAAATTGAAGAAAAGGTTCGAATAATTCAGCAGAGAATGAAGATCGCGCAAGACCGTCAACAGAAGTATTATAATATTCGGCATCGTCGGGTCGAATTTAATGTTGGCGATCAAGTGTGCTTAAAAATTAAGCCTTTTAAAGGAGTTTCTAGATTTCGACGAATCGGGAAACTCAGTCCAAGATTTGTTGGCCCTTTTCCAATCCTTGAGCGTATTGGCGACGTGGCCTATCGTTTAGCTCTTCCTGATGAATTACAGAAATTACATGATGTGTTTCATGTTTCTGCTCTCCGGCGGTATATTCCTGATCCAGATTTGATGATATCTGCAAGTGATGTGCAGATAGAAGCTGATTTGTCTAGCCCGACTGAACCTTATCAAATTATTGATCGTCAGAGCAAGAATCTCTGAAACCGTGATGTAAACTTTATCAAAGTATGGTGGAAAGGTCACCCTGCCAGTGCTGCTACTTGGGAACGAGAAGATACGATGTTGAACTTATTTCCAGCGTTCTTTCTGAACCCAGAAGATTGAATTTTCGAGGACGAAAATTCTGATAAGAAGGGGAGAATTGTAAGACCCAAACCTGATTTTGTATAATTATTTTATTATAGTTTAATATAAAAGAACTCCCCTATGATGAAATGAAAATCAGTGTTGATTCGACGTCGCAATTGAATTTGAAGTTTCGTGATTTCCATATTTTTGCGACGTTCGTTTCGTTTTCGATTTAAATTTCGTTATTGAAATTAAGCATGATTAAGGCATGGATTAAGTTAAGTTGGTTTACTTAAGCTTAAGAGGAGGATTAAAATACTAATGGTAGGTTGTGTTGGCTGTGGATTAAAGTTGGCTGGCTCCATTTCTTTTGGGCTGGTTTGGGCTGGTTGAGCTGGCAGATATATACTATATTAATATATTAATATATTCTTTTATGAGCCTTAAGCGGTGGCCTCTTTATCTACTGCTGGACTATCCGTATGCTCCTCTACTTCTCTTCCTTGCCACCTGCTATTACCTGGTTGCTCCTCTATTGCTGCTCTGCTCCTTCTTCTTGGTTGACAGCCTTGGGGCTTTGGGAAAGAGAGCTTGAGGCCTTCTCTTCTTTGTGCCGCCACTTCTTTTTGTGCCTTGTCGGTTGCTGGTTTGGCTAGGGGCCTTGTTGATTGGCTAGGGGCCTTGTTGAGATTGTGACCAGCTTTGTAAGTTTTCTTTCATTCTTTTCCCTCCTTTACTACTTATTATTTTGCTATAAAGAACTTAGGGGATGGGGTTGTTGGCTGGCTATGAAATCTGAAGTGCACCTAGGGTTTTTCCCTCTTCTATTCCCTAGTTTGGTTGTGAATTAGAGGGCTTTTATTCGTCTTGATATTGGGGAGATTTCGTGGCTGTTTTCCCCTATTGTAATCCCTGCTATTGCTGTCCATGTTTGCTGATTGTTGTCAGCTAGCTGCTGTTCCTTTTGGCCGGTTGTTTGGCTGATGGTTGGCCAGCTGTTTGGCTGTTTCTGGGCTGCTGTTTAGCTTATGCTCTTACTGAAATTGGACTGTAATGACAGCCCATGGGGCTGCTGTTAGCAACCCTTGGTATTGTCATTATCAGCCCTAATCAAATGCCCACTTGAGATCTTGTATTGGCTGAATTTGAGAAGTCTAGTGGCTGATTTTTGGGAGGGAAGTTTCATAGCATTTAAATTCTGATTTTACACATGTCATTGGATTCACTAGGCTTGTCCTTCCCTAGGCAACTCCTCGAGATCGTAGTTGTGTCCATCTTAGGGAATCTACTCGTAGCTATTAAAGACGCAACCCTATAGTAAATGATTTACTTGATACTGCAGTGGATGGCGTCCGGAAATAGACGCGACGAGAATCCTGCGAAGGACAAGGATAAAGGAAGAGCTGTGGTGAGTCCTTACGGCTTTGATTTCGTATACATTCGAATATTTTGCTGAATATGAATTGCTTTGATATAGAATGTGGAAGAATGGAAATCACTGAAATGTATGAAATCGCTAAAAAGCTAAATATGGATTAGCAAGCGATAGAAATTCTGAGGGGGATTAAAACAATTATTTCCTATATTTATGAATGGAATGAAATGAAATGAATAAGAAAAGAAAAGAAAAGAGTGCGTCGACGCATCGAAACACTAAGGGTCAGCCTAGTAGGGGGGGTAAGCTTCAGACTCCTACACCCAGTGGAGGGGTAGATTTCCCACGGAAATTGATACTGAAATGTCCAATTTAGGAGGCATGAGAGCCTATTGCGCGGTTGAGCGCCCTAGAATGGACATTGATTTGATGGGCCCGGATATGTGATTAAGAATGACCCTCAGTATTTCGAGAGAACGAAAAGAAAGAAAGAGAATTGAACATGAAAAAGAACTAGCATGAGCTATACGAACAGAACTAACAGAAATTACTTAGTTCTGTGTCCCAGTTTACTTTACTTGTCTACTTTCATATTCATACGGTTTGTTTCCAGATTTACATAACTGCTTATTATAGCTGACTCTTCGTGTTTTCCTGTAGGATGGCCGAAGAGGTAAGGATCTCACTTAGTTTTCTAAAACTAATTAGATGTTAATTTTCTTTTTAGGATCAGACCGCCAGCGTGCTAGGCCCCGCTAGAAGGAGACCTGCGGAGGCAGAAAGGAAACAAAGAGAAGATACGTTTGGACCGAGGGTTAGAATGTATCTTAGTATTGTACATTTCAGTTTGTTATGTACTTGTGTATGTTGGACTTTTCTGTTTATATGGACATCATGTAAATTATGAAAATCAATAAAAGTATTTTTATGTCTTTTACTGGTACCACTCCTGTGCTTCGCTTAGCTGCATTATTTATTTGTGTAAAACCTGCTCATAAGATAAGAAAAAAAAATATATTTAAATTGTGGCAGACTTCGGACCGTTACAACCACTACCAACATCTATATCACTATACAGGTTCTATGAACCATCAAGACTGTCGAGCCACCAGCTCGTTTACACCTTGCAGGACTGGATCTCAAAACACTATATCTCTATAGCAGGTGTCATCAACAGTTGTCTTGCATCAATATCATGCCTGTCTGCCATGAGTCTCCAACACAAATTCTCAGTAATTTTATTTGATTTACAATATCATTACATATGTACGTAAACCAGTGTATAGACACCACTATTGTGAATTTGTTAACTTAACAACCACGTTGCAAAACCTTGGCGCTAAGAGTGCTACGATTTAAACCAATTATCCTAAATATGTCACTTTTAAACACACCTCATTGATCAACAATCAAATACAACTCCAACTCAACAAATTTCAAGGCGTCCCCCAAAATTTGTCGCGCGATCATCGGACCGACCACTGATCACTGAGAGGCACTACAACACTATCAAGAGGATTCAAGATTTCACTTACTACACCCATAAGGTTCTAATGATGGAACTCATGCTATTAAAACCCAAGGACTACCACCAAGTCCTTATGTCATCCAAACACTTGTCAGGATCCGACTAGTGCATAGCAGCACTCAAGGACTGCCAACTCAAGTCCTTACCATCACATCAGGATGTCATTGCATCCTTCACATAGCATTGACATCCATCTAAAACCGTGCTAAATTTTACTCAACGTCACCCACAAAGGTCCTAATTGGCACTCAGCAGGGTGTATTCATATCCTCAATTACCCAGCTATATGATTTATCCAGGAGTTCATGTATGAAAACCCGACAACCTCGGTGTATATCCTAAAAGGTTTTAGATCATCATTTCTCCTTGGTCTACTTCTCCGCATAACCTTCGATCAGAGCAAAGACATAACCATCCTTTAGGTACTCACATCTGTCATTCTGGTAGGGGACTCAACGTAATCCAAAACTTGGTGTTTAACCATCCACCTTGCTTAAAATGACTCATTCATCAAGGTGTACCTAATTCTAATATCGTCGACTTGTAACGACTTAGATGAGAAAACCTCATTATAGCAAGGCTAAGCGAAGCAGTCTGCAAAGATTTTTAACTCCCGGTGAAACCTTAGTTGGTCCATTAGCTAGGCCAATAAACGAAGAAAAATGGTTAGCCCCATACACCTAAGTTATGTTTCTTCGACCACCAGTATGGTACATTCACCCCTTGTATGCACACCAGCCCTATGGGCATGCCGTCCTCGATTAGGAGTTTTACCCTATAAGCACTTGCCACAAGGCACTTGAATAACAGTTCCTGGGACCTATGAAAGTGTTCTAGGCCCTCAAAGCTACCATTTTCACAACCTTTTTAGGGGTCGACATGTTCCCGACTACAAAATGGTCACTTTCTAGGCTCGCAGTCTAAATGGATGTAAACTACAGCGAGGAGCATCACATTGTGGGTACGAACATCAAACTTAGAGGTCTCTTACTGCCTCAATAGTAGATAAGAAGCACTACTTCTAACCGCGATACTAGTCACGAGTTGCTCTCACTATAAGGGGGTCTTAACATTTATCATGTGATTTCACTATATCTACTGCTGATAATTAAATTTTATTTCCCAAAATCATGAATCTTTCAAAAGGCGGTCATGATATTTTCGATTTATGTGTTCTGACTCTCCATATCATCATATTTATAGTAAAAAGATTCATACATATAGTATACATCTTCCAAATTTAGCAAGTGACTGGCTAACTTTTAAATTTTGGGAGGCAAGGATATTCCAATGTCATGTCATGGCAAAATATTCATGTGTTTAATCATCAAGAATTTTCACCATTTATCTTTTGGTTCATAAAACAATCGAGATCACATACACCTCATTTCACTTGCCATGATGATATCCTATCTCGATCCACAAATCCCCAACATGATGTTATTGCCTCAAGAATTTAAGCTTGGACAAATTTATATTTTCAATGATTCCCAAAAATCAACATTTGTTCGACCTGTGAAGTTTAACAATTTGTCTTATTGATATTACGAACCACCATTGTGGGCTTAGAGGAAGGTATATCTATCGCTTCCTTCTAAGAGCACAAGGACCCGAGTCAGGTATTACTTTGGTCCAACCTAGATCATAGTTAGACTTGCACCGAATTCATAATTCGTGCCGAATTTCTTTTGGGATCCAGATAGTTCCATTTAAAGGGTCTCTTATCGTGAACTTAAACCTTGTCTCATTGTAGGGTTATGATACCTAGCCTCTAAAAATCTACCTTGCCAAGGCAATAATATTACACATTGTACAACCCTCATTCTCCGAGGGTGGACCCCCCCAAGGCCACGTAGGCAGAAGTCAAAGTCAAAGAGGTCAACACGGCAGACAAGCGTAAGAGCAGAAGACAGCCTAGGCGAGTAGGGGTGCACTCGTGCGAGTAGCCCGGATACTCGCCAAAAGGTGGGCGACCATAGGTTATACTCGCCCATTTGCCCGGGGAGATCGCCTCAATGTCGTTAGTCGTCGGGCAGGGGCTGGGCTATAAAAACCCCCCCTACCCCTTGGTTTTCCTATAAATAGGACCCCAGGGGTACTTGGATTGGCACCTGGACTTGAGCTTTCGAAACCCTGCTCTTGCATTCTAGCATCTGTCGCACTTGGTCGCTACTCCCGGTACTAGCCAAGTCGGTGCCTTCCTCGTACCTTGCTCGGCCATTCTTTGGTCTTGGAGGGGAAGTCTCTTCGGAGCTTCTGGGTACGTGGTGGGACCTCCCTGCCGCAGCACCTGGGGTCTTGTGTGTTGCTCTTCTATCTCTTCAGTAGTCGCCAGCTTAGTCGTCTCGTTGGACTGTTGGGCGAGTAGCCTCCGGCTGCATCGGTCCGAATTTTGAGGTCAGGATTTTCCTGGCGTCAACACTTTGGTGCGGTGAGCGTGGATCGTAGTCGGAAAAGGAAAGTTCA
The DNA here is from genome assembly GCA_033032865.1 of Dactylorhiza incarnata. NCBI lineage: Eukaryota > Viridiplantae > Streptophyta > Magnoliopsida > Asparagales > Orchidaceae > Dactylorhiza > Dactylorhiza incarnata. The sequence continues at coordinate 1,166,554 of JAWHQI010000234.1, forward strand.
GCAGGAAGTCGAGATGGTCGTAGGTGGCGACCATGAGGGGGTAGTCGGCAACTCGGCCGCGAGTGGCGAGTTCGTGACACTAGCGGTTCTAGAAGCCTTCGCACAGCGTATGGAGGGAGCCTTCGCGCAGCGCATGGAGGGGATCTTGCAAACAGCGCTTCAGCCGCGCGCCGAGGTCACGGCGACCTCGCCGCATCGCCCAACTCCGTCCGAGGGAGGGAGTCCCCCTCGGCGAGCAGGAAAGGAGCACGTGGAGGATGAAACCGAGCGACCAAGGAGGTCGCAATTCTACCAGCCAACCTCGCAAGGTATTCGCTTCCGAGAGCCGGGCGAGCAGGCGAGGTACCAGGATACTCGCTCATATGGCGAGTATGGAGGTGATACTCGCCAGGTTGAGGATCGTCGCCGGGCAGGAGGGAAGAGCCCCTTCTGCGAGGAGATCCTTGCCGCGCCAGTGCCAGAGGGGTTCAGGGACCCTGCCTTGAACTACTATTCGGGAAAGGAGGACCCCGTCAGGCACATCCAATGGTTCGAGGATATTGTCTCTATCCGAACCATGTCGGACGCCTTCAAGTGCAGGTTGTTTGCCATTACCTTCCGCGCAAAGGCCTGGGACTGGTTCCATCAGTTGCCCGCAGGCTCAATCTATTGCTTCGAAGACCTGTGTCGTGGGTTGACGACCCGGTTCGACACGACACGGAAGCTAAAGAAGGAGGCCACGACCCTGTTCTACCTCGTGCAAGGGCCAGATGAGGCATTGGGCCCTTACATCGAGCGCTTCCAGGAGGAGGTTCTGCAAATCTAGGAGGTGGATAGCAACATCCTGTTGCTGGCCCTGACATTCGGCATCAGTCAAGGCCTCTTCAAGTTGGAGCTCAGTGAGAACCCACCCTACTCCTACGACAACCTCATTCAGAGGGTCAATAAGTTTGTCCGGGGAGAAGCCTCCAACCCCGATTTCTTGGCAAGGTTGGCTCGGGTGACCAGAGGCGACCGTGGAGAGAGGGATGAGATCCCTGGAAAGAGGAAGAGGGAGGAGCCCCGAAGGGAGGAAAGGAAGTGGCCGGAGCGGCAAGAGGAGAAGAAGAAGGAGGAGCTCAGGAAGAAGGAAACCGGGAGGATCGTGGAGAGAAGGCCCGTCGAGTCCCCTGAGCGTCACGAGGAGGGAAGACGCTACCAGGTCCCCGTCAACCGGCCACCATGGAGGCCGGCTGGACGGCACCAGCGTCAGGACCAAAGGGGGAGATCCCCTGAAAGAAGGCCCTTTCGCCAGCCAGAGAGGCGTCAGGAGAGGAGGAGAAATGAAGCAATGGCGGTAGCCAGGCGAGGCCGCCGTCAAGGAAGGAAGAAGCTGAAGCCTAGGAGGCGTCAAGCAGAAGAGGTTCCTCTCTACTGCGACTTCCACCAGGTGGGGGGACATGCCATGGCTGCCTGCCCAGACTTTTGGGAAGCCCGGAGGAGGTTGGCAGCAGGAGAAGCTGGAGGAGAGCAGAGGAGGATGGAGGCCCCTGCCGAGCCACAGGCAGGGCAGGCTGCAGTCGTTCGTCGGAGGAACGAGGATCGGGTCGACCAGGGAGGTCGGGGAGACCTGGGCCAGGGAGGCCGAGTTGGAGTAATCCATGGGGGAGCAGGGCTGGAAGCTTCCCGCAAGGGAAGCCTCCATCAGATCTACCGCAGGAGTGTCGCCTCGACCTCACAAGCACCGCCCCCGATGGAGGAGATTACCTTTTCCGAGGAGGACATGCTAGGGAACGCGAATCCCTTCCATGATGCCCTCGTGATTCAAGCCGCGGTGGAGGACTTCACCGTTGATCGAATTCTGATCGACAACGGTAGCTCTGTAAACGTCATCTTCAAGGGGACGTTTGACGGACTGGGAGTCGAAGCTGCCAGAGTTCGAGCATCAGATGGTCCCCTCTTCGGCTTCTCCGGAGAGAAGAAGGAGGTGGAAGGAGGAGCAGATCTCCTGGTAACACTCGGTGGCACCTCCGTCAGCTGTCGATTTGTTATCGTCGACGCCCCGAGCTGCTACAGGGCTATCTTTGGGAGGCCGCTTCTCAACGCCTTCAAAGCCGTCCCATCCTCCTACCATCAGTGCTTAAAGTACTGTAAGGGAGACGTCCAGGTGAGGATCAGGAGCGATCCAAGAGCCGCTAGGGAGTGCTATCTTAGCGCCGTCAGTACCATCAGCTGGATGGCTGACGCGGAAGAGTTCGGAAGAGTGCTGGAGAGCCCGGCCAGGCTGGAAGTGGCTGAAGAGGTCAAGGAGATCGAGGTACTCTCTGCAGCGGGAGTGTCGGGGCTGCTGAAGATTGGCGGGTCGCTGAAGACCGAAGAGAAGATCGAGATGGCGGCGTGTCTGCAAAAGAACGTCGACATCTTTGCTTGGAGCGCAGCCGAGATGCCAGGAGTCGACCCTGAGGTTGCGTGTCATCGCCTCAACCTGGATCCCACTGTCCAGCCCGTCCGCCAGAAGAAAAGGAGAACCGCCACCATCCTCGCCAAGCCAATTAGGGAGGAGGTTAAAAAACTGCTCGATGCAGGGTTTGTGTCAGAGATCCAGTATCCAGGCTGGGTCTCCAATGTTGTAATGGTGACAAAGGCGGGGGGGAAGCTGGAGAATGTGTGTGGATTTTTCCTTAATGAATAAAAGCTGCCCGAAGGATTGTTATCCCTTGCCTCGAATCGACGCGCTGGTTGATTCAGCCGTCGGTTTTTCTGTGATGAGTTTCCTTGATGCGTTTTCAGGATATCACCAGATCCGGATGCATCCCCTCGTTGCCGCGATGTCTCCTTCATCACCGACGATGGCTGCTACAGCTACAAGATGATGCCCTTCGGTTTGAAGAATGCAGGAGCTACCTATCAACGGATGATGGACCATGTTTTCAAAGAGCAAAAGGGGAGGAACCTGGAAGTGTATGTGGACGATCTCTTGATCAAAAGCAAGAGTGTCCAGGAACACATAGCCGATCTGGTAGAGACCTTCGCGACGCTAAGAAGATTCAAGATGAGGCTCAATCCGACGAAGTGCGTCTTCGGAGCAGGCAGGGGAAAGTTCCTGGGACATCTCCTTACCTCGGAGGGAGTAGAGCCTAACCCCGACAAAGTTAAGGCGATCCTGGAGATGCCATCCCCGAAGACGATGAAGGAAGTCCAAAGGTTGACAGGAAGGCTGGCGGGTCTTAGCCGCTTCCTCTCTAAGGCCGGAGAGAAATGCTCTCCATTCTTCAAGACACTCCGCAAAGCGGAAAGCTTCGAGTGGTCCGAAGGATGTGAGATGGCGTTCGGGAAGCTGAAGGAGCAGTTGACTCAGACACCTCTCCTCCAGAGCCCGAAAGAAGGCGAAGACCTGCTCGTCTACCTGGGAGTAGGAGCAGAGGCGGTGAGCTCCGTTTTGGTCCGGGAGGAAGGAAGGAAGCAATTACCCGTCTACTATGTCAGCCGGGTGCTGAAGAAGGCGGAGCTGAAGTATCCAATCCTGGAGAAGCTTGCCTTCGCCTTGGTGGTGTCGGCACGAAAGCTCCGGCCTTATTTTCAGGCTCACTCCATCAGAGTGGTGACTGATCATCCTCTCCGCAATGTCCTAGAGGGAGTGGAGCATTCAGGGAGGTTGGCGAAATGGTCGGTAGAACTCAGCGAGTTCGACATTTCCTTCTCTCCCCGAGTAGCGATCAAGGCCCAGGCAGTAGCAGACTTCTTGGCTGACTTCTCGGTGGAAGCAGAGCCAGGAGAAGAGGTGCTCAATCCCATTCCTTGGAAGTTGTTTGTTGATGGAGCTTCGGGCAAAAACTCTGTAGGGGTGGGCATCGTGCTCGTCAGCCCGCAGGGAACAAGAATCGAGCAAGCCGTCGAGATCCTCTTCCCCGTCACAAACAACCAGGCAGAATATGAGGCCATAGTGGCAGGCTTGCGCCTTGCCAAGGAGCTGGGGATCCGTGATGTCCGGGCTTTCACGGACTCAATGGTGGTCGCATAGCAAATTCGAGGCGAGTTCGAGGTGCGCGACACCATCTTGCAGAAGTACCTGGTAAAAGTAAAAGGACTGATTGGAGGCTTCCAGTCCTTCTTCGTCGAGCATGTGCCAAGAGAGGAGAACTCGGCAGCAGATCGCCTCGCCAAGTACGGGCCGAGGGCTGGAGGAACTATCACCGAGCTATTCCACCCATCCATTGAAGAGGGAGAGATAATGGAGATCGAGCAACGCCCCTCGTGGATGGATCCCTTTGTGGCATTCCTGGCCAGCAGTCAGCTCCCAGCGGACGGAGGGGATCAGAGAAGATTTCGGTACAAGGCGGCATACTACCTCCTGCAAGATGGGGAGCTGTACCGCAAGACCATCTCGGGCCCCCTGGCCAGATGTGTTTCCGAAGACAAAGTACCCCGAGTGTTGGGAGAGATCCACTCGGGAGAGTGTGGAAGTCATTCTGGAACTCACACTTTGGAGCAGAGGGTATTGCGGCATGGTTACTTCTGGCCTACTATCCGGAAGGATGCTGAGATCTTCTCGAAGAAGTGCCAGAAGTGCCAGCTCTTCGCCCCCCTTCAGTTGCGGCCGGCCCAGCAGCTCCGATCGATCATCTCCCCATGGCCGTTCGCCATCTGGGGGATGGACTTGATCGACCCTTTCCCCCAAGCCAGTGGACAACGAAAGTTCGTTCTCGTCATGATCGACTATTTCTCCAAGTGGATCGAGGCCAAAGCCCTGGCCAAGACCACCTCTCAAGTCGTGAAGAACTTCATCTGGGGAGAGATCGTCTGCAGATTCGGGATCCCTCTCGCCATCATCACCGACAATGGTCCCCAGTTCGCTAGCTTAGAACTGGAAGACTTTTGTAGGCAGCTAGGAACCGACCTTCGGTTCGCCTCCGTACATCACCCAAGGAGCAATGGCCAAGTGGAGGCCGCCAACAAACTGATCATCAACCTACTGAAGAAGAAGGTGGAGAACCTAAGAGGTAACTGGGCGGACCAGCTCCCCTCGGTCCTGTGGGCTCTGAGGACCACTCCTAGCTCAGCCACAGGGGAAACGCCGTTCAAACTCTCTCACGGGTCAGAAGCTCTCATTCCAGTAGAGTTTGAAGTCAGAAGCCCAAGGGTGATAGTTGCGGAGGACGGAAGCGAAGAATGGCGACTAGAGAATGAAGAGGTTCAAAAACTGTCTCTCGACTACATCGAGGAACTCCGAGATTTAGCTTCAGCCAGGCAAGAAGAGATCAAGCGCCGGATGGCAAAACATTTTGACAAAAATGTTCGCCTCAAACAATTCCAAGCAGGTGATCTGGTCCTGAAAAAGGTGGACGCAGCAGGAAGGTCTGCGGCCGTCGGTAAGCTCAACCCGAATTGGGAAGGACCTTTCATCATCCAGGAAGCACTCCTAACAGGAGGATACCGCTTGCAGAACCAGGAAGGCGAGCTGCTAGGGAGCACCTGGAGCGGCGATGACCTGAAAAGGTTTTATCCCTGAGGGGGAATGTGTATACCCAATCCTTGTAAATTCATTTCTTTGAATAAAATCTGCATCTCCCTGAAACATGGGACGAGGCAGCTTCTTTCGCATCAACAAAGTTTTCATAATAAAGAAGTCAGGTGAAGTCAATCTCCACGCTAGGTTGGAAAATGAGCCTCCGACTTAACCCTCGTAAAAACTCAGAACGGATGATGGGACAGTGCCTCGGGTGTGCGTTCCCTTAAGACCAAGCCTCTGCAATGACGGCCGAGATCAGCTCCCCCCTTGCATGTTGGCCGCGGTTCCCACCGACTGCATTTCTCGTCCGACTGTAGAGATTACCAGGAAGAAGTCTGGACGCCGACCTTCCGATTCGGCGAAGGGATGATCGATTTCACTAGCTCAGGGAACCCTTGAAAAAAGGCGTCGTGTACCCTCGAGAGCTAAAAAGCTCGCAACAAAGCATTTCATTTTCTAAATTATTGTGTTAGATCATATGAGTTATTGTGCCTAAAGTGTGCTTAACTCCCTGCTAAACTCAGTGAGCAACAGGAAGCAGGTCCGATCCACATCCAGCATCCAAGTAGGATGGAGGCCTCGGGATGTTGTATCCCCTTGGATCTCCCCGACTGCCACTCCCTGCTTGACGTCGTCCTACATCAACATTCGCCGCCGCAGGTTGGAAGACGAGCCTCCGACTTGACCCTTGTAAAAACTCAGAACGGATGATGGGACAGTGCCTCGGGTGTGCGTTCCCTTAAGACCAAGCCTCTGCAATGACGGCCGAGATCAGCTCCCCCCTTGCATGTTGGCCGCGGTTCCCACCGACTGCATTTCTCGTCCGACTGTAGAGATTACTAGGGTAAAGTCTGGAAGCCGATACTCCAACTTGAGAAGGGGAGCGATCGATTCGACCGGCCAAAGGATGGAGACCTCGGGAGGGTGTATCCCCTTGGATCTCCCCGACCGTCATTCCCTACTTAACGTCACTCTTCGTCGACGTTCCGGCATCCAAGTAGGGTGGAGGCCTCGGGAAGATGTGTCCCTCCAGGCCTCCCCGACTGCCGTTCCCTATCTCTTTCCCCTTCAGAATTTATTGAACGAGTCTAATGAACTCTTCACCAGGTACAGAGTGAGGCCTTGAGAGCATGTGTCCTTCGGAACCCTCCAAGTACCCTCCACAACTCGACTCCACCAAGGGAAGTATTGAAAAAGGCGAGTATGCATGCGCGAGTATCTCGGCGAGTATGCATGCGCGAGTATCTCGGCGAGTATACAGGTGCGAGCATAAAGAAGCACTCAATCTCGCCGTGACCCTAAGAGCCGAGCGAGCACTCAACCTCGCCCCGAGCCTAGGAGCCTAAGCGACATTCAAAAAAGAAAGGGATGCGAGCATCAAAGAAAAAGGCGAGCAAAATGATTATATTCATTTACTGACGAAAATACATACACAAAAATGATTGTACAGATTTGCAAAAAGAAGACAGGCGACTATGCATCCTCGCCACCATCATCGGCGTCGGGATCGAGATCTTCCACATCATCAACCTCGTCCTCAGAATCGTCGTCGTCGAAATCGGTGGATGAGGATGGGAGATCTCGCATGGGGGAAGTGGACTCTTCGGCGAGTAATGCCGGGATGATGTCCATGACCGTCAGATGCATTGCCTCCGGCTTCAAGAAGCCATCAGCCTTCAAGCTGCTCAGGACCACCTTCCCGGTTGCTCGAGCGATCTCCCGGTGGATATGCGCCATATCATCGCCGACTATCCGGATCTGCTTGCCCACCCTGGAGGGGCCCGCCGAAGAAGGCTGTTGCTCGGCAGGCCGAGTTTCCAACTCAGCGATTCGCACTTGGGCGGCCTCCAAGGTTTGCCGAGTATCCTCCAGCTCCTTCTCGGCCTGGGACAGCCTCTTTGCCGACTCCAGCTCGGCGGCCTGCAGCGAGCGAAAAGAAGAAGGTTAGTTTAAATAAGTTTGCAAGGTAGCGAGTATCCCAAAACGCGAGTAAAGTCGCATCGGTGAGTACCTCGAACTCCTTAATTCTGTTCGCCATGGCGATCATCTTCGGGCCCTGCACCTTGATCACCTGCTCATATTCGAGCAGTTTCCTCGCCGTCGCATGCCCAAGCTCGACAACCCGCAGGTTGGCTCGCGAGCTCTGATGGGCGAGATACTCGGCCGAGACCTCTTGCAAGGATTCGGCGTCCGCGCGACCATAGAGGGCGAACGAAACGTCGAACGCCTCGCCCGCATCCTCCCAATCCTCCGACCAGGCGGGGAGGTTGGTGCTCAAGGTCACTTCATGGGCTCGCTCAGCCCAGGACACCAAAGGGCGACCATAAGCATCCTCGCTGCCCCCACCTTCGCCGAAGAGAGGATGGCCGCTAGGCTCGCCCGCCTCCGATGGATCGGCCCTCGCTTTCAGATCCCTCCTGGCGACCTCCTTCTTTCTCCCAGGCTCGACGGATTTCGCCTTGGCTTTCCTCTTCTTCGAAGGCCCAGCATCATCGCCGGCGACCTCCTGATCATCACCGCCGGGCGACAAATCAACCAAGGCAGGGGTCCCCGCCTTCGGCGCCAAGGGAAGAAGCTCGCTCGGCAAAGAGCGAGTAGCTACAACAAAATATAAAGAGCAAAACGTTAAACACCGGGTGAGGACGAATTGGCGAGTATGACCTAATGCTCGTTTAGGCGACTACCTTCACCAGGGAACACCTCCGCGAGCTCATCTACTCGCCTCCTCCAGAAGACGACATCCAGCCGGCGACCTCGGAAGCTGTCGAGTAGCTTCTCCCGGCTTTCCTCCAGGTAAGGAGGGAAGAACTCACTCTCGGCCGGCTGGAAAGAGGAAGTCGGCACGACGCCAAAGTCGCCCTTGATGACGACTATGCGCTCCGTCCAACGATGGTTCTTGTTCGCCATACCGACTAGGGTGCAGACATGGCTGCACAAAAAGACAACGCCTTCGCCAGTGGCGCCAAAGTGGAATACTCACCGGAAGACGGAGAGATCAAAGGCGATCCCCTGATCGCGCAAGTAGCAGAGGAACCCCACAATCATCGCCACTCCGTTTGGATTGATCTGCGCCGGGACTATCCCGTGGTAGCGGAGGATCTGGAAAACCTCCGGCCACAAGGGTAGTCGCAGGCCGACTTCAAAGTGGCGGATGGGAAAGACCAACTCGGTCGCCAAGAAAGAATTCAGGCGTTCATCCTCACAAGGGAGCCTGGCGACATATCCCGGCGATAAGTACTTGGCGGAGAACTCCTTCAAGTCGCTCGGCCGAGTAATCGGCTTCTTGAAGGAATTTGCCTCGAAGTTCTTCGCGTGACTTGCACGGCGAATAGCTGCATCGTCAGCCATCCAAGAGTGGAAGGATCGAAGAAGCGAGTAGCGAAGGGCGAGGAGAGGAGCAATCGAGAGATAGTCGCTAGAAGAAAGGGAAGATCGTCAAGAGCGTAATAAATACGTATCTACCCCCCCTATTTATAGTACTCGACAAAGCTTGGCTTCCCGCGTACGCCACCGCGAGCGCGAGTAGGAGGTGGCGCATATCGAGGAAAAGTCGCCAAAACCTAGGGTGCACGTCAGAACACTGATGTCGAACGAGCGAGCACCTGCATCAAATTTTTAGGCTACTCGCCACATCAACGCGACATTCAACAGCTACTCGCAGAAAAGAAAACAAAAAAGAAGCATCAAGACATCACAGGAAACAAGAGAGGCAACAAGGCGAGATTCATACTCGTCAAATAGGCAAATTACTTAGAAAAAATAAAATTGTTCAGAATTACAAACATTTGCCAGAAGGCGACAAGCGACTACAAAAAGAAAAAAGGGCAGGATCCTAGGGGTTCGGTTGAGCATCGGGAAGTTGTGGTTGTCGCCCAACCCAGCCCAAACCACGAGCTCTCTTGAAATGCTCGAAGGCCACGGACATCGCATCCTCGCCTTGTCGCAGCTGTTCCTCCATCCTCGCCAGGCGACCTACGGAGCCCATGCTCGCGCGCATCCCCACCAGCTCGTCATGATGCAGCTGCTGGCGATGATCCATCCTGCCCACCCGGCGCTCCAGCTCGCCGACAGACTGAAGGCGAGATTCTACACTAGCCAGGCGAGTTTCTAACTCCTCCAGCCGTAATGCTCGGACCTCCAGCTCGGTCAGACGACGCTGGGAGTCAGCAGCCGCCAAGAGCTCTATTCGCGCTTCAACCGCGGTCAGACGCCGATGAGACTCGCTGATCGCCAGCCGCTCCAACTTCGCCTCCAAATCCAGGATGGCGCGAGTAGCCCTCTCCTGATACTCGCGAGAAGGAAGCCCGACGGCGTCGACCAGAGCCCCGATAGGGGTATGGGCGCGAGCTGCAGGAAAAGACATGGAAGCAAAATCTTAGTGACAAGTAGCGAGAAGACTCTTCTTAGAAGATACTCGAAAAAGCAGCGACTCCACTTACCAGGCCGATAGGCCTCACTCCGCGAATCGCGGCGAGGACTCCGAGATGGTCGGCGAGGAGAGCTCCTTCCCCGATGCGGGGACGGACTGCGACGAGTGCCATCTCGCCGGTTCGAATGCGACCCGCCAATGTGCTCCCTGCTGGAAGGCGCATCACCCCGACCGCGACCATCCACCGGTCGCCCTCCCCCTCTGGGAGCGAAGAAACCAGAAGATCCCGCCATCCCACCTCGACGCGAGGATCCAGCCGGATGAGCGGTAGGAGCCGAAGAAGACAGAAGGCGGCGATCATCTTGCATGTCGGCCGGAGGAGGAAACGGAGGAGGTGGAGGAAGTTGGTCCGCAGGTAGTTGCGATCTACTCGCCACCTCAGGTCGCTGCAAAGGCGGTGGCGGCGGAAGAGGATTGCTCGCTGAAAGAGTCCTCTGCTCGCTCATCGGCCTCTTGTCTACCGCAGAGCTATGAAGGATTCGCACCGATCCGCCCTGGCGAGTTCCTCCCCCAGCCGTGTTCAGGACCATAGGCAAGGATCGTAGGGGAATGACGCTCAGAGGCTCCTGCCGAGCATCGGCGAGAAGCGTATCTGCGAAATAATACAGAAAACGTCAGAGACCAGCCGACACTTGGGCGACTAATAAAAGTGGCGAGTAGGTATCTCTCACTTTGCGCAGGAGTAACTTCAGCTCGATCTTGAGCCGAGATCCCTGCAGTACTCGCCTCTGGAGCGGTATTCGGCGAAGGAGGATCAGGAGCAGGCGAGCCACCTGACTGGCCGAGACCCAAGTCGGCGAGCACCTGCTGGGTAGTGCCGACCTGAGAATCAGCGACATTCTCAGGGGCGACGGCATTCTTCTGCTTCTTCTTGCTCTTCTTCTCCTTCTTCTTCTCCAGGCGCTTCCTCTTCCGGGAAGCGAGGAAGTCTTCGAGCTCAACATCGCGAGCAGGCTTCCGCAACGGCGGCAGCAAACTGGCAAGCTCGGCCAAATCCGCAGCAACTTCCTCGGCAATACTCATCGACATCTTGAAGCGAGAACCAAAGAAACCTTGGCGTCAGAGACCCCTCCCCCCTCTATATATAGGGCTGGGGAGTCAAAACAGTGGGATGCCGACTACTCACTGATACTCGCCCAGAAGACAGCTCGTCGAGTAAGGGTTGGATGATTCTTTCCGAGCAACTACGTTACTCGCAAAGAGTGGGGATTGTGTACAACCCTCATTCTCCGAGGGTGGACCCCCCCAAGGCCACGTAGGCAGAAGTCAAAGTCAAAGAGGTCAACACGGCAGACAAGCGTAAGAGCAGAAGACAGCCTAGGCGAGTAGGGGTGCACTCGTGCGAGTAGCCCGGATACTCGCCAAAAGGTGGGCGACCATAGGTTATACTCGCCCATTTGCCCGGGGAGATCGCCTCAATGTCGCTAGTCGTCGGGCAGGGGCTGGGCTATAAAAACCCCCCCTACCCCTTGGTTTTCCTATAAATAGGACCCCAGGGGTACTTGGATTGGCACCTGGACTTGATCTTTCGAAACCCTGCTCTTGCATTCTAGCATCTGTCACACTTGGTCGCTACTCCCGGTACTAGCCAAGTCGGTGCCTTCCTCGTACCTTGCTCGGCCATTCTTTGGTCTTGGAGGGGAAGTCTCTTCGGAGCTTCTGGGTACATGGTGGGACCTCCCTGCCGCAGCACCTGGGGTCTTGTGTGTTGCTCTTCTATCTCTTCAGTAGTCGCCAGCTTAGTCGTCTCGTTGGACTGTTGGGCGAGTAGCCTCCGGCTGCATCGGTCCGAATTTTGAGGTCAGGATTTTCCTGGCGTCAACACACATAACCCTTACTTGTTCGAATATAACGTATAAACTCCAAAGTTGCCCACAATCTCCGCTAGAGATTGCTAATGACATGTTTATTCCATGATAAACATTTGAGATTTTTAATCAATTAACAAGTCATACTATCCTTGTCATCTTCATAAATCAAACGTAGTCGAATCAATGAAGCCACATTCATTTTTGGCCTTTTACTAGCCGATTTGGATCTATTAATTTTTCCTAACATCCCTTTAACATACAAGTCATTGCAAATTTCCTAACTTCCTGGGATGGTTGATCATTAAACCACTCGTACATATACAAACTTCATTATATCATCATGAGGGTACATAATTTCATCAAGTACCAAGCTATAATGTCATCAAAAGTTAAGTATAGGTCGATACGGATATTTACCAAAATGGCTAACTTACTACTTTCCTCGTTACTTATCCACATAATCTTAGAACACTATAAAGAAAATGATCATCTTCAAAAATGCTTTTCCTCTCTTATTCCGCTAATAAAATTCCTATCAACCCAAACATGGCCTTAGCAGTCTGCTTTGCTTAAGGTGAATTATCTCTCGGGGGTCAAAACTTCCAATGTCAAAAATTACAAAGATTCTAACTCCTCAAGTGATCCAAGACGGTACATAACTAGCCCAATAAATGAAGAGATAAGCCCCCGTATCTCTTCGACTGAGTTTCTTCTACCACCAATATAACACATTCGTCCCAAAATGAGTCTTCTCTGGATCCGAATTCTTATCATATCTCCTCCATATGAAACCTTCTACATAAATAGAAGTGAGAGGTATCGCCATACAGTATAAAAGGCATGCTTGGTGGTATCTTACTAAGCTGATAATGGACTACAGGCACCAATCTCATTGAGATTGCCCTAAAATTTGTGGGTAAGATGATAATATTACTCCATATCTGGGATAGAAATCTCAGGGTGCGAGTCTTTAGCATTTACACTCACATTAAACTCTTCCCTTAGTCACTCAAGGTCACTTATTGCTTGGCTCAATCATCCCCAAGATCCGTATAAGGCTAGGATACGTCATGACCTATCCTGCTAAGTCGACCAAAATGGTATTATATGCCAAACCAACTCTGACTGTTGGAAGGGGAAAACAAATTAATGTCTCGGAATGAGCCAGCATCTATACGTAAGGGTACGAGTTTGGCTTGGGTTGGCACTTTCTATAGGAAAAAGCGGACATACTTATTGTGAATTACACATGGGCACACCACCGCTTCCGCTGCATCAGTTTGTCCTCAAACTGATTTAGCTAACAGGGTGGCCTAGTGGTTTAATGGACTTCTTTATCTCAGGATAACCTCCCTCTGATACCATTTGTAAGATCCCCCTCCCGGAACAAAAAAAAACACGGCCGAGGGGAGTCTTATGCACAGAACAGCTGTCTTGCGGTAGCGTCAGCACATGGGCTAACATGTACCACAAGATGCCTATTCTGCTGGCTATTACCAATATCATTTGCCAACCCATCAATAAATTGAATATTTTCAAGAGTCCATAATTCACAAAGTATAAGTGTCCACAAAATATATAAATGACAGGAAGCAAAAAAAAAGCTCCCAAATATACTATAACAAGGTATAGCGGAAGTCTACAACAAGAACTACAATCCCTCACAACCGTATCAGAAGGTGCTGTTGCAAAAGCTGCAACATGTCTCCAAGTCCTATCACTCTGATCTATCCGGTACTGCTCCAGCTGGGTATACTCCTAAAAAATAGTGGTGTAACAACCGTTAGTCATAAAGACTAAGTGGCTTCCCATCCGCTCCTCCGGTGACTCCAAGGCACCGAGCGGAAGAAAAGGAAGAAGCGGAGGACAGCAAGGGGTATAACAAAAGAAGCAGGTGACAGTGGCTCTCAACAACATAATTAAATGTATATCTAACATGTGTATAAATAGAACTACAAGTGTATAAAGAGCTACACTACACAAGTCCAAGAATTATAAATGTGAGTACAATAATTGAAGCAGTAGTAAGTGAGAAAAAGTAAGAGCAGCGTAATAGTAAATAGCAATCTATCAATAATCGTACCCTAACTTATATGAATGCCCATACAAACTTATAAGTTAAGATTTCCAAAATGTAACTCATCATATAAAAGAGCTCATACTAATTTATATGATGAGGATCTGCAAGTGTGTATGCTATGCTATGCCATGAATGTTTTATGCAATGAAACTCACACACACGACTCTATGCGCATAGACCTTTGTAGTTCCCTCTGTTTGAAAGGAAGCCAACCTCTGGGGTACCAACCGCTGTGATACACGGTGGTAGCGGACCGGGCCATCCACTCCTAGGCGGGTATGCACACTACCAGGCCTAGACCGCACGTACGCCTCGACGCTAAACAACCGCGGAGCTCTGCGTACTCTTTGCTGGAGTCCACCAGGCTTTGAGCTAAGTGGAAGGTGTCTTCGAGGAATTGTCTTCCCGACATGCAGACAAGCTGGCCCCTTAGACCCCAACACACCCGCTAAGTCCACGTACCGCGGTCGGTGTGACGACCTGCCTAGTACCGAAGACCTGCCACAATTATCCAAGAACTAACGGGGCTATCCTCCCCTCGAGCCTCCAGCTCGTCCAACCAAGTATACCACACACCTGTCACTCCCATACCCGGGAGGAGGTTTAGAATTTCTAACAATACCCTACATAGGCTACTCTTGTCTACATTTAAGTGATATTACAGCTTAGGGTTAATCTTGGACTTCCCGAGGTATACCCGGTGAAGGGCTCTCAACGGTACTAGGGAATGTGATGGGCTGAATCCCAAATTCCTCTTTCTAAAGATATTTAATTTAGTTGGTGGATGTATTTCACTTCGCATTTCGTGTTGCTCTAATAGTTAAGTGGATTTAGACTTCGACTCCCACTTTGCCCAATTGGGCTAAGCGCAGCTCGCACTTAACTTTAACTCTTGACCTAGCCTTAACCTGACCTTAAGTGGTAGCCCCTCATGGGTGTAAAGGATAAATCCGATCTCCTAATGCTATGCTCCAAGTTTCTCCCAAGTCTCATGAGGTTTAGAAGGTCTAAGCTCAAAACTCAATTTTTGCTAAACCTAGACCACTCAAGCGAACTATATTTACCAAAAAGGTGGAACCCTCAAAATATTTATCCTCATGATCTGATATAATTATAATCGGTTCCCACTAACCTATGTAGGTCATGATCCAAAATTCATAATTTTCTCAGTCAAATTGGTCATTAATAATATATATCTAATTATGTGACACATGCTAAATTACATATGAAGTATAAATTATATAAGTCCATATCGTCCAATAAAATTACCAGAGATATGTAGTGTTAATTTAAGTTAATGGACAAAGACTCATAATCCTCTAAAGTGATTTAGCATGTTATTTAATAATTGGACATAATTACCAAAATGTCACTATACATGTTAAGTCCTAAAATAATCACCCCAAAATTTTAAGGAAATTTTCACTGGTGGCTCATATGACTGAAATAAACATCTAACCATAATTTTAGAATTTCCAAGGTAATTTAGCCATATTTAATTCATTAATTCACAAGGTGCTAAAATCATATTTCTACATGAACTATATAAAATACTAGCCCCACAATTCCAAGTAAATTTTAAGTGACCTACCATGTCTTAAAATAAACATAGCCAAAGTTTGAGATCAAACCAATACAACTATCTGGGGTAAATAAATTATTCTTCTATTGCTCTTAACCCAACATAGATTAATAATCAGAGGTAAACATGCTCCAAAAATTCCAGCAGAACCACTAAAGGTGTAACATGCCCTAAATATACTCGTGACAAAGTTTCATATTTTTCAATTTTAATTAATCACGATTATTTCATTAATACATAAATGTGACACTTACTAATAATCAATACTCCTCAAGAAAATCAACACCACAAGCTCTCGGAAATTCCAAAGAGATAATTTGACATGAACACATGTGTGTCAGAAGATCATAATTTTTCCCTAGGTCATTTGACCTATTTTATTTCATAAGTGTCCTTATGTGATATTATTACATTAACTAACTTCTTAAGGATTTTGTGTTCAAGGATCCCCATCATCTCAAGGATGATGTTAAGCATCATGGTGAGTCACCATGTCCACCCTTGTTGGATTCCCACAAGCCAAGGTTCTGAGAATATCAAAATAGGTTATGTGTAGAAATATAGCTATTAGCACACCATAACATAAGTTACCCATATCAAGCATTGGGTATCCACCCACATGCTGACCTCTAATGAAGCTAATATCTTTATCATAGACTACTAATGCCCTAACTATCATGCCACCCAAGATTTAGGTCCGTATGGGTTGATAAACCCCAATAATTTTCATTTTAGAGAATCAAGTTTTGGTAAAAATTACAGAAAAATAATTCCCACAAACTCTAATATTTTGGTAGTACGGCTGTCTAGAGTACATACACTCATGTCCCAAAAATTAGTCCTATACCTTTGAGTAAGGCGGAAATGTTCACAAAGTAAGGTCCAGGGCACCATTAGGGTACCCTTAGTAGATGGAGGACCCAGGGTATTGTAGGGCACCGATCCTAATGATTTTAAAGCCCCATAAAAGGGTAAGGCCCTAAGCTACAACTTTTATGTTGAGCAAAATTCTCGTTTCAGCGCCTAAGGTACATAAAATTCTTTTTAAACTCGGCTATGTAAGAGTGAAAGAAAATTGCAGTTATTAAAATAAAATTACAAGCACACATCTTAAGCACATAAAACGATCACCTCATCGTCTACCTCCAGCCTAGGGCTGCGATCTGCCCAACCTGAAATATAACACATCTCTTCGTCGGCCACCAAAAACCCCAAACCGACCGACTAACACCGCCACCACCTTCCTCGATTTGAGGTACATCGACGGGTGACGTGTTAGCGGTCGGAAGTGGCCGAAACATTTACCCGGAACATTTATTTCAGGCCGTCTCTTCACGGCTTGCTCTCCAATCGACTCTATTGAGATCGATATCTCACCTAGTGTGATCTAGGAAACTAGCACCAAGGGAGAGGGGAGGAAGCTCACCGAGTGTCCATGCATGCAACCCAATAGCCGCGTATGCGGCATTTGTCCGTCGTTCCCGATCTGGTCGGATCTCGCCGAACAGATCTCGTCAATCGTCGTCGAAGTGGTGTCATATCTTTGAGTGCGCTGCCCTATTTTTGGAGGACCTTGCTGCTGTTTTGGGATCTAGAAAAATCCTCGGTCGATGGGATCTCGCCATTTTCTCACTTGGAGTGGAGATCTCGTCGGAGCTTGGAGAGAAAGGGGCTGCTCGGTTTGAGTGGTTGGAGAGAAGATCTGGAGTAGAGGGAGCAGCCTGGGCTTCTTCTTGGATCTGAGGAATGGAGTAATAGGCCGGCAGATCTAAAGATGGGGGTGGCTGTCCGAAAATGATTTCTCTCTCCGATCTCGCCGGAAATGTAGAAGGAGAAAGCAGGTCGTAAATGGAGGAGAATGAGGCTCACCGGAGTTGAGGGAGGAGCTCGGTTTGGTTGTTGGAGGTCGTGAGCCTCGCCGGAAAAATGAGAGAGAGAGGGATCTATCATCGGCTGGATTGGAGCTTCACCGGAGCTTGGAGGAGAGGAGCTCGGTTTGGTTGCTGGAGGTCGTGAGCCTCGCCGGAAAAAATGAGAGAGAGAGGGACGACTTGAGGTGGTCGGCCATGGAGCTTGCCGAAGGAGGAGGTGCACCGGAGGGGGTGTCGCCGCTTGGAAGCTCACAGGAAGTGCCGGCCATGGAGGAGAGCGCCAGGAGTAGGGAGATCGGATCTGGAGGGGAGGGGGTTTGACGGCGCAAGGGAGGAGAGGAGATCGGGTAAGCTCTAACCTAACATTTACGTATATATATTATATATATAAGATTATAATTTATAATATAATAATAATAATAATAGTAATAATTTTATAGTATTATTGTTATCAACAAATAAATGCTTGCACCATGCACTAGAGAGCCCAGAATTCGTCCCGGAAGGGCTCGTTACGACTGTCTCGCCGGCACGCATCCATCGGGACAATCTGAGATTAATTCCGAGTTCGTTTGGTAAATTTATGCTTGTCGGAGCATTTACGGCGAAAATTGACTTAAACGTCAAAACTCCTTCAAACGACGTCGGAATCGCAAACGGATAAATCTGTTGAACTCGTACTATTGCGACGAGTCTAACAAGACTGACTGGGGTCAATTGCGAGATTGTTTGGTCAATTTCACCATTTGGATAAATATGATATTCGCAGACCACATTATAATTTCGTCGATTCTCATTAGAATCGAGCGCGGACAGTTTCGTTGAACTCGTATAGGCTTCACGAATCTAACAAACCTGACTGGAGTGAATTCTGAGACCGCCTGCTGCATATCGCCTTTTGGATAAATACGCTATTTGCAGACCGTGTCATTTGAGCTAACGTACGTACTATAATTGCTTCAAGGCGGTACGCCTCCTTCGAGTTTTATTGCTCAAATTATACTCTCCGGACAGCTCGGATCCCGATACAGCAAACATCGAGACAAGGAATAGAAATGGTATTCGCCGCGTTCGTCGAGTGCACTTCTCCGGCTCAGGTGCAAGCCGGGCCCCCAATACACCACGAGGTCGAGTCAACTCGCTCGACTCAAAAACGCTCACAAGGGGTCTAGCTCGAATCGGGATGTTACATCCTGCTCGCCCAACCCCGTATGGGGGGCGAGTAGGGGAGGCTGGCGGCCTCTTGCTCTCCCAACCCCGTAGGGGGCGAGCAGGGGAGGCGGGCGGCCTCCTGCTCTTCCAGCCCAGTAGTGGGGCGAGCAGGGGAGGCGTGCGGCCTCCTGCTCGCCCGACCCCGTAGTGGGGCGAGCAGGGGAGACAGGCGGCCTCCTGCTCGCCCAACCCAGTAGGGGGCGACCAAGGGAGGCAGCATGCCCCCTCTCGCCCAGCCCCGGGAAGAGGAGGCGGCATGCATTTAACGTCTCAGAATGGCGTGATTTGGCTGTTATTAGGCCAAACCGGGGGTATTTTCGTAATCTCTTATGCCAGAATCTGGCTATTGGCAGAACAAGTTCAAAAATCTATAAATAGGACCAAAGAGGCACCTTTGAAGGCAGATCACTCTCTTTGGGCTACTCTCCCCTAGGTTTCTTTGGTGGGGGAAGAGAGCCTCCAAAGGTGCCCTAAGCTCGGCATTGGCTTAAGAGGGGAAGCGCTCTAAGATCTTCCTGGTGTGTGGTGGAACCTCCTCGTTGAGCCCTCGGTCATGTTCCTAGTTTCTCAAGTCTTCGGCCTAGCGCTCTCCTTTGAGAGAAGTAAGTGTGTGGTCACCCCCTTTTTGGGGACCCCGAACTCCACGAGAGACCAAGTCTTGGTTTCAACACTTCTTCCTCGCTTCTTCCTCGCTGCATCTGCCCCGACGCCGGGTGATACTTCTTTCTCGCGATTCTCCCCCGGCGCAGCTCCTCCCCGGGCGATACTTCTTCCTCGCGATTCTTCCTCGCTCCTCCCGGCCATTCCTCGATGCACGACAGCGAAGCAGCGGCAACAACTTTCTCCCGGCTCCTCCTCACAGCAGCTTCTTCCGCCGCCTCTCCTCCCAACGATCCCTCTTCCACCAAGCAGCCACAGAACAGTCCACGAGTTTAGGTATACCTAATCTCTAAAAAAAAAATTGTTAGGTCAGAACAGTCCACGTAGTTTTTTTGTATGTGTTTTAATGAGAGTGTTTATGTGTTTGGTATGTTGAATGTGTGTGTTGAATGCGTGTTTTGTCTTGAATGTGTGTAGGTTTAGGTATGTGTGTTGAATGTTTATGTGTTTAGGTATGTGTGTTGAATGTTTATGTGTTTAGGTATGTGTGTTGAATGTGTGTTTTGTGTGTTGAATGTGTGTGTTGAAGATGTGGTGTTGTGTGTTGAATGTGTGTGTGTGTGTGTGTGTTGAATAAATGTGTTGAATGTGTGTGTTGAATAAATGTGTTGAATAAATGTGTTGAATGTGTGTGTTGAATGTGTGTAGGTTTAGGTATGTGTGTTGATTGTTTGTGAGTTTAGGTATGTGGGTTGAATGTGTATTATTATATGGTTAATTTTTATTTGTAGATGGATGCAGTTATTGAGTTACGTAGGAAGAAAAGAAATGTAACAAGAAAGGGATCAATCATGGTAGCTTTAGCTGCAACTGTCGTAGTCTTGATGAAACGTAGTACACTAAGACGACCAAGCACTAGGGATCAACATGATACTCTACGTAGGATGCTACTGAATAGATTATATAATGGGTCAGACATAAACTGCTACAATCAACTTCGCACGAACAAACATGCCTTCCAAAGCTTGTGTACCTTATTAGTGGATAAAAGACTTGTACTTGAAACAAATACTGTAACAGTAAACGAGTCGGTAAGGTTATTCGTGCATATCCTTGCCCATAATCACAAATTTAGGGACGTAGGTGGTACTTATTTATGTTCCACTGATACCATAAGCAGACATTTCAACTTGGTGTTGAGGTCAATTCTGAAGTTGAGTGCGGAGATGATCAAGCGTCCGGAAACATCACAAACACAAAGGTGGGGGTACTTTTAGGATTGTGTTGGTGTTATTGATGGCACACACATTGAGGTCATTGTTCCAGTAAATGATCAAGGTAGATACCGCAATAGGAAACAAGCTATTACCACAAATGTCCTTGGAGTATGTGATGCAGACATGAAATTCATATATATTTTACCTGGATGGGAGGGCTCTTCATCAGATTCAAGAGTGCTGCGTAATGCACTAGAGAGAGAAGATCGCTTTGAAGTTCCCATAGGTAAATGTACACATATTCTGTTTTGTACTCTGTCGATAAGAGTTCTCTTCATATATCATTTAATTTAACAATGTAGGCAAATATTACCATGTCGATGCTGGGTATACAAATGGTCCAGGCTATCTAGCTCCTTTCCGATCGACTCGTTATCATCTTCAAGAGTGGGCCACTCAAGGAAATAATCCAACAACCTATAAAGAATTATTTAACCTCCGCCACTCAAAGAAGCGAAATGTTATTGAAAGAACCTTTGGGCTATTAAAGAAAAGATGGGCAATTTTAAGACAAGCATCTTTCTTTGGTATTAAAGAACAGGTATAAACATAGCTTAATAGTTTAATGTTTGAACAATCATGTAGTTTTAAACCTCACTTACTATGCAGGTTCAAATCATCATTGCATGTATTCTCCACAACTTTTTGGTAGACAGGAGGATTGCAAATGATGTAAGAATGTTGGCGGAAGTTGATGCAGAATTATTAACCTAGAATAATAGCGGAGATAGTTACCAATATGAGGATGTTGTTGAACACATTCAAGCGACAAATGAATGGACCGCATTCAGAGATAATTTGGCAATATCAATGTTTAATGAGTATCAAACACAAGCAACGCACTAGTTAGCTTGATATAGTTTCATATAGTTAACATTTTGTGATATCATTTTGCTACCATTTTGTGTAAAACGCATTTTGCTACCATTTTGTGTAAAACGCATTTTGCTTTATCATTTTGTAACTATTGTAAAACGCATCTTGCTTTCATACAGTTTTTACAATGGATAAAAAAACCCAAGGCCGGGAAGGAGAAAGAAAAATCCTATATTCATTGGGCCGTCGAAATGGATTATGCGCTTTCGGCGGCTCTTTTAGAGCAACGAAACCTCAGGCACAAGGGCGCTAATGGGTGGAAGGGGCCCGCATTCACTACTGCTATCACTGCTTTGTGGGATGAGTGTCAAGTCCATATAAGCAAAGATAAGATAACAGCAAGATTGAGAACTTGGAGCAAACACTACCAAGATATATCTGCAATGCTGGATACGAGTGGTTTTGGGTGGGTCTGGGAGCGACATGTGGTTAAAGTTGACAGTGAACAAGTATGGTCTGATTATATTAAGGTAACCCATTTAATATCGTTCTCTCATTTAACTCAAGATATATTTGCAATGCTTGATTTTTATGTTTCCATTTAATTTTAAACTGCAGACACATCCTACTTTGAAGCACTATAAGGATAAGATGATTGTCAATTGGAGGGACCTTGCAACTAACCCTATGTGGGATAGACCGGGCAACGGGTGCTAATGCAACGACTGGGGTGGAAGCATGTAATGAAACTTACGTTGATGTGGAGGAGATTCCTGATGATGATGATGATGATGTTGTAGCGGCAAGCCAACCAAGGAAGAAAAAGGTGAAGACACCATCAGCTATTGATATGATAGCAGCGGTCGTCACTCATATTGCAAACAACATTGACGGCCCGCCTGCACTAGAAAAGATAATGGTTGAGAGAGTATATGCGGCATTGACAACTATGTCAGACCTTTCAGAGGCTGATCTCATAAAAGCAATAGATTTGTTGTTCGCAAGCGAGCTAAAATGCGAGATCTTCTTAGTTATGCCAGAGCTTGTTAGCAGGAGTTGATTGCGCGTGCAACTAGATAAAGAACTATGGCGTCGCTACTTTTGAGGGTGGGGTGGTTGTTTTGGGGTTTTATTTAGAAACTTTTGTATTGCTAACATGAACCTTGGATTCCTGATGCTTTTGCTATTATGTAATTCTCAACATGCCCTTATTTTGATATCATATGCTAATATAAACCTTGGAGTGGTTGTTTTGGGGTTTTATGTTGTATTATGTAAAATACTGGAAGATTTAATGAGCAAGACAGTGTATTTTGATATCCTGCAAACGAAATGAACAATTCATTTCAATCTTCTTGAATTTAAAGTCTTAGTTGTTACAAATGAGTGGAGTGTTGTTATGTATCTTTAGTCCAATGCATGATCTTCTTCTTTTTGTTTGAATGTAAATGAGTGGAGTGCAATTCCGGAAGCACAAGAGCAAAACAATGTTTTTACATAAGCTGGTGACCCGTCATCTATAAAATATATGAAAAAAAGGTCAATAGTGTCAATACGGGTATTTGAAAACCATCCTGCAAACGAATGACAGTTTTGATAGATTCCAAAACTGCACCTGAAAACCATTCTGCAAACGAACGATAGTTTTCTTTTTAGCCCAAAACGAAAACGCACGAACTTTTCGTTTTGGACCAAAACGAAAACGGTAAATGAAAATGTTGCAAACGAACGGACGCTAAAACAATTTGAACAAAAAAGTTTAATTAATTAGAAAAAATTAACCTAAAACTTCATTTTTGTCAAACAGTTTTTACAAAACAGCTTATCAAAAGCTCTGCAAACTTCATTTCACACAAACAGTTTTTTAACAAAACTCTGTTTTTCAGAAACAACACTTTTATTATCAGCGGCTATTCATCTGCAACTTTTCATCTGCAACAGCTCAACCAAACTGGCCCTTAATAGACATGCCATTTTTTTCCTATTATGCAGGTCCTATTATAATAATAAAAAAATATTATGAAATTAAATTAAATTTCATATATAAATGAATAAAATTCAAAGAATGTTGTAGATAATAATTGTCGGAATCCTAACTATGTTGTTTCTTATGTAATAATATAATTCAATATTAATATACACCTACTATTTTTTGTTGATAGCGCTCTCTTTCGACACTTGTTTTGATCCCAAAGATTTCCGAAGAAAGAAATAAAAGAAAAAGATAAATATGAAGCGACAGATGAGAATGATGTAAGACGACTCTAAATATTTCACAATTTATATCTTTTTGTGCAAGTTGGTATTTGTTGTAATATAATATGAATACATGTATTCAAAGACAAATCTTGTTGTTTTTTGAAGCTTGTAAAAATAATTCTGTGTTTCATGGTGTCTACATATGCTTCTTAGAAAATTCCTATTGAGGTATGTTGTGGGAAGCTCGGCGCTCCTGTAGATCAGTCGAGTTGAACTGTCTTAGCTCGAGAGTGAGCCGAGTGCGCAAACAGTTACAAGAAAGATCAACAATTGACGACAAGGTTTTTGAAGTGGAAAAACCTCAGAAAGGAAAAAAATCACGTGGTCGGATCAGTGTCAACCAAGATGCACTATTCTTTGGAGTGTTACAAGAGTTATATATCGAGGGTGATAGGTCACCGCTCGTTATAATGATTCTTCTGGACCGCAGAAGTCGCTTGGAGTGAAGTGGTGATGAGCGTGCTTGGAAGAAATCTGGAATGTTGAATGCAACAACCGAGGTTCTGGACTCGGGGCTTGAGGCCGTTGGGATGATGTACGCAGCAACTGGAGCTCTCGGCTCGGAGCTGAGAACCAAATGAGATCGTTGAATCGTCTTCAGAGCTTGATGATGGAGACAGAGTAAGATCTTCAAGTCCCCATCAGAGCTTAGCGTTGAAAGCTAAGTAAAATCTTCAAGTCGCCTTTAGATTTTAGCGCTGGAAGCTAAGTAAAATCCTCAAGTCCCCTTTGGAGCATAGCGTTGGAAGCTAAGTAAAATCTATAAGTCGCTTTTGAAGCTAAGAAAAATCTTTAAGTAATCTTCGAGGGATTTTCTAACTTCGAAGGAGGTCTTCGAGTGCTCCAGGAGATCTTCGAGCGTCGAAGAGGATCTTCAAGCTTCGAATGAGATCTTCGAGTGTCGAATGAGATCTTTGAGTTTTGAAGGAGATCTTCAAAAAAAATCTTCAAACTTCGAAAGAGATCTTCGAAGGAATCTTCTTGCCCAAGAGGAACTCAGGGAGATCTTCGAAGTAAGACTCTGAAGCTCTCTCAGGCGTGGAAGGTCTGGTTCCCTCAAATGAGAGCTTTGAGTTCCTTTTATATATTCGGAGAGAGGTATTTTGGTAATTATGATGCTATGGGGGTGTGGCTATCCGTATACCCATGATAGAATGTATTATTATCTGCACCCCCATGATGGAGAAATTTTACAATCTGAACCCTCATGATGGGAGATTTTACTGTGTGCACTCCCATGATGGAGGATTTTATTATCCACACCCAATGATGAGAGATTTTACTATACGCACCCTTATGATGGAGGATTTTACTATCTGTACAACCCCATATTCGCTGAGTGGATCCCCAAGACCCCGTGGGGGGTCAAGGTGCAGAATAGGAGCTCAAGGGCCCCTGGGCGAGTGAGGCCCCACTCGCGGGCCACTCGCATGGAGTCATGGAAGATAGACGAGAACGGGTACCCAAGATCCCGCTTGTCCAGCGAATCAAACGCCTGGCGAATGGTGTCCCCATGAGCCATTCGCCTGATGAATTATGGTGGGCAAGGAGCCTGACGAGTGGTGTCTTCATGGACCACTCGCCCAGAAGGCTTTGGGGGGAAATGACCTAGATACCCCTTGTGGGCTGCTAATAGCCCTCCAGAACAGCGGAGTTAGGCTGTTAGCAGACCAATTTGGGGTGCGATTAGTAAAACCAAAAGACAGATTTACGTTATTTGCAGTCCAAGACTAGAAAACCTATAAATAGACCCTTAAGGGCACCTTGGAGGAGACCAGATCTTTTTGAGCTCTCTCCTCCAGGCAAATTTCGAAGTTGGCTGCTAGTGCCCTCCAAGATGCCCGACTGAGCATTGGTTTGGGAGGGGAAGCTCTCTGAGATCTTCCGGGTGTGTGGCGGGACCTCCTCGTTACAGCCTTGGGTCTGTTCCAGATTTCCATCCTCGGTCAGGAGAGTTTAGTGAGGGAGAAGTAAGCGCAGGCTACACCCCCCTGTGGGTCTGAACTCAGAGACCGGTTGACGGTTTCAACATTTTTGGTGCGGTGAGCGTGGATCGTAGCCAGTGCAAGAAAATCTCGAGTTGAGCTTTGTACAACCATCATTCTCCGAGGGTGAGCCCATTCAAAGCCACGTAGGCAAAAGTCAAAGTCAAAAGGTCAACAGAGAAGTCAACAGTTCGAGACACCAAGACAAAGTCGGCCTAGAAGAGTTCGTCGAACGCAGCCGAGAGGAGTTCGTCGAACGACCGGAGCAGTAGAAAACCTGGGCGAGTATTGGCCCAGAATGTGCGAGCATCACCCAATACTCGCCAGATGGGCGACTATGGCTTAATGCTCGCCGAGTATCTCATAGTCGCCAGGTAGGGGCTGGGCTATAAGAACCCCTCTACCCCTTGGTTTTCCTATAAATAGGACCCCAGGGGTACTTGGATTGGCACCTGAACTTGAGCTCTTGAAACCCAGCTCTTCCATTCTGGAACCTGTCGCACTTGGCCGCTACTCCCAGTTCCTAGCCAAGTCGGTGCCTTCCTCGTACCCTGCTCGGCCATTTTTGGTTATGGAGGGGAAGTCTCTTCTGAGCTTCTGGGTACGTGGTGGGACCTCCCTGTCGTGGCACATGGGGTCCTATTTGTTGCTCTTCTAGCTTTCTCATAGTTTCCCGTCAAGCCGTCTCTTCGAGCCGCTTGGCAAGTAGTCTCCGACTGCATTAGTCCAAATTTTGGAGCCGGGATTTTCCAGGCTTCAACACTTTGGTGCGGTGAGCGTGGACCGTAGCCAGAGAAAGAAAGCTTAGTGGGAAGAAAAGATGGTGGTAGTAGGAGACCAGGAGGAGGTTGTCGGCAACTCGGCCGGTGGTGGCGGGTTCATGACGTTGGCGGCTTTTGAAGAGTTCTCGAGGCGAATGGAAGGAACTCTTCGAGCAGTTCTTCAAACTCGCACAGAGGGAACAACGACTTCACCCCATCGTCCGGTTGTGATCGAAGAAGGTGCTCCCTCCAGGGAGCAGGGAAGGATCATGTAGAAGAGCCCGAGCAACCAAGGAAGTCACAGTTCTGCCCGCAAAACTCGCAAGGTGCTGGCGGGGTCCAGTTTCAAGGAGAGGAGGAGCAGGCGAGGTACTACGATGCTCGCCCCTACAGCGAGTACGGAGGCGGTACTCGCCTCTATAGCGAGTATGGGGGTGATACTCGCCAGGTGGATGATCGTCGCTAGATTGGGGGGAGGAGCCCATTCTGTAAGGAGATCATCGCCGTGCCAGTGCCTGAGGGGTTCAGGGATCCCTCGATGAATTACTACTCGGGGAGGGAGGACCCTATCCGACAAATCCAATGGTTCGAGGATGTCGCCTCCATCCGGACCATGTCTGACGCCTTTAAATGTAGGTTGTTCGCGATCTCCCTCTGAGGGAAGGCAAGGGAGTGGTTCCACCAATTGCCGGAGGGTTCCATCTACTGCTTTGAAGACCTTTGCCGGGGGCTGACGATGCGGTTCGCCACGGCAAAGAAGTTGAAGAAGGAGGCTACGACCCTTTTCCATCTAACGCAGGGAGCAAAAGAAACGTTGGGGGACTACATCGACCGCTTCCAGGAGGAGGTGTTGAACATCCAGTAGGTGGATGGTCGCACCTTGCAGCTAGCCCTAACTTTCGGCCTTCAGGAGGGACTCTTCAAGCTGGAAATCGGTAGGATCCCTCCATACTCCTACGACAATCTCATTGAAAGGGCCAACCAGTTTGTCCAGGGTGAGGCTTCCAACCGCGGCTTCCTAGCCAGGCTCACCCGAGTGACCAAGGAGGATGAGGAGGAGGAGGAGGAGAAAACCCCCGAGAAGAAGAAAAATGAAGAACCCAGGAAGGCGGAAAAAAGAAAGCCGGAAGAGAAGAGGAGGGAGGAGAGAAAGAAGGAGGAGCCAAAAAGGCACGATGAGAAGAGACTCATCGTGGCACTGGAGCGTCGGGAGGAAGAGAGACGATACCAAGTCCCCGCTAACCGACCGCCTTGGAGGCCGGCTAGGGGACCTCAGCGCAGGGATCGGGAGATATCCCCAGAGAGAAGGCGTCACGATCAACCGGAAAGGCATCAGGAAAGAAGGAGGGAAGAGGCGATGACGATAGCCAGGCGTGGCAACCGGCAAGGAAAGAAGAATCGGAGGAAGACGCAGCAGGAAGAGGAGATCCCCCTCTTTTGTGATCTGCATTAGGTAGCAGGTCACGGGACGAAGGATTGCCCAGATTTTTGGGAAGCCCGTCGGAGGTTGACAGCAGGAGAGGCAGGAGGGGAGCTTCCAAGGATTGAAGCCCCTGTCGAGCCGCCGGTAGTTCAAGCCGTCGGTCGAAGGAGGAACGAGGACCGAGTCGACCATGGAGGTCGAGGAGAGGTGGCTCAAGGAGGCAGAGGAGTGGGAGTGATCCACGGGGGAGCAGGGCTGGGAGCTTCCCGCAAGGGAAGTCTCCATCAAATCTATCGGAAGAGTGTCGCCTCGACCTCGCAAGCACCACCCCCGTTGGAGGAGATCACCTTCTCCGAAGAAGACATGTTAGGGAATGAGAACCCCTTCCATGATGCCCTCGTTGTCCAAGCAGCCGTGGAAGACTTCACTGTGGATCGAATCCTCGTCGATAACGGTAGCTCTGTGAACGTCATCTTTAAGAAGACGTTCGACGGATTGGGAGTTGGAGTAGAAAGAGTTCAAGCATCGGATGGACCCCTCTTTGGCTTCTCCGGAGAGAAGCAGGAGGTGGAGGGAGGATTAGATCTCCTCGTACGCTCGGTGGCACTCCCCTTACCTGCCGCTTCGTCATTGTAGATGCCCCGAACTGTTACAAGGCCATCTTCGGAAGGCCGCTTCTCAACACTTTCAAGGCCGTTCCATCCTCCTACCATCAGTGCTTGAAGTACTGCCATGGAGACGTTCAGGTGAGGATCAGGAGCGATCCAAGAGCCACCCGCGAGTGTTACCTCAACGTCGTCAGCACTATTGGTTGGATGGCCGAAGCCGAGGAATTCGAGAAGATGCTGGGGAGCACGGCCAGGCTGGAGGCATCCGAGGAGATAGAAGAAATCGAGGTACTCTCCGCTGCAGGAGTACCTGGGTTGCTGAAGATCGGAGGATCACTGAAAGTCAGCGAGAAAATGGAGATGGCGACGTGCCTGCAGGAGAACATCGACATCTTCGCTTGGAGTGCAGCCGAGATGCCGGGGATCGATCCATAGGTTGCCTGCCATCATCTCAACCTGGACCCGGCAGCTAAGCCCATCCGCCAGAAGAAGAGGTCCAGTGCCACCATGAGCTGAATATGAAGCCATAGTGGCGGGCTTGCGTCTCGCAAGAGAGTTGGGGATTCAAGACATCAGGGCCTTCACGGATTCAATGGTGGTCGCGTAACAGATCCGGGGAGAGTTCGAAGTACGCGGCACCATCCTGCAGAAGTATCTGGTCAAGGTGAAGGGATTGGTGGGAAGTTTCCAGTCCTTCTTCGTTGAATATGTCCCAAGAGAGAAGAACTCAGCAGCGGACCGTCTGGCCAAGTACGGGCCAAGAGCAGGAGGGACTATCACGGAGCTATTCCAACCGTCCATTCAAGAAGGGGAGATGATGGAGATCGACCGACGTCCTTCGTGGATGGATCCATTCATCTCCTTCCTAGGATCCGGACAGCTCCCAACAGATGGTGACCAGAGGAAGTTTCGATACAAGGCGGAGTACTACTTATTGCAAGATGCGGAGCTGTATCGCAAGACCATCTCGGGCCCTCTGGCTAAATGTGTCTCCGAAGACGAAGTACCTCGAGTGTTGGAGGAGATCCACTCGGGAGAGTGCGGAAGCCATTCTGAGACTCGCACTTTGGAGGAAAGGATCTTAAGGCATGGCTACTTCTGGCCCACTATCCGGAAGGATGCAAAGGTCTTCTCAAAAAGGTGCCAGAAGTGCCAGTTGTTTGCCCCCCTTCAATTACAGCCAGCCCAACAACTTCGCTCGATCACCTCCCCGTGGCCGTTCGCTATCTGGGGGATGGATCTGATAGGTCCCTTTCCCTCGGCTAGTGGCCAGAGGAAGTTCGTCCTAGTCATGATCGACTAATTCTCCAAGTGGATCGAGGTCAAAGCTCTGGCCAAGACCACCTCTCAAATCGTGAAGAACTTCATATGGGGAGAGATCGTCTGCAGATTCGGAATCCCCCTCGCCATCATCACCGACAATGGTCCCCAATTCGCCAGCTTGGAGCTGGAAGATTTTTGCAAACAACTCGGGACTGATCTCCGTTTCTCCTCCGTCCACCATCCCCAGAGTAATGGGCAAGTAGAAGCCGCCAACAAGCTAATCATCAACCTCTTGAAGAGAAAGGTCGAGAACCTACGAGGTAATTGGGCGGAGCATCTCCCCTCGGTCTTGTGGGCTTTGAGAACCACTCCTAGCTCAGCCACAGGGGAAACCCCATTCAAACTCTCTCACGGGTCCGAGGCTCTCATCCCGGTGGAGTTCGAAGTCAGAAGTCCTAGGGTGGTTGTGTCCCAGGATGGAGACGAAGAATGACGATTGGAGAATAACGAAGCACAAGAGCTGTCACTCGACTACATTGAAGAACTCCGAGACTTGGCATCTGCCAGACAGGAGGAGATCAAGCGCCGAATGACAAAGCACTTCGACAAACATGTCCGCCTCAGACACTTCCTAGCGGGGGATCTAGTCATGAAGAAAGTAGACGCGACAGGAAGATCAGCAGCCGTAGGGAAGCTCAACCCAAATTGGGAAGGGCCCTTCATCGTCCACGAAGCGCTCATGACGGGAGGATATCGTCTACAGAACCAAGAAGGAGAGTTATTGGGGAACACTTGGAGCAGCGATGACCTGAAGAGGTTTTATCCCTGAGCAGAGAAGGTGTATTCTCCCCCTCTTTTGTAAATTCCCTACGATGAATATAAATTCCTCGCCCCCCGGAAAACGGGCTGCGAGAGTTTCTTTTCTTCTCATCTCCTAAAAATTAATTGTCTAAAGGAAGGTGAAGTCGATCTCCACGATGGGTTGGGAAATGGGCCTCCGACTTGATTCTTATAAAACCCAGAACGGGTGATGGGACGGTGCCTCAGTAGTGCGTTCTCATAAGACCAAGCCTCTGCACTGACGGTCGAGATCAGCTTCCCCTTTGCACGTTGGCTGCAGGAACCCTTCGACTGCACCTCTCAACTGGTCGATGGTATGCCCAGTTCCTCGATGGAACTTACAATATCTCGACTAGTCGTTTCTCGGATTTGGGGGTGACACCCTTGGCCTGTGGGGCTCCGGGTTGTTCTAGATGGCGTAGAGCACATTGGTTCTGATGGTGTTCAATGTGGTGTAGACCCTGAGCAGTCGCTGACCCAAACCTCTTCGGGGGTCGCGTGGATGCTCGTCATTGCGGCGCTCCTCATTGCGTCATTCTTCCTACCCCTAGGGGTCTGATCCAACCCTCTTTTCCTTTTTTGGCCGCCTTTGAACTACTGTCGGTGTGCTTTGATGGCCTCGTGGGTCGCTATCTGAGCTTCCACCCGGTGAATGAGGTTGGGATAACTTGGCATGGTTTCCCTCATTAGAGTTGAGTAAAAGACACTTGGATGGAGACCCCCAAGGAAAACTCCCCGCAAAAGCTCGGGTTCGACCCCCTGGATTTGCCGAGCCTTGGTAGTGAAGCGTCAGAAAAAATCCTTAAAGGGTCTCTCCGTTGTTCTGGCGGATTCCTGAGAGTTGGGAGGTGTCTCGGACAATCCTGCGTTTGGCAATAAACTGGCCCACGAACTGCTACGCCATTTCTGCGAAGCTGTTAATGGCTCCATCTCGCAAAGAATGGAACCAAGTGCGTGCTTGTCCTGTCAAGGTTGTCGGAAACACCTGACAGAGGAGCTGGTCGGGAGCATTGTAAATTCTCATGATGGTAGTGAAGTGATTGACATGTTCTAATGGATCGTCCATCCCGTCAAATGTTTCGATGTTGGGAAGCTTGAAACCATGCGGAACTGGATGGGCCAAGACTTGAGGCGATAGCAGGGAGTCATGGTGCATGGGACTACGAGCGAGAGCTGTGCGTCGCCCCACCTGACCGTACTCTTCTGCTATCATATCGCATATCTCTTCTCGAGTGGTTCTTCCTATAAGTTGCCCAGGGCCAGCTCTTCCCTTGCGTTGGTGATGGTGATTGGCTTCTAATCCTCTGACCGGCCGAGCAGGATGAGTGGAGCTTGCGGCATCAGAGAGTTCCTTTGAGACATCTTTCTCCCGAGCGGCCTCCTCATTCGGAGCATGATTTGGATCCTGGGGATGCTGAACGTTGAATGCTGGAGGTTGAACGGGAGCTCGAGGAGCCCCCAGATTTCTCACGAGAGTCAGCATCTCGGTTTGCCGTTTTTCAATTTGTCGCATGCACCCTTCCAGCACTGCTGCGAGCGCAAGCACTACCTCTTCCGCAAGAGGTACGTTGATAAGCGAATGAGAGGGAGCTGGGTCGACGCGTCACTCAGGGATTGATTCTTCGGTAGTACGAGCACTTCTGCTTGCTATTGCAATTGATAGCAAGTACTGCAATCTGAGAAATTATGAAAGGTTAACTGCCGTGCGCATCAGAAACGTGTATACGTTCTGAGCGCGCAACGAACACGAGAGTATTCTGAGCGCGCAACGAACACGAGATTGTTCCTGTGTGAAGGGAGAATGGATGGGTGCTATTGAAAAGCAGTCGCCATGCAAATGAGGACGCGCCCTTCGAAGGCCACATCACTGGGGAAATAGGAAATCGCGCGCCCCAAGGGGAAAGTGGGCTCTGACCGCACCCGTCGATGGGGGTGCGGTTTTGGCTTCATCCCCCGTAAGGCGGGGGGGGGGGGGGGGGGGGGGGGGGGGGGGGGGGGGGCTTGGTCGCACCGCACCCCACCATGGGGGTGTGGGCTATCCGCACCCCAGTGCGGTATTGGATGTGCCTGACGTTGATAAAGCGCAGATTGCGCCGGCGGGTACCTCCACCCCCATGACCATGGGTTGGGCTTTGATCATACTACCTCCACTTTCTAATGAGAGTTTCTACTAACCGCACCCACATGACCTCTATCCGCTTGTGAGGTGCATAACAATTACTAATCTAATACTAAACCCCAAAAAAAAGAATATTAATTGAAAGGAGTCGTAGTCTCTGAAAATATAGTCAAGACTAACCTTGCTAAATCGTTATACAAAGCGGTCGTTGATACCCTATAGCTCTTGAACGCTGTTGGACAATAAAATCTGTGGTCAGAAATAACCTTACTTTATGGCGGCCGAGATCATCATAGTCGTCCAGAGACAACGGAAGTTCCATCACACACACAAGAGCGCAGATGGGTAACCTAGAGTTGAAGAGCCTACAAATTTATACTGATATTTGAAAAAAGAGAGAGGATAAAACGATTTGAGAAACAATTATGTACAACCCCGATGTTCGCCAGGAAGCAACCAAAGCTCGCGCTCAAGGAGGCGAGCCAAAAGGGGCGAACCCTGAACTCCGGCGAGGCAGGCCAAGGAAGAGCAAGAGACTGCGCAGGCAAGCGAGCCTAGCGGAGGGAAGGTAACCGGCTCCTTCGAAGCTCGGCGAGGACAGTGCATGCGAGCCCGACCAGTTGAGGAGGGAGCTCGCTAGGCGAGCCCGGAACCTCGGGGTACAGTTAGCCACTTTTGGGGTACAGTTAGCCATTTTGGGGTGCGGATAGCCATCCTGGGGTTCGCCGACCCAGAGGCTCGCGAGCTCCGCTCGCGAGGGAAGTCGGCTTGGCCGGGTCGCTATGGGCGAGCCCAACCATTCGAGGAAGGGGTCCGCTAGGCGAGCCCGCCTAGAGTGAGTGCGGATAGTCATCCTGGGGCTCGCCGAGGTAGTACAGGCGAGCGAGCCATGCAATGTGCCAGTAATAACTCTGGGGCTCGCCGATCCAGAGGCTCGCGAGCTTCACTCGTGAGGGAGGCCGCGGAGCGGGCTGACTCGCCCAGTAAAAGTCCAGGAAGGGATTTTTACCAAGAGGCCCCCGGTGGTCTGCATTTAGCCTCTCCGAACAGCGGAGTTTGGCTGTTAGCAGACCAATCCGTTGTGCGGATAGTAAGAATGGACAGCGGGATTTGGTTATTGACAGACCACAAAACTAAAATCTATAAATAGACCTCAAAGGGCACCTTGGAGGAGACCGGTTCATTATCTTTGAGCTCTTCTCTCCCTAGGTCGCTTTGGTTTGGGCTCTCTAGCTCTCCAAGGTGCCCAAGTCTTAGCTTTGGCTTGAGAGGGGAAGCGCTCAACGATCTTCCGGGTTAGTGGAGGGACCTCCTCGCTGAGACTAGGGTCTTTGTTCTTTGCTCGAGTCGTCGGCCTTACCTCTCCCGAGGGACCGGTAAGGGCTAGCTGCCTCTCATTTCGGTGAGGGCCCCGAGCTCCACAAGAGATCGAGAAATCGGTTTCAACAAATTAGAGAGAAAATATGTGTTAAAATAAAAAAAAACGATCATATTCAGTAACACAACCGTCCTCTGCATTAATTAACCGCCAATCCAAGCCGCCGGCAATATACTATTTTTGTATACAGATTTTGTCTCAGAAATCAATAAATATATCTGTTGAACAATAATTAATCTTTGGTTGATTGATGCTAATAATTAACAACCTACTTTATAATATAAATCTATTATGTATATAATAAAAAAATAAAAATAAAGTAAAAACCGTGTCGTCGCTGTTTTGTGGTAAACTAGATAAGCGTGTCGTTCCTGTTTTTGTCATTTTATGTGATTGTGTCGCTATTTCTTTTGAAATTAATTAAAATTTTTATTTTTTAAAGGCTCTATTCTTGGAGCGCGGCGGTCGATAACGCGATGATTATGAATCGTCATTCGTGAACCGTCATGCCAAACGTACATTCTACGACGGTGATGTTTTTGTCCAAACTCATCGGAGCAAAAAAGTCATGCCAAGCGGAGCCTAAATTTTTACGACGATACGGTGATTATGTTAAATTTAATCCGGCGATAGAATTTATTTTATGAATTTAGTTTGGACTTCTTTATGGATTAACAAGAGTCAGTCATAATCCTCTTATTAATCAATCTTATTTGTAAAGTTGACTTTATTTTGATTTCTCACTTAGATTTTTATTGATTATAGAAATCAAGCCTAAGGTACATTTTTTAAGCTCACGGCCATTGCCACATTTGTGATATTTCATTAGAACTCGGCTTCAAAGTTCTAAGTGAAGTATGAGTTAATGTTTTTGACGCATCAAAGTAATAATCGCAGACAGGATTCAACAAATAGGAACGAACGATATTATATTGTTGTAAAGTTACAGACCCAAGAGTGTATAGAAACCCTCAATTCGATCGTAATTAATGTTGAAACCAGTTTCTCGGCTTTAGCGTTCGAAAATAGGGGTAGGCAGCTTGCCCTTACTTATCTCAAGTAAAGTCGAACGGCGAGTCACTTAGAGCCTAAGAACCTCTCTACTGGTGGATCCAGGTGAAAACAGACCCCGCGAGCTGCAGCGAGGAGGTCCCGTCACTAACCCGAAAGACCCGAAGATCTTCCCCTCCCAAGCCAATGCTGAGCCTGGGCACCTCGGAGAGCACTCGCAACACCTGACCGTTGGCCTGGAAGACTTGGCGAACGAAAGGCAGGGTCACTAGCTAACCGAACACACTAAGGGGGGTGGGGGTAAGGAGATGCCAACCCTCCCCAAGGTGCCCATGGGGGTCTATTTATAGATTTCCTGAAAATGGGCTGCGTATAACGTAAAAGGTCTGTCAATAGCCAGGTTCCGCTGTTTGAAAATACCATCCGCACCCCACCTGGAACTTGACCGCGCACCGGATGGACGAACCAGGGCCGACTCGCCCCAAGATGTCGGACGCGAGGTCCGACCGGGCGAGGGGACCGCGCTCACCCTTCTCGGGCGAGCAGGCCCCTTGCCCCTCCTGGGCGAGTGGGCCATTCGCCCT
Organism: Dactylorhiza incarnata; assembly: GCA_033032865.1. Classification (NCBI taxonomy): domain Eukaryota; kingdom Viridiplantae; phylum Streptophyta; class Magnoliopsida; order Asparagales; family Orchidaceae; genus Dactylorhiza; species Dactylorhiza incarnata. The sequence continues at coordinate 1,201,930 of JAWHQI010000234.1, forward strand.
TCGGGCGAATGGGCCACTCGCCCCTCGGGCGAGTGGACTCCACTCGTCCGTTGGGCGAGTGGGCCACTCGCCCCCCGGGCGAGTGGGCCACTCGCCCCCCGGGCGAGTGGAACTCTCGCCCCCGGGCGAGTGGAACTCTCGCCCCCCGGGCGAGTGGAACACTCGCCCCCCGGGCGAGTGGACTCCACTCGCCCCCCCGGGCGAGTGGACTCCACTCGCCCCCCGGGCGAGTGGACTCCACTCGCCCCCCGGGCGAGTGGACTCCACTCGCCCCCCGGGCGAGTGGACTCCACTCGCCCCTTCTTGGGCGAGTGGAGCCTCATTTGTCCTCCCCTTCCTCTTGGGTGCCGGGCGGGTGAACTTGTTCACCTTGATCTGCCTAAGTCCGGGCTGATCAGACCAGCTCGGCGAATATGGGGGTTGTACACAATCCCCGCTCTTTGCGAGCTTGTTTCAAGCTCGGAAAGAAAGTCCAACCCACTGATTTGACGAGCCGGAAAGGTCTTCCAAGAGAATCATCCGGGCGGGTCCCACCCGCTGGCTATAAAACCTCGGGAGGGGGAGGGGTAAGCCTCCACTCAAGAACCTCTCCCCTCCGAATTCTTCCCTTTAGCCTGGTTGACATGCAACCTCCCTTGGATATTCGCGCCCGCCTCAAGGTTGTTTCGGGAAAAAGCCTAGATGATCTGGCGGAGCTTAGATCTGTTGTCATGGAGCATTCACTCCCCTCTTCGGCGCAGGTAGAGGGACCTTTGCCTAAGAGACATCATCCCGAGCCGGTGGGTGGGACGTCCTCCTCATCCGCATTAATGTCCGAGTTCCACAAGCACTTGGGGGCAGTTGACGTGATACCGAGTCGTGGTGGGAGGGACAGGTCTCTCGAGGCAGCTAAATCTGGGAGTGTGGGTACCCAGACAAGTCCCCCTGTCCACTCCCCGATCCATGGTGAGTGACCTTACTTGTGCTTGATAAGCATGCTCATGCCCATACTGATGACTCTTCTTCTTCCTCCCTATCTCGCAGTACCTCCCTTTTCGGTTGCGGAGGGATCCCCCAGCATGCCGGTGGACTTACTCCCACCCCTGCGTGAACCGAGCAAGCGTCGTACTCCCGAGAGACCCCCTTTTAGAGCTGGTGCAGGAAAGTCCCTGGGTCTCCCACCCGCTGGCACCTATGGTACACTGCCGGGGTACCCCTTGGGGCAACGATGCGAGCACTCCCCTCGCCATGGGAGAGAGCCGAGGACCCCGCAAGGTAAGTCTTCTCCAAAAGGGATCTGACCATGTCAGAGATCTAGATAACAAGCTTACTAAACCTGCAGGTCCGGATGATGCTTCGACAGGCAGGTCGGGACAGATGGGAGCGCTCTCGCCGCCTCTCTCTCCTTCGGCAATAGACGAGCTCGTCGGGCACCCCTCCAGCGTTTCGGAGCTGAGGGATCGCTTGGTCGACATGATCCAGAGGCAGGGACGTTTCCTTCACGAGCTTCGAGAAGGGCGAGGATTCGTTGAACCGAACCCCCTCGCACATTCCCGCGCGATGGAGCAGCGGATGGGGGCATTGGAAACAGATCATGCCCGGCTGGTAGAGGATGTTCGACTTTCTTCAGGTGGTCTGATGGAACCGGTGGCGGACCACCTGCGTCGAGCGGCGGCTAATATGCGTGTTGCGAATGAGGAGCTCGCCCTGACTCAGGAGTGTGTCGGCTCCATGCAGGGACTGACAGCCCAGACTCGAGGTCGGGGCTTTTGGAAGTGGACCCAACTTTGAGTGAGACCAGCTCGACTCCCCCTATCTGCCGCTTTCAGCTTATCCTTCTGTGGTGTGATGTAATAAAGTAGCCACGTGTAACTACTTGACCTGTCTCGCGTGGTGTCAATTATTTTTCTAAGTTATCTGTTTTGCTTGCGATACACTTGCATTCGTTTAACTGGGTTGCTTTTCGCACGTGGATGTTGCAACCGCTAATATGTCGAGCGCGAGAGCCGAAGTTGGAGCGAGAGGTTGAGTAGGAATGAGCGAGTGGGAAAGATTGGGAGGGGGTGAGTGGGGAAGGGCCCTCACTCTTACCTATAAATACCCCCCCTCCCCTTCATACCCTTCAACCTTGACTTCTTTGCATGCTCCTCCTCCCCTACCCCTCGCTTCTACACCCGTTCATCCTCCTCCACCCGTAAGGATGACTCCTAACCGCTCTTCACCTAACAGGAATGGGCGGGAACAGTGCGCGGTGAACTTTTCTGACCATCCCTTCCCCGTGGGGAGGGTGTCGGAGGAGGAGCTTCTTTCCTTTGAGAAGTCCTTCCTCCCCGAAGGGTTGGTCGCTCGCCGACCTACGGAGGGAGAGACAGTTAACTCCTTCTACGATGACTGGCTCGCCTTCCCGCTTTCTCATTTCGAGTCTGGGCTTCGGCTTCCTCTTTGGCCGGAAGTGAAACAGTTCCTTAGGTACTTTGGGATCGTCCCAGCCCAGCTCAACTCAAATGGGGTATCTATGTTGGTTGACTTCGCTTGTTACCTGCGCGAGGAGGGTATTGAGTTCAACCTGACAGTCTTTCGCAAGGCCTTCATCTTCCGTGCTACTGCCGATGGGGTGTGCTTCCTCACTGGTGCGCATGTGAAAGTTTGTGAGGGCGCTAACAAGGTTCATCACTGGAGTGACAAATTTATTTTTGTCCGGGGTGATCTTGGGAAGATCCCCTATGTGCCTGTCCAGAGGCCCGAGAAAGTATACAAGGCTCCTCGCGTAGAGGGCGAGGCGGCCGAGCTGGATAAATTCCTCGCGGGAGTGGGTTTTGAGGTCGAGTTTCTGCGGAGGAACGTCGATCGCCTTCCTTATATTTTGCCGGGGACAGGTAACCCCTCCTTCTCCTAAACTCCCTCCCTTATTCCCCTACTTGCTCATTTAGATCCTATCACTTACCCCTCATCTTACCTTTACAGGTGAGAGGAGCCTTCCCGTGAATCCTTCGCATGCCAGGAGGGACTCCCCCTCTCCCACCCATTGACTGGCCCAGATGGCCGCAGCCGCTTGCTCTTCTCTTCAGGAGGTTCCAGTGCTGAGGCAGCGGAAGGAGAAGGAGCTGGTGGTGGAAGTGGATTCTCCCCCCCCCCCCCCCCCCATCCGCCAAAGGAACCAAAGATGCGTCGGGGGAGAGTTGTTCATAGGGGAGGTGGGTCTCGATCTGCCGCGAGAGAGGCCGAGGGAAATGATGACCCGGACGCGTTGGCTTGCCATCCCAACTTCGAATTGGGGGGTAATGCCAAGGACCAGGTTGGCGAGCCCTTCCTTCACTGGGATGAAGCGACGAATCGTGTCTCGATGTCTTCTCGGCAACCTTCTTGGATCGAGGGAGGGCCGATTAATAACGTTGCATACGACATGATTTATGGCATGTATGGCTGGCAGGACGCGGCCGCCTTCCAAGAAAGTTCCACGCGTGACCTCGCTTACCTGAGCTCGCAAGCGCAGCTTCGCGCGACCGAGCTCTCTCATATGACGGCTCGCCGGAGCCTTAAACTCTCGAGGCAACTCACTCAGGCGGAGGCGGCGAGGCGGGAGGCTGAGGATAGAGCTGCCGACCTGGCTACTCGTCTTGAGATGACCGAGAGGCTTCTCGCGCAGTCGTCGGGGGGCCTGGTTTGCCTTTACTCGAATGAAGACCCTCTCATTTCTTTGTTATTTGTTCTTTCTCACCTATACGGCTTTTTTAATGCAGGGACCTGACGCTGCCAACTTGGTTAGGAGGAGGGTCGAGGATTTGGAAAAAGAGGTGGAGAGTTTGAAGGCTCAGCTTGCTGAGGCCCGCGCTATAGGGCGAGAAAGACATGGCGAGTCTTCGCGGGCGGCGGAGCTTCTCCACTTCACCCCTGCCGAGGTCGAAGTTGCCCGTAGGAAAATCGTGGTGACGACGGCTAAGGATGTGGTCAACTCCCTTCATGATGCTGGCGCGTTTTGGGGCGAGTGGAAAAACGTCACTCCTGACATGGTGCTTCCAGGGTACTTTCCTTCCGCACCGCCCCCTGATTCGCCCTCTCCCAGCCACGGTTATTCACCTTCCTCCTGAGAGCCGAAAAGGGACTCCTTATGCTTCAGTTGGCTATCTAGCCCCTTATGTAGGCTGATTCCCTTTTATTTCTTTTTTATGTAAGGTCAGCAGGGGGATGAGATATCCCAACTTTGTAATCTTCCCTTTTTGTAAATAAAGGCCTTTCTTTTACTGTTTCTCTGGTTCGCACATGATCTTTGTTATTTGAGCGAGATCCGTTGTTTTGCCCCGCCATGGGATCCTTTAGATAAAAATGAATAGATAACCTACCTTTCCGGGTGGATCTCGGGGCCTTAACCAATATGAACATCTGCCTCACCGAGTGAGTTCTCCTGCCCTGCCGGTATGAACAAGCCCGGTCAGCGGTTTCTTCTCGGGGCCTTAACATGAATCGTCTCGCCTCGCCGAGTGAGTTCTCCTGCCCTACCGGCATGAACAAGCCCGGTCAGCGGTCTCTTCTCGGGGCCTTAACATGAATCACCTCGCCTCACCGAGTGAGTTCTCCTGCCCTGCCGGCATGAACAAGCCCGGTCAGCGGTCTCTTCTCGGGGCCTTAGCATAAATCACCTCGCCTCGCCGAGTGAGTTCTCCTGCCCTGCCGGCGTGAACGAGCCCGGTCAGCGGTCTCTTCTCGGGGCCTTAACATGAATCGTCTTGCCTCACCGAGTGAGTTCTCCTGCCCTGCCGGCATGAACAAGCCCGGTCAGCGGTCTCTTCTCGGGGCCTTAACATGAATCACCTCGCCACACCGAGTGAGTTCTCCTGCCCTGCCGGCATGAACAAGCCCGGTCAGCGGTCTCTTCTCGGGGCCTTAACATGAATCGTCTCGCCTCGCCGAGTGAGTTCTCCTGCCCTGCCGGCATGAACAAGCCCGGTCAGTGGTCTCTTCTCGGGGCCTTAACATGAATCGTCTCGCCTCGCCGAGTGAGTTCTCCTGCCCTGCCGGCATGAACAAGCCCGGTCAGCGGTCTCTTCTCGGGGCCTTAGCATAAATCACCTCGCCTCACCGAGTGAGTTCTCCTGCCCTGCCGGCATGAACAAGCCCGGTCAGCGGTCTCTTCTCGGGGCCTTAACATGAATCGTCTCGCCTCGCCGAGTGAGTTCTCCTGCCCTGCCGGCATGAACAAGCCCGATCAGCGGTCTCTTCTCGGGGCCTTAACATGAATCGTCTCGCCTCGCCGAGTGAGTTCTCCTGCCCTGCCGGCATGAACAAGCCCGGTCAGCGGTCTCTTCTCGGGGCCTTAGCATAAATCACCTCGCCTCGCCGAGTGAGTTCTCCTGCCCTGCCGGCATGAACAAGCCCGGTCAGCGGTCTCTTCTCGGGGCCTTAACATGAATCGTCTTGCCTCACCGAGTGAGTTCTCCTACCCTGCCGGCATGAACAAGCCCGGTCAGCGGTCTCTTCTCGGGGCCTTAACTTGAATCGTCTTGCCTCACCGAGTGAGTTCTCCTGCCCTGCCGGCATGAACAAGCCCGATCAGCGGCCTCTTCTCGGGGCCTCATGAAACATTGTCACTTCCATCAGTCAAAACCAAATTCATTAAGATAAAGTGTTCAAGGTTCATTACGGATACATAAAGAAAAAGATAACTGCCCTTGATGAGGCGCACATCCGGACCTTCTCGGGGTCCTCCTTGCTCAGCTCTCAGCCGTCCCGCGCTGCTCCGGGCCTCTTGCCCTTGTCGCTGATGACTTCTTATCCCTTCACCTTCTTCGCCACCTTTAGTCCGGCCAAGGCCTCTATTGCCTTTTCCACTTCCTCTGCGTCTTCCTTCCAAGTGGCGGCTTTGACGGCTGTGACGTAGCACTGGCGGGCTATCTTGGGGTCTCCGCGGATTCGGATCTGCAACCCTCCTATGCTGTACTTCAAGCATTGGTGGTAGGAGGAGGGCACACACTTGAAGGTACTAATGAGGGGGCGCCCAAAGATGGCGCTATAGCTGCTCGGTGCGTCCACTATGACGAACCGGCAGTTTTTTGACGTCCCCCCCAAGGTGACCAGGAGCTCGACTCCCCCTTTGACTTCTTTTCTCTCGCCCGAAAAACCGAAGAGCGGTCCATCTGACGCGACCACCCTCTTCTGATCCACCTTCATCTTGTCGAAAGCACCCTTGAAGACCACGTTAACCGAACTCCCGTTGTCCACCAGGATTCGGGAGACCGTGAAGTTTTCTACCGCAGCCTCGATCACCAGGGCGTCACAGAAGGGATCGTCGTGCGCTGGCATATCTTTGGACGAGAAGGTGATCTTCTCTCCCGGGGGTGGGGTTCGGGAGGTGGAAGCGACGCCTCGCCTGTAGATAGCGTGGAGGCTCCCCTTTTGGGTGGCCTCAATTCCTACCCCTCCGTGGATTACCTCGATCCGGCCCAGCGCTCCCGCATCCGCCCGATCTTCACACCGATCCTCCTCTCCTTCTTCTCTTCTCTCTTCTTCTCCTTCTCCCCTTCCGTCTCCTATCAGCAACAGCCCTTCCCCTGTGGGGGGTCCTCTTCCCTCCCTAACCTCCAGAAACTCGGGGCAAGTAGCTGTCGCATGACCTTCCACTTGATGGAAGTCACAAAAGGGGGACTCCCTCCTACCTCCTCTTCCTCTTCCGCCGCCTCTGCCACCGTGGTTTTTTCTCCCTCTCCTTCCTTGGCCTACGACCATCGCATGTTGGGGCCTCTGCCCCTGGTAGTTGTCACCTCTCTGGAAATTGCCTCTTCCTTGGCCCTGGAAAGGTCCTCCTGCCGGCCTCCACGCCGGTCGGTTGTCCGGTGGCTGGGGTCTCCATCCTGACTCTTGCCCCCCAGGAGGTCCTTGCGGGCCTTGCCTTCTCGGCTCCTCTTTCTTCTTCAGCTCTGACTGCCGGGCCTCTCCTGACTTCTCTCCGCCTTCCGTCCACTTGGCCATCTTGGCCGCGAACTCCGGGTTTGTTGCCTCCACTTCGATCTCCCGTCCTGCCCGCTCCATCAACTCCTCATAAGATAGAGGAGGATCCCGGGACAAGCCCATGCGAAACAACCCCTGCCGCAACCCGAGGGTAAGCGCAAGTTGCAAAGTGTGTCCGGGGACCTCATTGACGAGAAGGACCTCTTCTTGGAACCGATCCACGTAGCTTCTCAGCGATTCTTTCGACCTCTGCTTGATCAGGAAGAGGGCCTCCGCCCCCTTCCTCCTCTTTTTGGACGTAGAGAACCTTAACAGGAAACTCCGTTTCAAGTCCTCGAAACTATAGATGGATCCGGGAGGGAGTTGATGGAACCAATCTCTAGCTTTCTCCTGAAAGGAGCTAGCGAACAACCTACACTTGAAGGCGTCGGTCACCTGCCTGATGGACATTGCATCCTCAAACCACTGGAGGTGCTCCTGAGGGTCATCTTTGCCGGCGTAGTGGGACATGACCGGCTCCCTAAACACTTCCGGAACCGGGGCGGTTAGGATCAACTCGCAGAAAGGGCTTCCCCTTCCCACCTGGCGGATGGGCATCACTTGCCGTGCCTCCTCCCCTAGGTGCAGAGCACTCGCCGGGCTAGGAAACAGCACCCTCGCCTGAAGAGTTCTATCCTCCTCTACCCGCGCTTCCTTATCAAGTCGCCCTGCTGGTGCCGTCTCACCTAGAGTAGGTGAGGTGAGGATGGGTACCGGCGGGGTCGAGCACTCGCCTGTGGGGGTGAGTGCAGAGCGCAAGGTCTCCATGATCTCCTTCTTGAACTCATCGAAGTCGCTTTTCCTCACGTAGTCGCCGGGAGGGGGTGGGTTCTCTAGCTCCTCACTTTCAGCCATCCGACCTACCTGGGGTTTTTCCGAACAAGCTGCGTTCCACGCTCACCGCACCAGAATGTTGAAACCAGTTTCCCGGCTTCAGCGTTCGAAAATAGGGGTAGGCAGCTTGCCCTTACTTATCTCAAGTAAAGTCGAACGGCGAGTCACTTAGAGCCTAAGAACCTCTCTACTGGTGGATCCAGGTGAAAACAGACCCCGCGAGCTGCAGCGAGGAGGTCCCGCCACTAACCCGAAAGACCCGAAGATCTTCCCCTCCCAAGCCAATGCTGAGCCTGGGCACCTCGGAGAGCACTCGCAACACCTGACCGTTGGCCTGGAAGACTTGGCGAACGGAAGGCAGGGTCACTAGCTAACCGAACACACTAAGGGGGGTGGGGGTAAGGAGATGCCAACCCTCCCCAAGGTGCCCATGGGGGTCTATTTATAGATTTCCTGAAAATGGGCTGCGTATAACGTAAAAGGTCTGTCAATAGCCAGGTTCCGCTGTTTGAAAATACCATCCGCACCCCACCTGGAACTTGACCGCGCACCGGATGGACGAACCAGGGCCGACTCGCCCCAAGATGTCGGACGCGAGGTCCGACCGGGCGAGGGGACCGCGCTCACCCTTCTCGGGCGAGCTGGCCCCTGGCCCCTCCTGGGCGAGTGGGCCACTCGCCCTTCGGGCGAATGGGCCACTCGCCCTTCGGGCGAATGGGCCACTCGCCCCTCGGGCGAGTGGACTCCACTCGTCCGTTGGGCGAGTGGGCCACTCGCCCCCCGGGCGAGTGGGCCACTCGCCCCCCGGGCGAGTGGAACACTCGCCCCCCGGGCGGGGGCGAGTGGGCCACTCGCTCCCCGGGCGAGTGGGCACTCGCCCCCCCGGGCGAGTGGGCCACTCGCCCCCCGGGCGAGTGGCCGACTCGCCCCCCGGGCGAGTGGACTCCACTCGCCCCTTCTTGGGCGAGTGGAGCCTCATTTGTCCTCCCCTTCCTCTTGGGTGCCGGGCGGGTGAACTTGTTCACCTTGATCTGCCTGAGTCCGGGCTGATCAGACCAACTCGGCGAATATGGGGGTTGTACAATTAAGATGTTGTGCTAGGGTGGAGGGGAGAAGCAGATTCAAATAAGAACTCGCTAGCCCGTTGATTATAGGCGAGGACCCTTGTGAACTATTATCACACACACTCTCTCTCTCCCTCGATGATGTGCAGTGTCACCACAGGTGGGCCCCACTCGCTACACGAGATTTTCTTGGTCGTTGGCTGTCCTCCGTCGATGTGGCTGCGACCCTCCCCTCATGACCAATTTTTTTTGTGCGGGAGAAAATCTGACCGTCAAAGTAGTGCGCAAGCACAATTTTTTATGCTTCTAGCTCTTAATTATCATATACTGATCTCGAAGAGTACTACAAGCCGAATAAGAACTAAATCAAAATTTAAGATTTTTCTTATATTCATATATATCCCAAACACTTTCACGAAGCACTTATATAATTTATAAACATTATTTTACAAATAACTTCAAATAATTTAAAAGACCAACATATAAGCCAACACAATGAACACATGGAGGAAGTCTCTCTCTCTCTCTCTCTCTCTCTCTCTCTCTCTCTCTCTCTCTCTCTCTCTCTCTATATATATATAATATAATATATATAATAAATATATTAAATAGAAAATAGTAATTTTATCCAAGCAACATATTGATGTATCGTTTTGTCCACAACGCGCGACAATTATAATTTTATAATTTCCCGTCTATATGGCTTCAGTTTCCCCGCCTCATTCTGGAAACCATGAAGACGCCGTCGTCTTCCTCCTCCTCCTCGCCGCCTCCTCCTCACCTCCTCCTCGTCGCCTTCCTCTTCATCTCCTTCTCGTATGCCCAACAATCCTACATAAGCAACTTTCAACTCAACTGCTTCAACACCAACTCCTCCACCCTCGGCTACTCCTGCAATGGCCCCCACTCTTCCTGCTCCTCCTTCCTCCTCTTCCGCGCCGAATCCCCGTACGTCTCCCCAGCCCTCATCTCATTCCTCCTCTCGGCGGACGTCGGCAACATTTCCCGCCTGAACTCAGTTTCCGATGTCGCCCCTCTTCCAGCCGGCCGCCTCATCGTCATCCCCGTCCCCTGTTCCTGCTCCGGAAGATTCTACCAACACAACGCCTCATATGCTCTTAAAACCCTCTCCGAAACCTACTTCACCGTCGCCAACGACACCTATCAAGGCCTCTCGACATGCCAGTCCCTAATCGATCAGAACCCCTTCGACAGCCGCAGCCTCTCCGTTGGTGATAAGCTCGTCGTCCCACTCCGCTGCGCCTGCCCGTCCCTAAATCAGACTGGATCTGGCGTCAGGTACCTGGTAAGCTACCTCATCGCAGCAGGCGATGATATCCGCACCATCGCCCAAACCTTCAACGCCGATTACCAGGCCGTTCTATCCGCCAACGAGCTCAACGAGAAATCCACCATATATCCCTACACCACACTCTTGATTCCCCTCTCCAGCGAGCCCACCAAGATCTCAATCCCACCACCCTCTTCTCCGCGGATTGTTCCCAATGCTCCTCCTCCCCAGTCCGACGGAGGATCCAGCAGCGCCGGAGTGCTCGTCGGTGTTGCTGCTGGCGTCTCCCTGCTTCTTTTGCTGGGATTTCTTCTGTGTCTCTTCCTCTGCTTAAAGCGCCGGAGGCGGACGCAGCAATCTCTGAAGAAAGAATCGGCCGCATCTGAGATAGCGGAATACGGCCACCCCGCTTTCAAGGAGGAGAAGATGAAGAATAAGACGCTTATATCTCCATTAGCTTCCAGCGTTCGGGAGATGCTGGATTGGATTGCGGTGTATACATTTGATGAATTGCTGAGCGCGACTGGTGGTTTTGACGAAGAGCATCGAGTGAAAGGCTCGGTTTACCTGGGCGTAATCAATGGAGACACCGCTGCGATCAAAAGGGTAGAGGGCGATGTGACGAGGGAGATCAAGATACTAAAGCACATCAGCCATTGCAATGTGATCAAACTCTCTGGTTTATGCCTCCATGAAGAGAATACCTACATGATCTATGAGTTTGCCGAGATGGGATCGCTCAGCGATTGGCTTCAGCACAAGAACAGCGCCGGCGATTCCTCTTCCCTGAACTGGAAACAGAGGATTCAGATTGCCTGCGATGTTGCCGATGGGCTAAACTATCTTCACAACTATTCGAATCCGCCGTACATTCATAAGAACTTGAAGAGCAGCAATGTTCTTCTGGGGCGAGATTTCAGGGCAAAGATTGCTAATCTGGGCATGGCACGGCAGGCGGAAGACGGCCGGGAACAAGTCACCAGACATGTGGTCGGCACGCAAGGATACCTGCCGCCGGAGTACTTGGAACACGGTCTGATCACCCCCACGCTTGATGTTTTCGCATTCGGGGTTGTTCTGCTCGAGCTTTTGTCCGGCAGAGAGGCCATTTTTGTAGGGGAGGATGAGCAGAACAGGGAGGTTCTTCTGTGGAAGGCAATCGAGGGAGTTCTTGATGGAGAAGATGGAAAGACTGCCGGTGTTCGAGGTTTCGTCGATGGATGCATGGGAGATGATTATCCTCTTGATTTGGCGTTCGCCATGGCTGAATTAGCGAAGAGGTGCGTGTCGCGTGTTGCTGGTTCGAGGCCCACCATGGATGAGTTGCTGGTTTCTCTCTCGGCCATCCATAATTCTACCAGGGATTGGAATGTCGAAGATGGAGCCGGCTCCTCTTCTGGTTCTGCCATCCCCAAAAGGTAATCAAGCTCTTATTAGGGTTTATTAGCTCTTGTATTTATTGTTACTTATAATTATTTGTACATTTATTTATGGAGTAGAAGAAGCACAGGGTTAATTATAGTGTATGCACTGATGAATCTCTCATTGGGAAAACTACACTGAAAGAAAGAGAGCATTGAGTGAGTTTTGATCTTCATTTTTCATGTTACATGGTTGAGTTTGCACGAAAAATTAATCCGAAGCATTGTGAAGTAATGTTTACATCGTGAAGTAAAGTAGTGCGCACGGGCTTGCTTAGGATTGTAAATCCCTAAACTGCGGAAATTTTTCGTACCTTATGCTCTTACTTGAGGGTTGAACTTTCATGTGAAGACTTCATCTGTCATTTTTTTCGGTTGCTGTGATTGAGAAAATGGATCTTCTCAGACATTACTTCGGTCAAGTAGGTGTCACAATTTCAATGTCACCTTCAAAGAACTTGTGGCGGTGGTGTTTTTGTCCAAACTCATCGGAGCAAAAACACCGTGCCAAAAGAACCCCTAGTCCATCTTGATACGTAGATGCAGTGACAATAAATTGAGGTCTTTCGTTTATCATTGCCACCTAAAAAAATTTGACACCCTAAGGCTAATCCAACCACTTCTAGCATGTTAGAAGGCCCTCAATCCTCAAGAAGGAGAGGAAAATTTTTCTTTGCCCCAATTGAAGGTCTTTCTTGCAAGCTCATTGAATTTCATCTCCCGGTCCAATCTTGTATACGATTTCTAATTACCCAACCTATCAGAGATATTATCCGCTTTGGTTCAACCCACATCATATGATGTTGAACATCACCGTTTTATCCTTTTTCGCAAATGATATATTCCACAACTTGCTCCCAAAAGATGCCTCTAATATTTGAGAGGTTCAAATTATCACTTAAGTCTACTATTTTTGCCTCTAATATCGATGTTGTTGAGTTGATTTTGAATAGTCAAACATCCATGTTTCATCTTTCCCACCTACCGGCCGCCAATACGGATTTTTCTTCAAGCTGCCCATGTGCTTTGAGTGAGAAAGCTTCTTGGAAAGTGGCTAAGGCATGAGAATTGACCCTATAAAAGGAGAGGGAGCAAGCTTGAAGGACACACCAAAAGCCAAACCAAAGAAAGGTAAAGCCTTGAAGAGGAGAGTGGTAGTGTACGACCGAAGGCGACGGTGGGCGTCGACATTCGATTACGGGCTGCATCGGCAACGAAGAGCGAAAGCGTGTGGGTAGCGACAAAGCGTCAGATTCGCGGGGTGCGGCAAGGTGCGCGGTGCTCGATGATTGCATGCTCTTAGGTGGTGGTGGTTGTGCACAAGTCGCGATGTTGACGGGCTGCGCGTTCGCGGCAAGGTGAAGTCCTGACTTGAATCTCTTCTCGGTGGTGGGGGCGGTGGTTGGTCGTCCGACGACGACGAATGTTCGTTCTGGTACGAATCTTGTGCGTCCGTGTTACAGATTGCAGTTAAGTTCATATTACTCCTGTGGATTTTTGTAGTCTGTTTCTCTGCAGTATATTTTCGGACCTGTATCTCTTAATTTGAGTTATTTATTTTATTGTGCTAATAAAATTATGCGAAGTACGTATTTTCTTGTGATCGGAAATCCCAACAAGTGGTATCAGAGGTGGGTTCTGTAGGCGACTGATTGAACATTTGAGGAAAGATTTAACTGCGGTGGTGAACAACTAGGTCCTCTTCCCATCCTTTCAAATTCGACCTTGAATTATTCAGGTGTCTTAGTCATACCGGAGGGCAACTATTGCTGGGAAGAATGTGACTTTGGCTCGGTAATCGGTAGAGAAGTTCGATGGCAACGAAAATTTTAGTCTGTGACGGATTCACGTCAAAGATATGCTAGTTGAGTAGGGGCTGATGCTGGTTTTGCGGGGATGAGAAAAATTGGTTGTTGAAGTGAATGATGAAGAGTGAATTGACTTGGATGAGTGTGCCACTAGCGTCATCAGGATGTGCGTTAACGAAAAGGTGCTCTTTAACATTGGAGTCGAGGAGTCTGCAATCAAGCTTTGGGATAAGCTTGAAAGATTGTATTTGACCAAGTCATTGATCACAAGGTTGTTGTTGAAATAACGATTGTATATGTTGAATGTACAACCCTCATTATCCGAGGGTGGGCCCACTCAAGGCCACACAGGCAGAAATCAAGGTCAAAAGATCAACAGTCCAAGACGCAAGACAACTCATCCAGCAGGAGCAGAAGAAGGCCTGAGCGAGTATGGGTGGACTCGCGCGAGTAGCCTTGATACTCGCCAAAAGGTGGGCGACCATAGGTGATACTTGCCCCCTTCAGGCGAGGTCGCCTCAAAGTCGCCAAGTTGCCGAGTTGGGTGGGGTATAAATAAGCCCCCTTTTTTCTTTGGTTTTTCTATAAATAGGACCCCAGGGGTACTTGGATTGACACCTGAACTTGAGCTTTTGAAACTCCCACATTCAAATTCTCGGACTCGTCATCCTTGGCCGTTACTCCCGGTGCTAGCCAAGTCGGTGCCTTCCTCGTACCCTGCTCGGCCATTTTTGGTTTTGGAGGGGAAGTCTCTTCTGAGCTTTTGGGTACGTGGTGGGCTCTCCCTGCCGCAGCGCCTGGGGTACTGTTGTTCTTTTTCCGAGCCCTCTTCGTTGTTGCCAGTCTAGCCTTCTAGCCGGACTGCTGGGCGAGTAGCCTCCGACTGCATTGATCCAAATTTTGGAGCCGGGATTTTCCTGGCTTCAACACTTTGGTGCGGTGAGCCTGGATCGTAGCCAGAGGGAGAAAGTTTGGTGGAAAGGCGAGATGGTTGTAGTTGGCGACCATGCAGAGGTGGTCGGGAACTCGGCCGGCGGCGGCGAGTTCGTGACGTTGGCAGTCTTTGAGGAATTCGGGCGACGAATAGATGGGTCCATGCGAGCAGTTCTCCAACCTCGCGCGGAAGGAACGACGACCTCGACTCATCGTCCGATTTTGACCGAAGAAGGTGGTCCCCCTCGACGAGCAGGGAAGGAGCATGAGGAGGAGCCAGAGCGACCAAGGAGGTCGCAGTTCTACCAGCAGGTCTCGCAGGGAGCAGGCAGAATCCGATTCCGCGAGGAGGAGGAGCAGGCGAGGTACTTCGGTACTCGCCAACTCAGCGAGTATGGAGGAGATACTCGCCAGGCAGAGGATCGTCGCCAGTTTGGTGGGAGGAGCCCATTCTGTGAGGAGATCATCGCTGCGGCGGTGCTGGAGGGGTTCAGAGATCCTGTGATGAGTTACTACTCAGGGAGGGATGACCCTATCCGACACATCCAGTGGTTCGAGGATGTAGCCTCCATCCGAACCATGTCTGATTCCTTCAAGTGTAGGCTCCTCGCGATCACCTTCCTGGGGAAGGCCAGAGACTGGTTCCACCAGTTGCCAGCAGGTTCTATCTACTGCTTCGAGGACTTGTGTCGGGGGCTGACCATGCGGTTCGCCACGGCCAAGAAGCTGAAGAAGGAAGCCACGACCCTCTTCCATCTGGTGCAAGGGGCAAAGGAGACGTTGGGGCATTATATCGATCGTTTCCAGGAGGAGGTGTTGGACATCCAGGAGGTGGATGGTCCCACCTTGCAGCTGGCCCTAACGCTCGACCTTAGCGAAGGTCTCTTCAAGTTGGAGCTCGGCAGGAATCCTCCTTATTCCTACGACAACCTCATCGAGAGGGCCAACAAGTTCGTCCAGGGTGAGGCTTCCAACCGCGGCTTCCTAGCCAGGCTCACCCGAGTGACCAGAGAGGATGAGGAGGAAGAAGAGAAGACCCCCGAGAGGAAGAAGAAGGAAGAGCCCAGGAGGGCAGAGAAGTGGAAGCCAGAGGGGATGAGAAGGGAAGAAAGGAAGAGGGAGGAGCCCAGGAAAGAGGAGCCTAGAAGAAACGATGAGAGGAGGCTCATCGTGGCCCTCGAACGTCGGGAGGAGGAAAGACGCTACCAAGTTCCCGTTAACTGGCCACCTTGGAGGCCGACAAGAGGACCTCAGCGTCAGGATCGGGGAAGGAGATCCCCGGAAAGAAGACGCTTCGACCGACCAGAGAGGCATCAGGAAAGGAGAAGAGAGGAAGCGATGGCGGTTGCCCGACGTGGCAATAAGCAGGGTCAGAAGAACCGACAACAGAGGAGGTCGTAAGCGGAAGAGATCCCCCTCTACTGTGATCTCCATCAGGTAGAGGGGCATGGGATGATGGCTTGCCCGGACTTCTGGGAGGCCCGTAGAAGGTTGACAGCAGGGGAAGCAGAAGGGGAGCAGCGGAGGATTGAAGCCCCCGTCGAGCCACCGACAGTTCATGCTGTCGGTCGAAGGAGGAATGAAGACCACGTCGACCATGGAGGTCAGGGAGACCTCGTCCAGGGAGGCAGAGGAGTTGGAGTGATCCACGGTGGAGCAGAGACGGGAGCTTTCCGCAAGGGGAGCCTCCATCAAATTTATCGAAGGAGTGTCGCTTCGACTTCGCAGGCACCACCCCCGTTGGAGGAGATCACCTTCTCAGAGGAGGACATGCTAGAGAATGAAAATCCCTTCCATGATGCCCTCGTAATTCAAGCTGCAGTGGAAGACTTCACCGTGGATCAGATTCTGATCGATAACGGTAGCTCCATGAACGTCATCTTCAAGGAGACGTTCGACGGGCTGGGCGTCAGAGCAGAAAGAGTCCGAGCGCCGGATGGTCCCCTTTTTGGCTTCTCAGGAGAGAAGAAAGAGGTGGAAGGAGGAGTAGATCTCCTTGTAACTCTCGGTGGCACCCCTCTCCAGTGTCGTTTCGTCATCGTCGACGCCCCGAGTTGCTACAAGGCCATCTTTGGAAGGCCGCTTCTTAATACCTTCAAGGCCGTTCCATCTTCCTACCATAGTGCCTCAAGTACTGCCAGTGGGACGTTCAGGTGAGGATCAGGAGCGATCCAAGAGCCGCCCGCGAGTGCTACCTTAGCGCGGTCAGCTCTATCAGCTGGATGGCTGACGCGGAGGACTTCGAAAGAGTGACAGGAGGCACGACCCGGCTAGAAGCGTCCGAAGAGGTTGAAGAAATTGAGGTACTCTCCGTGGCAGGAGTACCTGGGTTGCTGAAGATTGGAGGATCGCTGAAGATCAGCGAGAAGATGGAGATGGCGGCGTGTCTGCAAGAGAACGTCGACATCTTTGCCTGGAATGCTGCTGAGATGCCCGAGATTGATCCTGAGGTGGCTTGCCACCATCTCAATCTTGACCCCGCGGTCAAGCCCGTCCGCCAGAAGAAGAGATCAAGTGTCACCGTGTTCGCTGGGCCTATCCGCGAGGAGGTGAAGAAGCTGCTGGATGTAGGCTTTGTGTCAGAGATCCAGTGCCCAGGCTGGGTCTCGAATGTTGTAATGGTAAAGAAAGTTGGGGGTAGCTGGAGGATGTGTGTAGACTTTTCATTATTGAATAAAAGCTGCCCGAAGGATTGTTATCCCTTGCCTCGAATCGACGCGCTGGTTGATTCGGCCGTCGGTTTTTCTGTAATGAGCTTCCTTGATGCGTTTTCAGGATACCATCAGATCCGGATGTATCCCCCCAATTGTCGCGATGTTTCCTTCATCACTGGCGATGACTGCTACAGCTACAAGATGATGCCCTTTGGGCTAAAGAATGCAGGAGCAACCTACCAGCGGATGATGGATCGCGTCTTCGGAGAGCAGAAGGGGAGGAATCTGGAGGTATATGTGGACGATCTCTTAATCAAAAGCAAGAGCGCCCGGGAGCATGTGGCTGATCTGGTGGAGACCTTCGCGACGCTAAGGAAGTTCAAGATGAGGCTCAACCCAGCAAAGTGCGTGTCCGAATCTGGAAGGAGAAAGTTTCTGGGGCATCTCATCACCGGGGGGGGGGGGGGGGGGGGGGGGGGTAGAGCCGAACCCAGACAAGGTTAAGGCGATCCTGGAGATGACCTCGCCAAAGACAATGAAAGAAGTTCAAAGGCTGACATGAAGGTTGGCATGTCTTAGCCGCTTCCTGTCTAAGGCAAGGGAGAAGTGCTCGTCATTCTTCAAGACGCTCTAGAAGAGCGAGAACTTCGTTTGGTCCGACGAATGCAAGAAGGCGTTCGGTAGGCTGAAGGAGCAGTTGACTCCGACACCTCTCCTTCAGAGCCCGAAAGAAGGTGAAGACCTACTCATCTATCTGGGAGTAGGGGTTGAAGCAGTAAGTTCAGTGCTGGTCCGGGAAGAAGGAAAGAAGCAGCTCCCCATTTATTATGTTAGCCAGGTGCTCAAGAAGGCGGAGTTGAAGTATCCAATCTTGGAAAAGCTTGCCTTTGCCCTGGTGGTGTCGGCGCGGAAGCTCCGGCCTTATTTTCAAGCTCAGCTCACTCCATCCGGGTCGTGACTGATCATCCCCTCCGAAGTATTTTAGAAGGGGTGGAGCATTCAGGAAGGCTGGCGAAATGGTCGGTAGAACTCAGTGAGTTCAACATTTCCTTCTCGCCCCGGGTGGCGATCAAAGCGCAGGTAGTAGCAGATTTCTTAGCCGACTTCTCAGTGGAGGCGGAGGCGGGAGAGGAGGCTTCCACTCCCGTTCCTTGGAAGATATTCGTGGGCGGAGCTTCGGGCAAGAGCTCTGTAGGAGTAGGCATCGTGCTTGTCAGCCCACAGGGAACCAGGATCGAGCAAGCAGTCGAGATCCTCTTCCCCGTCACGAACAATCAAGCGGAGTACGAGGCCATAGTGGCAGGCCTGCATCTCACGCAAGGGCTGGGTATTCAAGATGTCAGAGCTTTCACTGATTCAATAGTGGTCACGTCGCAGATTCGGGGAGAGTTCGAAGTGCGCGACACCATTCTGCAAAAGTATCTTGTCAAGGTGAAAGGATTGATTGGAGGCTTTCAATCCTTCTTCGTCGAGCATGTATTGAGAGAGGAGAACTCGGCAGCAGATCGTCTGGCCAAGTATGGGCCGTGGACTGGAGGGATTGTCACCGAGTTGTTTCGACCATCCATCGAAGAAGGGGAGATGATGGAGATCGAGCAGCGCCCCTTGTGGATGGATCCGTTCACAACGTTTCTATCTACCGGGCAGCTCCCAGAGGACGGAGGAGAGCAAAGGAAGTTTCGATATAGGCAGCGTACTATTTATTGCAGGACGGAGAGCTATATCGCAAGACCATCTCGGCCCCCCCGGCTAGATGTGTTTCTGAAGACGAAGTACCTCGAGTGTTGGAAGAGATCCACTCGGGAGAGTGCGGAAATCATTCTGGGACTCGCACTTTAGAGCAGAGAATCCTGAGGCATGGTTACTTCTGACCTACTATCCGGAAGGATGCGGAGGTCTTCTCGAAGAAGTGTCAGAAGTGTCAGCTATTTTCCCCCCTTCAAATGCAGCCGTCCCAGCAACTTCGCTCGTTCACCGCCCCTTGGCCGTTCGCTATCTGGGGAATGGATCTGATAGGTCCCTTTCCTTCAGCTAGTGGTCAGAGGAAGTTCATTCTCGTCATGATCGACTATTTCTCCAAGTGAATTGAGGCCAAAGCTCTGGCCAAGACCACCTCTCAAGTCGTGAAGAACTTCATATGGGGGAGAGATTGTCTGCAGATTCGGGATCCCCCTCGCCATCGTCATCGACAACGGTCCTCAGTTCGCCAGCTTGGAGCTGGAAGATTTTTGCAGACAGCTCGGAACTGATCTTCGGTTTGCGTCAGTACATCATCCAAGGAGCAACAGACAAGTGGAGACTGCCAACAAGCTGATCATCAACCTGCTGAAGAAGAAAGTCGAGAACTTAAGAGGTAATTGGGCGGAGCAGCTCCCCTCTGTGTTGTGGGCTTTGAGAACCACTCCTAGCTCAGCCACAGGGGAAACCCCGTTCAAACTCTCTCACGGGTCCGAAGCTCTCATTCCAGTAGAGCTTGAGGTCAGAAGTCTGAGGGTGATCGCAGCTGATGACGGAGACGAAGAATGGCGTCTGGAGAATGAGGAAGCTCAGAAGCTATCCCTCGACTACATTGAAGAACTCCGAGACTTAGCCTCAACTCGGCAGGAGGAGATCAAGCGTCGAATGGCGAAGCACTTCGACAAACACGTTCGCCTTAAGCAATTCCAAGCAGGTGATCTAGTCCTAAAGAAAGTGGACGCGGCAGGAAGATCAGCAACCGTCAGAAAGCTCAACCCAAATTGGGAGGGACCTTTCATCATCCATGAATCACTTACAACAGGAGGATATCACCTGCAAAGTCACGAAGGGGGAGCTATTGGGGGAATACCTGGAGCAGCGTTGACCTGAAAAGGTTTTATCCCTAAACAGGAACGTGTACATCCCTCTCATGTAAATTGATTGTTTATAAATAAATTCCTCACCTCCATGAAACATGGGATGGTGAGAGATTCTCACTCCCATCACATCAACAACTATCTTAAAGGAAGGAAGGAAAGCAGGTGAAGCTGACATCCGCGTCAGGTTGGGAAACGTGCCTCCGACTTGATTCTCGTAAGATCTAGAACGGATGATGGGACGGTGCCTCGGTAGTGCGTTCCCATAAGACCAAGCCTCTGCATTGACGGTCGAGATCAGCTCCCCCCTTGCACGTTGGCCACGGTTTCCTCCGACCGCATCTCTTATCCGACTGGATAGATTATCAGGAAGAAGTCATGACGCCGACCTCCCAACTCGACGATAGGATGATCGACTTAACCTCTTAGGGGACCCTTGAATAAAGACGTCGCAAATCCTCAAGAGTAAAAGGCCCGCGGCATAGCATTTTGTTTCTGATGTCCCTGTCCAATCATTTGAGTTGGTGTGTTTAATCCCCTCTGATTGTTGAGTATGTCAGGAGAAAGTTCGTCGAAACAACATCAACATCACATTAGGATGGAGACCTCGAGATGGTGTGTCTTTGGACCTCCCTGACTGTCAGTCCCTACTTGTCGATCTCTTCACCAACATCAACATCACAGTAGGATGGAGACCTCGGGATGGTGTGTCTTTGGACCTCCCTGACTGTCAGTCCCTACTTGTCGATCTCTTCACCAACATCAACGTTATGGTATGATGGAGACCTCAGGATGTTGTGTCACCTAGGACCATCCCGATGATCATTCTCTACTTTTCTCATCCTAAAGTCCATTATTATTACAAACATCCTGGCAGTCTTTCATCAGGTACAAAAGAGAGCTTTAAGAGCATTTGTCCCTCAGGACCCTCTCCGAAGACCCTCCACAGACTGACTCCAGCAAGGTTTATCTTGAAGATGACGAGTATGCGTGTGCGACTATATATGCGCGAGTATGCTAGTGCGAGTAAGGTATGATCGTCGACCGCAACACTCAATCTCGCCCGTGCCTAGGAGTCTAGCGAGCACTCAACCTCGTCGCAAGCCTAAAAGGCTACTCGACATACAAACAAGAAAGCAGGAATGAGAACACCAGGCGAGCACAAAAATTTGTATTCCATTTCTTCTGTAATTACGTCTTCAAAAAAAATGATGTACAGATATCAAGAAAAGAGACAAAAGACCGACGACTAGGCAACATCATCGCCATCATCCTCGCCATCCACGTCGACATCCTCGTCGCCATCATCTTCATCCTCAGAATCATCATCTTCGGAACCGCTGGATGAGGATGGAAGATCTCGCCTAGG
This sequence comes from Dactylorhiza incarnata, assembly GCA_033032865.1. NCBI lineage: Eukaryota > Viridiplantae > Streptophyta > Magnoliopsida > Asparagales > Orchidaceae > Dactylorhiza > Dactylorhiza incarnata. The sequence goes on from JAWHQI010000234.1 coordinate 1,223,098, forward strand.
GGAGGTGGACTCTTCGGCGAGCAGCGCCGGGATAAGGTCCACCACGGTCAAGTTCATCGCCTTCGGCTTCAACAGACCTTCAACTTTCAACCTGCTCAGGACGACTATCCCGGTCGCCCTCGCGATCTCCCGACGGATGCGCGGCATCTCGTCGCCATGCATCCTTATCTGCTTTCCCCTGGAGGGGCCCGCCCCCGAAGGCTGTTGCTCGGCAGGCCGAGTTTCCAGCTTGGCAATGCGGACCTTGGCGGCCTCCAAGATCTGTCGAGTATCCTCCAGCTCCTTCTCGAGCCGAGATACTTTCTTCGCCGCGTCGATCTCGACAGCCTGAAAAGACATGAAGACAGTGATTAGCAAACTGTTTGGCGCAAAAGGCGAGTACCCCAGAAGACAAAAAGGAGACGAGCGAGTACCTCATGCTCCTTCCACTTGGCGGCCTCTAGCCCCAAGGAGATGAGCTTCTGAGCTTGCACCTTCATCATGTGCTCATACTCCAGCAGCCGCCTCGACGTTGCATGGTCGAGCTCGACAGCTCGCAGGTAAGCTCGCGAACTCTGGTTCGCCAGATACTCGGCCGACACATCTTGCAGGGCCTCGACATCTGCGCGACCATACAATGCGAACATGACGTCAAACGCCTCGCCGCTATCCTCCCAATCTTCTGGCCAGGCGGAAAGGTTGGTGCTCAAGGTCACCTCGTGGGCGCGCTCGGCCCAGAACACCAGAGGGCGACCATAGGCGTCCTCGCTACGGCCACCTTCGTTGAAAAGCGGGTGACTGTGAGGCTCGCCAGCCTCCGAAGGGTCCGCCTCCGCCTTCAGGTCTCTCTTAACGACCTCTTTCTTCTTCCTCGTCGCGGGCTCCCTGGACTTAGCCTTGCCCTTCCGCTTCCTAGAAGGCTCAGCATCATCGCCGGCGACCTCCTGCTCATCGCCATCGGGCGACAAGTCGATCGGGGTAGAAGCCCCCGCCTTCGGCGCCAACGGAGGAAGCTCGCTCGGTAAGGAGCGAGTAGCTGCAACAAGACATGACACAAGGTATTAAACACCAATTGAAGAACAAAAGGCGAGTATGCACAGTACTCGGTCGGGAGACTACCTTCGCCTGTGAAATCCTCGGCGAGCTCGTCTACTCGCTTCCTCCAGAAGAGGACATCCAGGCGACGACCCCGGAAGCTGTCGAGTAGCTTCTCCCTCGTCTCCTCCAGGTAAGGGGTCAGAAAGGCGCTCTCCGCCGGCTGGAAAGACGAGGTAGGGATAATTTGAAAGTCGCCACTAATGACGACTAGTCGCTCGCCCCAGCGATGATTTTTGTTCGCTGTGCCGGTCAGTGTGCAGACGTGGCTGCACGAGAAGACAACGCCCTCGCCAGTGCCGTTGAAGTGGAATACTCGCCGACAAACAGAAAGATCAAAGACGATCTTCTGTTCTCGCAGAAAGCAGAGGAACCCGATGATTATCGCCACTCCGTTCGGGTTGATCTGGGCGGGGACTATCCCAAAGTAACGAAGGATTTGACAAAACTCCGTCCACAATGGTAGTCGCAGGCCGACCTCGAAGTGGCAGGTGGGGAACATCAACTCGGTCGCCAAGAAGGTGTTTAGTCGCTCGTTTTCATGAGGAAGCCTGGCGACATACCCCGACGACAGGTACTTGGCCGAGAACTCCTTCAAGTCCCTTGGCCGGAGAATCGGCTTCTTGAAGATAGTCGTCTCGAAATTCTTGGCGTTATTCGCGCGCCGAATGGTCGCCTCGTCGGCCATTCTGAAGAAAAGGGAAGAAGAGAAGCGAGTAATCAAAATGCGAGAATGGGAGCAATCGGAAGATACTTGCTAGAAATGCCAGAAGATCGCCAGAAAGCGTAATAAATACGTACCCCCTATTTATAGTAGTCGAGGAGACTTGGCCTGTCGCGTACGCCGCCGCGAGTACGAGTGCAGGGTGGCAAGCATCAAGGAAAGTCGCCAAAATCAGCGGTGCACGTCAAATCATTACCACTAAGCAAACGAATACCTGCATCAGAATAACAAGGGAGCTCGACAGATAGACGCGACATACAACCACTACTCACAAGAAGACCACAAAAAGAAGAAGATAGCAGAAATCAGACGTCACAGCAATCAAGCAAGCGAGTAATAAATGAAGGGCGAGATTCACATACTCGCCCAAATAAAATTACTTAAAAATTTAAATTGTTCAAATTACAAATCATTCGCCAAACGGCGACCAGACGACTACAACAACGAACAACAAAGAAAGGAAGCGACGTCTAAGGAGGGCCTTGGAGGTTCGCCTGGGGTTTAGGAGGTTGCGGATGTCGCCCGACCCAGCCCATACTACGAGCACGCTTGAAATGCTCGAAGGCCAGAGTCATCGCGTCCTCGCCCTGCCGCAGCTGATCTTCAATCCTCGCCAAGCGGCCAACCGAGCCCATGTAAGCGTGCATCCCAACGAGCTCATCATGGTGAAGCTGTTGACGATGCTCCAACCTGGCGACCCGGCGCTCCAAGTCATTGGCAATCTGCAGGCGAGATTCCACGCCAGTCAGCCGAGTATCGAATTCCTCCAGCCGAGATACTCGCGCCTCAAGCTCGGTCAGTCGACGGTGAGGCTCGACGGCCTCCAAGCGCTCAACCCGCGGCTCCATATCCGTCAAGCGGCGATGAGGCTCACATATCGCCAGACGCTCTATCCTCGCCTCCAGATCCAAGATAGCGTGAGTAGCCCTCTCCTGGTACTCGCGAGAAGGCAGGCCGACACCATCAATCAAAGCTCCCACGGGAGTCTAAGCGCGAGCTGAAAAGAGGACAAAAAGACAGAAGACTTTAGTGGCGAGTATCAAAAGACAGATCCCGCAGAGTCTGCAAAACAACAACTAAATTACCAGGACGGCGAGTATCGTTCCTCGAGCCGCGAGGAGGACTGCAAGATCGCCTAGAAAGGGAGCTCCTTCCTCGGTGAGGGGAGATGCTATGATGACCGGCACCTCGCCGACTGGAGTGAGTTCCGCTGTTTGCTCCCTGCCGCGAGGAGCGTCCCCTCGACCGCGACCATCCACTGGTCGCCCTCCCCCCTTGGGGCGAACAGACCCGAAGAGCCCCCAGCCCCGACTCGGCGCGAGGATTCTCCCAGGTTTGTTGAAGGAGCAGCAGAAGACGAAGGGCGCTGATCGCTCTGGATATCAGTAGGAGGAGGGAACGGAGGAGGTGGCGGAAGCCCACCAGCGGGGAGCTGCCAGCTGCTCGCCAGCTCTGATTGTTGAGGAGGCAGAGGAGGTGGAGGCGCGTTGCTCGCCGAAGGGGCTCTCTGCTCGCTTGAAGGCCGCTTCTACAACAAAGAGCTGTGAAGGATCCGGACCGAGCGACTGCCGTGCGACCCTTCTCCAGCATCATGCGAGATCATCGGGGATGATCGAAAAGGAGGTACGGCCAAAGGCTCCTCCTGAGCAGTAATGGTCGGCGAATCTGCGAGTATAGAAGAAAGCGTCAGAAGCTCGCCAGCATAGATAAATTTAGCGGATTAAAAAAAGGTGGCGAGTAGGTAGCTCCCACCTCGAGTTGGTGCGACATCCGGCTGGTTCTGAGCCGAGGTCCCAGGCGTGCTCGTCTCTGGGGCGACGTTCGGTGCGGGAGGATCAGGAACAGGAGAGTCGCCATCGAGACCCAGATCGTCGAGCAACTGCTGGCGTTGATCGACTGGAGGATCGGCGACGTCCTCCGGAGTAGTCGTCCTCCTCTTTTTTTTTTCTTTCTTCTTCCTTTTCTTATCAAGACGCTTCCTATTCTTGGTGGCGAGGAAGTCTTCGAGCTCGGCATCCAAGCGAGCAGGAGTTCGAACAGGAGGCAACCAACCTAGAAGGTCGGCCATGTCAGCAGCATGTTAGAGTGAGGCTGACTTAGCTAGCCGCAAGGGGTGGCAAGGGGAGCTAAGACCGCGCGCGACGTAGTCAAGGGGACTAGTCCGTGACAGTTGGTATCAAAGCGAGGTTGACCCAGGTTCAATTTGGTTCGTGTGGTGTTGCTATGGCGAATGAGGCAAACAACTCAAGTATTGTTGACGAGCGCGGCAGGGAGGTCGTAGATCAACAAGGCAGGAAGAAGAGGGATCATAGCAAGACGCGTGAAGGAACTCATGTGGATCAGGCTGTCATGATGCTGGCCGATCGAGTTGAGAAGGTGGAAGGTAACTTCGAAGCTCTTGAGGCCCATGTCCTTGAAGAATTTGATCCATCAAGGAGTCTACCCAGACTTGTCTTGATGCTCAGCCGGCCTTGGAGGAACGCCTTGCTAGGTTGGAAGATGCCATCCAAGCGATGCGGACCAGCTTTGAGGATATGAAGGAAGAAATCACCGTTTGTCGCCGAGCCGTGGCTAATGGTGGAGGCAACATGGCAATGAGCAATCCAAGGATGGAGGTTCCTAAGCCCAAGCCATTTGTGGGCAAGCGAGATGCAAAGGAGGTAGAAAACTTCATTTGGCAAATGGAGCAGTTCTTTGAGGGGTGTAACCTCGTCGACGAAGCCGCTAAGGTACGACAAGCCTCTTACTACTTATCGGATGTTGCTTCTCTTTGGTGGCGAAGGAAGCAAGCTGACATCAAAAAAGGCTTGTATTGTATTGATACATGGGAGGAGTTCCGACGTGAACTTAAACGACATTTCTATCCAGAAAATGTCGTTTATGAAGCTAAGAAGAAGCTTAGGGAGTTGAAGCACAAGGGGAGCATTGCGGAGTATGTTAAAGAATTTACCACCTTGATGCTGCAAATTCCTAGCATGTCGGATGAAGACCTGCGATTCTTCTTCGTGGATGGTCTTCAACATTGGGCTAAGCAAGAATTACAAAGGCGAGATGTCAAGACGTTGGATGAAGCTATTGCCACAGCTGAGTCCCTTATTGAGTACCAACGACACACAGATGCAGCAAAGCCAAAGAAAGATAAAGGTGATTATGGGAAAGGTGGGGGAGAGAAGCGGGATGGCAAGAAGACCAACTTCTAGCGGCATGACACTCGGAAGGAATATGAAGAGAAGAAGAAGGTGAAAGTGCACAGTTAACCTCACTAGAATTCTCTATAGGGAGGGGGGGGGGGGGGGGTTAATAGAGATTTAAAAGTACTTTGTGCAAAATTAGCAAATATATATATATATATATATATGTGTGTAATAATCTCAGATTTAAGCTTCCCACACACACCAACAAGAATTAAGTAAATAAAGAAAGAAATAGCAAAATGAAAATCACAGCACAACACAAAAAAATATAGTGGTTCCCCAAACTTTGGGTAGTCCACTCTTCTACCCCCTTGGTAGGAATTCACTATCTTGTACTGAGTCTTTTGATAAGGAGAGTCTTAGAACCAGCCTGAGTCTTTTGATAAGGAGACTCTTAGAACCAGTACAACTGAATTTTTTGAAGAGAGATTCTAAAAACTCTTTTACATTGTTTGAAAATGAAATGAAGATAAGAAGAAGAAGTAGAAGAAGTAATTAAAACAAGAAAGAATCTTCTTCCTAGCAAGAAGATTAGAAGCACAAGAAATAGTGAATGAAATCTCTCTTCTATAGTGAGAAGGAGATTGTAGGCCTTTTTCTATTTCAATGAGAGCTATCAGAGATTGCAGCAGTATGGCTTCAGAAAGAGAGGAAGAAGAAGGCTTGTTGTTTGCTTCAGCACACTATCACTTCTCTCAGCTTTTCTCACTTTTCTCTTGGGAGCTTTTCCTCTATTTTAAATGTATGGAGTGGATCACTTGTCATTTGTTCTCTGCCGATTTCCCTCTTATTTATAGCTCTGTTTATTCAAAGAATACTATAGGAGAATAATCAATTAGCAGACAGAGAAATAGTAAGAGAGAAAAGATTCCATAATCAATATTTCTATAGAAGGAAAGAGATCATTCTGATTTCAAATAGTATCCATAATAAACTTAATCAATTTAGCCAAGAATCAATTAGAAGGAAAGACTGATTCAAAACGGCTAGAAAAGAATAATATCATTCCATAAAATTCAAATATACAGATAGAAGGAAAGAAATCTGGCGTGTTTTGAATTTGACACAGAAATCGACATACGTCGATTACTATTCGACGGAAGCGTCGATTTCAGACTGGCTGGCCGTCGAGAGGAGAATATGGAAGGTGCGTCGACTAAGATACGTCGACTTCACTAGATACGTCGACTTCACTAGATACGTCGACTAGAAGTCAGAGTTACGTCGACATAGGTTACGTCGAATTCTGTTTAGAGCTACTTCGACTCATTCTGAGAGGAACGTCGACTACACTTTGACGTTGCGTCGAATACTATTCGACGCATATTTTACTTAGACTAATTTTTCATTCTTAGAATTTATATTCTACTCATTTTTAGAGGTTAAGATAAATCATTTCCCCAACAATCTCCCCTATTTGTCTTAACCGTATTCAGGGAGAAATTGTATCAGCTTTTAATCAACACAGCAAGACATTTATATAGAAAAGAAATATGTTAAGTAATCAGAAGAAAATAGAATCATATACACAGACTTCATAAACAGTATTTAAATATGGAGGAAAGAGTATGTCAACATTTTTCAACATATCACTCAGGAGGGGTAGGAGGAGTTTTTCTTTTCCTAGTGAATACTAAAGTTTTTAAAGAGGAGAGTTGCTCCTTCTCAGTAACAGGTGGTTCACTCAGCTCCCCCCGAGTCACAGCAGTTTGCTCCCCCTGAGATGGAACTTCATTTAACCCTTCTACTTCTGCCTCTTCAGTTTCTTTCTCAGCTCCAACTTCAATTATGTCAGCATTTGACTCCCCCTGAGCTTCAGCTTCTTTTTCAACTTCTCTCTCTGCTCTGCTAGCCTCCCCTTGAAGGAGAACTACTTGTTGTGTAGCTTCTCTTGCTATAGAGAGTACATCTGTTATCTGGTCCTCAATATGTAGCTCTGGTACTAATTCATTCCCAATTGTCTTAAGCAGTGCAAGACTATCAGCTTTTGAAGTAGGAGGGGACTTGTGTGAGAGAGATTTGTGACTTGAGAGCTGCTCTTCATCTAATTTCTCCCCCTTCTTGACCTTCTTAGCCAAGGAGGTTAAGAAAGACTTGGTCACCTTAGAGGAAGAGACAGAGGATTTTAAGCTTTGCACAGAGGCATTGACCCCATCTATTTGGGTTTGCATGTGCATGCTGGAAGAGTGAAGTTGGGAGCAGTGTCCATCCAGCATTTCTTGAAACTTTTGGGCTGCTGACTGGATACACTGGGTGATGAGAGTTTTAGTGGATGGAGATGGTTCAAGATGTGTTGGAGTAGGAGATAATGGTGGAGGGGGAGGTGATGAAGGTGGAGAGAGGACTGTATCATTGTGATGAGATGAGTTTGATGGAGGAGGTAGAGGATTAGAGGAGGGTTGAGCTGGTGTATGTGAAGATGTAGGTAGGATAGGAGGTGTGAGGGTAGTAGAAGCTATATGTGTGGATGATGTTGGTAGAGAAGAGGTGTCTGTATGAAGAGGAGGAGGTGAGGATGGATGGATAGGAGAGTTAGGAGGAGAGGGAGTCCTGTCAGGAATGGCACCAGGCTTGGGAATTTGCCTGGTCCATTTTGAGAAGAGGGCTATGGACATCCTTTTTCCAGGGGGAATGAGGATTCCTTTTGACCTACATAGGTCAGGGAAGGAGTGGAGGAGTACCTGACTCATGATCCTCATATAGGCATTCTCTTTGTGAGAATATTTGTAGCCTATCATTTTTAGTAAGCAGCTGGCCCAGTCAACCTTCTTTTTCAGCACAAGGGCCCCCATGATGTTCAGTTGCTGCTTGGGTACTGCATCATGTGCAGAGATTTTGCATAATAGAACTTTTCCTACTATGTCTGCCAATAACCTATATTCCTTAGAAAAATCTATTTTCTTCAGGTGGATTGGTTTATCTTTGGAGAACTTCATGATGAGTAATAGATTCTTGGTTTCCTCAGGGGTGAGATCCACAGGTTCATCACCTGATAAGCAGGGGATGATGATAGAGATTTATTTAGTTATTGTTAGAAAATAATTTGCTTCCCCTTTTTGATTTAAACAAGGATAGTGTACCTGATGGGAGATCAAAAGTGTCCCTAAGGTGTTCTGCTGAGATTGAGACAGGTGTCTCATAGAGTGTTCCTGTGATTTCTCCTTGTTCAGATATCTGAACATGATTCATTAACTCAGTGAGTTCTGTCTCTAGGATTCTGCATCTTGTGGAAATGAGTTTGTTTAAACCAGCTTCAGTGAAGAGAGCTATGATGCTCTTATAGTTTTCGGCGGCGGCTTGGAAGGATTCAAGATCAATGTCAAAACCAGAGTTGATCTTGGGAGCCATTTAGGTCAGTGAGAGAGAAGAAGAGATGGCTGGACAGAGGAATGAGAAGGATGAGAGAAGCTCAGGAGTGTGCAGAATTTTAACTGAAGAGTTTATTTAAGTCAGGTGAAACGTCGATACGAGACACAACTCGAGGTTTATTCGGTACAGCCGTAGATGTGACCGAAAATATTTTAGTATTGCCGCCTTTTTCATGAAGTCGACGTTGCGTCGAGTGAAAGTTGACGTATGCGTCGGTATAGTCTGATAGGGTTTCCTGTCGACGTATGCGTCAATATGAATCGACGCATACGTCAAGTTTACTAATCGAAGATGCGTCGATTAAGGAATCGACTTGATTTTTGCTTTGTCTGAAAATTTCAGGTTTTTCTTGAGGGGTTATTTCTTCCTAATCCTAAGGTTTTCTAAGTCACCCTTGGGTTAATTTTATAAACAGTTGGATTGATTGTGCCAACATTGTTTGACAGTGTGGCCAATTTTATTACAGATATAACACCTAATTGTCCTTTGATTAAGGAAATTTGAGTTTAGGAAGGGATAGGGATGGTGATTAGGATAGAATTGTTGATTATGATAAAAGTTTTGATCAGGATAGTAATTTTGATTATGAAAAGAGTTTTGATTAGGATATAAGTTTTGATCAGGATAAAAGGGTCCTGAATGGGGGTTAAGATAGAGAGTTTTTGAAGAATAGCTATGTCCTTTATTTAAGTTGCTCTGAGGTTTTATACGTCGATATCTATTCGACGTATGTTGGGAGTTGCGTCGATATATATTCGGCGCTTTCTCTAGATTGCGTTGATCTGGAATTGATGCATGGAAATAGTTGCGTCGATTGTAAGTCGACGTAATTTTATTCATGCGTCGATTTGAGGTCGAAGCATCTGAGAGATTGCGTCGATTAGAATTCGACGTATTATCATTCATACGTCGATATGAAATCGAAGCAATTGTGTCTTCACAGATTTTATTTTTCCCTTTTTATATTTGAAGGTTTATTTCTTTATGAATTGTTTCTTTTGGCCTAGTTGCCTTCTCAGAGGTAGTTTGAGAGTTTTCTTCTGAATGGTATGATGATGATTCTTCAAGGTGGTTTATCTCTTTGAAGGTGAGGTCTTCTTTATTTTGTGGGTCTTCTTCTAAGTTTGTTGATTTGATGGGTTTAGTAAATTTAACAGGGCTCATCCAAGCGGGTTTGGTAGATGGTATTGAACTGGTTGAAGGATCAGCTCCTAACCCCAGATTCTTATGTCTGATTATTTGTTTTTCAGTGATTTCTTTAAGTGCTTGGCTTCTGACTTTTATAGATTCTTCAAAAGCTTTTGCCCGGGATACCTTATTCTTAAGAAGTTGATTTTCTATTTTAGTACTATTTATTTCCTTTTCTGTTTTATAGATTTTACACCTAAGTTCATAATTTTTTGAACATGTATCTTCTATTTTTCTCATTTTAATTTGTTCTTTTAGATTCTTAATTTCTTGTTTAGCTTTTAGTTGATCTAAACAGAGTCTTTCAAAATCATTTTTAAAATCTTCACAGAGAAAATCTATTTCATCAAAAATGCTTACCTCATCCTTATCCTCAGATTTCTCTATGAGAATAAGGCTATTTGCTTTTGCTGTTGAAGAGATGCTTCCTTCTGATCCTGTTTCACTCCATGATTCAGCAACACATTCTTCTTCTGTGCTTCCAAGAGCCATTAAGCATAGGTCTTCTTGCTTAGACTCTTCATTGTCACTTTTAGATGAAGTGCTGTCTTCAGAATCTGTCTCACTCCAAGCTTCTGCAATGAAGCCTCTTTCTTTCTTCTTCCCTTTCTTTTTGAGATCTTTCTTTTTCTCAGCATTTTCTGGACATTCTGGAGCAATATGTCCAGTTTTCCTGCAGGAATAACAAACAATATCTTTGGTATGAGTCTTATCATACCTTGGTTTTGACTCTTTCCTTCTAGACCCATCTGGCCTGACCCATTTCTTGAATCTTCTGGCCAGGAGGCTGAATAGCTCTTCTTCAGTCACAGAGGTTTCTTCTTCTGTTGCTTTTAATGCAATATTTCTATCTTTTGAAGAGATTGGAGTGTTTTCCCTTCTTTCCTTCTCTTCTCTGGTTTTCAGTAGTTGTTCATAGGATTTGAGTTTTCCTAAGAGAGCATCTGTTGAGATTTCCTTTTGTCCTCTTGTATCTCTTATTGCCCATATTCTTGAGTCCCATGAACTTGGGAGACTCATTAACAGTTTGTCATTGATCTCTATGAGAGAGATCTCTCTATCCAAGCTCCTTAATTGATTGATGATTAGACTGAATCTGTCATACATCTTAGATATGCTTTCTTCATGCTTCTTTTGAAAGTTCTCATATTGGGAGATCAATAAAATCTTTCTATCTTTCCTTTCATCAGCACTTCCTTCTACTATATTTGTAAGAGCCTCCCAGATTTCTTTGGATGATTCACAGTCAACAACCCTTTGAAAGATTTCATCTGAGAGGGTTGAGACAAGAATGTTCACAGCTTTTGCATCATATGTTTTTGCCCTTTTCTCATAATCTGTCCACTCAGCCCTTGGGACAAGTGTTTGTGTCACTTTACCACTTGAGTCCTTCATGTAGGGCTTTGGAGGGCCTGCCAAAATAACACTAAACAAATCTTCATCAATAGAATTCATATAGATTCTAATTCTTATTTTCCAAAGTGTAAACTTTTCAAGATTGCACATTGGTGGTCTTGTGGAAGCATAATCTTTGATTTGTGCCATGTGAAAAATAGTTTTTAGATATATATATATGAGGTAGGATCTTTTTGATCAAGGAGTTACCCTTTTTAGATCAACCTCCCTCTGATACCAATTGAAAGTGCACAGTTAACCTCACTAGAATTCTCTAGAGGGGGAGGGGGGGGGGGGGGGGGTGAATAGAGATTTAAAAGTACTTTGTGCAAAATTAACAAATATATATATATATATATATATATATATGTGTAATAATCTCAGATTTAAGCTTCCCACACACACCAACAAGAATTAAGTCAATAAAGAAAGAAATAACAAAATGAAAATCACAGCACAACACAAAAAAATATAGTGGTTCTCCAAACTTTGGGTAGTCCACTCTTCTACCCCCTTGGTAGGAATTCACTATCTTGTACTGAGTCTTTTGATAAGGAGACTCTTAGAACCAGCCTGAGTCTTTTGATAAGGAGACTCTTTGAACCAGTACATCTGAATTTTTCGAAGAGAGATTTTAAAAACTCTTTTACACTGTTTGAAAATGAAATGAAGATAAGAAGAAGAAGTAATTAAAACAAGAAAGAATCTTCTTCCTAGCAAGAAGATTAGAAGCACAAGAAATAGTGAATGAAGTCTCTCTTCTATAGTGAGAAGAAGATTGTAGGCCTTTTTCTCTTTCAATGAGATTTTAAAAACTCTTTTACACTGTTTGAAAATGAAATGAAGATAAGAAGAAGAAGTAATTAAAACAAGAAAGAATCTTCTTCCTAGCAAGAAGATTAGAAGCACAAGAAATAGTGAATGAAGTCTCTCTTCTATAGTGAGAAGGAGATTGTAGGCCTTTTTCTCTTTCAATGAGAGCTATCAGAGATTGCAGCAGTATGGCTTCAGAAAGAGAGGAAGAAGAAGGCTTGTTGTTTGCTTCAGCACACTATCACTTCTCTCAGCTTTTCTCACTTTTCTCTTGGGAGCTTTTCCTCTATTTCAAATATATGGAGTGGATCACTTGTCATTTGTTCTCTGTCGATTTCCCTCTTATTTATAGCTCTGTTTATTCAAAGAATACTATATGAGAATAATCAATTAGCAGACAGAGAAATAGTAAGAGAGAAAAGATTCCATAATCAATATTTCTGTAGAAGGAAAGAGATCATTCTGATTTCAAATAATATCAATAATAAACTTAATCAATTTAGCCAAGAATCAATTAGAAGGAAAGACTGATTCAAAACGGCTCGAAAAGAATAATATCATTCCATAAAATTCAAATCTACAGATAGAAGGAAAGAAATCTGGCGTGTTTTGAATTTGACACAGAAATCGACGTACGTCGATTACTATTCGACGGAAGCGTCGATTTCAGACTGGCTGACCGTCGAGAGGAGAATATGGAAGGTGCGTCGACTAAGATACGTCGACTAGAAGTCAGAGTTACGTCGACATAGGTTACGTCGAATTCTGTTTAGAGCTACTTCGACTCATTCTGAGAGGAACGTCGACTACACTTCGACGTTGCGTCGAATACTATTCGACGCATATTTTACTTAGACTAATTTTTCATCCTTAGAATTTATATTCTACTCATTTTTAGAGGTTAAGATAAATCATTTCCCCAACAGAAGGCCTTCATTCCGAAAGGGGGATGCTTCTTATGCAAGGGACCGCATGCAATGAGCAGCTGTCCAAAGATGGGAACGCTTTCAGCAATTATGGAAGGCAATGATGCGGGAAATTCTGGAGAAGGTACTTCTGCTCAAATGGGATCCTTACAATTACTTAATGCTTTGAATATTAGACCTACTCCAGCCCCATCGCCAAAAGGATTAATGTTCGTGGAGGCGTATGCAAATGGGAAGGCCACCAATGCCATGCTTGATACAGGAGCAACACATAACTTCATGACTGAGGAGGAGGCCAAGAGACTTGGTCTTCATGTCTCTAAGGGTGAAGGTTGGTTGAAGACGATGAATGGGAAGGCGAGACCGTTGCAAGGAGTTTCACGCGGAGTGGAGTTGCAGTTGGGAACTTGGAAGGGCCAAGTGGACTTCTCCATTGCACCGATGGATGATTTTCAAGTTGTACTTGGGATGGATTTCTTCGAGAAGGTACGAGCTATCACTATGCCTTTTTGTAGATCCATGTGCATTATGGAGAAAGGGTCTCCATGCATGATACAAGCGGTGGAGGGACCACCAACGAAGGGAAATCAGCTATCGGCTATGCAAATAGCCAAAGGCGTCAAGAAAGGAGAGGTGACTTACTTAGCCACCTTGAAGGAGGAAGTTGCGGCAAAGTATGAGGAGGTACATCCTTTCATTGTGCAAGTCTTGGAGGAGAATCAAGACGTCATGCCAACCGAGCTTCCGAACAGGCTACCACCTCGGAGGGAGGTGGACCATGAGATTGAGCTGGAACAAGGGGCGAAACCACCTGCGATGGCGGCATATCGCATGACTCCGCCCGAATTGGAGGAACTCCGCAAGCAGCTGAAGGAGCTACTTGATACGGGGAAGATTCGTCCATCGAAGGCACCATACGGCGCACCGGTGCTCTTTCAGAAGAAGAAAGATGGATCTTTGCGGATGTGTGTAGACTATCGAGCACTCAAAAAGGTAACGGTCAAGAATAAGTATCCTATTCCTTTGATCGCTGACTTGTTTGATAGGATGGGGAAAGCCAAGGTCTACACCAAGATGGACTTGCGGAAGGGCTATTATCAGGTCCGAATTGCTGAAGGAGATGAGCCCAAGACGACGTGCATCACTCGCTATGGGTCTTACGAGTGGTTGGTCATGCCATTTGGCTTGACTAATGCACCGGCCACATTCTGCACTTTGATGAACAGGATATTCCATCCCTACCTGGATCAGTTCGTGGTGGTTTATCTGGATGACATTGTGATCTACAACAACTCTATGGAGGAACATGCGGAACATCTTCACACTATCTTTCAAGTCTTGCGGGAGAATGAGTTATATGTGAAGAAGTCAAAGTGTACGTTCGGCACGGAGGAGGTCTCATTCCTTGGACATGTCATTGGACATGGCCAGTTGAAGATGGATAATGAAGCCAAGATCCAAGCGATCATAGATTGGGAGCCACCTACTAAGGTAAACGAGCTAAGATCTTTTCTTGGACTTGCGAATTATTATCGACGGTTTATCCTGGGCTATTCAAGGAGAACAACCCCATTGACGGACTTGCTAAAGAAGGATAGATCATGTGCTTGGGATGATGGATGCAAACAAGCCTTTGAAGATCTAAAGCAAGCAGCGAGCACTGAGCCGGTGTTATCATTGCCGGACTTTGGAAAGGAGTTCGAGGTCCAGACGGATGCTT